>VDFB02000003.1:768072756-768707007 GCA_007258455.2 Sequoia sempervirens
ACAAAAAATATAAAAGTGACTTCATGTGGGCATCATATGGACATAATCAATCAACCCTCTTAATAGATTTTAATGTAACCACCAAAACCATCTTAGGTGTCATAACCCCTAACTACTCAACTCCCAAAGTGTAGTGCTCTACAATAAAATAAAAAACTCATGTGGGACCCAGCTTGTCATACAAGATTCCCATTCCTCAGTCCTAGAGTCTAGAATTGGGAATATACATTTAGTTATCCAAAATTCAATTATACCTACCATATTGGGCTCCACCTTCTTCATGAATGCAAATGACAACTAATATCAATATTCTTAGAGAATCTAAATTACAAAATAATTTCTAATTCTACCCTAGGAATACAAGAATAATTTCCAAGAGTGTTCGAGATACATGAATAATACATATGATTGCAAGGTTAATGGCACCTTAATCCTAACATGATGGACCAAAATCATTAATTTCACATTATTTTCATTGTGGTGGCTTTATATTAATAGTTTCCATTGGGAATATGTTCATAAAATTCATATACAAGTTTATAAATTTTCTTAGGTTTGATGAATATTAATAATAATCTACCAAGGGTAAACAAGACTCCTTTGATGAGTTGGTAGTTAAGACAATAGACATGAAAACTCCATCTCTCTATAATTTTGAGATAATATAATACATGTCACATTTCAAAGTATCACTAGGTCTTTGAGATCTACTCTACTTGTTGGAAATGGTGCCTCAACTTGCTGGCTTGTATCTTTGTTAAGACTTGGCAGAGTTACCCTTTATTAGTCCTCATTGACGTTCGATCGCTGGAGTTACTAACTTTGGAACCTTTTAGCAGAGTTTGGAAGTTACAGAATTTCCGACTGACCGACTTCTTTCTTTGTCGTGGCATTGGTGTTTTTTGTAACTTTGAAACCTTGTCGTGGAGTTACTAAGTTTATGTTTCCTTCGACTGGGCGATCTCTTTTCGTGTCGCAGTGTTTGGGATTTTCCTAACTTAAGCCGACAGATGTGGGGACCACTTGGAATTTTGGGAGACTCGTTGAGAATATTGTAGATTCCCAGCTTGATTCTCCGGAAATGCACAAGCAATTGACACGTGTGATTGGCGGATGGTGATCATTGGGGAGACTCTTGGCTGATGGGTTTGTAGTCGGTATGAACTCTTACCAAGAGTGTAAGTCTCGCTGATAGGCTGGTGAATTCGATATGATTTCTCAGGGTGTTTCCAATAGCGATAGTCATGCCGATGGTTCTGTGATCAGGAATTTTGGCATTGGGGAGACATGGCTTAGTGTCTCACCGACATGCCATCCCGTTTGAATTTCTTTGACCGAACGTCTGTCCTATGTGGCACGTTTTGAGCCAATTAGAGAAGCAGTATGTGAACAGTTAGCAGTTGTACAGCTGCGACTGTTCCTGTGAAGGAGATGAATAGTTTGTGAGGAAAAGGACTATGCTGGGAAATTGTTGATGATGGTGAATAGTTGGTTCAGGTGATGGAGATTTCTATTCAATACTGAACATGGATTGATCTGAGTGGATTCATTGTATGTGTGAGAGCATTGTATGATTACTATTTTGTACAAGATTGATCAGTGAGTGTTGCTGTTGTAAAATTGACATAAGAAAGTGAAGTTTGTACTATGTATGTAATTTTGTTTACTGTAATACAAAGAGGCTTTTCTTGGTGTGGTGGGTTTTTCTCCCATAAGGGTTTTCCCACATAAATCTGGTGTTCAATTGTGTATGTGTTCATTTCTCTTTTCTATTAATTCTTTTCATGTGTATCTTATTGAATTGTAGTTGTAAAATTTAAAGACATATCTGCATTCTTCCCTGAGGTTTTGATGTTAGGAGAGTTTGTTCCGCACCTAAGCTTTCCTTACACTTCTATTATGGGTGCATCAGAGGACTACTCTTGTGCTTAAAGCACCATAATATCATGGGTATCAACTTTAAAGGAATTTGGTAAGGATGGACCCTTTATGATATTTGTGGATCCCAAAAACTTAGCATAATTTGTTTGCATGGATTTCAATGTCCTACTCCACTATTTTGGTAATCTAGCCCACCAAATTTTCCTTTATCTCCTTGTGAAGCAAACAGTCTCAAACACAAAGGTGGATTACAAATTATTGCACTATATTGTGGGAGCATGGTGAAAAAAATATTTTAAATAATTATTGAGAATGTGCATCTAATTTTCAATGAAAGTGCACCTCCTCTTGTGTTATTTGAGATTAACACTCATAAATGTTATACGATGTTCATCTTTATTTTCATCCTTCTAAGCCAACACAACTACTATGCTATTATCTATGCTAAAATCATATAAAAATAAGTCCTTAAAAAAAAACTAGCAAGGATCATGGGTTCCATGATGAACTTTTGATGAGCTAAAACAACTCTAATTTTTTTCTATTATAAAATCATGTCATTTTTAAGTAGCAGTGTAAGAGGCCTTATGAGCCTTTTTAGAAATAAACTTCCTAACAAAGTTCATATTTTAAAGAAAATATTGGAGACTTTTCCTCATGTGAGATAGGTATAAACTATTGATTACCTTCACACAATCAAGGTCAATTGTTAGACTATTTTTAGAGACTACATGTGTAATTAAAGGTGTTTCAGGCATACTCCTAGTTTTAACTATATGAAAAATACATTTATTTGACTATGAAACATAAAAACACAATTTATGTGCTATAAATTTTTTTTTTGAGAAAAATAATTTATTTGGGTTATTCAACATCACTTCTAAGGACACATATTACACACATTTTTTTGAGCTCTATAATTTTTTAAAAATGAGCCCTAATGGCCTTCCAAATCAAAACATATAGTCTTGATATTTTATAATAGTAGGAATTTTGATTTATTAAAATATACTTTTTTAAAGCAAATGATTCCTACTTTATCATTCTATGATTTAGTTAGTTTTAAATGAAATATGTTCTAATATTTTCTCAATACAAAAAAGAATCTAGTTTAATAAGTTTATAAATTCTTTAAATTCATAAATTAAAATTATTTATTTGACTAAAGCATAGAAAAAATAATAAAAATGATATTTTCTAGAAATTATAGTGAATTCATAGAAGATTACAAAACATAAAATATAACTACGAGAATAATATGACACCAAACTCTAAAGGTTGTTTCTTACGATGATATCATGTTATGTAGACATTTGCATGTCATGTTATTTTAGTCTAGTAGTTCACCCAATTTGTTCTACCAGCCATAGGAACACATCAACAATATACTAGGTAATGAAATTGATCGATAAATATAATATATGATAAGATTTATATTGTATTAAGTGAAAATAAATAAATAAATAATGATCTTGAAAGCACTTGCAAACCTTTATGTGGATGAGTGCTCACAAAATACCTACAAATACAAGGGAAAGGAAAAAGTATTTGGGCTATTTGGGAGCTTGACTTCAAGTTAATCCCTTATGTTGGTCTTTTAACATCATAGATAGTCAATCTCTAAAATGATAAATAAAATGTGTGTTCTCTTACCCTACGTGCATCTAAGAATTAGGAGCAATGAAAATGTAAATGAAACTATGAATATCAACCTGAGTCTACAAGGAAGTCTACCATATTTGTGAATTTAACAAGTAGGTGGTGGTCTAAAAAAAAGAAAAATTCCCAAGAGATAATAGGAGATTGAATATCAAAGTATAACAATATTATTCAAATGAACAAGAAGAATGTTACCAAGAATTGTGAGACTTTTGAATAATTTGAGAGATGTGCAATCCAATCAATCATGTGAGAACTTCAATCAATAATGTAGAAAAATAGAGTCCTCTATCCTTGAAATAAAATTTTAGTAGGTTTTCTCCAAGAAAGAGCCAAGGGAGTCAAAAATATGTTTTATTAAAAGGGTTGAGTCTTGTTGATTCAAATACATGTGCATGGAGCATTAAATTTCTAGGTGAGTGTTATGATAGTTGATAATGGATATCTAAGTGGAAAAATCATGATTAAAATTTTAAAAAATAGGATTCTAGCACATCATGTGGACATCTATACATCATGCAAACATTTGCATCTAACACTCACATTTTGGGGAAATTATCCAAAATTTGTCACATGTTCCAAAAATAGAGGTAAGAATGATATTGTGATCCAAAATCTAGGAAAACCTTAGTGAAGGGGAAAGAGGTCAAGGTTCAAAATACAACATGAAATTGGAAGGGTACACAATTTTCTAAGTTCTAGTTTGCCCCCACTTTAGTGAGCTAATAACACTAGATGATAAGCTACACTACAATACATAAATAAAATGCTAAATGGAAATGAAAATGATGGTAAAAAGGATATTAAAGAGAACACACAAATTATTTATCTATAAGGATGATGCTCCTAGATTGAGAACCTACAAAATCCATAATGTTAAATACCACAATCCTATACAATTACAATATCACAAAAACACGTAATCATACAAGACAAAAACAAGCTAGTTTAAATATATAATAGTGAATAAATGAATTCTAAAATAGTGTGAAGAACGTTATGAAGATGAAATGGAATTGAAGGAAATAAGGGTGAATTTTTTCCCCTCATGCTTTTTCCTGACCTTTAGGAGGCAAAATAGGAAGGTTGAACCACCATAGATTCGAGGAATTTTTTGTATAAATACTCTCCAAAGGGTTATTTTTAAATAAAAGCTTAATGAAAAGTATTCCACAATGAATAGGGTAGAGTTATAATTTACATGAAGAAAATGGCATAAAAATTTGAGCTTGTAGCGAGAAGTTATGAAGATTTATGTGCACTAGGTGCTTCAAAAACATTTTTTTATATAAATGGTAAAAATAGATAAATTTACTATTCATATTCATTTTCCATTTTTAGAAGTTTTGAGCACCTAGACCACCTTGAGAGCTAAAATATCATAAATGATACTTTTAATGCCCCAAACTTGATTAACCTAAAGAGCTAGTGGAGTAGGGAATTTCCATGTGAGAGGTGAGTATAAATTTCAAAATTTGTGTACTTTTTTGTCATTTTTATGCTTGGTAGGACCCACACTAGGTATATACATTTTGTTCTAGTTCTAGAATCATACCATCATGACATCATTTGAATGAAATGTTAGAATCCTTTGTACATATAGGAATCCTTTAGGTGTGTTGGTATCTGTTGGTTTTTTTTCAAGAACCAAGTTGATCTTCAAGGCGGCCTATAGGTTTTTCCATTTCCAATTCTTAGCAACCTGAAGGGATTGGCCAATGAATGAGTGAAAGCATCAATGATGTCCTCCTACACTTTGGGATCTACAAGACCCGAGAGTGTGATCCCACAATGTACTTAAAGACCTTTACACCAAATGACCGAGTACATTGCCAATAACAGATAAATTCTCATATGATAGCTTAATAAATGGAATGTATTAAGAAGTTGGATTCTTCTTGACAACATTCAACATTTAGAGCATGAGAATGGGGAAACATAACATAAAGTAACAACAATTGTAATCCATTTGAAATTTATAATCTTTGATCATATTATTCATAATCCATGAAATGAGTACAAGAGGAGAGAAATGGTCTTGAATTTGCACCATTCTGTATTCAATTGCTAGTATTGCTATATTGACAGACTCAAAACCTAAGACAAAACTCTAAAATACTCTTTGTGTCCTCTTTACAAAATTTTATATGATCAATTAACAAGCAACAAACTTGTACTTTTGGCCTTGAATTCCTTCTTATAGAAATGAAGGAGCAAAACAAGCTTTGGGCTAGATAGTACACATGTCCCATTTCTATTGGACCAATACAAAATATTCCCTATTGCAGTTATATTTGCATTTTCATATGGAGGGAAATATTACATGAGACAAAAACTATTTTCATTTGTTGATGGAGATCATGCCCCACCTTCTAAAAGGCATCTTTAAGCTGATGTAGCAATATCCACTTGCTCTCAAAACTTATCCATGTACACCAAGCATAAATGAAAGAAAAGTAATAAAATGAAGAAATATATAAGAGACAGAGTATCCTCCACGTTTGCAGCCTTGTCATCAAATTCAAATTTGGGAGAAGACAACATTTTATCCATACTTTATAGAAGCCTAGTTTGTACTAGTTCCAAGTTATGCATTGTGTTTCTCCCATATGTTATTCACCATGTTTGTAGACTTAAAACTATGATGAAAAAATTGGAACACAATCAAATCCAGAAGTAGTAAAACTAACTAAAATTTTGTTCACCATTCCACCACTATAGCTCAATCCTCCAATACATCCAAGTATTTGTCCTTCTAGGCTTGAAATTCTTCTTTAGTAGGCCAGTTGAAAGTGATGATGTTATCAGCCTTCTGCCTATATAAGGAGCATATTTAGTCACAACTTGATCAACCTCCTTATCAAACTCTTCTAGAGCAACCCTGACCTGAGCAAGCATATCCATATTCTTTTTTAACATGCTCATATAATTTTATTTACAAATTTTGGTTGCTTGACTTGAGATCACCTCATTTGCCTCCTTCTTCCATTCCTATAGGGACTTGATTCCACCATTATTCTTTAGTATATTTGGTAGAAGGCCATGATTTATCTCATGAAATCTCTTCACCAACTCCCTTATTTTAGCCTCTAAAGGCTCAATCTTGCCTTGGAATTCTTGAATTCGGCTCATAGTTTTAAGGGTTGGTTGGATCTTCTCAAGTTTATTCACATCATGTTTAGATCCTACAACCATTAACCTCAAGTTATGTAGTCTTGGGATCCATGTTTCCGTAAGTGGAATGGCTACTTCCTTATCTATGTCAAAATTGTTGATTGCATCCACCATGGACGAGTAATTAGCATGAATGCTAATTAGTCTTTTTCCAAATCCTTTGTTTAAGTGTTCCAATACTACAGTTACAATCTTCAAGTTGCTATAAAAAATATCCTTATCATGTTGATTGAAATTTTCTTCATATTCTTTCACCTTTTGAAGTAGTTCTTCTCTACTAATTTCTTCTTCATATGGTGCCTGTGAAGTGCTTGGCCCCTCCACTGAAATGGGCACATTTCCCATGTTGTAGGGCACAATTTCCCAAGAGGAACTTGTAGGAGGTGTAGGGGCAGCAAGTGTTGGCTCTTGTGAGGAAGTGGGAGAAACAACATCTATTTCCATTGGTTCACCTTGTTGCAAATTTTGTACTTTCTCTTCCAATAGTGCCAATTCGGTCTGCAATTGCATTGTTTGCTATGACCCTTGCCATATTGAATTAATAAATTATTGTATAATTTTCTGAACTTCTCCTTCTTAGCTGTTACTGATTCCACTGTTGCTTTTGTAAATTTGGCTACATTCACTGACATTGTAGCAGCTTCAATGGAAAATGTCTCAGATACTCTTTTTATTATCAATCCCCCCTATAATTTGTAGTAGGCTCTACAATGTCAAGCTTCTTGGTATTGGGGGCTAATGCCCAGATAGCCAATGTATCCCACTGCTCACTGAATGCAAATCCTTTCAATGCTATGGTAGCTTCTTCTTTAGAATTATAGAGAGGCCTGTCATATCTTTTAATTGTATCAAATGTAATTGTGGACATTATGTCCCATTTTGGTAATAACAAAATACCACTTTTCCTCAATATCTCTTTTCCTTTAGATGCAGTCATTCGTTGAAATTTTCCTTTTTTTTCTTTTATTACCTGTGCCTAGATGGTTGCATCAGATAGCTCTAGATGCGAGCTCCTCTTCTCTACAATTTTATTCAGAAATTCATCCTTCTTGGCTCTCCAAAAAAATTCCATGAAGGCCTTATATTTTACAAAAGAATTATCATCAATGATTTTGGTACATGCCTCCACCCTAACATCATCCTAGCTATTTATACCAGTAAGGTCAACCTTGCTCAATCTTAAATCAAGATGCTATGGCACTATCTCCCTAGGTGGAGAAGGCATTCCTTGTTGCATCTCCTCTTCTTTCACCAAGATTTCTTCCTTGGAATCTTCTTCATAATCCACTAAGCCAACTAATTGAACCTTTTGCTTCTTCAGAGGTGGCTTCCTTGGTGGTGATACATGTCTAGGAGGAGATTCAACATCAACAATTATAGGAGTAGCTGCTCTAAGAGGAGATGGTGGTTGCATCTGCTGCACTAGTGAAGGAATTCTTTGTTCCTCTTATTGAGAAGAAGCAGTAATTGTGTCCTTTCCTTTCACCTTATTCTTCTTCCTTTTGAAAAAAATGACTTTCTTTTCCTTAGGGGGTTGGTAAGTCGGCCTTTCTTCCATCACAAGGGTTTCCCCCTCATCTTGTTCTTCTACTACAATGGCCTTCCCCTTTTCTTGAATCAATCTTTCACCTTTTAAGTGCCCAACTATTGTTTCAAAGTTTTGGAAAGCATATTATATTCTTTGCATCTCATTTGGGATTTCAGCAAGAGCTAAGAATTGAGGGTCTTTTTCCCTTACTTTATTTTCTAATTTATTGTATGCAAACCACTTCATCTTTCTATCATTCTACTTTTGAAAATCAAAGATGTTCCTAATCACATCCTCTGGAAAATAGAAATTATGAATGGACTTTGAGCTTCTGATCCTTACTTTCAACCATGCCATGAATCCTTTAGGATCATGGTTCCTTTCTATTGCTCTTTTCATTTCTAGAGGTTTGAGTATATCATTGATATTGTCCCATCCTCCTTTGATCATAACAAAATCAGAGAAACAGGTATATGAAGGAAAAAATGTTCCCTTTCCTTGATCCTTCAAGTGATTATTCTCCATATTCCCAAGTTGCCACATCACTTCTAGAAAACCAATCCTTTTTGGCACATCCTTGGGAGACATGTGGGGTGAGACAATTGTGCCATAAACTCTCAAAATAGTGTAGCTAGGGTAAGGGATAACATCCCCCTAATTATGATCAAGACCTAAATTTGACCTCCTATCTTTGGGCCTCAAAAAATAATTCAAGGATGTAGGAATACTTGGCATGTTTACAATCAACACTCTCCTCAATTTGGAGGAAAATAAATTTTGAAACATCACATAGTCAAATTTCCTATCATCCTTATCAAGCACTGTAGTCCAACATTAGACAGGTAGGTCTAAATTTCCCTCCTTCTGTTCCAGTGTCATGTCTTGACCAAAATATGGGGCTCCTTTGTATAAAAGCATGTTCATGAATAATGAATACAAAAAGAATTTGACCCCAAATTCACCTCTCTTCAGCTTTACCAAACCCTCATGAATATTTTACACCAAGTACCCTCCATAACCATAGAGTGTACAATATGTGGGATGTTGAATATGTACTACCATGTACATCCAGACCATAGGCATGCCTATAACTGGATCATAGCCAATAATTTGAAATATAGAGTAGAAGGTCCTTTGGAATTAGGACACAAAGTAACTGATGGGAAAGGGCTCCTTGTTTGAAGGGCCCAAGATGATCTTTCAACCATCAACAAATGCTAGATAGTTATGTAATATCAAAATTTTGAATGTATGTCTGACCTTTTCATACTCTTCCCTGAGTGTCTTTTCATCAATTGTCACCATGTCCTCACTCCATTTTGTGAGCTTAAAAAATTCAGCAATTTCATCTCTTGTGACCTTCACCATGTCAATTTCATCAAATGTTCTCATAGTCCTTGTGACTGGATCATAGTTGGTAGCCACTATCTTCAGTAAATCCACATCCATATAGACATTTGGGACTACCAATTTCCCCAAATCCAAATTCCATGGGTTGTGCACAGGAATGCTACAATTTCTATTTCCAAACCAGCATATGAAGATTGTTCATCCAATGTAGGGCAATGTGACATCCTTAATTGTGTGTTGTTTGTCTATAAGTCCTATTTTTTTCTTCCCTTTGGATAATAATTGACCTTTTGGTTTTTCAAAAGTTGAGGGTTTCAACTGATCGGTGAGGTCCTGGACTATGGGTCTAATAGGAGGTTTCGAACTAGAGGCTTTCCCCTTAGATGAAAACACTTTAAGTTTTGGTTCCATGAATCTAGGGTTTTCACAAACTAGGGTTTCTTTCAACAAAATAGAAGCTTACGATTTAGGCAAGGGTTTGACAAAAAATAACAGCAGGGCCAAATGAGCTAATTATTTGGAAATGGACATCAAACCTTAAAAGGAATTCTTTAAATAGGAAACCCTACTTCCAGAATGATAGAGCAAATACAACAAAGCAAGATTCTAAGCAATTTAGAAGCAAAGTGTTGATTTTACTTACTATTGCAAATGCTTGGGAACCCTAATTTTATCATCAAGCAAGCCTAAGAATCGCAACAAGAACTCCTTGAATGCACAAAATGCCTTTAATAATCTTCAATTATGCTTTAAAATGAGTTTTAATGGCTTTAAATTTTTCCAATTCGGTAGTTTTGCGTCTTGTTTTCCATTATGGTTCGCTTGTGCAAACGAGAATGGCTCATTCGCCCTCAAACTCAACTTTGAATATTGGTCGTTGATTGCATAGTGAGATGGCTCGATGAATGATCTAGATTAAGTCAAAGATGTTTGAAAAATCTGATTGTAGGCCTCTATCATCGTCACCCAATCAACAATATGCCACATGGAGAAGTCTCCAAGTCATCTTTGGGCTCCACCACTTCCTAGGCACTAAGGAAAAGTCCACATGTTATCTTCCCTGCTCCCCCATTGGTCTTAACCTATGTGCATCTTTCAGTAATGGGAAGATAGGGAAGGGCCAAGATTTAATCAAAAGCCTCTAATATGTGCTCCACATGGAATCTCCCCACTTCCCCATTGAGAAATGCGAGATAGTGGTGGGTCCCCCATGGGCTAGCATGGAGTGGTTAAGATTGACCCACCTCACCCCATCTCGACCCTCGATCTCATTAAAGAGTGTTCATTGCTCGTGTAGCTCAATGGGTCCCATTGAAAAAGGGACACATGTCATCCACCTACTAGCCCGTGAGATTATTTTAAGAAATATTAAAATCAAGTAGGCTAGTGGGGAATGACTTAGATCTAGCCACATCACCTCATATCCACCGTTGATTCCACCAAGGCTTAATAACCATTTCCTTTGAAGATGATAGGTTCCATTGATAGATATGACACGCGACACTCGCCCGCCATTCCATGTGAATATTTTAATAGGAAATAAAACCAGGCGGGGGTATGAGGAGCAGTCATGATGAAGTCCTCCAAATCTGAAAGCCAACATCAAATGATGATATATGGACGTGCATCAAGTTAGTTCTTAAAAAGGGGCCCAACTAGGCATATGACAGATGGGGAAATAAAACATTAGGTTGAGACTTTAGGTCGATGACTTAAATATTAAATATGAAGCCTTGCAACATGAGCATTAATGTATATAGGATATTTTGGCTATTCCAGTGTTGTCCTTGATGTCAACATCATGGTAACATTGTGGGAAGCATGTTTGGTATACTGGAAGCTGATCTCCATTGGAAGTGTTCTTTACCATTGATACAGTGCGTTGGTTTTTAAATTTGAAATTCATCGCAAGAAGAAATATGATTCTGCTCTCTTAATCCCATTACAATGACTCATTCATTTAGCTATATCCAAAATCTTGGGAATTTTTGTGTTGAGTACACAAATTTATCAATGACAACGTTTAACTTTGTACACTATAGTTGTCTCTCTGATTCAGTATTCTAATGTGGGAGACTCCGCATTTTCTTGAGAAGAAAATTTTGATGTTGTGGTTCTAATGGTAAGCTCTTTGATGTTAATGTGATGAGAAACTAAAGTAATATCATATTTGGAAAGTGTTTATTGTGAGAAGTGTGTATGTGTTGGTTTGGATTTTTTATGATTAGGTTGTATTCTTGGCTGACCTAATATATGATATGCATTAAGAAGATTAATTATACTTTTCAAATATTAATTGAATCCCTTACAGGTCTACATCAACTTGATATAATGCACCTCATGAATAAAAGTGTTTAGATCTTATATGGTGCTGAAAAGAGCTATTTTGATTGATTTGTTTACATCTAATTAGGCCGACCTAATTGATGTACAAGACATACCTTTATATATATAAAATTTTGGAGTTAAGGTAGAGAAGAAGTAGAGGAGATGAGTATGTGAATATGATGGAGAATATACGAGCTTAAATGATCTATCAAATGGGAGCAATATATTGTGGGAGAAGTCGAGGATTAAAGAAAAATCATTATGGAACTATTGTGCAAAGCAATACTTCACATTTAGAGCCTCTTTGGAATTGAACTCAACACATAGAAGTGTATAAGTGTAAAATTACACCCCTCACAATTTCACATACATTCTTGTATCTGCTTTAGTGTTTGCTCCCTTAGAATCTTGAGTAGGCTTATTTTAGCCCCTGCATCAGCCTTTTCCTTTCTCAGGATGCTCCAATACCCCTTTTTAGCAGCTACTCTTGTGCATTAGCTTTACATCAAACTTTGGGCTATTCCTACATGTGTTGTTTTGTAGCATGATGTGTCTAGACACTAGTGCACTGTGCTTGCATCTTGCGACATTTCAATGCTCAAACAACTATCTCCGAGCATGTTTGACACTTGTCACCTCCTTTGGTTAGTCGTAACGGCTCGAGATTCCTTGAAACTACCCAAGAAGCTTCTTTTTTCTTCTCTTCTCTCCTTAAAAGTGGTCTTTTCACTCCATTTGCATCTTCTAAGTCCTTCCAAGTACTTCTAACTTCACTCTAGTTTTGTTCCAATCTCTAGCATTTTGTACAGCTTCATACAGCTTGTTGTAGCAGCTTCAAGCTCTCTCAAGCTCTCTTTACAACACTCCTTGTAGTTCTATCTCCTTTGCTTTGCACTTGTGAGCATCCTAGGATTCCATATCCCCTACTATTTGCATACTTACTTTGTGATACGGGTTGTCCTCCTTGAGTGGGGATTGCATTTGTCACCTCTTTTGTGATATGGGTTCTCCTCCTCAAGCAGGGATTGATTTTATCACTCCTACTTCATGGTGCGGGTTCTACTCCTGAGCGGGTTTTTCTTTCACCACACACTTTGTTCATTTCTCTCTTTCTCCATCTTCTTGGCTGTCCATGGAGGTGGGAACACCAAAACGGGGGTTTGACTAAGGAAAATCCCTATACAACCCCAACACTTTCTTCAAATATCTTATAGACGCAATTTTTGAAGACTTTCACATGCTAGAAGCTTCATCACTCACGTGGTTGTAGGCATCTTCTTTCCTTTCTTCTCCTTGTCTTTATCATTTCTACTTCACTTTATTTCATTTCTATCACTTTCTATTACTTTATCGCATTATGTAATTTCTCGATAATCGGAGAAGTAGTCATTTAGGAATTTTCTATGACATTCTCACTTTTTGGTCTGTATGAGACGCCAACGCACTATGCTGCCATTCATATTCTGTGCTGACGTCCTTTGGCCAAGATCTTGTTAGTTTGTTTAGAGAATCTTCGTGACCTGCTCTTTCTGATTCCGGAACTTTCGCATTGTTCCTTGAGGTAGTTTAGGGAAATTCGCCCTATGAGGCTCTCCGATCGAAGAGAACTCGTGAGTAGCGAATCCCCCTCTTCTACAAGAAGGTGTTTTCCATCAGTTCATACTTCTAGTAGTGAGCCACATCTATTTATATCTTAGAGGTTAGCCATTCTATCTTGTATTCTGGCAGTGAGCCTTTTAAAGACAGCGAGTCCTAGGAATGAGCCCTATTGTAGACATGTAAAATTGACCTAAAAACTATCACACAACCTAAACGACATTTTCACATCATCGAGATCATTATCATCAAACATTTCTACATTTCACATCAAGTGCATCTGAAACCCTAATTTCCTTTATTAATTGAATAATACATTATTTAATTAATTCACTTTTTCATATTTTTGATGAATTAAATAAATTCCATTTATTTAATGAAGTCCTAAAACCCTATTTCTGCTATTAATTGAATAAAACAACATTATTTAATTAATTCATGTTTCAACAATTTTGACCAATTAAATAAATTACATTTATTTAATAACATCCTAATCTAACTTTATTCATCCTAATTAGTTAAATAACACCAAATATTTAACTATGTCACTAAATCACCTTATTCCCCTAAAGTTAATTGAATTATTAAATCATAATAAGTTAGTTAAAGTCACTTTTCCCTCTAGAATTTGAATAATTAAATCAAACTTTTGAAATTATCATCAAAAATCAAATCAAACTAATGTAACTTTGTTTGCAAAATTCAAACTTGATTTGCACATTCAACTCCAAAATGAATGAATGAATTAAATAAATTAATTAATCTTTTTCAACGACGTTCCTGATTGAGTAAATTACGATCCCCTAATTTCTCAATCTAATTTCTGACTAATCAATCTAATTCTTGACTGACCAATCTATTTCTCAATCATACTAATCATTCAATCTATTCCTCAATCCCACTGATCATTCAATCTATTTCTTCAATCACACAAGTTGTGCAATCTACTTTGCATAGATTATTGATGCAGGAGCATCTGGGTTCAGTGCAATTGACATCAAACAAAAAACAATTCGGTTTGATTTTATCATTTTTTCTTCACATTTCATTTTCCTAGAAAATTCAATCTGAATTTCATGATTGACTGAAGAAAAATTGAATTGTCATAGATTAACAAACGTCATATTTTATATTTACATTTTGAAACTCCATTTCATTGAAAATTGAATATCAATTGCAAAATAATGGGAAAAAGGTGAAGGGATCCAAAAGTCATAATAGTGCAAGCAAAATGAAGGGTTTCTGCCAAGAATTTGAAGGGCCACAAAACAATGCAAATTGTGGGTTTAGCATCATGAGGAGGCGGACTTGGGTAAGAAGGAGACCCACGCCATGGTGAAGGCTGATTACTAAGAAACCAAAACGGTTCAACATGGATGAAATATGGTTAGTGGGAATCATGAGTTTATAAAATTAAATGCTCAGAATTGAAAAGCCTTGGTAGGCCATGCAAGGGAGGAGACAATATACAAATTGAAAACCAATGAGTGATAGGGAGAAATAACGAACTATGGAGATAAGAAAGGCTACAAAGGGGAGAACAATAAATCTGTAACCATCGTGAAAAGGAAGAAGGCGTCAAACAAAGAAATGATGAGACACTAATGCTATGGGTGTTTGAAGTTTTAAATTGTAGATAGAGAAAACAAAGTATAGTATAATGCATATCAATCAGTTAGCAAGAAAGGAGTATAATGATTTGTAGAAGGCAACAAAGTATGGATGGATATATGGTGTTTGAAAATTGTGGAAGTTTGCTGGAAATAATTTAACAAATGTGCAGATATAATGGTACTGTATAGCCAAAAGGTTGCAAATGATAGAGCAAGGAAGCACCAATTGAATCCCTATATGGTGTGGAAGTGAAGAAGAAAAAAGAGGTCACATGAGGTGAAATAAGCCAAAATGGGCACAACAGAGTTGCATACATGGGTCTAAAGATGAGATTGTGAGGAACAAAGAGTCAAAAAGAGGAAGTAGCAAAATAATCAATACAGTTTGAGTGAGAACGTGTTTGAAGGAGTTATCAAGGCATGAATGAAAGGAAAAGTTTATGGTGGCAACAAATTAAATCAAATCATGTCGGAAGAAAGTTGTGAAATAGAGGCAGAGTTGGGGAAGTCGAAGAGTCGGATAGTACAGAGAAGTGATACAGAGTGATGGAGTTGTCTAAGGAAATGTAATGTATGAAATTTGAATGAATAAATGTAATAGTTTATTTTAAAATTTGAATGTATATGATTGTGCAAATGTAATTGATCCAAATCAACACAAGTTATTGTCGATTTGTGAGTTAAGCAATTTCTGAGTCTTTTGTAATTTGAGTTTTGTGTGGAATTGGGTGAGTTGTTGTCTTTGCTCTGCATTAAATTGGTATCAGAGCTAGAAGACCCTGAGAGTGCAAGGTATGCACCAAGACAAGAGAGTTGTGAGAGAAAGTTTGTTGCAGGTGTGAAAGAGAGTCTGTAACTGCTATCCTCCAGCAAAAATGAAGCTGGGTAGAAGGTGTAGAGTTCCTCCACTAAGATAAGGTGGGTAGAGGAAGCATCTTCCAGAATCTTTGTTGGGTAAAGGGTAGTTTGAAGGAAGTGTTGTGTGAAGGAAGATTACAACAGACGAAATGGAGTCTTTTGAGAATCAAGGTTCGGTTGCAGCATGGAACTGTTCCAAAGAAGACAATGTGTAGAGACTTAAAGACATCTGGCAAAAGATTTCAAACATGACTCTCCTGTTGCTACCTTCTATTCAAGCAGATCTTGAATCTTTTATTTGCTTGGAAGTATGATGCAGGAACATCTGGGTTCAGTGCAATCGACATCAAACAAAAAAATTTGGTTTGATTTTATTGTTTGGTCTTCGCTTTTCGTTGTCCTGTAAAATTCAATCTAATTTTGGTGATTGAGTGAAGAAGAATTGAATTGTCATAGATTGAAAAATGTCATATTTTATATTTACATTTCGAAACTTCATTTCATTGAAAATTGAATATCAATTGCAAAATAATGGGAAAAGGTGAAGGGATCCAAAAGGCATAATAGTGCAAGAAAAATGAAAAGTTTCTGCCAAGAATTTGAAGGGCCAGAAAAGAATACAAATTGTGGGTTTGGCATCATGAGGAGGCGTGCTTGGGTAATAAGGAGAGCCATGCCATGGTGAAGGTTGATTACTAAGAAACCAAAATGGTTCAACATGGATGAAATATGGTGAGTGGGAATCATGAGTTTGTAAAATTAAATGCTCAAAATTGAAAAGCCTTGGCAAGTCGTGCAAGGGAGGAGACAATATGAAAATTGAAAACCAATGAATGATAGGGAGAAATAGAAAAATGTGGAGATAAGAAAGGCTGTGAAGGGGAGAACAATAAATCTACAACCATCATGAAAAGGAAGAAGGCATCTAACAGAGAAATAATGAGGCGCTAATTCTATGAGTGTTTGAAGTTAAAAATTGCAGATAGAGAAAACAAAGTATAGTATAATGCATATTGATCAATTAGCAGGAAAGGAGTATAATGACTTGTAGAAGGCAATGAAGTATGGATGGATATATGGCGTTTAAAAATTATGGAAGTTTGCTGGAAATCCTTTAACAAATGTGCAGATATAATGGTACCGTACAACCAAAAAGTTGCAAATGATGGAGAAAGGAACCGCTAGTTGAATCCTTGTATGGTGTGGAAGTGAAGAAGAAAAAAGAGGTTTCCTAAGGTGAAATAAGCCAAAATGGGCACAAAAAAGTTGAATACGTGGGTCTGAAGACGAGATTATGAGGAACAAAGAGTCAAAAAGAGGAAGCAGCGAAAGAATCAATACAATTCAAGTGGGCACATGTTTGAAGGAGTTATCAAGGCATGAATGAAAGGAAGAGATAATGGTAGTAGCAAATTGAATCAAATCATGTTGGAAGAAAGTTGTGAAATGGAGGCAGAGTTGGGGAAGTCAAAGATTCAGATAGTACAAAGAGGTGATACAAAGTGATGGAGTTGTCTAAGGATATGTAATGTATGAAATTTGAATGAATAAATGTACTTGTTTATTTTCAAATTTCAATGTATATGATTATGCAAATGTAATTGATCCAAATCGACACGAGTTATTGTCGATTTGTGAGTTAAGCAATTTCTAAATCTTTTGTAATTTGAGTTTTGTGTGGAATTGGGTGAGTCGTCTTTTTTCTACATCAATTATTCATGTCTAAATCCTCTCAACCATCGATCTTGATTCAACATTGTTTTATCTTGATCGTTTGTTTCAAATCACATTATCTATATAACAAAACTCTTTCCTCACAAAAAGGATTGAAGAATCAACCTATTCAGAAAATGAAGTAATGCCAAAACACCATTGATAGAGCTTCAACATATCTTCAATCAACCAACATTTGCATCATTCTTCAAGCTTTTGCACATGAACTATGGAGGCTTCACAGTGATATGAGCAACCCAACATCAGGCAAACACACTTCAACACGAGATGGGTAACGATTTTGTTTATTGAATTCATTGTCTTTGATTCATTTCATTTACATGTTTCTTGAATTTAGTGTTCTTAATTGTGCATTTCATGAAGTGTAGGATTAGATCTAGATTAGTGTTCTTGATTATAGATTAGATTCTAAATTCAAGTATATTTATCTTATTTATGTCTATGATTTTCCCCCTCACACGTTTTGGCACACCCGGTGGGACCACGGTTCTAAATACTAATGTTTCTATGAGTTTGAATTGAAGTTGCAGGTTTTTAGAGTGCTTTTGAAAAAGTTTCATGCACTGTTCCAAATTTTTTTGCACTTTCCTATCAAAGAATCCACACAATTCACTTTGAAATCCGCACACTTGACACTAAGATCTTTGCACTTGATATTTTTTTGTGCATTTTACTAATGAAAAAGGGTGTACTTGAAGTTTTTTTGCGCATTTTCTCTCTGATAGAGGGCACACTTGTTGGTTTTTCAATGCTTTTTCTCTAAAAAACCTGTGGTTGAGATCTTCTAACAGGAATTTGATTTTTTCACTAACAAATTCTTGGTTTTGAGTGTGTGATATGTATTAATATTTTGTATGCAGGGTCAAGAAACCAACTAACACTTTTTATGTAGGGAAGATGAACAATCCAAGAGCTTTGGATTTGCCATACTTTTTTAAGTTAGAAATTCATTTATTTAGTGCATTAAAAAAAAGAACACATTTATTTTTCAGTTCTCTAAAATGAACCATTTCAACACTTTCTAAAGTTAGGAACTTTCATTTAGTACTTAAAAAGAACCTACAACAAACACACTTTGTTTTTAAGTGCTCTAAAATGAACAATTTTAAAGGTTTCTTAAATTAGGAATCTTGATTTTGGTGCTTAAAAATAACAACACAAATGAACACTTTATTTTTGGTGCTCTAAAATAAACCATTTAAAAGTCTTCTAAGTTAGGAACTTTCATTTTAGTGCTTAAAAAGAACCTACAAAACCACACATTTCAATTTGGGTACTCTAAAAATGAACTCTTTCCAAGTTTTCATAATTAGGAATCTTGATTTCGGTGCATAAAAAGAACAACACAAATGACCAAAACGATTTCCTTTTTTGTTGACGCACACTCGCATTTTATTTTGTTTACCAAGTAAGACCAAGATTGATTTAGAAACACTCAGATTTGGGCTTAAAAATGAACAAATCATTCTTTTTGTCTTGCAACTTTGCTATGATATTGACTGATGTCTAGAACACTTATTTTTGGGGATAGCATTGCTCGAGATTCTTAAAAAGAATCAAACTACTGTGAATTATATGTTGTGCATTTAGCGTTTGGAAAGCTAGATGGTTGTCTTCTCCCCTCACACCCTTTGGGGATCTTGGGCAAGTGAAAATATCTTGAGCTTCACAACTTATTTTTAAAGCATACCTTTTAGAGGGATTTCCTATTGAGAAACATCCCGCACTAGAGAACTCATAGGTGACCCAAGTGGTACTTTCATTTTCGACCGCTATATAAATAAATTGTGGCTGTGAGGAAAGTTCATCATCCCACCGGGTGCTGCTATGCCAGTCTTCCCCAGTATTCGTGTGATACATAAAAACCCCTAGGGCTGGCAGGCCTCTTAATTGAGAAAAACTCTGCATGTATAGGGATTCAAAAATAATATCCCCAGAACATTACTAAGAGCCAATTTTTTTTAGAAGCTACCCCTTTATCCAAAAACATTCTTTGAAAGTGGTGCACTAGGATTTACTTCCGAGAAGTTACTTTCCAAGTAAAACTACAAGCTTGCACCATAAGTTGCATGTAAAATCATCTCTTCATAGCATGAGGCAGGCCTACCTAAAAGAATGGTTTCTATCTCTAGGGTTGTAAATGCTTGTTTATGTTAAACTTGCCAAATACATTCAAAACAATCTTAACATAAAATTATGTGCTTGATCTAAAAAAGAACACATCCAAACAAACACTAAACATGATGGTTGGATCACATACCCTTTGACTTAGTGTATGATTTTAAAAGAATCCTTATATTTTCATTCCTTGAAAGGATTTTCCTTAAAGGTTTCTGAATATTTAGGGTTTTATTTCAAGCTGCATTAGATCAATGTAAACATTTGGAAACTATGGCTTGGGTGTCATGATTTCACAACATAAAGCCATAGAAATGAGGGTCACATAAGTCCATGCTTTTTGAGTCAGTTCAATGTTGTTGTATCACTTGCCATACTCCAAACACAAATAAATTGAGGAAAAAAACAACTTAAACTTGCAAAAATCTGAAGGAAGATTGCTTAAACTAGAAACAAAATACACAAAGATCGCCTTTGCTCAAAATTCTAGTGTAGTTTCCACATTTTCTACCGTAGTTGCTAAAAATTCATTGCACTTGCTCTTTGTACCAAAAAATTCACTTATGAAAATCAATTGCATTTGATAAAAACTGTTTACTTGATGTGGAACCCGCACAATTTCTCTTATTTTCTCGCACTTGCTTCTGAGAAACCAACACACTTTCGACTAAACTACTCATGCTTGTTAAAAAAACTCACTTTTTTTTCTGAGAAATGTTGCAAGAATGGAAATATTGAAGGTGTTTCCATTGATTTCAACTGGTCAATTGGTTCTCAACTGATTGTTGTTGTCATTAATGCAATGGATACAGGTTATTGGTTGTATATGTCAAGGATATTAAGAAAATTGTAATGAAGATATGTTGCAAGTTTTCAGTGGGTGCTCTGGGTTTTTCTCCTATATTTGTATTGTTTAGATATGTTGATCTTGGTTGTTGGAAGTTGCTATATCTTGATTTTTGGCTATTGATTCATTGTACAGTACAAGTTATGTTCACCAGTTGTGAACTATGGTTTTTAGTGTTTCTGATTGAGGTCCGAGAGAAATATTTTTGGTCTGGATTTCTCTTTGATGAAGTCTTATGACTTACAGTTCTAGATTTGTGTTTTTTTATTGTATTGAAGATAATTTTGGTATCTAGAAAGTTTGTGCTTAATTGTTCTATGTGTTTTGCACTAGTTTGGCCAAACTTTTGTGGAATACTACTTTCAGAGTTAGTAAAGTGTGTTGGATCTATTTGGGTCTTGATGAAGCATGTGTTTGGGTCACCCTCATTCTAATTCCACCCTAGAATTTTTTGTTTTTGACCTAATTTGAATTTGAAATTGGATGGCCAACTTTGAATATGTTTCAAAGTTGAAGATGGTATCAATGCAGAATGAGTTAGGGAAGAAAAAGAAAAGAAGAGAACAAAGAAAATAGAGACAAGAGTGCAAAGAGAATAGAGATAAGTGATAATCAATGTGTGTGTATGATGTGAGTATGGAAGATCAATGTGAAGCCTAAATGTTGAGTTTTTGGAAGCAGTGAGATGAAGGTGCACTCTATCATTCGTGCATGTTTGCAAGTGGATTGAGCGAATTGTGGTGGAATCCTTTGTTGCATTGAGATTTTCTTCTCTTTGTAACAAGTCTTCTTTATCTTCTTTGTATCTTTGTGGCAGTGAGCCCTCTGAGTTGTTAGCTCTATTGGACTATGAGTCCTTGTTTCAGATAGTGAGTCCTTGTTCCGGACAATGAGCCTTGTTTCTCAAGTAGTGAGCCTCTTGTAATCAGTTTTGATATTCTCTATAGTGTGAGTTAATCCTCACCATGGTTTTTCCCTTATTTGGTTTTCCACGTAAATCTGGTGTTATTGTGTTTATGTGATGGTTTTTTGTTTTTGCACTAGTATTCATTGTTTTATCTATTAAGCAGTGTTAAGGAGTAGTTCTGATGAATGAATTGAAGTTTAAATCTATGACAACTGTTTCACCCCCCCTCTCAGTTGTCTTGTTCAATAATTAGTATCAGAGCTATGTTCCTTGGTGAAGGGATTAACCACTTGAGGAAGGTTTGGGATGGCTAGAAAGATGACTTATGATTATCTGAGGTTCGATGGAACTAACTATGCTATCTAGAAAATATTGATGGAAGAATATCTGGAGTATTGCAGATATGATGTGGAGAAAGCTTACAAGAATCCTTACACTCCTCCTGCTAATGGTTTGAGCATGGTTGATGAGATCAAAGCACATGAAGTGAACAATAAGGAAAAGTACATTTTGAAGAATAGTCTGGTACATTTCGAGTTGATTAAGGTTCAGAATCTGAAGACTGCTAAGGAAATATGGGATGCTTTGGAAAGGGTGCATGAAGGTGATGAGAGAGTTAACGAGGCAAAATTAAAAAATTGGAGACATGGTTTGAGCTTCTGCATATGTCTGAAGATGAAAATGTTAAAGCTTATGTACAAAGATTGAATGAGATAGTGGCCAAAATGTGAGGACTTGGTATTATTGTAGATGAAACCAGAATTGTAGTGAAGAATCTTAGAACTCTCCATGATGCTTACAGTGAGAAGGTGTTTGCTATTGAACATAGTATAGATTATAATACCTATACTAAAGACTTGTTGTTGGGATTTTTGACATCTTATGAGATGAGGAAGTCGAGTCTGAGGAATGGATGCAAATCAGAAACTACTTTTAAGGCTACAAAAGATAAAGATATGGATGAAGAAAGCTTTGATGAAATAGAAGCTAACTTTGTGAGAAAGATGAGGAAAGGCTCCGGTAAGTATGAAGGTAAGTTACCCTTTAAATGCTTTAGTTGTGGAGAAATAGGTCATTATGTTGCAAAGTGTCCAGAAAGAGCTAAGAGGAATAAACAAAGATATGAGAAAGAAAAGAAAGGAAAGAAAATTAAAAAATTATATTATGTGAATGAGATTCTAGTATATCTGATGAAGATTTGAAGTATGAACATCCCGATGACAATGAATGCTTGTTCTTGGCTATAAAGGATGAACCTACTTCTACTAATTTTGAAAAACAGGTGAAGGAAAGCCCTTATAAGAAGGAGAAAAATGAAGGTATTGTTATCTTTTCCCTA
The DNA here is from genome assembly GCA_007258455.2 of Sequoia sempervirens. NCBI lineage: Eukaryota > Viridiplantae > Streptophyta > Pinopsida > Cupressales > Cupressaceae > Sequoia > Sequoia sempervirens. Next base: position 768,095,689 of record VDFB02000003.1, read on the forward strand.
CATGCTAAACAAGAAAAGAACTATTGGGTTATTGAAAATGGTTGTTCACATCACATGAATGCTGATAAAAGTAAGTTTTTTAAGCTTGAAAAATATGATGGAGGCTTGGTTATGTTTGGAGATGATGTCGGTGCTAAAATTTGTGGGATAGGTTTAGTAAGTTTTGATGGAAAGCATAATACTAATGATGCCTACTATGTTAAGGGATTAAGGCATAATATTTTGAGTGTTGGTTAGATGTGTAGTAAAGGATATGATCTTGTGTTTAAGGATGAGAGGTGTGAGATCCATAAAGGATCCAAAACATTGATTGCTGGAAGAAAGAAATCTGAAGGAAATATCTATCAACTTAAAGGTGTTGATGGATGATGCTTTATGACTCAGATTAATGATATTTGGTTATGGAATAGAAAAATGTGTCACATGAATTTTGATAACTTGGCAAGGATTAGTGCAATTTAGGCCGTGATATATTTACCAAGAATTACAAATCTTGTTAATGCTATCTGTAGAAATTGTCAGTTTGGAAAGCAAGCAAGAAGTCATTACAGATCAAAGGAATAGTCTACTACTTGTCTACTAGATTTAGTTCATACAGATCTTTGTGGTCCTACAAGAGTGAGAAGTCTACAAGGTGAAAGGTACTTTATACTTTTGATTGATGATTATTCTATATATACATGGGTTACATTTCTTAGAGAAAAATAAGATAGATTAGATAGATTCAAGACATTCAAAGCTATGGTTGAAAATGAAGTAAAATTGAAGATAAAATGTTGAAGGTCTGATAGAGGTGGAGAATTCACCTCCCATGAGTTTAATATGTTGAAAGGAAAAACAAAACTATTCAAGAGGCTGCTAGATCAATGAGTATTGAGGCCAGTTTACTAGAAGTTCATTGGAGAGAAGTTATTCATACTATTTTTTATGTATTCAATCGAGTTAAAGAAAGAGAAAATAGTACAAATACCCCCTATGAGCTATGGCTTGGAAGAATTCCTACTATTAAGTATTTCAAGGCATTAGGAAGCAAATGTTATATCACAAGAGATGAAGAAACTTTAGGTAAGTTTGATACAAGAAGTGATGAAGGAATTTTTCTTGGATATTCTACTAAAAGAAAAGCATACAAATATTTTAATAAAATGTTGAGAAAGATTGTACAAAGTGTAAATGTCAAAGTTGATGAGATAGTGAAGAATTCAATTAACATTGTTGGATATGAATATGATGAGTTCCTACACGTAAGAGTTTAAGAGATTGTGGAAGAACATGAAAAAGGATGAGAAAGAGAAGCATAATGAGCAGAATGAAAGAGAAGAAGATGCTCTGGTGATGTCACCTAAGACACCTAGATATGTACAAAAGAATCATTCATAAAGTCAAATTATTGGAGATAAGACTAAAGGAGTATTAGCTAGAAGCAAAGTTGTACTGCTGAAGTTAATATGTGTTTACTTTCTAAGATTGAACGAAAGACTATAAGTGAAGCATGTGAAGATGAACATTGGATGGAAGCCATGAAAGAAGAACTTATGCATATTGAGAAGAATCAAACTTGGGAATTGGTCCCAAGACTAGCAAATAAAAATATTATTGGATCGAAGTGGGTATTTAGAAATAAGTTGAATGAGAATGGAGAAGTGGTTAGAAACAAAGAAAGGATTGTGTGTAAAGGTTACTCACAAGTAGAAGGCATAGATTTTCAAGAAACTTTTTCTCTGGTAGCAAGAATGGAAGCTATAAGGATGTTCTTAGCATTTGTTACTCATAAAGACTTTAAGGTCTATCAAATGGATGTCAAGTCAACATTTTTGAATGGTGAGCTAGAAGAAGAGGTCTACATGGAACAACTAGAAGGATTTCAGTTGTCAGAGAAACTAGATATGGTGTGTAGATTGAAGAAAGCTTTATATGGATTGAAGAAAGCTCCTAGAGCTTGCTATGTGAGGTTGGATAGGTAATTGATTCAGCGGGGTTTCAACAAAGGTATGACAGATAGTAATTTGTATTTCAAGATTGAAAATGACAAAATATTGATTGTAGTTGTATATGTTGATGAAATTATCTTTGGAGGAAATGAAAGTATGTACAAGATGTTTGTGAAAGAGATGTTGAAGAATTTTGGGATGGATGGTTCCAAATAGGTATGTACTCCAATGGTGACTAGTTGCAAATTGGGTAAAGATGATGATTCCCCTAAGGCTGATAAGAGCAAGTATAGATCTATGGTTGGTGGACTGTTGTATTTGATTGCTACTAGACCAGATATTATGCATGTTGTTTTTCTCATGGCTATATTTCAAGAAGGTCCTATGGAAACACATGTTAAAATAATATTCAAATATTTGAATGGCACTCCAAATTATGGATTATGCTATCCTAGAGATACTGACTTTACTCTAAGTGCTTATATAGATGTAGATTGGGATGGATGTGTAGATGATAGAAAGAGTACAAGTGGTGGTACATTCTTTCTTGGTTGCAGATTGGTGGCATGGTTGAGTAAAAAGAAAGATTTGGTCTCCTTGTCTACTGTTGAAGCTGAATATATTGTTGTTGCATCTTGTTGTACAAAAGTTATATGGATGAAACAAACATTGAAAGATATCATAGTGATGTATGATGCTCCTATTTCTATCTTCTGTGATAATACAAGTGCAATTAACATTTCAAATAATCCTGTGATTCACTCAAGGACGAAGCATATATCTATCAGATATCATTTTTTGAGAGATAAGGTCATGGAGAATGAAGTAAAGCTTGAGTATGTTCCGATGAAGGATTAGTTTGTTGATATATTCATGAAGGCTCTTCCTAAAGATACTTTTGAGTATCTTTAGTAGAAGTTAGGGGTCATTTCCCCTCCTTTCTTGAACTATATGCATATGGAGATGCATTAGTTCGATGGATCTATCTTTCATTTGGAATGATGTTTTGGTGACTACCTCTTAGGGGGAGCAGGTAGTATTAGGTGTTGTCATTATGAGTATTCTATTTTCTATGTCAAATGGGAAATCAATGTAAAAAATCTTTTTCCTTTTCCATTGATGTCAAAGGGGGAGAGGAAGCATGTGAAAAAAAAGGAGAGGAAGTATGTACAAAAAAAGAGAGGAAGCATGTGAAGGAAAGATAAAGAATATAAAAGAATATCTACTAAGGGGAAGAAACAGAAAGGAACAAAAGAAAATTCTTGAGAAGTGTGTTTAGAGCTAGTATGGTGTCTTTGATGGTTTTTCACATCATGTGTTTCCATCAATTAAAAAGGAGGAGACTGTTGCAAGAATGGAAAGATTGAAGGTGTTGTCATTGATGTCAACTGGTCAATTGGTTATCAACTGATTGTTGTTGTCATTAATGCCATTGATAGAAGTTATTGGTTGTATATGTCGAGGATATTGAGAAAATTGTAATGAAGATATGGTGCAAGTGTTTAGTGGGTGCTTTGAGTTTTGCTCTGGATTTGCTCCTATATTTGTATGGTTCAGATATGTTGATCTTGGTTGTTGGAAGCTATTATATCCTAATTTTTGGTTGTTGATTTAATTTATAGTGTGAGTTATGTTCACCAATTGTGAAATATGGTTTTCTATGTTTTTGGTTGAGGTCCAGGAGAAATATTATTGGTCCAAATTTATCTTTGATAAAGTCTTATGACTTACAGTTGTAGAGTTGAGTTGTTTTGATTGTATTGAAGATAATTTTGGTATCTGGAAAGTTCATGCTTAATTGTTCTATGTGTTTTACACTGGTTTGGCTGACCTTGTGTGGAATACTACTTTCAGAGTTAGTGAAGTGTGTTGGATCTATTTGGTTCCTGATGAAGCATGTGTTTTGGTTTCCCTCATTCTAATTCCACCCTAGAATGTTTTGGAACTAACCTAATTTGAATTTGAATTTGAATGGCTGACTTTGGATATGTTTCAAAGTTGAAGATGGTATAAATTCAAAATGAGTTAGGGAAGAAGAATTGAAGAAGAGAAAAAAGAAAATAGAGACAAGAGTGCAAAGAGAATAGAGATAAGTGTGAATTAGTGTGTGTGTATGATGTGAGTATGGTAGATCAATGCGAAGCCTAAATGTTGAGTTTTTGGAAGCAATGAGCTAAAGGTGCACTCAATCATTCGTGCATGTCTACAAGTGTATTGAGCTAATTGTGGTGGAATCCTTTGTTGCATTGAGTTTGTCTTCTCTCTATAAAAAGTATTCTTTATCTTCTTTGTATCTCTTTGGAAGTGAGCCCTCTGGGTTGTTATTCTTGTTGGATAGTGAGTCCTTGTTCTAAACAATGATTCCTTGTTTTAGTAGTGATCCTTGTTTCTCAGGTAGTGAGCCTCTTGTAATTAGTTTTGATATTCTCTATAGCGTGAGTTAATCCTCATCGTGGTTTTTCCCTTATTGGGTTTTCCGCATAAATCTGGTGTTCTTGTGTTTATGTGATGGTTTTCTATTTCTGCACTTGTATTCATTGTTTAATCTGCTAAGTAGTGTTAAGGAGTAGTTCCATTAAATGAATTAAAGTTTAAATCTATGACAATTGATTCACCCTCCCCCTTCTCAGTTGTCTTGTTCAACAAGCAATCATTGCATCTAACAAAAACACATAGAAGCCACACTTTCCCTTCCATCTCGCATTTGCTTCTCAAAAACCCGCACACTTGACATGTTTTTGGCTACACTTGATAAATTTGGATGCTCTTGCTCATGGTTTTGCACCTTTTCTTAGAAACCAAAGCTATTGCTCTATCCTACTGACAATTGGGAAAAAAAACCAAAGTTTCTTATAGAATCATTTTTAGAACAAAACAATTGGAAAACCAAATAAGTCATATAGTCCCTCATCCATTATTTCCATCCTACTTGTTAGAAATAAAAATCAAAACAAACCACTGGGATCATTCCTTCACTCAAATGTATAAGATATCAACAGTTACTTGGGACTTGCAGATAGTTCAAGTAAGCTTTTCCACAACATATCCTCTAGACAAAGAAGTGAAATATCGACCTTAGTCCTTCAACATTTTGATTCCCAAAAACTAGCTCCATTCCAAAACAACACCCAAACCATAGGGTCTTGAGCTTCATACCAACCATCTCAAAAAACCATTACACTTTATGACCATCTAGTGACCAAATGCTCCAGTTCAACAACTAAACCTTGTAGCACCGATCCTCCAACCTAGTCTCACACACATTGAAGGTGAATAAACTGATATCATTAGCAGTTTAAGAACCTTCATATTTGAGAAGAATGAAACAACCAAAAAATAGAGAAACACAACAAACATCTTAGACAAAGAGGAAGAGAAAGCAAACCTAGCAGTTGGAAGACCCATGTTACCACCTCCTACGTGGCGATAGATATACACCCCTCATGACCTTCGACAGGAGCAAAATCCTTAGATCCGGAAAGAGAAAAACCCTTAGGCAGAAATCCATATTACGACTTTCAAAGAACCACCCTACCCTAAAGTTTTCCAAAGGGTACATCTCGAGAAGACACCACATCCATTAAAATACACTAGAATTTTTCTATTTACACTTCTCAATGGGCCAACCACCCTTAGATCTAATGCACTAAAAATTCAAAAACAAAATCAACTTTCATTTCCCTTAAAATAGAAAATCCAAAAACAAAAACAACTTTCAATTCCCTTAAAATAGAAAATGCAAAAAAAAAATCACTTTCATTCCATAGTTAGGAGTCACAAAAACATTCACAAAGATCTTGATGCTTGTTTATGATAGCCATGCATTCACAACATAAAAGAGAAAAGGAAGCAGGCAAAAGCAGTGCTAGGATACCCCCAACAAAAACCATAAACAACGGAAGTAACCCATGGGGATATAAACCGAGTGACCTTACGATAGGGTATTGAGCATCAAAACATTTTAAACATGCAACCATAACATCCCCAAAACATGTTAATCTATTACCCAAATTTGGTTCCACTCTATACACTCACGGGGACATCTTATGCCACAAATGTCAATGATATATCAACTATGGATTCCCCTAATCAAATTTTTAGAGCATCTTGTCACATGGGTGGCTTCAATCAAAATCCTCATCCATATCAAAATATAACTTATCAAGAGTCACAACAACAACAAGTAGTGTTGAAACAACACCAAGATCAAATTTCCATAGATACACTTGAAAAAAAAATGATGCACTTTATCAACAATGCCTTGGACACCCTCAAAAAAAGGGGTTGCAATATCGGCAATGTCATAATGCTCATAAAAAAATTGATTCATATCAACAACAAAGTCTATTCCCACAACATCAAGTGAATCAACAACAACAATGGTCACAAAATCAAAATCAAATCCATTAACAATATCAACCTTCAAATCAAGAAATTCCATCTCAAAATCCATCTTCACCACAACCAACCTTACAATCAAACCATACTACTAAATGTGAGTACACTCCTTTAGAGGATCCAATTGAGGGTGTGTTAAACCAATTAGTCAATGCCAAACTTATCACACTTCCAAAACCGTTGTGAAGTGGTGAACCTAGCATCAAATTCCCATGGTACGATGATAAGATCTATTGTGAATACCATGGAGTAAAAGGTCATGATACATTAGAATGTGTTGCACTCAAAAATCTCATCCAAGACCTTATTGATCAAGGAGAAATAGCTATTGAAGATGACATTCAAGGTCCATCTACCAATGACAACATTGACAATATCTCAAACTCGAATGTTAAAAACAATGATCAAGAGCTATCTATCACTGATCAATTAACAATGTCTCTACATCATCTAGTGAGCACAAGGACATAAATCAAGAATTTAATCCCAAGCATGATCAAAATCAATCACCCAAGTATAGCAATGATCAGTCTAAGATATATTGACATCATCCAACTCCATGACTGTATATATTGATGATCAAGAGACTCTTAATCCCACACTTATACCCAATGCATAAAATCTAAGACAAGAACTATCACCCATATGTCCACATTTTGAGGATATCTAAGGATCCTTTACAAGAAACCTCTTCTTTGAAATTGATCCATGTCAAGAATGTGATCCAAAGTATATCGAAGATAATACCACAAAAAGTCAAGATCAAGAATCATTATCATCAAAATACTACAATGACTTGGCATATATCTTCCAAGACATCCAAGGTTTTCCAAAGAAGAAAAAATCCATACACCAAGAACACATACATCTACCCATGACATGCTTACTCCTAATAGACATGTAGATGATCTCCATCCATGACAAGAGCCTCATACTCTTGATATCATTATCAAGGAACAAGAGTCGCTTACTCTTAACATATTTACACCTGGTCAAAGCACAGTAGAATCTATAGACATATCTAAAATTGATCAAGAAGCATTAAGATAAAAAACATCCTCTAGTCAAATTGAAGAAATCAAGTATGAAAATATGGAGCACAGTATCTTAAAATCAACAAAGAAAATTGATAATCCTAAGCAGGAAAGCATTAGGTATACAATAGTCAAAGAAGCACTGATATGTCCTAAAGAACAATCAAAATTTGATATTTCATTGGATCAAGCCAAAAATATTAATCAAGAAGTTATCCCACACATGAAGGATCCTATCAGTGAAGAAGCAATCACATTTGAAGATCCACAACAGAGCACAAAAGGATTAGCACCTTGTTTCCAAGGTAAATTATATCCTACTCCAAATAAAAAATTTCAACAAATTCATTATCAAGATAGAGGATTAGGCCTACATGAACAGGGTATCCTAGAACTAGTGCAAATTATTGGTGATCCTAAGCATCAAGGTCTTGGTTATTCAACAATTAAGGGATCTAAATATATCAGTGATACCTCTATAATACTGGGGTAACTTTATCTAATGCAAGCATCAACATAGAGAGCATGAAGAGTCCTTATGATAAAATTACTACCAACACTACAACTATCCATATCATGAATCGTCATCCACACACATTTCAACCCTCTGATTGGGACCAACAATGAGAGAAAATGCTATATCCAAGAACGAAACAAGTCATTGAAGTAGAAGAATCATTAAAACAAAATGGACAAGAAAATTTTAAATGGATACAAAAGAAAAAATTAAGAAAATCATCCCTATCAAACTCCACTAGTCAAAGAAACTATGAGGAAAAATAAAAAATGAAAGTTCATCCATGAAAAAATTATAGCAATGTAAAGAAAACTTTCAAGATTGACCTACAAGGTATATCAAGACGTTGGTCCCAATGGAATCTCCATATCCACCCATCATTGCTCATCATCCCAAGTTTGGAGAGTCAAAGGTTCCAAACTGTCAACCAATCCATCTAAATATCATATCCCTTAATGCATTTTTCCATCCAAGACATCCAAATCTAGCATTAGCCATGCATTGGAAACAACTCTTTATCATAAGGATTCTAAGGGCACTCTATCATGATGTGCACATCAAGGTAAAGTTAACTCTGGTATCGACAAGAAAGATAAGAATTATCAGGGGTTACATTCAAACACTCGTATCCTAGAAAAACAACTCCTCCAAGCAGGATATCGTTGGCACATCATGACAACAACAACAACCATATCAACACCAAGAGCATCTACATCAACACCACCATCTAGTTCAACATGATCAAAAAAATTGTCACCATGATGAAAACCTAGTAAACAGGCATCTTGTTTGACATAAAAAATCAATAAAAAACAAAAAAATCAAGAACCTCCATTGAAAACCACTATGGTGGTGCTTTGGACAAGTACCATGAAGAAAAACTAGTAAATAGGCATCATGTGTAAGAATCAAGCATCTATGTGTGCCATTTTAGGTAGAAGCATCTCAACTTATCCATAACAAACCCAATCCATTTTTATCCAAATCCAACTTACTTGGATCTTGAAAAATGTTTGGTGTACACTTTACACTTGCTTATGGAAAAAATCTTGACGTGGGTCACTATCATTGATCCTATCCTATCCAACATTATTTGATCCATGAGATATTGTCCAAAGGGGCACACTCTATCTAAACATGTTATCCTATCACAAGATAATCCATCACCTACATTGCTAAACATTAGGGGCAAGTACTTACATCTTGCTTCAGAATAAAACTTGATCTATTTCTTCTAACTCAAGGTGTGATCTAGAAATTATCCCAACAACAAGGTATACCACCAGCACACTATTAGGGTAACCTTCAATACAGCTCACCCCAACAAGAAGGTGTCCCACCAATGCACTATCAGGGTAACCTTCAAAACAATTCGTCCCAACAACAAGGTGTACCACCAATGCACTATCAGGGTAACGTTCAATACAATTCACCCCAACAACAAGGTGTCCCACCAATGCACTATCAGGGTAATCTTCAAAATAGTTCATTCCAACAACAAGGTGTACCACCAACGCACTACCAAGGTGACCTTCAAAGATACCAAAAACGTGGATTATTCCTCCACTCAAAAATTCTAAGATATTAATAATTTCTTGAACCTCGCGGCTAGTTCAAGTAATATTTTCCACAACATATCCTCTAGAAAAAAATAGAAGTGAAATATCAATCCAAGTTTTCAATATTAGAATACCCTAGGCAAAAGGGTAAAAATCCAAAAAAATGAAAAAAAAAAGAGAAGCAAAAAAATCAAAAAGCAAGAAAAACATTAAAGAGAAATAAAATGTTCTTTGAGGGAAAACCACTTTGTGGTACTTCTAGAACATGTACCATAGTGAAAACCTAGCAAACAGACACTATGTTTGAATAAGACTCGCATCATTATCTATCAGTACTATCCAACACATCCACCCATCCATTTAATAATAAAACATATATCCAACAATGGCTTGTTATTAATTTAGGAAAGTAGTCTTGTCTCCAACTAGGGTAAACTTCCCAAAGCTAGTCATGGATTAGATTTTGAAATGTCCTATCATGGTCAAAAACAAAAAAATCAAAAACATCCAAAAAACAAGAAAAATAAAAAAAAACATTTGAAAACATCGAAAACAAAACAACATAGTTAGATTATTCCTTCACTCAAACAGTCTAAGATATCAACATTTGCTTGAACTTCACAACTAGTTCAAGTAGATTTCCCACAACATGTCCTCTAGACATAGAAATGGAATATCAATCCAGATTATCAATGTTGTTTATCCCAAAAACAAGTTTATGCTTTGAGTCAAATGGTCGAACTACGTGGTCTCTGTGTGTACAATGTAGGTAAGGCTTATTAGCCCCTAAGACCCTAGGTTAGTCCCCTTAGGTTTCTATCATGCTTTATTTCAACTTAGTCAAAAAATTCAAAATCCAAAAATAGTCAAAAAATTCAAAATCCAAAAATAGTCAAAAAATTTAAAATCCAAAAATAGTCAAAAATTCAAAATCCAAAAACATGCACAAAACATAAAAGGTCAAAAACATTCAAACCAAGCAAACTACAATCCTCTGCGTGCACAACATAGGCTAGGTTTATCTTTGATGAGCCCCTGAGGCCCTAGGTTAGTCCCCTGAAAACAACAAAAATAACATCATTAAAACTCAACAAATAAAAAAAAGACCCATCCTGTCATCAAAATCTGCAATAAACTATCAATCCATAATAAACAAATTGTCGCACTCACCCTTTGATGAAAAAAACAAACAAACAAACAAGGAAAACATCAACAGCTAGAACTTTCAAGTAAACAATCACAAAATAGACAAAAACAATGCCAAAGTATCAACTATCTATCTTTCAACAATTCACCAACATTAACGGATTCGTTCCTATGATAGACATGATCAACAATGAATAATAGTCTTGAAACCTCAAAAGATATGGAAAGTGATACTGCAACGTTGTTTTTATCTTTTTATAGTCTTTTTTTATGATTTATTTTATTGACTCATTCCCAAGATCTCTCGAGGATGTCCATAAGGATTTAGAGAAGAAGGAATGGGGGAAATTGAGCATCATTTCAATTTGCTATTTGTAAGATATTTTTGTAATAATACCATGGAGAATACTTGCTTTATTGAGTGTATGAAAGTTGCGTTGAAACAATTCGTGAAGTAGTTGTATGTTAGGTGTTCTATACCTCTCTGTGTGACTAGTCCAAATTTTTTTAACACAACCCAACTATATACCTTAAAAATAGTTTTTGTATGTCTGGTATGAGAAAAGATACTCTTTGTTTGTAGAGTCAAAGTCCACACAATAGATACAAAGTCACCTTGGTCATTAATACCATGGTGCATCGTATATGTATACTACATCAAACAGGATTAATTGCGAAGCCTACAAGTAAAGTGAAAGCAACATCATCAACTACTAACAACATCAAATTTCTATACATCATCAAATATTTATTCTAACTAACACCCATCCTACATAGAAACATCATTAGTACCATATCCATCTTGCATCCACAATGATTTCAATACATATGATGATGCTAATAAAGCAATGAAAACATCATGTATCATGTATGGCGCATACATCCATCATATATCATCCATACATCACATAAACATCATATACCAAAATGATATATCAATCATGCATAATAAAAAATCATATGGAACAAAGTATGATTCATTCATCCATATTATATGCATACATCAAAAAAATACAAAAAAACAAATATAAACATACATCATCATGCATAGTCATCCATGATCATCACATAAGCATAAAATGAGCTGAATCGAAGAAGGTATATCTCATATATATCATCATCAAAAAAGGGAGAATGTTCATAGTACACCATCATCATTAAACAAGTGTGAACAAGTGTGATAGGATAATACAAAATAATACATATATATAAGGCCTCAACTAGACCGATGAATATATACACAAAATCATGTCTGCAATGTCTCTCAACAACAACATAATAAAGATCAAGTATATGTGTAACACTGCCCGAAAATAAAGAGAAACACTATATGGATTAGGCTCTAGACCACCATCGAGATCTGGTTGTCTAACAAAATGACCAGCTGACTCACCACCACCACCTCTTGCAACACTAGGCTCCTCGAACCTTGATTGTCTCTACACTCTAGGAATAAAGGCATCATAGAGAATATGATAATATGTAGACCTCTACAACAACTGATCCTGCTTTGCATGAAGGATATCACGCTTTTCTTTGAGAGTATCTCTCTCCGCCGTAAGAAACTGTACCTAAGCCTCTATAGCATGCCATCATATGCTCTCACTATCTCGCTCAGCTCTGAGAGTATCTCTCTTTGCGATCATAGTAGCAACATGAGCCTCTGTGACCTATTGCTACACTATCTCTACGTCTCTAATAGCAGTCATGTGAGCTAACTATATACCTCTATCCCCAGGTGGTGGACGAGGACCTGGAACTTGTACATGACCCTACACCTGATGCGTCTGATCATCTTGACCTCCATGTGCTCCATCCTGTCAAGCCCTACCCAATTGCTTTGCAAGAACCTCAATGTGCTATCACTCCCTGCAACAACCTATAATTCCTACTCTACCTAATGTAGGATCACCCCCAAGATCTATGAATCTCAAAGGCACACGTCATGCCCACCACTGATCAAAATCAAGAGTGGTACCCAGATTTGCTAAACCAATCGGCCAACCCCATCCAACTGGGGCAAGTGCTCTAAATGTAGCAACAACATCTCTGTCTGCTCGGTGACCCCATACATGGACCTCTCTAGTGGTCTGACTGAACCGATCCTCATAAGTATTAGGAAACCATCCCTGTCTCTCTCCAAACTGATGGCATACTTTTTCAGGTAGGTAACACTCTAGAAGAGAGTGAGAGTGGCCAATCAACCATTTGGTTTGTCAACAGTAAACAGGTTGCTCTGGATCCTCTGGCCATGCCTCACAGTCCATATAGGGTCTCCAAAAAAAACTTGGCATATCATCGAACACATGGTGCTAGTACAGAAGATCCCTAGGCAAGGTGTAGTGTAAGAAATCTCCATAACAATATGAGTATGGATATCTGACAATACGATCCTGAATATCATCCGATCGAGCAACTGCAATGTGCTCCTAGGCCTAAATATGCAAAAGAGAAACACCTGCAGAAATAGATTTCCCAACCTGATATACAACCTCATGTATATCTCTATAGAGGAGGGTGAGAAGACACAAACCCCATGCATATCTGGTCCCATGCTCAAACATAACCTCAATACAAATACCCCATCCAATAGGGAACTAACAACCTCTCCTATTAGGAACAACTAGTCATGAAATCGTAACACTCAAAACAAGGGAAATAGGGTTTGCACTACCAATGAACTCAGACAAATCAATCTCAAACTTTCGAACCTCCAAGTGTCTGACACCTAGCACACTTTGCATGACATGGGTACCCTGTCGAACATGGTATGTCATGATCTCGCCATGGATAGGAATGCAAAGAATCCTCCACACATCTTCGAGTGTAATAGTAGCCTCTCCTTTCGGTAAATGAAATGAAGATGTCTTTGAATGCCACCACTCCATGATTGTGGTCATCATCGCTATGTGAGATCAGATGGGAGGCATGTAGCAAATATGACGAAGCCCGACTGCATCTAAGAAATCTCATTCTAAAACATAAAAAATGGGAAATCGGATCAAATAGATCTCGAGGTCATCTCTCTCTCTTAGTTGTAGTAGTTTAAGGACCACCTAGAAACATTTTAACCCATCATGTTAAGGTTTCACTCTGAATGCATAAAATGACGCAAAAAAAATGAAAAATGAGACTTAGGCTTCCAAATAGGAAAAAGTGAGCAACATTTAGCAAAAGCAGTGAAGTCACTGACAAGTGCACTAGTTTAAGTCAAGTGTGTTGGTCTAGGTCAAGGGAAAATATCTCAAAAGTGAGGACATTCATCAAGTGCGTAGGTTTAAAGAAAATGCGTAGAAATAGTCCCTGAGCAATCAAAAGCGTAGTTTTAGATCAAAAGCACAAAACAAGAGCAAAGGTATAAGTTAAAGGCGCAGGTCTAAAGAAAGTGTGTAGGTTTAGAGCAAGTGCAAGCTTCCTAAATTGGAAAATGTGTTGAAAATGATGCAAAAGCACATAAAATCCTAAAACCTCGCTATTGACTTAGAGAACTTTGTACATGAATTACGAGAATGTGAGCAAGCGAAAATGAGAAGAAGGTACATACTGGGCCACTAACACCTATGGGCCGTCCAAACTCTCGAACCAGGTCTGAATGATGTAGGGATCCTTGAATCCTAGGCATTGCTCCCTAATATTTGAAACAATAGGGGCACAATGGGGCATAAAGGTTTTTCAAAATCTTTATATTAACATCAAAATATTTGAAACAAAGCAACTAGTGCTTTGTCTCAAAGAGGGAAAAAATGTAAACATGTAAAATTGACCTAAAAACTATCACACCCTAAATGACATTTTCACATCATTAGCATCATTATCATCAAACATCATTGCATTTCACATCAATTGCATTTGAAACCCTAATTTCCCCTATTAATTGAATAATACAAAATTATTTAATTAATTTACTTTTTTATCATTTTTGACGAATTAAATAAATTTCATTTATCTAATGAAGTCGTAAAACCCTATTTCTGCTATTTATTGAATAAAACAACATTATTTAGTTAGGATAATGCTATCAAGATTCAATCGTGTAGTTTTACGAGTCAAAATCATTAACCCATGTTTCATGAGTAGTGGTTCATAAGAGCCCATCTCTCATGATAGTGAATGGTCCACTTAGCACTCATTGCAAATGGGGTTGCAAGCTAAGTGGGTTTAGCCTTCGAGAAACTCTATGGTTAAGCACACTTAAGTTGGAGTAGTACTAGGAAGGGTGACCTCTTGGGAAGGCCCAATGCTTCACCTCTATGAGCATCACCTAGATACAATGAGTGCTAAGTGGACCATTCACTATCATGAGAGATGGATTCTTGTAAACCACTACTCATAAAAAAATGGGTCAATGAGTTTGACTCATAAAACTACATGGTTGAATCTTGATAGCAATATCATAATTTGACATGTTGTGGAAAATACCTTCTACTTATCAATTATTTAATTAATTCACGTTTTATCTATTTCAACCAATTAAATAATTTACATTTATTTAATAAAGTTCTAATCTAACTTTATTCGTCCTGATTAGTTAAATAACACCAAATATTTAACTACGTCGCTAAATCACCTTATTCCCCTAAAGTTAATTAAATTATTAAATCATAATAATTTAGTTAAAGTCGCTTTTCCCTCCAAATTTTAAATAATTAAATCAAACTATTCAAATTATCATCAAAAATCAAATCAAGCTAATGCAACTTTATTTGCAAAATTCAAACTTGATTTGCATGTTCAACTCCAAAATGAATGAATTAATTAAATCAATTAATTAATCTTTTTCAACCACTTTCCTGATTGAGTAAATTACAATCCCCTGATTTCTCAATCTAATTTCTGACTGATCAATCTAATTCCTGATTGACCAATCTATTTCTCAATCACATTGATCATTCAATCTATTCCTCAATCCCAATTATCATTCAATCTATTTCTTCAATCACACAAGTTGTGCAATCTACTTTGCACAGATTATTCATGTCTAAATCCTCTCAACATCTCTCAACCATCGATCTTGATTCAACATTGTTTAATACTGATTGTCCATTTCGAATCACATTCTCTATATAAAAAACCTCTTTCCTCACAAAAAAGGATTGAAGAATCAACCTATTCAAACAATGAAGTAATGGTAAATCACCATTGATAGAGCTTCAACATATATTTGATCAACCAACATTCACATTATTCTTCAAGATTTTGCACACAAACTATGGAGGCTTCACGGTGATATGAGCAACCCAACATCAGGAAAACACACTTCGACATGAGATGGGTAACAGTTTTGTTTATTGAATTCATCTGTCTTTGATGCATTTCATTTACATGTTTCTAAATTCAGTGTTCTTAATTGTGCATTTCATGAAGTGTAGGATTAGATCTAGATTAGTGTTCTTGATTATAGATTAGATTCTAAATTCAAGTACATTTATCTTATTTATGTCTATGATTTCCCCCCTCACACACCTATAATATTCTATATCTAGATATATTATACTGTGAGCTAATCCTCACTGTAGTTTTTCCCACTTTGGGTTTGCCATGTAAAAAACAAGTGTTGATGTGTTTTGTTGTGTCATGTCCTTTTCAATGTCTTCATTCTTATTTGTAGTTATATGTGGTTTAATAATTGGGTGGTTTGCAACTAAATGTTTTAATGGAATATTAATTCAACCCCCTCCTCAATATTCTAGATAATCAATAA
This sequence comes from Sequoia sempervirens, assembly GCA_007258455.2. Taxonomy (NCBI): domain Eukaryota; kingdom Viridiplantae; phylum Streptophyta; class Pinopsida; order Cupressales; family Cupressaceae; genus Sequoia; species Sequoia sempervirens. The sequence goes on from VDFB02000003.1 coordinate 768,111,975, forward strand.
TTGGTATCAGAGCCTGGTTCCTCTGAAGAAGTCTAACTGCTTGAGGATGGTCCTGGAATTTGAATGCATGGAAGACAAAATATTTCTTATTCCTCCAAGAGTGATCCCTGCTGAACATACAAATGAGTGTATTAAGGATTTGAGTAAAGGATATGGAAATTTTAGTGATCAATTAAAAAGGGCATATGATGATATCACCAAACTACTAGTGCAGTTGGAAGAAAATAGAAAGATCGAAGACTGACAAAAAGATAAAATTCAAAGGAATATGAATGAATGTGCAAAGCTTGACCAAGAAGTGGTAATTTTGAAACAAGATCTAGAAAAAGGAAAAAATACATGAGGATAAATTCAAGGCAAACACTGCAATGCTTGATGAATTGATTAGTCTTCAAAGACCAGCTATGGATAAAATTGGTTTAGGATTTGATGGACAAAGTTCAAAGGTGAATCAACCTCATGACATGAAGATCCAGTGCAATGATGGAAAATTCAAGGATCGAAAAGGAAATACCAGAAGGAATCCTATCAAACAACCTAATGCTCAAAGGTATTTATCTTTCAATGGTGCATGTTATTCTTTCTCTAAGTTTGGACATAGGGAAAAAGAGTGCAAAAGTAGGATAAATGATGCTTTATCATTCTCTATTCAATGTTTTGAACACAAAAAGATTGGACATAAGGTTATGGATTGTAGAAGTAAGAAGTTGAACAAGGTATTTTATTCATTTAATGGCCACTAATTTCACTACAACTTATTTGGACATAAGGCTAATAAGTGCAAATATAGATTGAATAAAGGAAAATCTAGATGGACGAATGTTGTTTGTTATGACTGTAGTAATCCTGAACACTTTGGCAGAAAGTGTAGAAGTGGAAATATGAATCTGTTAAAGAGACATGAACCAGTAATTAAGTTTTATCCAGCATAAGTGAGAAAGGAAATGAAAAAAATATGGAGAAAGGAAGGAGAATTTAAGTAAAGTGAATCATCATCAGTTTTATTCGTGCCGACCTTCAATGTAGTTATGCCTGCCAAAAATTAATCCAGGAAATACCTAAGGGGGAGCAATAATCAGAAAATTTAATAAACCCCTCATTGATATATGATGTCATATCATGACAGAAGTGCATTTAATAAGGTTATGAATTCAAGATTTTAAGCAAAATGAAATTTTTAGACACATGTGTGAAGAATGAAGTTCGTAGAATTTGAAAGGATGGAAGAATACATGAATTTCGAGGTGATATACTTGTAGTTAGAAGCATTTGGAATGAAAGGAATAAATTCATAAATGTTAAGGAAAACACACTCAACAAAAGGTAAAGCATGCAGAGGAAGCTTCAAGAAACCAAAGCAATTCCATACAGTAGAGTTTCGAGATTTGGTGGGAAAGAAGAGGAAATTAAAGTGGACTCAAGGAATGCTCTAGAAGCTAAACATCAAACCTATTCCCTGTTGAAGATTAAAGAAGTATTTTGCTTAAACTATCTTTCAATTTTATGCAATGGATAATTCAAAGATAGTGAATATTTCAAACAAATTTCAAATCAAATTAAGGAAGTATTCTTTGATTTTTTTTTTAGAAGAATCCATGGATGCATTCTCTAGCATTCCTCCTGGAGTATTACCTACTGAAGACATCTATTCATATGTTTATTGGAAAATTGAGGAAATGTCACTGGTTCGATTAAATATTTTGTGGAAGAATGAGTTGGAAGAAAATTATGATGCATATAAAATCTCAGTTGAAAAGAAACTGGATGTTTGGAAAAAAATCTTGTTGTTTGAATTTGGCAGGAAATACATTTGAATGGTTTTAAGGATTCATGGTGAATTCATTTGGATTGATGAAACTCACCTTATAACCAGAGAAGCTATAAGAGAAGTGACTAGCTTATGTTTCTCCAGGCCAGTTCTGAGGTGAAAGTCTATAAATGATCAAGAGATAATTGAGATGACTGGTGTGACACTTGAAGATAAAGAACTCATTTTGAGTACTATTGAAGATCTGGTCACTCGGTATGTTGCAATGGGTATTGGACACAAAATTTGCTTACCAAGCAATGACCACATAGTTTCTACTGTTGTTGTTTACATTGCACTTGATATGGTTAGGAATGATGCATATTATGACCTTTGTGATTACTTTGATTGCATCTATTGAAGAACTTGAAAGAGATTAAGAAGAATAAGAAAAGTAAATTCTGGTATGGTACCTTAACAGTTTGTTTACTCTTTTACTTCATGAAAGAGTTACTGATAATTGGAAAGGTAGAATGGAAAAACACAAAACCAATAGCTCATCAAATTAAGAATTTCATGACAAATCTTGGTGGTTCAAATGCTCAATAAATTTCTCTTGTTGCATTCTTTGGAACATTTCAAATGAGAATGAATAGAAGAAAAAGAATTCTAGAAATGTGGTTGAAAAGTACTCCAGAAATATTAATTTCCTAGTCTCTACAGACTTCTTTTATATGGAAGCAGTTCAATCCAAGTTGGTGTAGATTTTTGAATTATATTATGAATTTACTGAGGAAGATATTGATCATTATGCAAAATTACTTCTAGAGAGCCCCAAGAACCCTAATAGGATAGATGTAGAGGAAATTTTTGGAACCCTCCGGCAGTGCAACATGAACCAAAAAGAAGAGAAAAGGTGTCATTATCAAATAATAAATCTCAGAACCAAACAAATGTGAATTGGAGAGAGCTCAACGTGAGCATGAAATTCGAGAAGCATTAAAAGAGTTGCAAAAAGTGATTCCTGGTGCAAGCTTCAATTCATCTATATCAAATATGGAAAATCTCATAAGTATGATTAATTATTTGAAAGCATACATCTTTGGACTAGAAGCACAAATAAGAAATAGGTCTGCAAAAGAGAATCTAGAAGACATCTAGAAGACATCAAGAAGAAATGTATAGATGCACATCACAAAGTTGTGAAGGAATTGAAGGAAGTTCAAGACTGTGAGAAAGAAGCTCACGAGTTACTATCTTTTCACTTGAATTGGTCCAATAGGACATTAAATGGAAGAGATGAAATAAGGAAAAGTAAAACCCAAATGAGTACTCAAGAAAATGTGTACAACTTGGTAGATGACAAGGATAATCAAAGATGGTCCTACATTGTGCAGCTATAGGATAGCTTTTTTTCCCTATAGAATCAAAGAACATAAGTGATTAAGTAATTTGTGGGCCTCAAAGATCTGGTAAAACTTAGGAATATTCCTGTACCCAGTGCCCTTGACAGTGTTAGTAATCTATCATAAATTAATCTCAGTCCTAACACTATGGAAGAAGGCATAAAGTCTTTGACTAAGCTTGAACTACTATACAAGACTCTTGCAAGAGCAAAAGGATCATGGTAAGAAGGAAAATCCACATGGAAGGACACTCTGGAGAACCTCAAAGGATCTTCTTCTTTAGGTTAATACTTTTTTGTTTAGTCAATTTTTGATGCATATACATATTCAAGGAATTAAGCTAGACCCCTTCATGACCTTTTCCATTAATGTCAAAGGGGGAGAGATAGATAGATAGAGGGATTTTTTTTTTTTTCAAGAACAATTTTGTAAGGAGGAGCATTAATCTTGAAAGGGGGAGTATTCAGTTGCTTTATATTGGGATAAAAATGTTTCTAATATGCATGTTTCCATCAATGCCAAAGGGGGATATTGTTGGAAATATGAAGCCTTGCAACATGAGCATGAATGTATATAGGATGTTTTGGCTGTTCCAGAGTTGTCATTGATGTCAACATCATGGTAACATTATGGGAAGCATGTTTGGTATACCAAAAGTTGATCTCCACGAGAAGTGTTCTTTACCATTGATATAGTGCATTGGTTTTTGAATCCCAAATTCACTGCAAGAAGAGATATGACTCTACTCTCTTAATCCCATTACTATGACTCATTCATTTAGCTATATCCAAAATCTTGGGAAGTTTTGTTAAGTGTAGAAAGTTATCAATGATAGAGTTTAACTCTATACACTAAAATTGTCTCTTTGATTCAGTATTCCAGTGTGGGAGACTCCACATTTTCTTGAGAAGAACATTCTGATGTTGCAATTCTAATGGTAATCTCTCTGATGTTAATGTGATGAGAAACATAAGTAATATCAAATCTGGAAAGTGTTTACCATGAGAAGTGTGTATGTGTTGGTTTGGAGTTTTTGTGATTAGGTCCTATTCTTGGCCGACCTAATATATGATATGCATTAAGAATATTAATTATACTTTGAAAATGTTAGTTGAATCCCTTACAAGTATACATTGACTTGATATGATGCACCTCATGAATAAAAGTGTTTAGATCTTATATGGTGCTGAAAAGAGATATTTTGATTGATTTTTTACATCTAATTAGGCTGACCTAATTGATGTATGAGACATACTTGTATATATATATAAGAAATTTTGGAGTTAAGGTAGAGAAGAAGTAGAGGAGATGAGTATGTAAATATGATGGAGAATATGATAGCTTAAATGATCTATCAGATGCGAGCAATATATTGTGGGAGAAGTCAAGGATCAGAGCATAATCATTGTACAACTACTGTGCAGAGAAATACTTGACATTTAGAGCCTCATTGGAACTAAAATCAGCACATAGGAGGTGTATTCCATCAGTTCATACTTTTGGCAGTGAGCCACATCTGTTTATATCTTGGCGATTAGCCATTCTATCTTGTATTCTGGTTGTGAGCCTTTTAGGGATAGTGAGTCCTAGCAGTGAGCCCTATAATATTCTATATTTGGATATATTATATTGTGAGCTACTCCTCATCGTGGTTTTTCCCACTTTGGGTTTTCCACGTAAAAAGTCTAGTGTTGATGTGTTTTGTGGTGTCATGTTCACTTCAATATCTTCATTCTTATTTGCAGTTATATGTGGTTTAATAATTGGGTGGTTTGCAGCTAAATGGTTTAATGGAATACCAATTCACCCCCCTCTTAGTATTCCAAATAATCAATAGGACTTTGGTGAATATTTAAAAGATTATAATAATATCAACGGGTAACATCAGGACCTTAGTATTGAGGGGCTAGTAAAAGGACAAGTTTAATAGCATGAGTCATGACTTGAATGATTGAGAACTGGTGACAAGAGGTCAATAGTGAAATAGAACATTAGAAAAGGGATTTATACTTAGGCTTTTTTAGAAAGGGTTTTAGAGACACAAACCCTAAACCATAGGACACGTCCAGATCATGAAAACAACCAAATTTTGTAAAGTTTATCAGTGGAATGCAAAAAAATTTAGGGGTTCCACTAGTGGCTCATGTTGGGGATGTTTATTCTTCCAGAATAGAGTGAGATCATAGAATCTCAGGTTGAAGAAAACCAATCACAAAGAATCAAAACCAGTAAACTACTCGGACAAGGTAGTAAGACCAGACCCAACCAAAGAAAACACACCTATATACAGAGATATACAAAACCTACAATGTACATGGAAGAGAGCATATTTCAAGATAAATATGTCTTCAAGAACTTTCCATGTACTAGCAGTTCAAGAAGTTTTCCTACTAGGTATTGTAGAAAATATGAATCTTCATCATGAGTGTTGTTGATTAGATAAGGGCTAAGCCACAATGCATCAAACTTTCCATGTTTTTCCTTATCCTTAGATCTTGCATTCCACATCAACACCATGTCTCCTACTTGGAATTTTCTTGAAGATGCTTTCTTGTCATACATGTTCTTGACCTACATCTGCAACTTAATGTTCCTTTTCTGAGCATCTCTTCTTATTTCATCTACTTCTATTAATGCATCAATCCTATGTTGCATCTCATCACATGTATCTTCATCATATTCCTAGATAAACTTATACATATTCATGAGGTTTTTTTGAGGTAACCTGGCAACAATAGCATAAACTAGATCAAAAGGGGAATAACTAGTAGCCTTCTTGATAGTCACTCTATCTACCCACATAGCTAATTTCAACTTGGAGTCCCAATCTCTTTTGATTTTCTCAATGATTCTCTTGATGATATTCATCAAGCTTTTATTTCTTGACTCTTCTTGACCATTTCCTTGTGGGTGATACGATGAGGAGTAAGAGGCCTAAATTCCATGTTTTGAGCAAAAATTTGTAAATTCTTCAGGATTGAAACACATAGCATTGTCTAAAATAATTTTTTTAGGTACTCCAAACCTGGTCAGTACATTATCCATCAAGAAATCAATAACTAATTTACTTGTTTCTCTTTTTGTTGGAATGACTTCCACCCATTTTGTAAAGTATTCTATAGCCACAAGAATCCATGAATGGCCTCCACTGGATTTATCAGGTATCTCCCCAATGAAATCAATTCCCTATTGTTGAAATGGTGCCTAAACTACAATTGGTCTAAGTGGTAAATTACTTGAGAACTTTAGCTTCCCAAAAAAACTTTGGCATGCATCACATGTTCTTACCAGTTTGTGAGCATCTTTAAAAAATATAGGCCAACAAAATCTAGCTCTTAAGACTTGTGAGTAGTGGCTTTAGCCATAGAATGTCCACCACACACTCCACTATGCATCTCATTCAACAATTCAAAAGCCTTGGATCTATCAACACATTTCAACATAACACCATACATATTTCTTCACCATAGTTCACCCTTTATAATCACATAATTGATGAAATGTAACTTGAGAGTCCTCTTTTTATTATCAGTCAATCCTTCAGGGCATTGCATCTTCTGTAAGTAATAAGTGACATTCTTATACCAATCACAACCTTCCATATCACAAATGTATGATCTGTCAAAGTCATTCTCAAGGTTTATATTATTGGAATCTAGGTTTGCCTCGGCCATCAACTTAGCTAATCCCTGACCTCTCACAAATTTGGTGATTTGAATGTCAATATTAAACTCTTGTATTTTGTTTAGCCATCTACATCTTCTACTAGTGACTTCTTGCTGGGTAAATATGTCTTTAACAATTGCACTTGGAATGTAAGCAATGATTGTTGCTCCTAAAGGTAAGTCATGAAGTTCTTTATAGCCTTAACAAGTGCATATGCCTGTTTCTTCATTAAATCATATTTCAATTTTGCAGCTTTTGCTAAAGAAGGCAATAGGTTGTTCAAAACCCTCTTGATTTTTTTGTAGCAGGACTGCAACAATAGTATGAAATAAGGCAAATGAGAAAATTTGCAGTGGCTTGAAAAAATTAGGAGTCCTCAAGACTTGGGCTCCCTTAATTGCTTACTTAAATGCTTGAAAAGCCTTATTGGGCTCTTCAATCCACTCCAGCTTTTCACCCTTCTTCAATATCTTGGATATAGGGTGCGTAATTTCAACAAAATTTGTAACAAACCTTCTCAAGAAGTTAATCTAACCAAAGAAATATTGAATACCTTTCACATTCTTTGGTTGGGGAATCTTGTCAATGGTAGCTACCCTTTCTAGGTCAATTCTGACTCCTTTGGGCACAATATGTCCCAACAACTTTCCTTTAGTAACTCTAAAGGCATATTTCTTTGGGTTGAGTGAAATACCATACTCAAGGGCCCTAATGAAAATATTCTCCAAGTGCATACAATGATATTCCTCTTTCTTGGAGTAAGCAGTTAAGTCATCCTCATAGATTGCCAAAAATAGGTCAATGAAATTAAAAAAGGCTACATCCATAGCCCTTTGAAAAGTAGCACCTGCATTAGTCAGACCAAATGGCATTTTGACATACACATAAATGCCCCATGGAGTAGTAAATGTAGTCTTATATTGCTCAAACTCCTTCACTTTAACTTGGTTATAGCTAGAAAAACCATCCATCATGGACAATAACTCACAACCAATCACCTTTTACAACATGGCTTCCATATTAGGCAGTGGATAGTTATCTTTTAATGACGATATGTTCAAATTTCTGAAGTCAACACAAAATATTATATCACCATTCTTCTTTCTGACTGGCACTAAATTAGACACCCAAGATGAGTACCTAATAGGCTTTATAATGCCAACATCCCTTAGCTTCACTAATTCTTCTTGCATTTTTGGAGCTAAGGTTGGGTTGATGGGTCTCTGCTTCTGCCTGAAAGGCTTTGCATCTTCCTTTACAAGAATCTCATGTTGAAATAATTCCTCCCTATATGCTTTCAAATCATCATATGACCAAGCAGAGACATGTCTATATTTTCTTAGCAAAGCAATCAACGTTGCCTTGATCTTGGGCTTCATTTTCTTGCCCACATAAACCTTTTTATGGGCATTTTTAGTCCCCAAGTTTACTTCTTCCAAATCCTCTAGATGGGTAGCAGTTGGTTTTGCATCGCTTTTGTCTTGATTGTCAAAAACTCTCTCTAAGGCCACAAGACCTTTGGGAATCTTATTTGCCTTTAGTTAAATAACTTAATTTCCAAAGATTGTGTCTTTTCCATCTATATTTTCAACAAAATCTCCAAAGTCAATCTCCTGACTCTCATACTCATCAACACATTTCAAAAACCTCAAGATGTCTTTGTAGACACTTAAAAATGACCTAGGCCTACAAGCTCTATTTTTACCACTATCGTCCTAGCATAATTATGACATTTAATTATGTCTTTGGTCCACATTCGACTATTAATTAAATAATTCATAATTGTTTAATTAATTCATGTCCTTTTATTCTTCATGATTATTAAATAAATAAATTCTATTTATTTATTAAATACGTCATTAATTGTCTAAGTCTTCCCCTAATTAAATGAATTTCTAAATTTATTTAATTACCCTTCTTCATTTATTTCTTCCTGATTATTAAATAAAGGAATTTCATTTATTTATTTAATATATCACTAATCCTCATAATTAAATTAATTTATTAATTTATTTAATTAATTAATCATATTTGCTAAATTAAATAATTATCTTTAATTATTTAATTGTCAAAATTAATATTCCTCTCATTTTAAATAAATGAAATTATTTAAAATGTCATCACATTCTTAATTGAAAGTCCATTTTAGTAAATAATTTAAAAATCGATTATTTATTATCTCACAAAATCCATATTTTGAATTAATTTAATTCAAAATGGCAATATTCCTCCAAAAAATCAAGTAATCGGGCAGATTCTTGATTTTCCAAATTTGATCTTCAGTTCAACCCTTATCTTCTTGATTTTTTGAATCTCACAAATCAGGCAGTCTTTATCTTCTTGATTTTTGAAAATATTTATTTTCTAATTAATTATCTCATTTACTCTCCACCGCTGATTTGATCTTCTTAGATGACATCCCGACCACTCGTTTAAGGATTTTTCCCTAACCCTGATTAGGGATTGTTAGATTTAATCTCGTCCTCTAATTTTAGGTCTCTATTGAAAGTTGATCTTGTTCGTTCATTCAAAATGGAATTTTCTATAAAATGCTATTTTGCTCTCATTTTTAGATTACACACAATTAGATTTAATTATTTTGGTGCATTAATATTAGAGTTGTTTAGCATTTGCAAAGGAGAGACAAGAGGAGGATGTGGCGGCTGAGGATCTATGACTAGCACTAAGATAATAGGCGGACCTGTAGTAGTCTTTGTCTGTGCAACCAATGATGGCATCATCTCCACAGTAATAGACACCTGTGACGTCACTACCGCTTGACTCTGTGATGCTGATGGATCTGCCACTAGTGGCTACCTTTGACTGATCTCTGCCCTAAACTAGTCGACCCATGACTGCGGCTCGAATGATGACTTGAGGCATGCATGTGTGAGTGGTGTGACCTATGCCCTGATGTGTGCCCTGAGGAGGTGGATCCTCCTACATTGGTGTGACTCCTACTGCCACTAGCACTCCCTGATCGGTGACCACTTCCTGTCCTCGTCTGTGACCACGACAATATAGGATCTCATCACTCAGGGGGCACTGCCTGCTAATATAGTGTCATGTACTGTCCCAATCTCGTGCTTACCATGGCCAGCTCACAAGCAATATCCCCAAAAGGCCCTGTACATAATTTTGCATACTCTACGCACCACTGAGCTAAGTCCTGCTGACGGATCACTACCTAATCCTGCTCTACCCGAGCCACCTCTAGCTCCGTTCGCAGTGCCCTGACCTCTGCCACACTCTCGTCCAGCCTCCTCTGTAGATTTTCCACCCTTTGGTCTATCGTGGCATCCTGGGGTAATGTCGACGAGGACCGTACCCCCTCCTCTCCCTCCACCATCCTCTATCTGAGAAGTCTCTCAGCCTCATCCATGGCGTCATCATCATCATCATCATCCTCTGCAGCATCCTCTCCACCGACTCCCTCATCGAAAGGCACATCTACGACTACATCCTCCTCTTGTCTGGCCTCCTCCTCCTACCTCAACTGCTCCTCCCCCACCACATCCTCCTCCTGTCTCTCCTCCTCCCCCTCCTACCTCGGCTGCTCCTCCTCCTCTCTCTCCCCCTCCTTGGCCACCTCTGGGATAGCATCTAGTGCTACTCTTGCCACACGTGGGTGCACCCTCCAGCCTTGTCTCTGACCATCTCTCCTCCATCTCTGATCATCTCCTCCATCATCCGCATCATCCCCATCATCCCCACCCTGGCCTCCGTCCCTGCCTCCATCCCTGCCTCTGTCCCTCCCCCGGCCTCCATCCCTCCCCTAGCCTCTACCCCTATCATCGTCTCTACCTCCTCACCTGGCCCTCGGCACACGTGGTATGACAGACCTCTTGTCCATAGGTGCTAGCCCATCGAGATCTGTCAGTGGCACTGGTCTATGTGTCTGCTACCATAGGTCATAATCTACTGTGGTCCCAGGATCTACAATCCCACCTCTCCATCCCCATGGCTGGGCTCCTAGCCCATCAATCTGCTGCTCTACAAAGGCTACGGGAATTGCTGGCCCCCAAGCTGCCTCTCTGGAAGACCGAGCATACTCGGTTGTCCCCGCCGATACACCCTGCTGCTCTCTGAATTGTCATAGGAAATGTTGTGGAAGGTACATCTTTATGATAAGTTGGCTCTACACTGTCCTACCAATTAGGTAGTGGTACTGTTGGCAAAGACTGAGATGATCCACCTCATCATCCCACTGTTGGGAGTCTCTGTATGGCCTCCAAATAAATGACACCATAGTATCGATCTGATGCCGCCACCAACCTGTCTCACCCATCCGTGTCTGTTGTAGAGCACTAGCATAGTAATAGGCATAGGGCATCCCCTCAGCCAATTGTGGTCTCTGAATCGACAGACGAAATATAGCTATGTGCTTCGAGGCCCAAATCATCATCAATGTGGTCCCGCAAGAGATACTCTCTGCCCTCCGGTAAACAACCTCATGCAGCTAGTGGTAGAATGTGCCCAATAAACATGGATCCCAAGCATAAACTATCCTATCCTACCTCATCCCAATGAGGACGTCTCTCCAGCCAATAGGGAACCCATGTTCGTGACGGTCAGGAATCAATATCCCTCCAATAAGTGTCGCCAAGAATGCATCAAAACGAGCATAGTGCTCTGGCATAAACTCCCAATGGATCTTGTATTCCTGGATGCTGAGTCCTACACCCTCATCTCGATAGTATGCCCTGAAGGTCTTCTTACCATGGTGAGGGTTGTAGACAATCTGCTCTCCTCAGATCGACATGTGTAGAATGCGATACACATCCTCCAGTGTGATGGTTGCCTCTCCCGTCGGTAGGTGGAAAGAACATGTCTCTGAATGCTAACACTCACATAGTGTAGTTAGTAGTCCCCTATTTTCCTAAATAGCGGGCATATAGGTGACATAAAACAAACCCAATGACATCAATCATTGCCACTCTCGCGGGCTCAGCTGATCAGCAAACTGAAAAATCATCGGTCTGCTCTCTTGCGTGTATATCGATGCAAGCTTTCTCTGCACAAAGCCAAACAATGAGTCAATACCTTCTATACAATTGTTAGTATCATAAAAAACCATTTCAAATTCAAAAAACATCAAAATCGGCCCTAGTCAAAGTCAACGTCAAATGTGTCGCGTCGACTACGATTGCGTCGCAAAACAATGAATGCGTTGTTTCGTACTTCAAATGTGTTGTGACTTGTCAATTGTGTCGTTTGGTAGCTCAAATGTGTCGCATAATAGCACTTGTGTCATGATATATGACAATTGCGTCATTTCATTCAAATGCATCGCTTGAACAGGCGATTGTGTCGCAAAAAGACGATTGCAACATTCTAACTTTCGAATGCGGCTCAAAAAGGCGAATGTGTCATAGTTTTTGTCAAATGTGTTGCAAACCCTCGGCCTATCCTAAACTACCCTTGCACTTGTGTCATGACGCATTAAATGTGTTGAACACAAAGTCGAATGCAGCTTACGCGCACGTATATGCGTCGCGGTGCATTCATTGTTCATCCTAAAACCCTACTTTTGACACACAAAACGAAAAAATTACAAAGGGGGTTAGGGGTACGTACCGCTGGATTTGAGCCCTCTAGCTGCCTGTAGGTCTGCATGATCTCACCCCAATGCTCTGTCACTGGAATCACCATCTTTGTTGCACTCCTTTTCGTTCTGAGCTCTCAAAATTTGCAAATTGAATAGTGAAAATGAATTGACTTTTACCCCTTTGTCAACCTATTTATAAAGTTAAAATGGAATTTGTCAACTAGGTTATTACTGGAGGCTCATTTGACCACCTTTGACCACCTAATTGGCTGTCTTAAACATGTCAGAATCTGAAACTGTCTGTCTGCGCCATCATTTTTCTGGTCATCAAATTGACTTATCGGGACCCTTTCCAAATTTTTTCTGCCGCCGACCCAAAATTTGAAAAATTTCCCAAGGGGGCATTGATACTCTACAGCTTCACTGGGGCATGGCTTTGACTTATTTTCTTTGTCACAATGCGACACGCTACATTATGACAAAGAGGGGAAAAATGTAGACACTTAAAAATGACCTAGGCCTGCAAGCTCTATTTTTACCACTTTCGTCCTAGCATAATTATGACATTTAATTATGTCTTTGGTCCATATTCGACTATTAATTAAATAATTCATAATTATTTAATTAATTCATGTCATTTTATTCTTCATGATTATTAAATAAATAAATTCTATTTATTTATTAAATACGTCATTAATTGTCTAAGTCTTCCCCTAATTAAATAAATTTCTAAATTTATTTAATTACCTTTCTTCAATTATTTCTTCCTAATTATTAAATAAAGGAATTTCATTTATTTATTTAATATATCACTAATCCTCATAATTAAATTAATTTATTAATTTATTTAATTAATTAATCATATTTGCTAAATTAAATAATTATCTTTAATTATTTAATTGTCAAAATTAATATTCCTCTCATTTTAAATAAATGAAATTATTTAAAATGTCATCACATTCTTAATTGACAGTCCATTTTAGTAAATAATCTTAAAATCGATTATTTATTATCTCACAAAATCCATATTTTGAATTAATTTAATTCAAAATGGCAATATTCCTCCAAAAAATCAAGTAATCGGGCAGATTCTTGATTTTCCAAATTTGATCTTCAGTTCAGCCCTTATCTTCTTGATTTTTCGAATCTCACAAATCAGGCAGTCTTTATTTTCTTGATTTTCGAAAATCTTTATTTTCTAATTAATTATCTCATTTATTCTCTACCGCCGATTCAATCTTCTTATATGACATCCCAACCACTTGTTTAAGGATTTTTCCCTAACCCTAATTAGGGATTGTCAGATTTAATCTCGTCCTCTAATTTTAGGTCTCTATCGAAAGTTGATCTCGTCCATTCATTCAAAATGGCATTTTCTATAAAATGCTATTTTTCTCTCATTTTTAGATTACACACACTTAGATTTTATTATTCTAGCGCATTAATATTAGAGTTATTTAGCATTTGAGAATCATTTTGTTATAGGCATAGGCATAGGCATAGTTTATTCCAAATCCTTCAAAACTTGCATAGGACAATGCCATAATCGAAATGCTCACACACTCAATCTGAGGGCATCAATCACATGCTGCAAGCTAGGAGGTGCTATGGAAGTAATCATGGAAGATTCGAGGAATAGGTATAATCCTTCTTTTATTTAATTTCCTTTGTACTTCATAGTTCTTTGGGTAATAGTATTTATTGATTTGCTAACCTAAAAATTAACCCATAGATACAATCTTCATGATCATTGAAGACTTTCCAATTGTGCACATTGTCAGGGATTGATGGCCTTATTTGTACCTCAACCTTGGACATACCAGAAAAGGTTATGTCATTAGGCCTAAGTGCAATGTTTTCCAACAAATATGCCACTTTGTTTTGACCTCTCTCGATCCAGTCAATTATGAATGCATCAAACTACTCAATATAATCTCATACGGCATTCCTGTATTGCTTTAACCTCTTATTTTTACATGCATATCTGGATCTAACTTGAGATGTTACTGACTCAAAATCACCTATCACCATCAGTTTATGTATCCCATGTTTCTCTACTAGCCTCAATCCTAGTAGCAAGGCCTCATACTTTGCCACATTGTTTGTGCAAACAAAAGACAAAGTGAAAGAAAATTTAAATGTATTGCCACTAGGTGAAACTAGCAATATACCTGCACCTGATCCTTCTTTGGAACTTTTACCATCAAAATACATCTTCCAAAGGCCATCTTTATCAGATAATCTTGTAACCTCATTATCAATAGGTGCAAGCTTCCTATCATTTTCTCTTGGTAACTCTTCCACCTTAAACTCATTAAGGTCAATATCAACAAAATGAACTGTGTCATCTTCAAGAGCATGTTCAATCGTATGCAGTACTTTTGTTTCCCTAACCAATTTGACATTTTTTCCATCAATTGGGAAGTTAGCAAAAGAAATATCACATTGCATACTACCCCCATGGAAGCACTCCACTTTCTAGACAACAACATTCCATAGTTTGGTGGGATGTTTACCACTACCACACTCATTTTAAATTCTTTCTATGGAAGTGCAACTAGTCTATATGGGAGCTCATTTATTACACCACTCACAGGGACTTCTCTAAAATCCATTGCATAACATTTTCCTTGGGTACTATCAATATTTAATTCCATTGGTTCCATAATCTTAGTTGGAATAATTTTATTATATTCTCTTGAGTCAATCATACAATTCTTGAACAATTTTCCATCTACTATCAGAGTTACAAAAAATGGGTCTATATTTCTAGGATATGTAGTCACTGAATTTCCTAGATAAAAATGAGGAATTTCAGTGATTACTCCCTCAATCTCCTTTTCTTTCTTTTCTTTTCCACTCACTTTGGGTGGAGTAGACACCACTAGTTCATTACAAGTTGTAGTAGTGCCATCGATAATGGCTACTACTTTTTGTTTATGCTCATCAATTCTCATCATTCCAAGCAAAGGAACATAAAATTTTACTTGAATATGTAATTGAAACACATCAACAGGGGTATACTTAGGTAGATCAATTGGAATCATACCTTGTTTTGTATTGCTCTCCTTCTATTGCTCACTTTTTCTTTCAAATTTAGGCTTAGCATCCTTCTTTTTAGGCTCAAAATTTTGCTTTTGTGCTTTAAATTTCATAGTAGGAGACTTGACTTCTCCATCATCTTTTGGTTTCTCATCTTTCTTTTCCTATATTTTGTCTCCCTTACCCTCCTTGGCTTTAGGTCCATCTTCTTTACTATTAGACTTTGTTTCTTTTCCTTTAACATTCTACTCTTTGATGAAGATGCCAATAGCCTTACCTTGGTCACCACCCACTATTATGTTTCTCAGATGGTAGGAACCTCTGGCCTATGTGGCCAAGGCTATTTCGAACCTCACAATTTCTTCATCTAAAGGTCTCCTTAAAGACACATTATCTTTAGCTACTTCTAATGCATATTCTTCATTATAATTATCATTATGATTATCTTCATCAGAAACAACTTGCTGGTGATATGTATTAGCCTTTTTCCTTTATTCATCCACATCAAGTTCATGAGACTTCACATCATATGAGCATTCACTGTTAGCAAAATATGACCTGCTCATGACTACATTAACTTCAACATCATCATCATGAGGCCAATCATATTCTTCTGGCACTCCTTCTTCAACTTCCACCAATTGTGCAACTACACATTGGTGAGGAGAATGTGGCAACTAACAAACCATGCACCAAGGGGTCTCATCAGTGAAATTTGCAGTTTTTTTTTGCATAGGATTGGGTGTGACCTAATCTTGTTTACCTTTCTGATTGTTTGGGACTGGCTTTCCATTCTTCCAGTTGGTCTTGTAAGGGTAATCTTGAAGCCTTAGAGGCTTTTCATTCTTCTGAAATTGTTGCTTATTATTTCCAAGCCCCTTCTCATTCTTGGCCACAGTATATTTGATATCTTTGAGGGTATTCATCACATTTTTCCATCTCTCATCATAAGTAGGATTTGAGCCAGAGGCCTTTTCTTGCTTATCCCTAGGGTTCTTCAAGATTTTGATATCTCTTCTTCCCACCTTACTTGAAGCTCTTCTATTACTTTCAATGTGCAAGGCAATCCTTAATGCATCCCTCAAAGTTTGAGGGTCTTTGTCTCTCAGGCTATAAGCCATCTTAGCATCAAATGCATTACAATAAGTGACAAGGCATACTGAATCATTCATTCTCAAATTTTGTGGCAATCTATTCATAGCTTTTTGAAATATAATATTAAAATCAGACCCCATTTCATTATGTCCTTTGGTGATATTATTAAATTCATTGAGAATAAAATTGGGGTTAGTCTTATCTCCATATTGCTCTCTAAAAACTCTCTTGAATTACTCCCAAGAGCCAATGCTACCATTAGGTAAACCTTTGTACCAATCTCTATCATCCTCTGTTACAGATTGCATGAATAATTTCATAACCACATCCTCATGTTCAACTTCATAATCATCCAACATATTCAGGAAAACCCTTAAGTGATCCTCTCCAGAAATTGCATTGTTCCCAGTAAACTTGCTCAACACAACCCTGATATCATTGTCAATGGGATTTGGGCATCCATGAATCCTATCAAAGCACAACTTTTTATACCTCTCCAAAAGCATAGGCCACCTATGAAACTGATTATCTCTATCCTCATTTCCTCTATTAGCTTCTCCACCTCTTCTCTTATTTTCCACATACTAGTGAATTGATTGTGGTACAATCACTACTATTTATATTCAAAGACTTGGTATTGTAGGTGGATTGATCTATATGACCAAAGGTTTTCCCTTCAATAGTGGGTACAGGCTTGACCATGGACTGAGAAGGATCTTGTGAGTTGGATGCTACAATACCATCTGCTAAACATGAAGTTTTCAAGAAATCAAGATTCCTTTTCATTTCAACATTTGTTGCCATAATCTCCATATTCTCTATTTCTTTTTTAAGATCCTCATTCTCTTTCCTTAGTTGATCCATAGCGGTATCTGGTTTAGAAGGTGGGGAAGGGTTTTTAGATATAGAATTTTCATTGATATCCAAATTCTTCATAGGTTGCTTGCCTTTATCAGGTGGTGGGATAGACACATTTTCAATAGGGTGTGGGGCAACATTACTAGTGACTATAGACTTGGTCCGTGTAATGGTATTAACATTCTTTATAGGTTCATGCAGGGTTTTCTTATCAAGGATCTTAGACACAACAGGGCTTGAGGTAATTGGTTCAAGCTCAACTTGGTTTATAAGTCTCATTTGGTCTAATTGTCTTATCAGGGTCTCTCTTTCAATCATAGCATTCCTAATCTTTTCTTCTCTTTCCCTATCTTTATTTCTCCTTATCTCAGCTTGAATTTAAATCTCTCTTCTGAGAGAACTAACATCTCCAAAAACCTCCTTAGGATTTGGGAGGGTAATCTCAAATCTTACAGTTTCTTCTAGATCTATTAGGTTTTGGGCATCACCAGGGAGTCCAGTTAATAAATCACTTGGTAAAGAAGAATATCCATTAAATGTGGGGGAAAGAATGCCACCAACAATAGCATTAATCATGGGGAGATTATGAGCATTGGAAGTAGGAGTATTATAGTGATGACTCCTACTTCTACTTCTACTTTGTTTGGGTTTGGACCTATGGATGCTAGTATTATTTTTATTCTCACAATTCTCTTCATCCTCACAATCTAAATCCAACAAATTTTCTTGACTTTCATGACTAGAGAAATTTGTTAAAGGAATTTGATTTTTAGGAACAAGATGTGGAGTAGACTTGTAGTTGCATCCTTCTGCATCTATGACATCTTAGGAGTCTTTTGAAGCTCTCCTTACAGATTTTCTTCAGGATGTTGCTTCATGTGAACTCTAGTTTTCCTCATCTTTCTTTTGCAATTCTTCTTCTTCAACACTTTCTTAATTTCTTCAAATAATGCACACTAGTGCAGAGACTTCAAATTCACCACCTAAAATGATTGGGAATTGTAAAATGGTGATGAAAAATATGAAGATCTTCAAAGAATTACAAGGATTTTAGACAAAGAGAACTCCTAAGCCAACTCTCAACACTTTAAGTGGAGAATTTACACAAACACACAAAGAATCAATAGGATTTATGCAAATGACTTTCAAACTAATAAATGGTGAGAGAATTCAACAAGCTTTAACAAAATTTGACAAATATTTTGCAAAAATTTTACACCCCATTATGAAAGTATGTGAATCTAATCACAATTCTTGGACAAAGAATACTAGGACATGGATATTTCACAAATCTAGTCCCAAGTAGAGTCACCAATCTGTTGGTTTTTTTTGAAGAACCAAGCTGATCTTCAAGGAAACCTATAGGTTTTTCCATTTCTAATTATTAGCAACCTAAAGGGATTGGCCAATGAACGAGTGAAAGTAGTAATGCTTTCCTCCTACACTTTGAGCTTTGAAAGACTTGGGAGGGTGATTCCACAATGTACTTAAAGACCTCTACACCAAATGCCTGAGTACATTGCCAATAACAGATAAATTCTCATATGATATCTCAATAAATGGAATGTATTAAGAATTGACTACTTCTTGACAACATTCAACATTTAGAACATGAGAATGGGGAAACTTAACATAAAGAAACAACAATTGTAATCCATTTGAAAGTTTTTTTACAAAATTGATTTGTTGCTAAACGACCAACAAGATGTAACATGAATACACAACACAGATCAGTGTCTTAACCTAGGAATGGAGTCAATCTCAACACCTATACAATATGACAACAAATTAACACATAACATCATTAAGCTTTGATAATAATGCATTACAACATCACATTCATTGTATTCTTGACCAAAAATTCTTATAAAGATCCCTTTGTATGTGTGTTAGATGTTGGTGATAGGGAAATTTCTTCTTCAGTGTTACCCTCACTCTATGTACTAGGTTCACCAATTTTTTCTATGCATTCTTGGCATGTAGAGGGAAGGAATCTTCCCAAAAGATCTCCCTACCTCCACATGCATGAAATATGGCTTTATAACGTAGCGGTCTTTCACAATGTTAGTGTATTGTCTAGTGTTGTGAAAAATATTAAGTCTAACAATCCTAATGCTGAAAAAAAAATGTAAACTATGAAAGCTTGGAAAACAAGTCTATGAAGATAGCACCATCCCCAACAATGGCGCCAAAAATGTAGAGTCTAAACTAATGTATTGTAAACTTGGTAGAACCTACATAATTTAGAGGTTTATCTGACTGAACTTTCCACTCTCAACATTGCAAAGACTAAATTAAAATGTCAACCAAAGGTTTGTAAATTTGTGATGGTGCAACATTGTATATGCCTTTAGAGACTCAAATCTACCTAAGCCATCCTATTCAAGTTATTCTATTTTTTGGAATTTACAAAACTGCATAATAGTGAAAGAAAAAGCCAAAATTAATGGCTATGGGTAACTACAACTAAAACTATAACTGAACTGTTGCTAAAAAGAGATCACTGTATCAACCCAAAACTAATCAAAACTAACAATTTAGCTAATTTAGCCTCCAAAGTACTACTGGTTAACCGTTACATGCATGTTCATGAATATTCATTACCAATAAACAAAGTGTGATATTCTAGTTTAACTTGCATATAGTTTATGAAGTAATGATAAATAAGAAACAAGTATTAAATAGAAATAAACAACTAAAAAATGAAATGAAGAACAATTACCTTGAGTGGCCTGCTCAAGTGGTTGTTTTCATTTAGTTGAAACCAAATATAACTAACAGATTCTACACATCCAGTTAAATTGACTTCATTCATTGCATATCATGAAAGATTACATAAGATCTTCTCATAGATTGTATTCAATCATTTTGAATATCCATCATGTCTTAAAACTAAAAATAATTGATAATAAGAAAACTAAAAACCAACTAACTCTTCTAAGGACTCAACCATCTGCTATATACAAGCTTGAGGGAGTCTTATTCAAAGCAAAAACTAACCGCAATCATTAACTTCCACTCCTAATTGAAAAGAAAGAATAATATAGTTAAGAATGAATTGTTCAAATCATAACTAAAAAGAAAGAAGAATCCTAATAGAACTAAAACTCTAAAAAATATAATTTCATGTAAACACACAAACATTTGTCAAAATCCTATCAATAAAGGAGTCCTTCTCCTTCAACACTATTAACTTGTTATAATGATGCACGTTCAACCTCCATCAAGTGTCTTTAATCAGTAATCATCACATTCAACTTAATCAGAACTCCCCTATTTTGCTATCCCAATCTTCCTTTGTTATGGGTTACATCATTCAATTGCTACGTGCTATAGTTACTCCTTAGCTACAAAAAGGTTAATTCACAAAGCATGTACACAATACTAACTATCATAATTAAAAATAGATTTTTTTCGACATTTGATGCATATCTACATATAAACCATGCAATATTATTATGTCATAACCATATTTCCATCATTATATTTTAGGTCAAAGTCTGCATAATAAGTATGAAAATATAGTATAATATAGGAGCATTGTCTGGAAGGTATGTCTAAAAGTGTCTAAAAGTATGTATGAAAGCAAAAAAAAAAAAAGGAGCTAATATCTAGACCCATTAGCTGTGATAGCATTGTATCCTCGATCTGGGTCGTATGATACGCACTCTCCATGAATGGGAAGTTTGAGGATGCACCATACATCCTCCAGGGTCATGGTAGCCTCCCCTGTTGGCAAATAAAATGAGCCCGTCTATGAATGCCATTGCTCAGCTAGTGCATTAAAAAATCCCCTATTTGCCTAAATCATAAGCATGAATGTGACATGATACAATCTTAGGGTGAAGAGTCGCTCCCTCTGATCATCATCCAACTATCCGAAAAGTCTAAATTAGGTCTAGGGGCACTTATGATCACAAGCAAGTGCACTACGTCAATCCTAAAACTTTCACAAACCTAGTTGACCTAAGTCTTAGAGAAAATTTTATCCAAAACTGGGGCAAATATTTTAATAATCAATTGCGTCAAACTGTCTACTATATATGGTCAACAAGCAAATGTCACAATTTCAGCAAATGCAGTCCAAAATGAAAATGCATCGAAATCCCCATCAATTTCAAGCTTTAAAACAAATGCAGTGTTCCATACCGCAATTGTATCGTGAAATATCAGATGTGGGCCGAAACCTCACATGCATCGCCTAACCTAGCAATTGCGTAGCATTTTTCAAATGCAATATGAAAAATTAGTTGCACTTAATCCTGCTTAGTTGCGTCAAATTGAAGCACTTGTTGTGACTTGCAGGCACTTGCAACTCATGTGATAACAGATGTGGTCAACCGAGTTAACCACATCTATTTTCCCCCTTTTGGAGCCTTAAATCTAGCAAAAATTGAAAAATTCACAAAGCAAGGATCAAGCACTTACCACATTCCCTGAGCCCTCTGGTCGTCTGTAGGTCCAAACCATGTACCCATGATGTGTTGTGTGTGGAATCGACATGTTTATGACATGATCTTTAATCTAGGGTTTGCACTCAATCTCTCTATTCACTCAACTTAAAATGCATGTAAATGACTATTTTTGGCAACCCTAGGCCCATTTATACCTTTCTAAAAGTGGGATTTTGCAATCCTTTATAACTAGCAGTGTCAAAAGTCAAAGTCTAAACCATTTTTGGATGTCCTCATGATCCCTGATTAATTTCTTTTGCTATCAATGTCATTAAATCGACTTGTTGAAAAAAAATCATAATTTTTCGAAAAACTTTAAAATCTCCAAAAAAATTCCAAGGGGGCATGGATCTATCCCACCTTCTTTGGGGCATGTCAGAGCATAGTCTAAATTTTATTCTTTGACACAACACTCAAATCACATTATGTTAAAGGGGAAAAATGTAGACACTGAAAAATGTCAATTTACGAGCGTCATTTTTCCATCATCTTGGTCTTCTTCCTTGCATGATTAAATAATTTTAATTATTTAAATATTGTCTTTGTTCACATTCCTCTATAATTAAAAAATTATATAATTATATAATTAGTTTGTTTCTTGTTCTTTATTCCCCTTTGATCAATTAAATAAATTAAGTATTTATTTAATTGCATCACTAACACTCTTTCCTTCTATAATTAAATAAATTTTCATTTATTTAATTATTTTATTTTCATTATTCATCTATAGTTAAATAATTGTTCTTGATTATTTATCTATTCATTAGTCTTTTTTTTCTTCTATGGTTAAATAATTATTAAAATTATTTGACTCCCTCTTACCACTTTTCCTCTATTAAATAATTAATTGGTCTTAATTAGCTAATTCCTTTTATTCATTTATCTCTATACTTAATTTAAATGGTTGCATAATCACTTTTAAATTAAATATTCTTTTCCCTTTCTCCATAAATAAATAATCTAAAATGATTATTTATTCTTCCATATCTTTCACCAATTTAAAAATGTGGTCAAAGATTTCTTCCATGAGATAAATAATTTATTTAATTCCTCCACTACCTTCCCTCCATTTTCTCTTTTCGAATATGATCCATTGATTCCCTTTGGTCTTCTTTCGCTATTGACCGTCTGTTCATAGTTGTCCCAAGCTCACTACTTTGTGGTGCATGAATCCTCCACCGTAGATCTTGGCATCTTTCTAGAAGATTGATCTCATCCATCCATTTGAAAATCTTTTCTATAAAAGAAGGTCGTATCCTCTATTTTGGCTTTACAACCACATTCTCCAACATTCGTGCTACCATATCACTATCACTTGCAGGTGTTCGAATACTTCAAAATTGAGGGAAAGCTTACAAAAGCATATTTGAGGAGAAGCAAGGGAGATAATCAACAATGATAGGGGAGTTTTCTTTTTTTCTTGCATTCTTTTTTACTTTGATCATTTGTACTCTCTTGTTTAGATTTTGGATTTTGAGCTTAGATCTTAGGTAGAGTTGTTGACCCCTTTAACATTGGTTTTGGCATTGATGTCAAGGATTGATCTTGGAACTTATAGTGTTGGAATATATTCTCAAGTATTCTATATTTAATGACCATCATGGTTGAATTTGGTTTGGTACATTTCTGGTGATACCTTTTTGCATACATTTGTGCAATTCATTGAAGGCTCGGTTCTATTGGTTTGGTCACAAAGGAAGTTTTGATATTGTTTATTGAGGTAGCATATGGGGACAACATACTTGAATTACATTCATCCATCATTTATCAATATATTGATCAATGATTGATTTTAGCATATTTACCTTGGCACTTTGGTATTGGTCTGTATATTTACTTTGGTATCACTTAGCACATATTTTATTAAACCATCACAAGGCATTATGGTGCTCGATTTAGTGGACCAACATACATTGTTGCACATCATAAGGTGTAAAGTGGTCATATAAATAATAGCTAATGCTGACATAATGATGTGGTTGTTGCATATCTAAAATGAAATGATGAAATACCGACATATTGATGTGGTTGTTTTTTGTTTTGAAAAAACAAAGGTATAATGAGGGATTCCAACACTATAGTTTTCATTTTCCCTAAATGATGGTCTCGTGCACATTTTTCAAGGCAGTTTGTTGAAGGTTGTATTAGGTTTTGGAAGAGCTTGAAAGAATGATGGTATGGCAGAAAGAAAAGAGGAAGAAATATGTTTTAGGCAGTTTTGTTGATGGAATTCGAGGTAACGTCTTCCATTCAAGTATGAGTCACATTCAAGAGAGGTAACATGTTTTTCTTGTACAAACTCTAGTCAGTTGTGTGTCTGAAATTTGTTTTCTATTTCTTTTCAAAGTCAATGGTTGTTTGAGGTCAAGCTCCTTAAGTTTGTAATCATTCTACAACTACATAGTTGTTTTCACCCATTGCTAGGGCACACTATGAAAGGGGTGTTTTGCATTTTGATACCTACTAGGGCATGACTCTATGTAAAATATTTGAAGATATTCATAAGGTGAACATTAGAGTTTTGTGTAACATTGATGCGGGTTTCTTGTTAGACTCTACACCCTATTTTGTTCACAATGTCAACCATGTATAAAGGTGTGGTACATATGTTTATAATGTTGAATGTAGTCATAAAATGTAGAGTTTGCATTGCAAAAGAGAGACATCACGATGACTCAAGAGGCAGTTATGAAAACAGTTTGAAGATGATTTATTTGATAGTTTCAGTCAATGACATATGTGAGCATTATGTGAAATTTTGATTGTTATAAAAGAAATGATATGTTACTGTTTCTGGTTCCGTGCTTTATAGCAATACATCATGTTGAATTTGTAAACAAAATTCTATAATTTTGTTTTGTAAATAGTATGCAAAACAGTGAGATGTGTAACTGATATATTTTGTATTTTAAAGATTCCACACCAATGAATCTTTAGCATATAGAATGTATTAGTTTGGAAAGTGGAAATGTTATGCAATGAAACAAAGAAACCCTTTGTAATGTATTCTTTCATGATTGAAAATTGTGTTGTAAGGTCAGGTCAGTGAGGCAAAGATTGACCTTTGCTAGTGAGGCATTCTATAGCCAATGAGCCTTTTCCAGTGAGGCATTCTATAGCTAGTGAGGCTTTTCCAGTGAGGCATTTTGTAGCCAGTGAGGCTTTTCTAGTGAGGCATTCTATAGCTAGTGAGGCTTTTCCAGTGAGGCATTTTGTAGCAAGTGAGGCTTTGCCAGTGAGGCATTTTGGTAAGCTAGTGAGGCATTTTACCGAGTGGTTTTTAATCCCTATGAGGGTTTTCCACTCATGAAAAATGTTGTGTTATGACTCTTTTTTGGATGCCTTTTTTATCTTGTTATCTTCTATATTTACATTGCAACATTTGAGTTTATATTTTTTTTGAGAATTTGAATTTGGTTATCACATTCTGATCATAATCTTGAAACTGAACATTCACTTTTTTCAAAGAGATTAAGTGAGTTTGAAACATTAGTAAATTGAAATTTTTTATTAAGACATTGATTCACCCCCCCTCTTAGTGTCTTTTGTACTCCAACAAGTGGTATCAGACCCATACCCTTGCATAAGTCTAACCAACTTAAGGGGTTCCTGGTAGTGAAGTACTATGGGAAAGTGTAATTGAAATAGAGGAAGGAAATATGCCAAGAAAAATATTATAAATCAAGTCCCAGTCAAGTCAAGTAATGAGTTGTTGCATGAGTCACCCTTGAAAATTGCCACAAAGTGTGATAAAGAGAACAATTTTTTTTGTTGAGATTGATGATGAAGAAGGAGACCTCTTTGTGGGTGAAGATGACTCTGAAGAGGAGTATGATGAACAAGAGTGTGAGGTTGATATTAAAGGTGAGCTAAGATGTGCTTTAGATGAGATAAAGAAACTTAAAAAGGAGGTTGTCATACAGAGAAAATCAGTCTCAAAAAGATTTAGAAAACTTGATTGATTATACTAAAAAACAAGTTGCTGATTTAAAACTCTAGCTTGAGGAAAATAAAAGTTTTAGAGGTCACCAAAATGTAGCTTGAAACAAAAGAAAAAGAATGTTGCACCTTAGAGGCAGAAATAGTTGCCTTAAGAAAAAAGGTAGACAACAATGACAAGCTTGTTGATCTTTTAGGAAAACATAACTTTTATAAGGACAAAACTAGCCTAGGTTATGAAGAAGGACAATGTTCTAAAGTCATAAATGCACCTAGGAAGAAGATAGATTTGGGTCATCATGCTGCTACTCCTGAAGATCAAACAAAAGATAAATGTGTTGATGAAGATAGAAGGACAAGTAGATCCTCAAGATCCTCACCTACTAGGCCAAAGCAAACATTAAGGTACAATTACTCACAGTTCCATGATTATTGTTTTTCATGTCATATTTTTGGTCATAGAGCTAGAGATTGACAGGTCATGCTAGAAGTGATTGTAAATGGAACAAAAGTTCTTGTAGACTATCAAAACAAAGTTAAAATATTATATGTTATAGTTGTAACAAAGTTGGTCACATATAGAAAGATTGTAGAGCACTTGAAAGATGTGATTATATAAGGCACAATAACATAATTCCTTATTGTTTTCCAAGGAAAATCTATAGTTCTTTTCCTCTAGGCTACAATGTTATATGTTTTAGATGCAATAATCTTGGTCATTTTGCAAAGCATTGTAGTACCAAGTTTGTGCAATTGGACAAGAGAAAGAATTCCTCTCCTAAGAAGAGTACAAGGTTATTAGCTCTTGAAGACAAGGGAAAACAAGAGAGGAAGCATCCTATGAAGGTTTGGATAAGAAAGAAGAACCAGGAGAAGGATGAGTCTAATCTTGTGCATACAACACAAGTGACATATGTAAGTGCATGATAGAAGCATGAAGTTAGGGGGAGCTAATGTTTGTGTTTCATACAAACCCCCTTATATTACAACAAAGAGGTTGTATCTCTATAGTTTATGGTGTTTTTGGTTCTGAAGTTGCTAACAGTCCTTGTTTGATCTTTGAAGTCATTATAATGAGCACACTCCTTTAAGACAATGTCATGGTTATTGTAGACACATAAAAATGACCTAGGCCTACAAGCTCTATTTTTACCACTTTCGTCCTAGCATAATTATGACATTTAATTATGTCCTTGGTCCACATTCGACTATTGATTAAATAATTCATAATTATTTAATTAATTCATGTCCTTTTATTCTTCATGATTATTAAATAAATAAATTTTATTTATTTATTAAATACATCATTAATTGTCTAAGTCTTCCTCTAATTAAATAAATTTCTAAATTTATTTAATTGTCTTTATTCATTTATTCTTCCTAATTATTAAATAAATGAATTTCATTTATTTATTTAATATGTCACTAATTCTCATAATTAAATGAATTTATTAATTTATTTAATTACTAATCATATCCTCTCAATTAAATAATTATCTTAATTATTTAATTACCTAATTTAACATTTCTCTCATTTTAAATAAATAAATTATTTAAAATGATATCGCATTCTTGACTGACAGTTCATTTTAGTAAATAATCTGAAAATCAATTATTTATTATCTCACAAAATCCATATTTTGAATTAATTTAATTCAAAATGGTAATATTCTTCAAAAAATCAAGTAATCGGGCAGATTCTTGATTTTCCAAATCTGATCTTCAGTTCAACTCTTATCTTCTGGATTTTTTGAATCTCACAAATCAGACAGTCTTTATCTTCTTTATTTTTGAAAATCTTTATTTTTCTAATTAATTATCTCATTTATTCCCCACCACCGATTCGATTTTCTCAGATGACATCTCAACCACTCACTTAATAATTTTTCCCTAACCCTGATTACGGATTATCATATTAGATCTCATCCTCTGATTTTAGGCTTTTGTCAAAATTCAATCTCGTCTGTCCATCCAAAATTTCATTTTCTATAAAATGCCAATTTTGCTCACATTTTGGACTGGTTAGATTCATGCTCATTTTTTAGATATTTGCAACATTTATTTTTGTATTTTAATTAAGTCTTAGGCATTTATTGACATAGTCATTTCGTTATTTCTTATAGACATAGTCATAAAATCCTTCAAAGCTTGTTTAGGACATAGGCATAGTCAAAGGATTGCTCGTACGTTCAATCTGAGGGCAACAATCAACAAGTTAGAAGATGCTATGAAGAGGAATCATGGAAGCTTCAACGATTATTTGGTATAAATGTGTCTTCTTTTAGTTTTCATTGTACTTCGTAGTTCTTTGGGTTTATAGTCTTTATTGATTTGATAATTAATCTAACCTTAAATTTACCCTTAGATATAGTTATGTTTGTGATGTTCATGCTAAGTGATAGTCTATAGCTTATTCAGTATAATAGACTTGGCATACAAGTTTGAGAATGCTCAGTGGTTTGGATGCAGAGTGAATTACCATGTATTGATACTTAGTGCATGATATGTGACAGTCACTGTTAACCTGCTTGCATAATGCTTGGTTGTCTTGCTGCATGGAGTCTATGGTAATATCTTTGTGGTACAGTGAAGTTCTTGAAACCCTTTCAAGGTATAATTTGTTTGACCTAAATAACTAACGAATGAAGCATTTAGCTTGACAATGATATTATGTTTTCATTTCTATAACAATTCCTATTAATGATTAGTAATAATGGTATAACATGCAGCTTAAGGTAGTGTTCTTGGACAAAGTTCTATACTCAATACAATGGTCATGGTTTGCATCTTTTTGAAGTGAACTAAATGAAGTCATAACAACTGCACTTTAGAAATCACTATCATGCTGCCTTGATGTTATAATTAATTTTTTTGTCAATACACATCTATTTTGGCAAGACCACAGTTATCAAGGCTATGAACAATCAAGTTTATGGTGTTTTTTATGTTGTTTTCACACTGTACTTCTCTTTTTCCTGTGACAGTTGCTAGTGATATATATCTTATTCTTGCTTTTCAATGGAGTATGAAGTAGAACTTTATACAGTATTATATTTTGCTTCTAGATCTGCCAATAATACTCATACCTTCTATGATTGTGACAAAAAAATGTAATTGGTAGTAACATTTTTGCAAAATGACAATTTGAAAAGATCTTCATTCAAATGTTGTGCTAGTAGCTTTGTGGTCTGGATACATAGTGATACAGTGTTATATGCATAATAAAGGTTGTTGTTTGTTACAGTTGAACATGACAACATTTATCTGGCGAATGTTGAGCCAATCATGTTTTTTTTGTCACTTACATTGATCAAGATATGGATAAACGGATTGTTAAAAGTGTTCAAAGAGTGTATTGACGATTATAAACAAGACAAAATTGAGATAGTTTGGTCATAGTGTTTCATCTTTTCTTTACTTACTTTCATTTTTGATGAAGGATTCCTTGAGGTTGAATTAGTATTTTGTTCATGCTTCCATCATGCCTTTGGATGCACTTCTTTGTTGGTGATTGCTCTTCCTTCTTTGGTGATAGTTTCTCATGCTTTGGTAACATTTTATTATGCATTGATGCCATACATGATGTTTTGAAATCCCAGTGACCACTGCTTGTAGATATCTTTGTGACTGATCAATTTGTGAATAGTGCCTAGTTCCTAGACTATTCTTGACTATGGTCATCTTATTTTGAGGTATGTAGATAGACTCAATAGCATTATTCTTGGATAACCTATCATTGGTTGAAATGTGGACAGACTGTGTTTCTTTTTTCTCAAATGTTGGAATAATTATTTGTTAGAATGATCTTGAGCAAGAATTTAGTTTACACTTCAATAAAGAGCTTCAATATAAGTTGGGCCGAATTTGGCATTACCTTTGCTTTTCACTATAACTTAAGTGCAGTACAACTAGTACTCTCTGCCATATTGATTAAAGTGATGTGATGGTTTATAGTATGACAATTGATACAATGTTTGAAGGTGCCTTGACAACATGTCTTAATAGTCCAATGTTATATACTAGAATTGAAAGTGACTTATAATGTGAGAGTATAGTGCAAATGTCTTCTCTGTCGGTTTATATCAATTGCACATCTCAATGGTGTATTGGAAACCTTTCTACATATCTTCATTGGTGTTGAATAGTTTAGTGGTGTTTTAATAGTGCTAGCCATTGGATCACTTTGAATCCTTTATTTTTGTGGAAGTTTTGTGCTAGTATTTATTCCAATATCATACCATCCTATTGCTGACTTTAGTTGCTTTGGAAGAATCTTGTTGTGGGAGTGTGGAAGTTAGGTATATCTTTTTGGCAGGGGGAGAAGTGCACAGTTGGTAAACACACAACATTGCTTTAATAGTGTGTTTTTAGTATGGTGCAAAGTAACAAAGTGGATTTGTACTTACAACACATTTTCTTGTAGAGAATGTTTCTTTTTGAACACATTTGTTAACTTGATACTTGATGCTCCTTGATGCATTATCATTTCATTTCCAAATGGTTATTCTTGGTGATTACACGTGACAATTTGTAATGAATCATGTTGGTATAATGTTATTCTTCGGGGGAACAATTGATCTCTTTGAGTGCATGGTTTTAGGGGGAGTTTTCATGCATATTCTACAACCCTAGGCTATATTTTCAATGTGAAGGCATCTTGGTTTAGTTTTGATACCATGGAAGTTGTATATTTCATTGTGTAATGCTCTTTTTAGTTTTATTCATTCAGATCTAATGTTGTTTTGTGTCACTATGACAATAGATTGTTGTTCATGAGCAAGTATTTGTTGATTTCCCACCCCTTTGACCTTTGGAATTGTTGTCAAAAGAGGAGGAAAATTTGAGCACACATTCATCAGGTTCAACATAGGTTCATCAGTTTATATTTTACTATTTTCTTTGGTAGGTTTGATATCAATGCCAAAGGGGGAGTTTGTTGACCCCTTCGACATTGGTTTTGGCATTGATGTCAAGGGTTGATCTTGGCACTTATAGTATTGGCATATATTCTTAGGTATTCTGTATTTAATGATCATCACGGTTTAGTTTGGTTTGGTACATTTCTAGTGATACCTTTTTTCATACATTTGTGCAATTCATTGAAGGCTCAGTTCTATTGGTTTGGTCACAAAGGAAACATATATTGTTTGGTCACAAAGGCAGTTTTGATATTGTTTATTGAGGAAGAATATGGGAACAACATACTTGGATTACATTCATCCATCATTGATCAATATTGATCAATGATTGATTTTAGCATATTTACCTTGGCACTTTGGTATTGGTCTGTATATTTACTTTGGTATCACTTAGCACATGTTTTATTAAACCATCACAAGGCATTATGGTGCTTGATTTAGTGGAACAACATACATTGTTCCACATCATTGAGTTGTAAAGTGGTCATATAAATAATAGCTAATGCCAACATAATGATGTGGTTGTTGCATATCTAAAAGGAAATGATGAAATGCTAACACATTGATGTGGTTGTTTTTTGTTTTGTAAAACCAAAGGTATAATGAGGGATTCTGACACTATAGTTTTCATTTTCCCTAAATGATGGTATCGTGCACATTTTTGAAAGAAGTTTGTGAAGGATATATTAGGTTTTTTAAGAGCTTGAAAGAGTGGTGGTATGGTAGCAAGAAAAGAGGAAAAAAATAGTTTTGGGCAGTTTTATTGATGAAATTCAAGGTGATGTCTTTCATTCAAGTATGTGTCACATTCAAGAGAGGTAAGAAGTTTTTCCTGTGCAAAATCTAGTCAGTTGTGTGGCCGAAATTTGTTTTTTATTTCTTTTCAAATTCAATGGTTATTTGCGGTCGAGCTCCTTAAGTTTGTAATCATTCTACAACTACATAGTTGTTTTCACCCATTGCTAGGGTACACCATGAAAGTGGTGTTTTTCATTTTGATACATGCTAGTGCATGACTCTGTGTCAAATATTTGAAGCTATTCATTAGGTGAAAATTAGGGTTTTGTGTAACATTGATGTGGGTTTCTTGTTTAGACTCTACACCCTATTTTTTTCACAATGTCAACCATGTATAAAGGTGTGGTACATATGTTTATAATGCTGAATGTAGTCATAAAATGTAGTCTGCATTGCAAAAGAGAGACATCACGATGACTCAAGAGACAATTATGAAAATAGTTTGAAGAGGATTTATTCGATAGTTTCATTTAGTGATAGATGGCAGCATTATGTGAACTTTTAATTGTTATAAAAATAGTAATATGTTACTATTTCTAGTTCGGTGCTTTACAAAGATACACCATGTTGAATTTGTAAACAAAATTCTATAATGTTATTTTGTAAACAATATGCAAAACAGTGAGATGTGTAAATGATATATTTTACATTTGAAAGATTTCACGCCAATGAATCTTTAGGATATAGAATGTGTTAGTTTGGAAAGTGGAAATGTTATGAAGTGAAATAGAGCAACCCTATGTAATGGATTTTTTTCATGATTGAAAATTGTGTTGTAAGGTCATGTTAGTGAGACAAAGATTGACCTTTGCTAGTGAGGCATTTTGTAGCTAGTGAAGCTTTGCCAGTGAGGCATTCTGTATCCAGTGAGGCATTCTATAGCTAGTGAGGCTTTGTTAGTGAGGAATTTTGGTAAGCCAATGAGGCATTTTATCAAGTGGTTTTTCATCCCTATGAGGGTTTTCCACTCATGAAAAATATTGTGTCATGACTCTTTTGTGGATTCCTTTTTGATCTTGTTGTCTTCTATATTTACACTACAACATTTGTGTTTATATGTTGTTTAAGAATTTAAATTTGGTTATCACATTCTGATCATAATCTTGAAACTGAACAATCACTATTTTCAAAGAGATTAAGTGGTTTTGAAACATCAGTAAATTGAAATTGTTTATTAAGACACTAATTCACCGCCCCTCTCAGCGTCTTTCATACTCCAACAAGATTGGTTGCTACTTGGTCGTAGCTATCTTGCATTTTTAATTTTCCTTATCTTACACTAGGATTCTTTTTCAATTTGAGGAGTGTAGGTGTCCCGGTGGCACAAATGCATCCTATTGGTGTGTTGGCATCCCACATGTGCATTGGGGACCTTCACACACGTTGGAGCCCGCCATATGCACTAGCTTCCAACCAGCCTCCAATGGTGGACCTCAAACATAAGTGCTAGGCGTAGATGTCTACACAACGTGCCTATGTCCCAAAGGTCACAATTAGAAAAAAAATTCCAAAGAAGTTAGAAGATTTTGATGTAAAGAGAACTGACTTAAATCTTTTCCATTTTGCAGGACTACCCCAAGATGAGGGAGCATGGCAGTGGACAGGTGCTATGATTGATCCACGACCAAGCATAGCACATGTCCCCAAATGAGGTAAGGAATCTCTTTCGTGTGGGCCTATGGTATGACTACACCATACCAGAGATGCTCTACCATGATCACATGATGTGAGGGGTGAGATGATAGTCACCCTAGAGAATTTCTACCACATTATCGGCCTCCCCATTCATGGATGGTAGGTGGTTCTGGATGATATGTTCTCTACCTAAGAGTGATTTGAGAGCATCTGGTACTATTTAGGGTGTATTGACCCTAGCAATGGGACATGCCACATCTACATACGCTAGTTCTAGCAAGGAAATGTAGTGGTTCCCCTCGTACAGAGGGAGATGGTGGTGATGGTCACCTTGCGGGTGACCACAGATGGGTGAGGCTCTCACCTTCATGGGGGCCTTGTCCACACCATCAGGGAGATGGAGAAGTGGTGCACTATCTACATGTGGGGCCAGAGCATGCTGGCACACCTATACCATGAGCTGGGAAGGTTCATGCATTATGAGTATGTGGGCCTCACCCCATGCACATTGTTACAGGTGTGGGAATTCACTCACATCACTTGCACTCAACCAATTGAATATTTGTGAGTGAGGGACCATAACGTTTTGATGGCACACTGGTAAAAAAAAATTTCTAGTGGAGATATGGAGATTTATAGTTTTGAAGACTTCACATGGATACCCTACAAGTCGACCAAATTATATGGCGTCCATTCAAAGGGATGATATGGGTAGATGACGAAAGATAATTGTGGAACATGCAACATGACCATTTTTTTCTTGGTCATAACAATTATATTATTATGCCTTTCTATTGGATTTGGGTGGCATGACAATTTAACATTTTGCAAACTATTTTGTTAACTATTCTATCATACACCCGAGAAGCGAGGAGCACCACGAGACTAGGTGATTAGCAGTGCCCTAACATAGTCAACATTTTCCCTACTGATGATGAGGCAGATGATCGAGACTAGTCTCTAATGCTTCCTGTGGACGACGTGGGTGTGGCACATGGTTTTAGGACCTAGTGGTAGCTGCATGGTCCTACTCCAATTTTCTTGGTAGATGCCCCTAGGGGAGATGTCGGTGTTTAGGAGGAGGTTGTGTTGGTGGGAGGAGGAGATGCAGGTGGAGATGAAAATGTTGAGCAACAATAGGGTGAGGAGGTAGGCACAACAAAAGTGAAGCAGAGGCAACAACGAATTTTATCATCCCCTCCACCAGCCATTCAAATTTAAGCGACAGTGCTATCAACTTTCGGGTGATCCCACAATAGTGGTTTACAATTTTTGGCCAAACTAGACACTGAAATAATTTTTTTTAACCAGATCTTCACTTTTGGGCACCTATAGCGGCTAAACTGTGAGGAATTTGAAGATGATGCAAACTAGAGTTTCATGACATTTTTTCTATAGATTCTAAATATATTTTTTTCATTTTTTGAATTAGATTGCACTTCTTTTTCCATCTCCCTTGAAAACTAGTTTTTTAGAAAACAACATTTTTAAAAAGTGACGCTCACCATATAACGCTAAATTTTTTCCATGAAGGATAAAATTCTAATTATTTCAAATTTAGATTTGTAACTCTGATATCTAGTGCTTCCATTTTGTTAGACAGTTTTTTATTGAATATTTTTCTTTTAATTAAGTTTCAAGTCAAACCAATTATAATTCACATATGCATCCATAATAATGCGTAACTTTTTTGTATGTATCGAAATTCAATTTTATTTTTTTGTTGGATCAAGGACTTCAATATCTAGTGCACTCATATTTTTAATTTTATTTTTGATAATTTGTTATTTTTCCACATGTGTAGAACAAAGAGCTTGATTTTTTGGTGAAAAACCTACATTCACAAGAAATAAAAAATAAATATAATAATTAAATTAAATTTATTTAAAATTATACTTTTTGGGAAGCTTATAATAAGGACTACATACTTATAAAAAATAAATTTTAAATGAATTCATTTGATCCCCCAAAAGGTAAATCAAAAAGTGGTTTTTTATCAACATTTTGATAGGTGTAAAGGAGACTCCATTATAGGTATGGTTTAAAAATAGCAGGGTTCTATCCAAGGGGGTTTGATCTAAGGTAGTTTGATCAAACCCTCTTCAATTGGAATGCTTTAAATGGAACTTTTTAAGTCTTAAATAATTATATTTTCTAAAAATATGTGATTTCAGCAAAAATTAGAATCTCCCAGAAATTGTAAACCAACTTTGTGGGATCACCCTTCCATCTATCTGGAAATTGTAGTACCATCTGACATAGGAGGCATAGGAACTAGAATTGATCCTCCCCCTGATCCACATTGGCAGGCCAAGGATCCAGGTACTAGATTTATTTATTCTATTTCCTTTATATTACTTTTAGTTCCATCTCATATATATATATATATATAAATGTGTGTGTGTGTACATGTTTGGATATTTATCATATGGTATTGATGGATCCACTTTCTCTATGGTTGCAATGGAGACATAGGGTTGGACTGCATTCATCTTGTAATGCATCTCAAAGACTTCCTCAGCTATGCCTATCTAGGGGACTATCCTAAAGGCGTACAGGTTAGCTTCAATGGGGCAACAGGCCCATATTTTTGAGTCATTTGTGCATCTTAGGATAGCATATGAGGAGGAATAGGTGGAAGTCATTTATATAGAGGATTGAAAATGTGGTGAGCCTCATTGGAAAGAAGGTTCATCTATTAGGGGAGTTGCAGGTTGCGCTCGTCGAGAGAGATGAGGCAAGGATGAGAGCTAAGAGTTTCAAAGAGGCATGTGATGCTCTTCAGAGCCAACTTGATGACCTCACAACACATCCAACACCTATGATGCCAGTAGGTGACCTGGAGTTGTGGGAGGCCCTAAGGAGAGTAGAGATACAGATAGCCTCACTTCAGGGTGAGATTAGGGGATTGCAAGCAAGCATGTTAGCCTCATGGTCACACAGATTCCACTTTGTTTCCATCGTCTGGCCTTGACCACACTCACCACTAGGATCATAGGGCTTAGGGAACCAAAAGCTTGGACATTAATTTCCCATTTCTATATGCACCATTTTTGTTCCGATGACATATATTTTGTATAACATTTTTTATGTATAGACATTAACAGATATACAACCACCATTATTTTTTTATCAGAGTGGTTTGATACATGTACATGACTTACATTTGATATATATACATGACATTTTGATTTTGATATATGCATTCCTTTACTTTTATGTATGATTATGTAATGGATGCTATGCTTATGGATGTATGTTTATATTAGACGCTATCAAGATCTAAATAAACACACATGGATGTATATTAATTAAATACGATGATGATCTAACTACCTAACCAAAAGATGCAATGCATGGATACACGACATAATAAAACACATGTATGTATGGAACTTCTAATTAAATAAATTACACATGCACACACATGTTTACATCATAACACAAAGCATAATAATGCATTAATGAGTGAATGTCATAAAATGATACACTATAGTCCATAGGGGATGAACATTACACACATGACACATAGACACTATGCATAGTATTGATGAATTTTGCATCGCATTGATGGGTTCTTTAAGAGGTATTCCATCCATAGATGACAATCCATAGGCACCAAAACCATACACAAAGATGATAATGTAAGGGCCTAACCAATTAGGGCTAAATTTCTCCTTTTTATTAGGTAGCACATTTACATTTCTTTGATTCTCATAGATAACCAGATCACCAACCTTGAAATTCCTAGGTAGGACACCCTAATTGTAATGTCTAGAAAGGGATTGTTGACAAGATTTAAGACGGCTGAGGGCCAACAATCAACACTCATCAAGAAACTCAAGTTGATGCAAACAATTAGAATGGAAAGTGTCATCATTAATTAGCCATTTAAGGGAAACTCACAAAGACAAAATTTCCAACTCTAAAGGCATGATAGCCTCGACCCCATACACAAGGCTATAAGGCTTTGTTCCAATCATCGTATGAACACTCATACAGTAAGCCCATAAGGCATATGTTAATTGAGTATTCCAACCCTTACTGTGTTTTTTTAGTGTTTTTTGAAGGATGAGATCAAGAGTTTTATTAGAAGCTTTGACTTGGCCATTAGATTGAGGACAATATGGTGTAGAAAATATATGTTGAATATGAAACTTCTCCAAGAATCACTTCACCTCTTTGTTTCTGAATGGTGTACCATTGTCGAAAACAAGAGTAGAAGGAAAACGGAAGTGAGCAATGATATTATTTAGAAGAAAGCTACAAATGGCTTCAACATTTGTGGATCGAAGTGGGATAGCTTCAACCCATTTCATAAAGTAATTTGTAGTGGTAATGATAAGGACATGTCCTTTAGAAGAAGGAGGTGATATTTTACCAATAATATCCAACCTCCACTTTGTGAATGGCCAAGGAGAGGTCTAGTTTTGAAGCTCTTGAGTATGATCATGAATGAGACAACTATGTTTTTGACATTATGGACACTTCTTAATAAAGAAGGAATCTTGTTCCATTGTTTGCCAAAAGTACCCCATGTGAATCAGTTTTTGCACTAGGGATTTACCACCAAAATTTCCACCCCTAGAGCCCGAATGGGCCTCCTTAAGGGAAAATGGTATTTCCTCTTTAGTGAGACATTGAAGAAGAATACCATTATAATACTTTCAACAAAGAACGTCATACAATAAAATATAGCAGACTGAAAGTTTTTGTATCTGAGTGTGATCATTCTTCATCGCAACACCGAGAAAATTCCCAATCTTTAGATAGTTGTAGATATTAGAATACCATTCCTTCAAGCTTATGTAAGGACAAATGAGAGCATCAAATTCAAGTTGATCAAAAATGGTAGGAGAGCAAAGAACATGAACCGCAAAGTGATATTTTCTACATCCTTTTCCAAGGGCACTAGGGAGGCAGTGCTTTCCATGACATCTTCGTGTTGATTTTCTCTCCTAGGGACACTATCTATCATAAAAGAAGAAAAGTGATCAAGGATAAATCCAAGTATCGATACTAAGAAAAATTACTCTGCTTAGCTTGATACACTCCTATAATTTGATCTATGATAATTTTAGAGTCGTCATGTATGTGAAGGTGTTTTATGTTCAAAGCAATCATGGTATGCAAGCTAGTAATAAGGGATTCATACTCAATGATGTTGTTTGTACATTGAAATTCTAATCGAAAGGATAGAGGAATTAGCTTACCCTCCGGCGAGATTAAGACCGCCTACCTCAGAGCTAGTTTGACATTTATATCCATCAAAGTACATTTCCCATATAGGCTTATGATCAGTTACAAAAAGGTTTTCATCTAGAAATAGATCTAGACTAGGGAAGGAGTGAGATGAGAGAGCATCTACCAATTGATTGGAAACAACTTGACCCTTAATTGATTTTTGAGTTACAAAATTTATTTCAAACTTAGAAAGAAAAATTACCCATTTCACCAACCTTCTAGCAAGATTAGTTCTAGTGAAGAGGTGCTTCAAAAGGTCACTTTTTATGATGACATAAGTTTCAACATGAAGGAGATAATTTCTTAACTTTTGTGTTACAAAGACAAGAGTGAGACATTGTCTCTCCATGGTAGAGTAGTGAATTTCATAATCAATGAGAACACAACTAATATAATAGATTTCTCTTTCTTTACCTCCATCATCATATTGATCTAACAAAGCTAACCAAGGCATAGGTGATGCAATGAGATAAAGCAGAAAGGGCATATCCTGCATAGCTTGCATTAAGATAGGAGGATTGGAAAAATAAAATTTTATTGATTCAAAAGCCCTTTCACACTCATCATCCCATAGAAAGTAAACATCATTCCTCAACATGTGAAGGGAAGGGTACGATTATCCAATTGAGATATAAACCTGTAAATTTCCTAAATCTTTCCTTGCAAGCTACATAGTTAGAGATGTTTCTAGGTGGAGGCATGTTAAAAATTGCTTCAATCTTATTCGTGTCAACCTCGATTCCACGATGAGAGACTATAAATCCTAAAAAAATTCATGTTTCTATACCAAAGATAGACTTAAGAGGATTTAGCCTCATCTTATAGAGTCGAAGCCTTTCAAAAATAAGACATATTCTCTACGTGATTTGGACAAGTTATGGACTTTTCTATGATATCATCAACGTAGTCTTCTAGGATTTTATGAATGAAATCATGAAAAATTAGGCTCATTTCCTATTGGTAAATCACACCTGCATTCCTTAACCCAAACGAAATGACCACATAACAGAAGGTACCCCAAGGGGTAGTGAAGGTTGTCTTATATTGATCTTCTAGGTTAATACGAATTTGATTATAGCCTAAGAATCCATCCATGAAAGACAAGTCATGGCCTACAATCAAATCTACAATCATGTCGATATTAGGAAATAGAAAATCATCCTTAAGAGAATCCTTATTGAGATCACAAAATTCAATGCAAATATGAATATGGACATTAGGCTTACTGACAACAATGATATTTCGTATCCAAGGTAAAGATTCGATTAGATGGATAAAGCCTACCTTCAAAAGCTTCTCTATATCAGTATTAACCAACAATGTGACATTGGGATTCATCTTTTGGATGTTTTATTTAATGGGCATCAGGAATAAGGATGATATTATGAACTACTACAAACTCATCAATACCAAGCGTGTCCTCATATGACCAAGTGAAAATATCAAGATAAGAATGTAACAGATTGCAGTGTTGCTTAGCTTCTTCTGAAGAAAGGAACTTTCCAATTTTAATCACCTTTTCAAAAGATTTGGAATCCATAGAAACTTCAAAAATATCCCCCTTTAGGAGGGAATTATGATCTTTAGGATGAGGTATACGAATATCATCATCCACATTAGATAAAGGAGCCTCCTCATCCACATTAGATAAAGGAGCCTCCTCATCCACACTCAAAATAGATTCTCCAAAAAGTACGTTTGTTTATGCAAGCGATATGGGAATCGTCGTTTATGGTGAAAATAAGGAAAATAAGAATAAACACCTAAGAATTCTTCCAATGCTTCCTCTAAGGAGAAAAAATCTATGGAAAATTCATTAGGTTCCATTTTATCCTCAATTAGTACGGGGTGAACTAGATTAAGAGGCTCAGCTAAGATCATGTTAACACTCCACCATGGTTTTTGCATGGATTGTTCAAGAGAGCATCACAGTCCCAAGTTACACTTGTGAGGCCTAATTTGTATAGGGACCTAAATTCCTTGCTCAATACGCCCAAGACCTTTACGCTCATAATCATATTTAGAAATGAGCTTGTATCCAAGACCGTAACATGTTTGCAAGGTCTAGGAAGAAGGTGAATCCACATAGAGAGTGCCATTCCACCAATGGATGTCAAATGTTTCCACAAGGTCACAACCATTCTTTTCATTAGGGTTACAAACATTTGCCTCCTAAACAAAAGCATGATTATCTTCCATAGTGGGAGGACAATTGTGTTCCTTAATAGGATCACAATTATCTCTCTCAACAAGAGGATGGTCAACTTTCTTAGCAAAGGTGTATAAAACTATTAGAAGGTCCAGGTGGATAGGATCAAATCTGTATTCTCCAATAAATAATTCAAATAATTCCAAAGATTCCCAATCATCACCAAGACAGGCATTTGATTTTGAAGAAGAGGTAGAAGGGGAATACTTAAGATCCTTTGCTTTAGGTTGTTCCTCTTTAGGGACATTCACCTCAAGGGCATCTTCTAAAGCTAACACCGTTGAAGAGCACGTCAACATATTAGAGGATAAAGATGAAATGCAATTCTTAAGATTGGAAACAACTGAGGTTCGACCAACGGATGTTAACTCAAAAAGGTGAACAGTTTTAGGGTTGGCCTTGATTGCAATCACTTGATTATTAGCAACAAACTTTATGCAATGATGAAAAGTAGAAGTCACGACTCCCATAGTGAGAATTCAAGGTATTCCCAAAAGAATATTGTAAGATAAATGGTCAAACATCACATAAACTAAGGTGGGTAAGGTAATGGGTCCTAGCCGGAAAGGAAAGACTATCATGTCCAAGGCTTGATGACCAACATTATCAAATCCATGAATATACAAAGAGGAACCAGCTAGAGAAGAAGAATCAATCTTAATCTTAGGTAATATATCTAAGCTATATACATTGAGAGTCGAACCAGTGTCAATGAGAGCACATCTGATATCGATATTATTAACATTAGTTATAATCATCAATGGATTTGCTTGCTTCTGTACATCTGAGGGTGGAAGTTCCTACAAATAGAACGTAATATTTAGAAAATCCGCATGAATATGATCCATCAAAACATTAACATCTATGAGCCTAGTGGAATCAAGCAAGAGGATCTTTTGCAAGCCTTCCTGAAGCATACCTTGATAAATAAGAGTAGTTTGAATCAAATCCCATAGTGAGATCTTAGCCGAAGTAACATGGAGCTACTCAACAAGATCATAATCACCAGGTTCTTTAGTTGTAGGTTTAGGTGCTAAAGGAAGACTCAGTTCAGAAGGTGGTAAAGAAGTAGGAACTAAAGTAGGTTGAGGAGTAGGATCAGAAGATGGTTGATTCAAATTTTGTTGATTTCTTATAGTATTATATGTGTGCCCTAGGGAATTATAAGAAGAGTTTGTAGCTCTTAAGAACCTTGTATACAAATCTATCGAGTCATTAGAGTATGGAATCCCACTAATAGAATCAATCCTATTAGGAGAAGGGCTAGAAAGAGTCAAATAAATGGCAGGTCTCTTAGGATTTGAAGGAGCCACAAAGACTACCACAACATTCACCGACTTATGAACTTGTGAAGAGGGAGTAGATGATTGTGAAGAAGAAGTTTGCTCAACAAATATATGGATAGGAGATTATGTCTCTAAAAAACCATCTAGGGCATGATCTAACATATTGAAATCTTCCTTAAAAAAAGTGTTATCACAAACATTGAAACATTGCATAAAAATATCTAACATCCTTCATGTCAAGTTCACCAAAAATGTAGAGTAGGGGGGTCTGATAATCACGAGTCCATTGATTTACAAGAAACTCCCAAGGAAAAAACTGGCCTAAATTACCTCAATCTAGCTAAATGAAGAAATTGCAAAGAAAGGACTAAAGATAGAATATCAAAAAAGGAAACAGACAAACAGTTTCAGGAATAGAAAGAGATCAATGAGATTCCTACCACAGAAGGAAAAGCTCTTGGCCAAAAAGGATGGTAGCGCAAGATCAAGATGCTAGTGTGGCATGCTAGCATCCTGTATGGATAGAGAACTAAACCTCCATACAAGAATGGAAAGGATCTACTAGCTATCCCAAATTTGAGGTCTACTTTATTAATTAAATTGATAGAAAGTAGGAAAATGATGATAAATGACAAGGAGGGTAGATGACCAACTTATAAAGATTCTTATGTGTTGAAACCTTCCTTCAATCCCTACACAAGCAACCTACACACAAGGTGAATGAGGAAAAATATTGGGGTGGTTTTGGGGATTACTGCAATCAAACCCCCATTTTGGTTTTCCCACCTCCACGAACCACCAAAAAGGTAGAGAGAAATAAATACACAACAAAGTAGAAAAAAATTGATAAAATAAAACCCCACTCAAGGAGGAGAACCCGTATCATGAATCAAATACACAATACATAATCTATTCACAAATAGACAAGAAGCAAGAGAGCATTATGAAAAATCTATGGCCTCCTCTTGGCTTGATACACACAATTGAGCACTTGCAAGAGATCTTTGGCTATTGCAGGAACCTAATTCCAATAGAGCTTCGTTGTAGAAATAAGATTGAGAGAATAGAAGAGCAAGAAGAGAGAGCTTGAATGAGAGAGAGAGAGAGAGATTGATCATCAAAATGAATGAGAGAATAGTATGAAAGAATGAGTTTTGTGTAGCTGTATGGGTGGGAAGAGCCATTACTCTCAAAATCTAACCACAGAGACACATGTCACAATTCAAAGATTCTAAGATTCACTGTTTGAACTCAAAAAATACAAGGATGATAGCACACCACACAGATGTTTGTGCGACATGTAGATGTTTGTGTGTCATGCAGATTTTTGTGTTTCACGCAGATGTCTGTGTGTCACGCAGATGTTTGTGTGTTGCACAGATGTCTATGTGTCACATAGACGTCTATGCTTCGTGCATGCTTCCAACTCATCATTTTGTGAGAAACAAGGTGGTAGACTATTGTCACTTCATCATTGGCGCTTGTGAAGTTGAAATCACAAAATTCTGACTCATAAGGTTCTTATCATAAATATGACTAGGCCTACTAAATGCAAGGGTCAAATGTGCAAATGTGAAATTGCCACAGGGTGTAATTTTACGATATTACACTATGTAGGAAAACTCTCATCTTCTCCTAAGATGTATGGTAAGCCACAACATATAGACAAAACCTCTTCCATTATCAAGTTTGAAACCATGATTTTCTCTAAGTGGGGTGAATTGAACAAAGATGTTATAGAAGAATACATTTCCAAATGGTCATACCAAGAAGAGAAGGAGCATGCAACCCTACCAATTGAACATTATAGTAAGGGTTTTAAAATTATAAAGAATATGGGATTCATAGATCAAGGTGGCATTGGACTACATCAGCAAGGAATAAGAGAACCTATCATTCTAGAGAAAAGATAAAAATATCATGGGCTTGGGTATGGTTAATTAGTTAACATTACTCCTAACATCAAGACTACCCCTAGTATGGTAATCAAAGTCTTACCCATGATTGAAACTTCTAATAATGATACCATCAAGGACTCTTCCACATGTACATCTCTAATATATTTGAGAATGCATCCATAAACACCATAATATCTATATCATTTATATATCTTTCACAAGCTAATGGCCTTCAACTCATTTATCCCCAACTTATCAATTGGGATCAACAACAAGCACTGATTTTGGATATATTAAAAAATGATGATGTTATTATTGAGTTTATGGGACTTAGAGATAACATACCACTTGGATACCATAAGGAAATATTTTAAATAGACCTTGATATATAAGCATACTTTGGGGGGAAGATATTCTTCAATCGTAAAAGAGAAAACATAAAAACAAAAAATAGATCCTCTAGTGAAAACCATAATGTGGCTTTTTTCAAATCAAGAAAAAGTAAAAAATAAAGGATTTATCCAAGGGTGAAAACCTCTTCGAGACACTTGAGGATAAGGATTCAACCTACCTAATATAGCTAAGCATCAAGAAAGATAATCAATAATAGTAGAGAAATCGAAGGAAATTAATGTTGGAACAACCAACACTCCCGAGATTACATTATTTGTA
This sequence comes from Sequoia sempervirens, assembly GCA_007258455.2. Classification (NCBI taxonomy): domain Eukaryota; kingdom Viridiplantae; phylum Streptophyta; class Pinopsida; order Cupressales; family Cupressaceae; genus Sequoia; species Sequoia sempervirens. Next base: position 768,156,391 of record VDFB02000003.1, read on the forward strand.
ACATCTTTGACACCAAAAGAGAAACATAATTTTACATCATTCATAGAGACACAAAAAATCAATTTTTTGTATACTAATATTCCTAGATTAGATACAACATTAGTGGTCCAGGATTTGACAGTATATCCATAGGAAAAACCTATAAAACATAAACTACATAAGATGCATCCCCAAATTGGACTATTAGTCAAGGTTGAACTACAAAAAATCTTACACGTTGGCTTCATAAGGCCAATTGATTATCTATAATGTTTTTCCAACCTTATACCTATTTAAAAGCCCGCTAGGTGCATCTGTATATGCACAAATTTTAGAGATCTCAACAAGGCTTATCCTAAGGATGAATTTACATTACCAAACATAGATATCATAGTGGATTTTATATCAATCCATGAGATGCTTTACATCATGGAATATTTTTCATGATATAATCAAATTTGTATAACACAAGAGGACCAACATAAGACAGCCTTCACATACCCTTGGAGTACCTATTGTTGGAACATAGTGCCATTTGGTCTTAAGAATGCAAGTGCAACCTATCAACGAGCTACGACAATGATTTTTCATGACATGTTCCATAACATAATGGAAGAATATGTAGACAATTTGTTGAGATGATGGAGTCACAATGTCCCTAATGAAGCTGCAATCTTGAATGGAGGACCTTTGCCAGGAAAGATATTCAACCACACAGAAAGTGTTGCAACAATGGAATGAAAATAGAGATTCTATTATGATGATGTGATACAAGAGTATATGTGCTTGATTAAATAGGAAAGAGTGAGAATCTAGAATGCATAAGATGTTGCCAAGTGTCAAAATCACACTACATGTGACAACATGTGAACCCTACCTAGGAAATGATAAAAGTTATAGAAGGACAACTCATCTTCTAGAAGGAATCTTATCCCTACACATGAAAAGGGGAAATTATCCCATTATTTTTGATCTATCTAAAAATGAAACCTAGGACTAAACAATGCAAGACCTAAGTTAACTTATGCTAGTGTAATAATTAATTAATTACACTAACACCCCCCCATAAGTGCAACTTAGGGAGGAAATGCAATGATTATGCAAAGATGATGGGTCTTGGCTACGAGGCCATGTTAGGTACCCATTTACATGATGAAGATGCAGCTAATCTCCCACAATTGGAGAAAAGAGGAAAATCCAGTGGGAGCAAAATCCCTCTCCAAAAAGGAGATGAAAAAAGAAGAAATATAGAAGAGTGATGATTGGAGGACTCAACATCATCCCCCCAAGGACTACAACCATCACAAAGATACAAAAAGAAACAAAAATAGGTGACTAAATGTCCCCCCCATAAAGGAGAGTAGTCCCCTCTAGGATGTCTTTAAAACCTATGATGAAGTGAGAAGCCAAGTCTGGAAAACTTGACGTAAACCCATCCAGATGCCACAAGTTTGTAAAGATGTGTGAATCCTGCCCTACTGAAACAAATCTCAACTGAGAGGTAGATGAGGAAGAAGATGGAGCCAAGAAAAGATCCAAGTCCAACCAACCACCACAACCCTGGCGAGGATGATTAGAACTGCTTCCTACCCTAGAGTCTGGAGAGTCAGGAGCAAGTTGAGCACAATCCCAAAAATTGGTAAACTTGTACACCCTAGAGTGATGATCAACTTCTCAATAGGAAACAAGTGTGTCAACCCGATCCCTAATAATAGCTAGATCTGATGTAAACTCAATTTTCAAACCCTCTTGAGCAAGTTGATAAACTGAAAGTAGATTGTGGGCCATTTGAGGAATATATGCAACATTATACAACCATCCCCCCTCCAAAGAAACATCACACATAGCAGCAACATTAACAATGTCTACATTTGTAGTGAACATCCTATCAAACTCTGAAGGTCTCATGGAATCCCAAATAATATGATCCTGAGAATAGGTGGAATGTTGTGAAGCACCTGAGTCAATGACCCAACCTTCCTTTCTATCAACTAGAGTAGTGATCAAAGCATTTCCCTTGCCATGATTCTCAACTGTGGCAATCCCTGCAATGCCTGAAGATGACTCTTCATGAGAAGAAGAGTAAGGTGATTTGACAGAAGAAGGAGGAAGAGTGATGTTATGATCTCTGAGAATCTATCTTAGCTCATGTATCTCCCTCTTAAAACATGTCTCCTCACTATGACCAAGCCCATTACAAAAACTGCACTTGGGCCTCTCCCTCTTAGTATTTTCTTCCTTGTGTTGTGATGATTCAAAAGATCTTGTCTTAGATTTTCCCTTTTTCTTTGGATGGTGCTGCAACAAGAGCATGAGACTTTGAAGATGAATCATCCTGATTGAGTTTTGATTGTTCTCTAGTCAGTCGTTCACAAAAAGTCTTGAATGTAGGCATCACAAAACTATTTCCAAGGCCATCCATTGTAGAATAGAAGGAAGTAGAAAAATAAGAGAAATAACCTTTTAACTTGGATAAGATCATGAAGATGCATTCCTTTTCAATTTTATCTTTGCCACACCCAGACAGTTGTGTCCTCAAAGACTTTAATTTTACCAAATAGTCTTCGATGGAGGGGAAATGGTCAATTGAGAGTGAAGTAAGTTCTGACTCTAACTACAATGCTCAAACAACGCTAACAGAACCGAACAAATCCTTGAGTTTATCCCAAACCTCCTTAGGAGTTTTGCACCCCTCAGTATGGAAAACCAAGGAGTTGGAGACATGAAGAGCAATAAGTCCCATAGCCTCCTCACACTTGATTTGATGTTGAAATTTCTCATATTCCCTGGTCAAATGTGGTTGATTCTCATTCAACGTTGACCATAGGCCCTTCGACTAGAGGAGACGCTACATGCTGACTTTCCATGTATGATAATTGTGGGGTGTGAGAATCTCAAATCCTGTATCTACCATTAGAGAAAGAACAACTATACAAGACAAAAAATATCTGAAAGGAAATGTTAGTTTCTGATGATATATTAATGATCAACTAAAATGAAGCCCCCTTGATACAAACAACTCCCTCCAAAAAAGCAAGATGTTCAAGTGAAGACAAAAAGCACTTAAAGTGACAAACAACCAAGACACTTCACCTAAAGTTGATTCTGAAAGCAAATGTTGGACTGAGAAAAAATAGACTATAATACCTCTTTGGTGCTAGGAGAATGGTAGAAATTTGACAAACTGAACAAGAGATATCACCTTCCAAGCCCAAATTAGGGTTTTCACTTCAACTGGATAGAATTTTTGATAATAGTGGAATCTGAAAAATAGAGTGCACCACTCGAAAGTAGACTCCAAGAGATTTCCAATGGTATATCATTTACAAAATTTTGATATCGTATGCAAAAGATACGGCTTCCGAAAGATCACTACTGCAATGGACCTGCTCAAGCTAACTAGGCGCAAAAAAAAGCACTCGGGGGTTAAAAAAAAATAAGCCCTTGGTCATTGATGTGACCACGGGTTGAGTGGAGGCAAAAAAAATTCCCCCTAGATCGGGTGGCATTGGAGCGATGGACCGACAGTGTAGAGGTGTGTAGTTGGTAATGAGGGTGGCGCCACTTGAAGGTTAGTGAGGCCCTCAGATCCTCACGTGACCGGAGCTGAAGCTATCGGAGGGTCTTCGACAAGCGGTGAACATTGGGGGTCGGGGAAGCACCGGGAAAATGACACCAGCAGGAGGATGGTGGTCAGTGAATGCGGACCATAGATTAGCGTCGGATGATCGTGGACGGGTGCCAGGAAATTGATTTTGGCAACAGTGGATGGTGGCGGGGCTGATAGTGGATGATGTCGGCTAATGAGATAGTGATGACAGTGGTGGTCAGTTTGTAGACTGTCGAATGGGACCGACAGAAAAATATTTTTTGAATATTGCCAATAGTTGGCAATTCAAAAAACAAATGTCGATATTTAAATATTAATTCTTCAGAAAATAAATCAACGTTGACCGATGGAAAACTATAGCCCACAAGAAAAATAAATTTTTTGACCTTACAATAAAATACTAGGTTGCCTGTAGAATGAAATTTCTTTCCCAAACTATAGAAAAATTAGCCCGAATTGCTGAATAAAAATAGCCTAATGATCTAAAAAAAAATTCCATCATGGAGAACTGAAAGGGGGATTTTTTTCTACAAAATTATACGGATGGTACAAAATAATGCAAACCCTAGATTGATACCTTAGTGGCTCCCGGTTGATATGTCTCCAAATTTGACAATTGAGCAGGCAATCTATGGGTTTTGAGGCCTTCTGGATGCAATGGAGAGGTCAAAGAGAGCCTGATGTGCACCAGAAATCAACTTGGCTCCCGAGTAGAACCAACTAGCTTGCAAGTAAAACTCCAAGCATGCAAAGAATCTCACACACCAACTTTCTTGATCTTGAGTTGAGGTTTCACTGGAAAAGCTCTGATACCATGTTGAGATGATGGAGTCATAGTGTCCCTAATGAAGTTGCAGTCTTCAATGGAGGACCTTTGCTAGGAAAGATATTCAACCACACAGAAAGTGTTGCAACAATGGAATGCAAATAGAGATTCTATTATGATGTGATATGTCACAAGAGTACATGTGCCTGATTAAATAGGAAAGATTAAGAATCTAGAATGCATAAGATGTTGCCAAGTGTCAAAATCACACTACATGTGACAACATGTGAACCCTACCTAGGAAATGATAAAAGTTCTAGAAGGACAACTCATCTTCTAGAAGGAATCTTATCCCTACAAATGAAAATGGGAAATTATCCCATTATTTATGATTTATCTAAAAATGCAACCTAGGACTAAATAATGCAAGACCTAAGTTAACTTATGCTATTGTAATAATTAATTAATTACACTAACACGATTTACTATCAAAATAAATTACAAAGAAAGGGCATTTATATGTTCTTGCACAAATATTTGATAAGCTAGAAAAGTGTCAAGGCTAAACCTAAGAATTTTGTATTTGATGTCACTTTAGGAAAGCTATTAGGATACATTATGTCTCATAGAGGTATTGAAGTAGACCCCACAAAGGTGAAATCCATAATTTAGATGCCTCCACCAAAGACTCTCAAAAAAATTAGTAGTCTTCAAGGGAAGCTACAATCCATCATATGATTCATAGCATAGTTAGTGTATAAGTTTCATCCATTCTCTCATACCCTACACAAGGATGTCATTCAAATAGGATAAGAAGTTTCAGCAAGCCTTCTAGAAAATTAAGGATTATCTAGTATCACCTCTAGTATTGATGCCTTTAGTTCCACATAGACCATTGATATTGTATATTTTAAACACATCAACAACATTAGGAACTCTCTTGGCACAACATGATGACTCTAGGAAAGAGAGAGTGGTCTATTATATTTGAAAATTATTAGGCTACAAGATTAATTACACTCTCATTGAGCAAGCATGTTTAGCAGTTGTCTTCGCATCACTGAAGCTATGATAGTACATGCTCAACTACCAAATTAATCTTATCTCCAAAGTAGATCCATTGAAGTATCTACTATCCAAATCAAAACTCATTGGTTACATGGCTAAGTGGGTCATGATACTAAGAAAGTTTGACATAGATTGTGTAGATAAAAAAGCAATAAAGGCATGGTTCATTGCAGATCAATTAGAGAAAGAACCTTTATACAATGGTAATCGTCTAGTATCATCTTTTTTAAATGAAGCAATCTTTTCCATTGTTGAATGGAGTTTTTTATTGATGTAAAAGGCTATTTTTTTATGCCAAGGTTGCAAATTCCAAAGGAGTTGCTTCTTGGAAAAGTGTGATATGCTCTTAAGAGGACTTGAACTCTAGTATTTATTCTTCATCTAAGATTATCTTTGTTGTCAATGAAGAGCACCTCATTTTGCATCAAAGGTTATGTGTCAAGGCATAAAATTTCTACATCAAAAAGCATCAGGGAAAGGGTACTATACTCTACATTCCTTACTTCATGGTGACTAGCTAAGATTCAAATCTTTCTTATGTCCTCTACCTATTGAGGTTTTTGAAAATTGGTTAGGGTTTCTTTTTTGATTGAAAGTTCAAAGAAAAGTTGATTTTCTTTTGATTAAGTATTGACCAGCTCAACAAGGTTAAAATTCACTTAAGGAGGGTTTCAAATACATTTGTTACCAGACCCTATAACTAGGGTCTACCGGTTCTATAGGTCAAGTATCCCAGCATAAAGAAAATAAAAAACTAGTATTTAATTTCTTTTTGGTGGGTGACAGAATCAATTGTCATTATTCAAAACTACAAAAAGGTTACTCCTCCATGTTAAAACTTTGATAGGTGTTCTGAGGAATTCCCCTTTGAATGTTAATTACACATAGTTATGTAACTATGTTGAGACAGCGAAGGATTTGTGTGGAGGAATGATAGCTTAGTTATTTTTGAAGGCTTTGACAGTATGTCTTTACAGAGACAAAATGCGATAAGAAAGACTTGAATAGAAGGTGTGTTAGTGATGCAACTATTCTGCTATGCTCTCATTGCACAGTTTAGTGAGAACCGTATATGATCCCCGATCTCTGTCAAAACTTTAAATAGAGCTATGTGAGAGATTTTTGAAGACCTTGGCACATTAGCTTGAATAAGATAATGCATAGTGAGGGAAATCTAAATAACATTAGGTAAATGGGTGATAGAGGATTTTATGATTACATTTATGAAGCGTGCAGTTTGATGTAATTTATGTGATCATGGGGTTTTAGTGTTTGATTAGAGAACAAGGTATCACAAAAAAGAGAACCAGTGCATATGACTGAAGTTAGTTATGAGAAAAGTGTGCAAATTTTATGAAAACAAGTATTTGTGTGACTAACAACAGAACATGGTTATGTAAATATTTTTTGTGCCATTTATCTATATCTAAGCATTAATACTTGAAGGTTGTAGTTATTTTTTTTAATGTGTACAAAGAAGAAGATTTGAATGACAATAAAGAAGTTCTCAGAAGAATTCTAGAAAGATGGTCTAACCATACCTCAACAATTTCCTTAAGAAGCCAAAAATTCTTAACCACATCATCTCTCTGTCTTCGCACAACAACCATCTTAGCTTGTAGTTCACCAACTCTCAATCTCTGCTTTCCTTCTTTATCTTCAAAGATGTCAAAACTCTTTCCAATACTATTTACATCAGACTCAATTGCTTCAATTCTACTCCTGAAATTGTCTATTGCAGCAGGCCACTAGAGACAATACTTATAAATGTTAGATATTTCTTTAATGTCCTTTGTTTCCACGATCAGTTTAGATAATCTCCCTTTAGATTTATTACACCTCTTTTCAACCAAAGCTTCAAATTTATGTCCTTTCAGATCTTCAAGAAACGTTCTCTTTTAACATTCTCAACAAGATTTTCTGGCAAGAAATAAAAAACAGTTGATACACCAATAACTTTCGGAAGTAGGTATTCTACCAAAGCACATCAATTTTTAGTCTGTCAATAGGAGAGGCTTCACTCCATAACTCACCAATATTCTTCATCTTCCCCTTAACTAACATAGACTGGATGTCATCAGAGGATACATTTTCCTTTCATCTGAAATGTCAATGATATTTTTAGTTATAACTTTCTTCTTCTTTGATTCTAGGGGGGATTCATCAATGACAATCTCCAATTCCCTTTTACCAGAGGATGAGCCCACCTCAAACTGACTCAAAGCAGATATACCAAGCACAGATTTAATTTCAAAGATGTGAAATAAGATTTACACATACTTGCACTATCTAACAACGCCTCCAAATACCTGTAAACATGTTTTCCAATAGGGATCCTAGATTCCCATGCCACATTATATTTTCCCAACATGGAACTCAAAAAGTAAAACACCAAGCATACCAGCAAAGATCCAAAATGAAAGGGATAAATCCTCAATTACCAACATTTGAACATTCTCAGAAATATTCTCAAGCAACAAGCTACACAAGTCAAATTTCCTATTCTCCTTAACCATATGTATGCAATATTAACAACAATGGCCAATGTGGAACCTTCATGATTTCTAAAATAGACCTTGTAAGAAATTTCATATGCCACATACCTCACAGCCAAATCTTCATGTTTATCAATAAAGCTCGTGGGTTTTACAAATGCCAGTCAATTCCTCCACATCTTTATACTTTACATTTTCTTTCTAGGAAGGTCACTGATACTACATAAGCCAGTGACTTCCTTGATTGCTTCCTTCAAACCAAGTAGGGTTTATCCAATACAATGCTTTTGTTCTTGAAATGATTCAATAAGAACAAGATATACTCTTTATCGACAACCCACATAAATTCACTCCACAAATCCATACCTAGTGTTTTGATGTTTGTAATTTTCTTGGTTCAGCCCTAGTTCCATTTATTTCATTTTTCTATGATCAAATTCCTCTAGCTCAACTCCTTTCAGCTTCAGAGGGAGGAAATCACTCGATTCTTTGTCCACTTCTACATTTCTTTATTTTTTATTCAAGACTTCTTCATTTTTCTTTTTCTACTCTTTTTGCAAATAGAGAAACAACTTCGATTACTTGAGTTAATTTCTTTGAATTTCTTCCAAAATTGCTTCAACTCAAGATCACTCCAGATCACTCATTCTTCAAATTCTCAATTAATTAGGAAGACTCGCAAGATTTCAACTAATACACCATTGAATTTTCCCTAAACACCATTAAATGTGGCAAACATCAAAAACTAAAAACATCTTGGTGGAAAAAATGAACACACCATATTATGATAATGGACCTTGCTTGAATAAGGTACCAGCAAGAGTTGCAATATCTTGGTCAAGAATTCAGTAGTTGCTTTCCATGAGAAATAGGTTTATTAAGTGATAATGATTTTCTCTATGTAAATATGTAACCCAACTGTGGTTTATGAAGGAAAACAATCAATGGAAGTAATTTGTGCACTCACAGGCATTGTAGTATTTTACCCCTAGAGATTGACCCAGGGTAGATGAGGTAAAGGGAAAGAGGGGGGTGAATCAGTGTCAGTAAACATTGATTAGGTTAACACTTGAACATATGAGTTACAACTGATGGCAGGGTCTATGGAAAGTGACTCACAGAACAGCTCACTTGTTGTTAATCACTGCTTATGCATATAGAAAGATTCATTTATGAACTGTAGTGTGAGGTGAAATAGACTTGGATTTTCTATTGCCTGTCTAGGTTGATCTGCAAGCATCAATTAGGTTAATTAGGTAGTTTCAAGCAATGCTACATCAAATAGACCTAGGATAGGTCGCACATATATCCGGGATTAATATAAATGATGCATCATCTTGAATGGCTCTTGAGTAGTGAAACTTGAAGGTGACTTTTTTGGTTCCCGTATGGTGGATATAATGTCATGGGACTAGGATCCGTGCTGTGGTGGTATTTGCTGAGCATGTTTTTAATTTTGTGCACTGTTTCACATGACTTGGAAATTTGAAGTGTGCTTCGTCTGCCCTAGAGAGAAGAGGCAGCCTTGGTATTGGAAAAGCAGTCATTGAGAAACAAGAATTATGAATAAACCTGCAACTAGGTCTGTGGGGTACAGAGAATAATTTAGAAGCAAGGATAAGGGGGAGCATTAGAATATAAAACCATGAATAGGAGTGAGCTGGTGACAGACTCCATTGAGAGTTGCTTTGGTAGAGCGTTAATGAAAGTTTCGAAAGGACGTAGTCTGCTTTGGTTGAGAGGTGAGAAGAACGAATGTGGAGAGAAATGGTTGAAGAGGGTGACATGGAGATAGAATCTAAAGGGAGATTAGTACTGAAGTGGAACAGGGAATAAATGAAGAAATTGTAACTGATGTATTGGGTAGAGGTCATTGATGAATCCCCCCTAGAATCAAAGAAGAAGTTGAGGAGATGAGTCTAAATGAAGAATATCGGTGAGTTATGAGACTAAAAATTGATGATTCTTTGGTAGTAGAAGAGAAGTATGACATTAAAGAAATATCTAACATTTATAAGTATTGTCTCTAGTGGCCTGCTGCAGTAGACAATTTCAGGAGTAGAATTGAAGCAATTGAGTCTGATGTAAATAGTATTGGAAAGAGTTTTGACATCTTTGAAGATAAAGAAGGAAAGCAGAGATTGAGAGTTGGTGAACTACAAGCTAAGATGGTTGTTGTGCGAAGACGGAGAGATGATGTGGTTAAGAATTTTTGGCTTCTTAAGGAAATTGTTGAGGTATGGTTAGACCATCTTTCTAGAATTCTTACTGATGCTAAGATGTTGAAGAACAAAGTTCATATTTTTCACCGTATTTTACTCTATTGGGCATATTGGAAAGCATATGCACTTGAATGGAGTCTGCTACTTTTAACTAGAAAAAGTTGCATCCAATTCTTGAGGAAAGATACAAGAAAGTTTTTTAGGTGAAGAGCATTATTATTACTGAATCCTGAATGTTCTATTTCTATTGTTTTTGTTGTGAAAAAGAAGAAAAAGGGGAGAAATTTTTTTTGGTCATCTAGAAGTTTTTGGAATCTTTATGACTTTTGATATCACCATGTTCAAATTTTTGTACATCCTTTTTGGCCACCCTTTGCCATTGATGTCAAAGAAGGAGAGATTGAAGTTAGGGGGAGAGATTGGAATTGCAAGAGTTTTTGGTAGTGGGGAGAGATTTAGATTGTTGGGAGAGTTTGAAGGAGAATTTTTTGTTCCATGTTGCCATCAATGACAAAGGGGGAGATTGTTGGGAAAATGAAGAAGATTGAATATCTCTACAATTTTTGTGTTGTCATTGATGTCACCATGTTGTGTTTACAAGTTTAAGGTTGTGGATGATCTAGTATTTTGGTCTGGTGTCTAAACCGATATTCATGATGCTCTCTCTGGTATTCTTGACCGCACTCCTCCGCAGTCGACTGTCACTACTTGCGGTTTTGGGAAATGATTTGTAAGTGTCAAGATCATGTACATTCAAGTTCTTACGTATCCAGATGCTCGTATGGTGTATCGACATTTCAATAATATTTGCAAATGTGTTATTAGATCTATCCTTGGCTAACCTAATGAATGGTGAAATAATTTTTGTTATGTGGATATATGTGCGACATATCCTAGGTCTGTGCTGACTTGATGTAGCGTGTTGGGAAGATTTTGTGATTGCTTGAAGCAAACTATTAGTATTTTTTAGTAAATATGATATGCATCTAATTAGTTCGTCCTAATTGTTGATTGTGGATAGATCAAGTATATATATGTGAATGTTGAATAGGTTTTGGAGAGAGTATGTATGAAAGAAGAATGAAGATATAGATAGAGCGCGATTGATGAGGCAATAGAAAATGTGAAAGCGAGTGAATATAATGAAGTGTGTCAAGTCAATGTATTGAGCATCACCAGAACTATATCAGCACTTGTTAGGTGCACTATTCTCAGTTCATTTTGGTTGTAAACACTTCTTTTATTCTGTAAATATTTCTATAAGCAATGAGCCTCCTTGTAAGCAGTGATCTTTTGTATCTGGACAGTGAGTCCTTTTTGGGCAGTGAGCCTTATATTTTTTTGTTCTAGGAAAATTTTATATTGTGAGTTAATCCTCACCATGGTTTTTCCCTCATTGGGTTTTCCACGTAAAATCTGATGTTCAGTGTGTTATCTTGCTTTATGTTTTGTATCTCTTGCTTATGTTTAATAACAAAATAGTGTGATTGTGGAATGGATATATGTTGAAGCTTTAAAATTGAATTTTTGTGACAATTGATTCACTCCCCCCTCTCAGTTGTCCTACATCCTTTAACACCATGAATGGTAGTTTAACAATGCTTAATAAGAACAATGTTATTTCTAAAGTCAGTTTTTAGTTGACCTTTTGTGACAATACAATACATTTTGATCTTCTTACAAAGATAATTGTTGATGTTTTTGAAAGGTTTACACAAGAAGTAGCTTGGAGTAAAGGTTTGAAAAGGAATTTGTGTGAAGTAATTGCAAATTTGGAGTGAAAGCATGTTGACTTTGATACTGGCAATGGTAAGACATGTTTTGGTAGTTGATGTGATATTTAAACACATACTTGGACAGTTGCAGTCCATTCTTTTTTTTTTACATTCTTTGGACAGTTAGGTCACATTTACTTGCTTAAATAGTATAGTCTCTTATGTGCAAGTGTTTCTTGTTTTTGTTTGATGAAAAAGTGGTTTTTTTTCATGGCATATGGACTACCCTATACACTGTGATAGAAGCATATGGTGTATTCAGTGGACTGGAGGTATAAGGCTTGCCCATGCATAAGTTTTCTATATATCCATGTAGTGCTTACTTTATATTCCCTTGTTTGGTAAGTAGTAGTGGTTTATCATCTATATGAAATTCTTGAAGCCTTGATAAGTACACTTTGTTACAATGCAATATTGATGAAGAACCGATCTTGAAGCCAATGGTTCTTGCTTAAGTGTTCGATAAGGTTCAGTTAGTGTTCTTGCAATTAGTGCAAGAAGTGATTTATTTTCAGCTACTTTGAGTGGTAAACCATGTTTTCAAGTGGGAAAGTACGTTTCTAACATATGGATAGTGAATATAATGTGGATGGTAGTGGTTTCTTGGTTCAGATTTTGTAGAAAATATAGTTGGCATGGACAATAGCCTTTGTTACTTTGTTGAATGATGACAGTGGCTTTTGGCATTTTTTTAAAAAAATTTGTTAGAGGACAATGAATAACATGAAAAATTTCATGATAGTACTTAAGATAATAGTATACCATCCTTAATAATATTCCTTACCATTGTTGATGAAGACAGTGTGTTGTTTTAGTACCAAAGAAACAATTGTGATGGCAGTGTTGCAACAAAGGAACAATGCATTTGGTCTTACATCACTTGGATCTAATTTTGATTTGTTGTGAAAGTTTCTCAATTATTGAATGTCCTTGACATGAGTTTCCCATGGTTTTTCTTGCATTTAGTGTTCTTGAAAGGGGGAGAAAATGATCTTTTTGGTTGCATAGTTTCAGGGGGATTTTCACAGACCATTATTTATTCCTAGTGTTTCATTATGTTGTTATTATGTTGCACTATGGCAGTCATTATAACTTCTTATTCCAATGATTTATTTATAGTTTTTACATTATGCTCTAACAGTGTTTGGCTCTCATTGTGACAGTAGTTTATAAGGTGTATTCAGTTGGTCTCTTGGTACTTGACTCTTCTATACAGATTACACTACAGGTTGATGGTTTATGAGATGAGTTATGGAGTTTAATTTCTTTGTTGGTATCAAGCATGATGTTGATGATTATCACTTTCTGATGGAGGTTCATGATAGTTTGGTATTGAAATTCTAGTTGCTTTCTTGTGTATTCATTGTTGTGCTTTTGTGACAGTTTTATTCTTTTAGTCACAAAGAATGGTTCTCAATTCTTGATGATGGTACTCTTATAATTCTTCCAATGGTCTGGTGATAATTTTCATTGGCAGTGATATAGTGACAGTATCTGGAATGAATTTTCAGTGAGTTGCATTGTTCTTTAGTGATCAAAGTGTCAAGTATGGTAATAAGTATGGAATATAAGAGGTACAGTCTGGTAGTGATGCATTATGATCTTTGATAGTGGTATAAAAGTGGCACAATGCTTGAAAATTTTGTATGGTATAGTGGTATGTTGAGATTACAATTACCTTGCATAATGACTACACAGTTCCTTTTTATGCTCAATGAGCAGGAATACAGTGATGTTTACCTAGAGTTGTTTTTGTCTTGAATATTTCTTCTTGCAGGGTATCCATCTTGATGTGACAATTCTAAATTGATGTGATCTATGCCAATGCTATTATGGTGAAATTTTCTTTGATTTCTCTTCCACAATAGTGCTTTGATACTTATTCACTTAGTCCACTCAATGCACCTCATAGGGGGAGTTAATGATTCTTTTTCATTTGATGTCAAAGGGATAGAACAGAAACCAGAGCAAATAGGTGTAGGTGCAATGATTTGTTGACATCAATGCCAAAGGGGGAGTTTGTTGAATGGAGTTTTTATTTGATGTCAAAGCCTATTTGTTGATGCCAAGGTTGCAAAGTGCAAAGGAGTTGCTTCTTGGAAAAGTGTGATATGCTCTTAAGAGGACTTGAACTCTAGTATTTATGCTTCATCTAAGATTATTGTTGTCACCTAGAAATGCACCCTATGCAAAGTTGTAAAACTGAGCTTTCTAGTGAAACATTGGATCACTCCAAGGCTGTGGGTCACCTGAGATTGGAGTGAACCTCCGGAGAAGGCCGGCTTCCTTTGGGTATCACCTAAACTATTGATCTTTGTGGGGTAAAGGGAGAAGGAGTGCATACAAAATGAAACTATACTGAACTATTCCTATGGTGATACACCGAGTTGATAAGAAATTAGAAAATGAAAACAAGATGCAACCACACTGAGGAAACTAGACTGTAGCTGTTTTACTTACTCAACATAACCCCATTATACTTATGCATCACTCTTGACAGGTTTGATCTACATACATATCTCAAGAAGGAAGGAAGAAACTTCATAGCTTTGTGGTATGAATACATTTTTTTTTTTAAAAACACTGTTAAAGAAATAAATACATAAGCTAACATACAGAAATGAGAGCAGTAAGAGCATTAGTACTTGTTTTCAAGGTGAACTCTGTTTTGCATTCCAGATTTCAGTTGAGTTACAAAACATACATTTAGTCGAGAAAGGACTGACAAAAATCACTAACTCTTCAGAGTGTATAATCCAAACTATTTACAAAAAGGCAAAAAATTCCTTATATATCAGACTGTGTCGGCCCCTTAAGTCTTACAAAAAATCTGTCCTCGGAGTAGATTTTTCCTTAGATCTTTTGGATGAATTAAATGCAGGACCCTGCGTGTCCATGATGGTGAAGAGTCATCCCTGGAGAAGCCTTCTTCAAATATTTTGCAACTACCGCATTCATTCTGATCCTAGCATCATGCCCTATTCGAACCACTTCGGCTGAACACTTTGAATGCCCTGAGCTCACAACAGATACGTGCTGCATTCATCCCATTGAAATTCTTCATTCTGACCAGACTACCACGGCTTGCCTCAGATCCTCCTGGTTGGTCGAGCGTATTCCACATAGGCTCTGTAGGCGGTCAAAAATCTTTTGAAAAGAATTGCATCTCGGTGAGACACTGAAAGTGTCTCACCGATGCGATTATGTCCTCTGAAACTATCGGCTCAATGTGTGACAGTCGATGAGAGTCTTGGCGAACTTAGGAGTCACGTTGATATTGCCAAAACATTGGCAAGTCAAATGGCATCGAGGAGAAGTCATAGCAAGCACCATTCAGTTATACCGATGCCACTTTATTGGGCAAACCACTATTGGCGAGAGATCATACGTTCAAGGAGACATCTTAGTGAACCTTTCTTGTCGTGGTGAGCACACTGGATGGTGGCAAGACATACCGGGTCGATGAGACCTTTCAGGGAGCTCCGTACGTCACCCCGAGCCTCACATTTCTTTCTATGAGTCACATACTTGGTCGCTAGGACCATACGCTGAACGCTTTGCATTTTTGCAAGCTCCTTTTCCTGTCGCTGAAACCTCCTGGCGAAACCATCGCTTTTGACTCGGGCTCCAAGATCCCATTCGGTAAGACATTTATGCGTCGGTGAGATGTCTTACCGAAGCCTCATTATCTATCGCTAAGCTCAGAGTTAGTGAGACTATCCTGGGTCGGGGAGACCTCTTAGCGAGCTTCTCATGTTACACCAAAGGCGCTAGGCATGTCAATGTGACCTCTCGTTGTTGAAGAGACCTCCCGCCGAGCTCACCTTTCTTTAGCGATGCTTCTTTCCTTTGGTGAGACATCTTGTGTTCGCCTAGACCTCACACCAAGGTCTTTTCACCCCACCGAGCTGCATATCTTCTTTGATGTGACTCCCATCAGTCAGGAAGACATTATGGCGAAGGGAAAACGCTACACTGAGCCCCCCTTGGTTGTCACCAAAACTTTGGTCTGTCGGGTAGACCCTTTGCCAAACACACTATGGTTTCCCCAAACTTTTTCCTTTTGGCCAGACTGGCGTTTGTCGCCAAGACTCACGCTGAACTCTTTTTTCTGCCCAAGCTCTTCATTTCCTTCGGCAAGACTATGGTAAGTTGGGAAGACATCATGGCACAGTCCATCGGTCATACCGATTCCCATTTCCATCGCTGAGACCACCTTGATTTGCCAAGACATCTTGTAGACTTCGTTTTTCCTCTCGTGTTACACCGAAGATCTTTCCCCATTTGCCAAGACTCCACTCTATTGGCTAGACCTCACCACGACCTCAAAATGTTACATCGAAGGCATCCCCCGGGTCGGCAGGACATCCATGGGTCACTGAAACCTTATGCCGAAGGCCAAATCATTCGGCAAGTTCCTTTCTTTCTGTCGGCAAGACACTACTGTTTCGGTAAGACCTCTCACCGAGCCTTAAATCTTTGGGCGAGCCCATCTTATTATCGGAAAGACCCCATCTTTTCGGGAAGATATCTCGCCGAAGAGGAAGCTTTATGCCAAAAACTCCCTGGTGCAACACTGTCGATGTAACCCTTGTCAGTCGCTGAGACATCATACTGACTTGATTTTCCTTGGGCGAGACCCCCGGCCTTCGGCGAGACATTCTTGATCATCGGGACATCACTGGGAAGGCTTCAACTCTTGGCGAGGCCTTCATTTTATCTTCGGTGTGACCTTCATCCTTCGGCAAGACATTTTTTCGAATGATATATCCTCTGTCGAGACCCGTGCGTGTTGCCGAGATATCTCAGCGAACTCCTCTTTAGTCAGAAAGACATACCCGGATCGCCGAGACATCATAGCGACCTTTTTGTTACATCGAAGGCCCCTCCCCCGTGTTGCCAAGACCCCCTCCATTCGTCGAGACATCATAGAAAACCTAATCTCTTGCGCTGAGAGCCTTTAGAATCGGGGAGACCTTTTGACTTTGGCGAGACCCTACAGCGAAGCTCGCCTGCTTTGCCGATGCCGCCTCCTTTCAGTGAGACTTCAAGAAGTCGCTAAGACCTTATGGTGAAGGCTTTATCCTTTGCCGATATGCATAACCTTTTGTCGCCAGGACGATGATCGATGTCTTGCCGATAGGAACCTGCAGGTGAATTCCACTCGCCGTGACATTCCTGGGGTCTTGCCGATTTCTCCTTAGAGAATTTTCATGCCGAACTTGAACAAGGCAGGCTTCCAAACTGAGTTTCCTATAACTTGGCATCAGATTCATGACTTTTTCCCTTGTGCGAATGCTCCATTTGACCTCTCGAAGATCTATCACATGATTATCCTGCCTGATTGAGCTAGTGGGTGAAAATTGGGCAACATTTCTGGCGACCTCATCTGGATGTTTGCATGCTAAACATGAAGACCAGTAGTCTAGGATTATCCATTGGGCATGGAGTCGTTAGGAGGATTAGAAAACAAATAAAATATTAGTTTTGCACATGGCCGCAACTCGCTTGAGATTCACAGGACACAACAGGTTGCCAGAAGGAAAACAAAATAGGGGAAAATGAAAGAGAAAATACTATGCCATCACAACACCTAGGAAAAAGGAAATAATTAACCTGAAGCACAGAAGCACTTATTGAAAACATAAACCTAAACTAATATGTATAAAAGAGGAACCCCATCAGACTTGAAAACAGGGCTTAAGATGTATCCCATTAACTGGGATAGGGTGTACCTCTCCTTCTGTTGTATCCAGTTGATAAGCATTGTGCTCCTTACAGTCTTTGATAAGGAATGGGCCTATCCACATGTTGTCAAATTTGGTGTGATGGCCTGGTCTGCTTTTCAGAACATCCCATTTGAGCACGAGGTCTCCCACCTTGAAAAAATTTTCTATAGCCTTCTTGTCAAATGTTATTTTCATTTGGAGCTGATGATAATCCAAAGCTTTCATTGCTTTGTCCCTTGATTCTTCGAGCTCCATGAGCTCTACATACCTCACAGACATGGGGTCCTGTCCCTCAAGCATCTCCAACTGGTGAATAATGTCTAGAGTTGGAAGCTCCACAGATAGGGGCAATCTTTCCTTTTTTCCATAGACCAACATATATGGTGAATTGCCAATAGACCTCTTAGGGGTCACTTTTTTTTCCCAAAGTGAATTCCTTAAACTGATGTGCCAGGTCCTTTGATTATCCTCTATGGTTCTTTTAATGATCCTGATGAGATTCTTATTTGTGCTTTCAGCTAAACCATTACCCTGAGGGTAATATTTGAGGATGTATTCAAATGAATACCATGTTTAATGGCCCAATCAGTTACTCTTAGACCCGTGAATGCAAGAGCATTATCAGATATGATGGAGTCAAGAACTCCAAATCTGGTGACTATATCCTCATAGAAGCTCAAAATTGAAGACTCTTTTGCTTCTTTCAAAGCTATTGCTTATGTCCATCATGTGAAATAGTCTGTAGCAATCAACACCCACTTATGACCAGCACTGGATGGTGGGTTTATTGGCCCAATGAAATCAATGCCCCATCTCATGAAGGGCTGCTCCACTTGAATTTGATGTAGAGGCATAGCAGGCAGTTTTTCCTTTCCTGAAAATAGAGTGCATTTGATACACTTTCTTGACCAGGAATATGCATCTTTGAACAAGCTGGGCCAGTAGTAACCAGCTCTCATGATTTTCCAGACAGTAGTTCTTGGGGCAAAGTGACCTCCTACAGCTCCATCATGAAACTCATGAAGTACTTTTTCAATTTGATCACTGTGAATGCATCTTAATAGGACACCATTCAGATCCTTTTTGAAAAGAACATTGCCCATCAGCATATATGGTATGGATTGCAGTCTGAAGTATCTCCTTTTGGCCCTGTTCAAACTTGGTGGACACTCACCAGTTTGTAAATTGGGTCATATCTTGAACCCAATTAGTTATCCCCATAGGCACATCATCTTGAGCATTTTGAAACTCATTTGTATTGGTAAACACATCGTTTTCTAATTCAGTTTTAATGCTTGACCCTGTAGCAAGCTGCTCACAAAAACCTTTACCTCTAACCAATTTGGTGATCTTAATATCTACATCATACTCCATGACCTTGGTGACCCATCCTGCTCTTTTTTCATTCAGATCTTTACTCAGTAGAAACTCCTTCACACTTGAGTGCGCCACCAGAATATAAATCTTATTATGAGAGATCAAAGGCTTGAATTTCTTCAAGCTTCTGATCACAGCAAGAACATGCCTCTCTACAAAGGAGTATTTATGTTCATAATCAACCAAACCTTGACTGAAAAAGGCTATTGGTTGTTCTAAATTCTCTTCATTTTTTTGAACCAATATTGCAGAAATGTTACTTGCGCTCCCATAAGCATACAGATAAAAATCTTTAGAAAAATTGGGGTTTACCAACGTAGGAGTTGCTACTAAGGCCTCCTTGACCTTTTCAAAACTATTCTTGGCATCTTTTGTCCAACTGAAAACTGCATTTTTCTTTAACATAGTTGTTAAAGGTTGTAACAGGTTTGCAACATTAGGGATGAATCTTCTTAGAAAGTTGATCTGGCCCAGAAAGCTCTATAGACCCTTGTGATTAGGTAGCGGCAACTCAAGTATGGCTTTGACTCTCTCAGGATCAATAGTAATTCCTTGCTTTGACACTATGTGTCCTAATAATTTCCCTTCATGAACAGAAAGATACTCTTTTTTGGATTGAGAGAGATACCAAACTCTCTGTATTTTTTGAAAACTTGTCTTAGATGTAACAAATGTTCATCAGCATTCTTAGAATAAACTGTAATGTCATCCAAATAAATTAGCATAATCTTATTGATCAAACTTTGAAACGCCATGTCCATGGCCCTCTGAAACGTGGCACCAACATTAGATAGACCAAAAGGCATCCTTTTGTATGCCATGGTGCCCCATTTAGTTGTAAAAGCAGTTTTAAATTGATCTTCCTCTTTAACCAGCACCTAATTATACCCTGAAAAACCATCTAATAAGAAAAATCTTTCAGAACCAGCAACTTCTTGTAAGATTCATTCCATGGAGGGCAGCGGGTAGTGGTCTTTCAAAGATGATCGGTTAAGATCCCTAAAGTCTACACAAAGTCTTATTTCACCACTTTTCTTCCTAACCAATACAAGGTTAGAAACCCATGAAGTGTGTTTGATAGGAAAGACAATACCCCCCTCAACTAGTTTAGTCAGCTATTTAATCATTAGGGGCTCAAGTTTAGGATTCAAGGGCCTTTGTTTCTATCTTACTGGCTTAGCATCAGGCTCTAACTCAATTGTGTGCTGGGCAATATGGGGATCAAACCCTTTCAAATCTGAATATTCCCAAGCAAATACATCATGAAATTCTTGGCATAAAGCAACAAAAGCTTGTTTATCTTCATGTGAACAAATTTTTCCTATTTTAAGGAGTTTACCTTTGAAAATATCCAGTTCTTCATAATGCTCTTGTTTGATTTGCAAGCCAGCTTTACCCTTTTTAAGCTAATCATCAGTACTAAAAATTGACTCTAAGGTAACAAGGCCTTTGGGCAACTTATTCATCCTCAGATGTATGACTCGATCGTAATACTGTTGCTTGATTTTTGCTTGATTCACCATGGAGAATTGATCTTCTTCTAGCAAAAAGGAAAGAATTTGTTCATCACTGTCAAAAACTTGCTAATGAATATTGTTATCAGGAATTGATGGTTTGACCACAACCTTCACATATTGCTATACTTTCTCTTTTCTAATGTCGCCTGGAATATCAAATTGTGCCCCAATGGTTGCAAGCCTATCATCATGCTTGTTTTGATTCCTTGGAATAGATACTAAATTAAAGGCATCAAATTCCTCAAGCATGTTCCACACTCTATTTCTATAAGACTTTAGTGTGTCATTTTTAGCCACATTCAGGCCTCTTATTTGATTATCAATTAACTCACTATCCCCATATACTTTCAAGTGGGTTATTCCTCTCTTCCTTTCCCACTCAAGACCTTGAACAAGGCCCTCATACTCAACAGTGTTGTTGGAGCACGCAAAAGCAAAATGGAAAGCATCATAATACCTATCACCTTGCGGAGATACAAGCATTGCACCTCCTCCAACGCCATTTTTTCTTCTTGAACCATCAAAATACATCTCTCATAATTCATTCTACTGCTCGAACTGACTTTCTGCACTTCTCTCAAGATTTAGCATTTTTGTCCCAACTTCATGCAATATATAATTTCCCAGACCAACATCCTGAATAAGCTCATTTGGATTATCAACCACGTTCTCAACTTCCCATTCATTCAGGAGCACCTCAGGTACACTCTCAGCTTGTAACTCTTGTGCTGCAGCAAGTTCAGTATCCTCTAAAACAATAGAGTTAACATTTATAGCAGATGGCACATAAGGTTCGATGTGATCTTTGGCAAGGAACTCAGAAGTTATGGTTACCTTAGTACCATACCTGGTCCTAAAAAGCATATGGGACCAATCTGAAGACAAATACCCTCCAATTTTAGCCGTGAAGTCTCTAGATAGGAATAAAGCAAAAAATGGAGGCGAATATATGACAAAGACATCTTGCGGGATTGAAAATTTGGGACAAGCATGTAGTGTGAGATTCAGATTTTTAATGACACCTATAGTGTTTACTGTTGTCCCATCTAATTGAAGTACTCCCTTTTCCAATGGCTGGTATTGTAAACCTAGCTGGTCTGCAATCTTTTTTGGAATTACGAAACTACTAGCCCCGCTATCAACCATGCAATTGTGCACTAATTTATTCCCCACTATTAAGGAAACATAGAAAGGAGGGGGCTTGACACCATTACTTTGTTGTGGGGTAGTGTCCAAAAGTGCATTGGTTAAAACTAACTTTGTTTGGCCTAAATGGACTTCATTCGGAGGATTCAAATTAACTAGATTTAATAAGGCTGACTGTAACAAATTGATTTGACCAAGGATTGCTAAAGAATCCCACATTGAAATTGAAACATTCATTTTTTTCATACTTTCAACAATGTTGAAAGGTGCAGATATGTTTACCTTTGGCTGCATCTTCACAACAACATGGTCAGGTTGCAGTTGACTTGCGGATGTAGCATGTAAAGATTTCTCCTTATTAGTGTTGTGACCTTGCTGCAAAGTGTGTGGTACTTGCTGATTTGATGGACCAACAGCTCCTTTATCTTTATTTTTTGCTTGTTCAACCTCGAAAGCTCTCTTCTTGGCTCTAGTATTAGCAGCAATAGATGTGTCATCATGGTTCACTCCACAAAATTCTTCTCTTTGCCAATTCAGGAGGGTTGAATCATCTCCAAGTTGATCCTATTGTTGTGGATACCCCTCAGGAAAATCTTGCACACCTACAACATTTTGAATCATAAGAGCTTGATTGATGACGTCATTAGAGCATGTAGCTTGATTATGTGGCTGATTACATGGATAACACCATTCATAATCAACAACCAGATTATTTTGAACAGGAACAAACTCTTTGACAACACTAATTGGAGCTGGATTATAGGCCTGAAAAGGTCTTGTGGCGATATTTTGTCTTGTGCCTTGATAATTTCCTTGATACTGCTATCTATTCCCCTGGAATTGCTGTTGTTGACCTTCAAAAGGATGACTTGAGGCTTGATTCTACTGTTGATAAGGCCTAGAATAGGTCTGTTGTTTTTCCAAGTTCACCAACTTGTTACCAAAAGTCTATAAAAGACTTTTGATCTCTTGTAACTCCTGTGATGAGCCTGAAACAACACTTTCTTGTCTATCAATGGCTGGAACAGCAGCTGGCAGCGTTGGTACAGCTGGTAGAGGTGTGAAAGGAGGTATTTGCAAAGGAATGTTTGCATGAATTTTTGGAAATATAGGCATTGGTGGCCTGGGAGCAAGCTTACCAGCTTGTATTAAGTTTTTTTCAGCTCTGATAGCTATTTCAAAGGCATCTGGTAGAGAGACCCCTCCCATTGATTGTATCATAACAGTTATGTCACTGTTAAGAGCCCTCAAGAAGTACAAAAATGCATACTCTGGAGGTGGCCTCACCGTTGCAGGGATTCTATCCCAAGTTCTTTGGAATATGAAGTTGAATTCATTCATCTGCTCTTGTGGAGCCCTCTTAATTGTAGTCAATTGTTCCAATAGAGATAAGTTGTCAAACCTGTCTTGAAATTGCTTATGCAACTTGTCTCCAAATTCATCCCATGTTGCAATTGAACTGACTGGTAGGCTCCTATACCATTGTACAGCTCTTCCCTTTAGTGAAGTAGCTAGTAATCTCACTGCAACATCTTGGGTTATGTGATGGACTCTGCATAACGAAGCCACATCTCTCATATGTTCAATGGGAGTAGTTTGATCTTCCCCTATGAAAGTTGGAAGACTCTTCAAGGCTGCCATTGGAATGTCATTGTCTTGTGCCAGATTCAAGGGGCTCCCTCCATTAAAAGCAACAAAAGGTTGATTCCTTGGAGCGGCCATTGGAGGTGGCTATGGCAGATTTACTGGTATTCTAGATGAAGCCAAGGACGAGACAGCAATGTGTGATCCCACAGATGGAGGAGTGGATTGAGTTCTTCTAGAATAGATAATTGTTGTTCCTCACCTTTCCTCTACTCTACCTTGTCTTCTTGGTGGTGACAACTACAAGTATTCAAAAGGGCCTAAGCTGCTTTTTGTTCAAACTCTTTTCATAAACTGGAGAAGGCGTTGATTTCTGGAGTTCTTCCTCTTTGTGGAGTGGCCAAGTATGCCAAAGGACTTCTATAAAGTCTGGAATTCACTGGTTGCACACTAAACCAGCAGTTCAATCTAATTTTTGTCCCACCGAGCGTGCCAGAAACTGTTGTCACCTAGAAATGCACCCTATGCAAAGTTGTAAAACTGAGCTTTCTAGTGAAACATTGGATCACTCCAAGGCTGTGGGTCACCTGAGATTAGAGTGAACCTCTGGAGAAGGCCGGATTTCTTTGGGTATCACCTAAACTATTGATCTTTGTGGGGTAAAGGGAGAAGAAGTGCATACAAAATGAAACTATACTAAACTATTCCTATGGTGATACACCGAGTTGATAAGAAATCAGAAAATGAAAACAAGATGCAACCACACTGAAGAAACTAGACTGCAGCTGTTTTACTTACTCAACATAACCCCATTATACTTATGCATCACTCTTGATAGGTTTTATCTACATACATATCTCAAGAAGGAAGAAACAAACTTCACAGCTTTGTGGTATGAATACAAATTTTTAAAAAAAAACATTGTTAAAGAAATACATACATAAGCTAACATACAAAAATGAGAGCGGTAAGAGCATTAGTACTTGTTTTCAAGGTGAACTCTGTTTTGCATTCTAGATTTCAGTTGAGTTACAAAATATACATTTAGTCGAGAAAGGATTGAAAAAAATCACTAACTCTTCAGAGTGTATAATCCGGACTATTTACAAAAAGGCAAAAAATTCCTTATATATCAGACTGTGTCGGCCCCTTAGGGCTTACAAAAAATCCATCCTCGAAGTAGATTTTTCCTTAGATATTTTGGATGAATTAAATGCAGGACCTTGCGTGTCCATGATGGTGAAGAGTCATCCCTGGAGAAGCTTTCTTCAGATATTTCGCAGCTACTACATTCATTCTGATCCTGGCATCATGTCCTATTCGAACCACTTCGATTGAACCCTTTGAATGCCCTGAACTCACAATAGATACGTGCTCCATTCATCCTGTTGACATTCTTCATTTTAATTAGACTGCCATGGCTCGCCTCAGCTCCTCCTGGTTGGTCGAGCGTATTCCACGCAGGCTCTATAGGCGGTCAAAACTCTTTTGAAAAGAATTGCATCTCAGCGAGACACTGAAAGTGTCTCACCGATTCGATTATGTCCTCTGAAACTATCAGCTCAATGCGCGACAGTCGATGAGAGTCTTGGAAAACTTAGGAGTCACGTTGATATTGCCAAAACATTGGCAAGTCAAACAGCATCAGGGAGAAGTCATAACAAGCACCACTGAGTTATACTGATGCCGCTTTATTGGGCGACCATCACTGTTGGCAAGAGATCATATGTTCGGGGAGACATCTTAGCAAACCTTTCTTGTCGCGGCGAGCACACTGGATGGTGGCAAGAGATACCGAGTTGATGAGACCTTTCAGCGAGCTCCGTAGGTCACCCCAAGCCTTGCATTTCTTTCTATCAGTCACATACTTGGTCGCTAGGACCATATGCCGAACGCTTTGCCTTTTGGTAAGCT
Organism: Sequoia sempervirens; assembly: GCA_007258455.2. Lineage (NCBI taxonomy): Eukaryota > Viridiplantae > Streptophyta > Pinopsida > Cupressales > Cupressaceae > Sequoia > Sequoia sempervirens. Next base: position 768,181,573 of record VDFB02000003.1, read on the forward strand.
CCTTTTCCTATCGCTGAAACCTCCTAGCGAAACCATCGCTTTTGACTCGGGCTCCAAGATCCCATTCGGTAAGACATTTATGCATCGGTGAGACATCTTACCGAAGCCTCATTATCTATCACTAAGCTTAGAGTTGGTGAGACTATCCCGAGTCGAGAAGACCTCTTAGCGAGGTTCTCATGTTACACCAAAGGCGCCAGGCATGTCGATGTGACCTCTCATTGTCGAAGAGACCTCCCGCCGAGCTCTCCTTTCTTTAGCGACACTACTTTCCTTTGGTGAGACATCCTGTGTTCGCCCAGACCTCACACTAAGGTCTTTTCATCCCATCGAGCTGCAGATCTTCTTCAGTGTGACTCCCATAGGTCGGGAAGACATTATGGCAAAGGGAAAACACTACACCAGGCCCCCCTTGGTTGTCGCCAAAACTTTGGTCTGTCAGGCAGACCCTTTTCCGAACACACTATGGTTTCCCCGAACTTTTTCCTTTTGGCTAGACTGGCGTTTGTCGCCAAGACTCACGCCGAACTCTTTTTTCTGCCCGAGCTCTTCATTTCCTTCAGCAAGACCATGGTAAGTTGGGAAGACATCATGGCGCAGTCCACCGGTCATACCGATTCCCATTTCCATCGTTGAGACCACCTTGATTCACCAAGACATCTTGTAGACTTCATTTTTTCCCTCGTGTTACACTGAAGATCTTTCCCCATTCGCCAAGACTCCACTCCGTCGGCCAGACCTCACCACAACCTCAAAATGTTACATCGAAGACATCCCCTGGGTCAGCAAGACATCCATGGGTCGCTGAGACCTTATGCCGAAGGCTAAATCCTTTGGCGAGTTCCTTTCTTTCTGTTGGAAAGACACTCCTGTTTCGATAAGACCTCTCGCCAAGCCTTAAATCTTTGGGCAAGCCCATCTTATTATCGGCAAGACCCCATCTTTTTGGGAAGATATCTCGCTGAAGAGGAAGCTTTATGCCGAAAACTCCTTGGTGAAACATTGTCGGCGTAACCCTTGCTAGTCGCCGAGACATCATACCGACTTGACTTTCCTTGGGCGAGACCCCCGGCCTTCAGCGAGACATTCTTGATCGTCGGGACATCACTGCAAAGGCTTCAACTCTTGGCGAGGCCTTCCTTTTATCTTCGATGTGACCTTCATCCTTCGGCAAGACATTTTTTTGAAGGATATATCCTCTGCCGAGACCCGTGCTTGCCGCCTAGATATCTCAGCGAACTCCTCTTCAGTCGGCAAGACATACTCGGATTTCTGAGACATCATAGCAACCTTTTTGTTACACCGAAGGCCCCCCTCGTGTTGCCAAGAACCCCTCCATTTTCTGAGACATCATAGCGAACCTAATCTCTTGCGCGGAGAGCCTTTAGAGTCAGGGAGACCTTTTGACTTTGGCAAGACCCTACAGCGAAGCTCGCCTGCTTTGTCGATGCCGCGTCCTTTCGGTGAGACTTCAAGAAGTCGTTGAGACCTTATGGCGAAGGCTTTATCCTTCGCCGATATGCATAACCTTTTGTCGCCAGGATGATGATCGATGTCTTGCCGATAGGAACCTACAGGTGAATTCCACTCGCCATGACATTCCTGGGGTCTTGCCGATTTCTCCTTAGAGAATTTTCATGCCGAACCTAAACAAGGCAGGCTTCCAAACTGAGTTTCCTATAACCTGGCATCATATTCATGACTTTTTCCCTTGTGCGAATGCTCCATTTGACTTCTCGAAGATCTATCACATGATTATCCTGCCTGATTGAGCCTGTGGGTGAAGATTGGGCAACAATTATCTTTGTTGTCAATGAAGAGCACCTCATTTTGCATCAAAGGTTCTGTGTCAAGGCATAAAATTTATGCATCAAAAAGCATTAGAGAAAGGGTGCTATACTCTACATTCCTTGCTTCATGGTGACTAGTGAAGATCCAAATCTTTCTTATGTCCTTTACCTATTGAGGTTTTTGAAAACTGGTTAGGGTTTCTTTATTGATTGAAAGATTACACAAAAATCCTATTTTTTTATTGAAAGTTCAAAGCAAAGTTGATTTTCTTTTGATTAAGTATTGATCGGTTCAAAAATGTTAAAAGTCACTTAAGGAGGGTTTCAAATACATTTTTTACCTGCCTATATAACTAGGGTCTACCGGTTCTACAGGTCAAGTCTCCTAGCATAAAGAAAATCAACAGTTAGTATTTAATTGCTTTTGGTGGGTGACAAAGAATTGATGGTCATTATTCAAAATTGTAGAATGACTACTCCTCTATGTTAAAACTTTGACAAGTGTTTTGAGGTGTTCCCCTTTGAATTTTAGTTACACACAGTTATGTAACTATGTTGAGACAACGAAGGCTTTGTGTGGAGGAATGATATTGTAGTGATTTTTGAAGGCTTTGACAGTATGTCTTTACTAAGACAAAATGCAATAAGAAAGACTTGAATAGAAGGTGTGTTAATGATGCAACTATTCTACTATGCTTTCATTGCACAGTTCAGTGAGAACCGTATATGATCACTAATATTTGTCAAAACTTTAAATAGAGCTCTGTGAGATATTTTTGAAGACCTTGGCACAATAGCTTAAATAAGATAATACATAGTGAGGGAAATCTAAATAATAGTAGGTAAATGGGTGATAGAGGATTTTATGATTACATTTATGAAGTGTGTAGTTTGATGTAATTTGTGTGATCATGGAGTTTTAGAGTTTGATCTGAGAAAAAGGTATGCACAAGAAAGAGAACCAGTTCATATGATTGAAGTTAGGTGTGAGAAAAATGTGCAACTTTTGTGAAAGAAAGTATTCATGTGATTGACAACAGAACATGGTTATGCAAATTTTTTTTTGTGTCATCTATCTATATCTAAGCATCAATACTTGAAAGTTATAGTTATTGTTTTTTAATGTGTACAAAGAAGTAGATTTGAGTGACAATAAAGAAGAAAATGATACCATGATTTGAATGATAGAGACAGAGTCCTAGATGTGCATTCTAAGAAGATTTCCAGTCAAGGTGTATGAGAGGTCATTGGTCATTATTTATAACAATTTTTTCATAATATGTTGAAGAGGAGTGTTGGAAGAGAGGTATTTGTCCATGTAGGTGTATTAAATGTTGAATTTTTGAATATGAAAGTGGGAGATGGAGTTTGTGAGCAAGGTGTTAAATTTTTTTGTAGTTGGTGCATATTGTAATAGGGTAACCCCCTGAAGTTATGTTTCTTCTTTCATTGGAGTTTGGTCATTAAGACCATGGAGAGTTTCCAGTGAGGAATTTTGTGATTGTTAGTGAGACACTATATCTGCCAGTGAGCCATTGTAACCAGTGGCATTTCATGTGTAGCCAGTGAGGCATAAAAAGTAGCTAGTGAGGCTTTTCTAGTGAGGCATAAAAAGTAGCCAATGAGGCTTTGCCAGTGATGCATAAAAAGTAGCTAGTGAGGCTTTGCTAGTGAGGCACAAAAAGTAGCCAGTGAGGTTTGATTAAGCCAATGAGGCATTTTCTTAGTGGTTTTTTATCCCTATGAGGGTTTTCTACTCATGAAAATATTTTTTTATGGTTCTTTTGTGTTATTCCTACTTTGAGTTTTTTCATGTGGTTTAAAGATCTGATATTGGCTGTCACATTTGAGTACATTCTTGAAACTGAACTTTTCATGATTATAAAGAAGTTCTTTGTTTTAAAAAATAATTGAATTTGAATTTGGTTATTGAAACATTGATTCAACCCCCCTCTCAGTGTTTCCCATACTCCAATAGTCATCACTCATACTAACCAATGGAAATATTAATTTGGTGGATCATATACACATCATGGTTCAAGGGTAGGAGTCCTATTCATCATCCCTTAAGGTGATTATATTCCAAAATCATATCAGTTGGAATTTCCATGTACTAATAAAATTTTTGAGTATGAAGAACATATCACAAGACTTAGAATTGATATACAAAGGTAAATCAAAGAGCTATAGGTCTACAATGATTCACAACTAGTGGTTACATAGGTTAATGATGACTATCAAATAAAATATCGATAAATTGTTACCATATAAGAGGGTGGTGGACAACTTTAAATAGTATTTTACTACTATCCCCTTTGAGAAAATACCTAGAATAATCAATAAAGTTGTAGATTCTATGGATACTATTGGATCTCTCCTAGATATACTGCATAATAGTCATAAATTTGAGTTTCTCATCGAATAAATTTTGGTTCATTCTTTTGATGTCCCCAAATTTGAATTTATGTGTAAAATTTTTGGTCCTAATTACCCTTGGTACCATGACATTTATACTTACCTACAAATGGTACCATACCAACCAATCTTACCACAAACCTAAATTAAACCTTCTACATCATTCATATTGTTTCACCATTCTTGATGACACCTTATACCAAAATAGTCTTGATGGTATATTACTTATATGTTTTAACTCGAAAGAGGCTACAACTACCCTACATGAGACACAAAGACTTTTATGGGTTGTATTCTAGTGGCCCTACCCTTGCTAAAAATCTATTGAGGATAGGATACTATTAGCCTACCATGCATCAAGAGGCACACCAGTTTGTGAAGAAGTATTTATAGTGTCAACAACATGTAGATCTTATTCACACACCAACCCAAGAGTTGTAACCCATTACTATACACCATGGCCTTTTTCACAATGAGGACTCAACCTCATAGGAAAGATTTCCCCCACCTCATCTAATTCTCATAAGTTCATTATTACCACCACTGAATACTTTATGAATTGGATAGAAGCCATCCCACTAACTTAAATCATCGAAAAACAAATAGTGGAGTTCATCCCAAACTATCTAATTTTCTAGTATGGTGTTCCCCATGCCATCATCATAGATAATTGTACACCCTTTAAAAATTAGGATGTCTGAAGTCTTTATTCACAATTCCATATCCAATATTACTTTTCCACACCATACTACTCCCAAGGCAATGGTCAAGATGAGGCATCTAACAAAACCATCCTAAAGACCCTAAAGATGATAGTTAATGATGTTAGTTGTGATTGGAACATCCAACTCAATCCCACCTTATGGGCTTTTTTCACTAGTATCTGAACACCTACTAGTGCTACACCTTATTCCCTAGTCTATGACACTGAGGAAATCTTTCCTACTGAGGTCAAACTTCATTATTTGAGGGTGGCATTACAATATCTTTTCAACAATGAAGAGTATCAAGTGTCCAAGTTACATGAGATGGAATTTCTAGATGAAAGACATCTCAGTGCACAAAATCATTTACAAACCTACCAAAATTGTGTTTTTCATAGTTATAAAAAAAGATCCAGAACCAAAAATTTCAAGTTGATGTTGTAGTCCTTAAGTAAAATCAAAAGAATGAGTTAGATTGAATCAACAAGGGAAAATTTGAACCAAATTGGTTGGCACCATTTATAGTTACAACAAGCTATAGCTCAAGAGCCTATCAAGTAGCAACATCGAAAGGTGAGACCTTACAAGATCCCATCAACACCAGTCACCTCAAGTAGTTCCATGCTTAACCCATTGGGGTATCCCAATAAAGAAATTAAAGAGAAATAATTTTTCCAATGGTGAAAACCACTTCAGTGGTGCCTTGGGAAAGTATCATGGTGAAATCTTGGCAAACAAGTGTTATTTGTATTCAAAATATTTAAAAAAAATAAAAAATAGTAAATATAAAATTGTCCTTTAGTGAAAACCACTTCGATGGCACTTTGGAAAAGTACCATGGTAAAAACCTAGGAAAAAAGTGTCATGTGTAATGAGCACCATCTACCATCTATTAAGTTCTTTTCCATTTCATCCATAATAAACTCAACATTCCATCCATATCTATCTACCTATCATATACTTTGCTTACACACCTAACATGGCTTGGTAATTTACCAGTATCTAGCATTACCTATCTCGCCTAGTATCATCATAAGATCACTTCACTTATTCCATAATAAAATAATCCTACACCTAACTTGGGGCATTTTCTTAAACCTAGTAATTAAATTAAATCCTCATTATTACCTTAATCAAAATATTCAAAATATTCAAATATTCCAAAAATCCTGAAACATCCAAATACTCCAAAAATCCAAAAACATCAAATATTCAAAAAATATAAAAACATCCAAATATTCCAAAAATCCAAAAACAATAGATATTCCAAAAACTCCAAAAAATCCCTCAAATATTCCAAAAATCCAAAAATATTAGATATTCAAAAAAGTTCAAAAAAGCCCTCAAATACCCCCAACAAATTTCTAAAAACATTAACATATTGAAAAAATCCAACAAAAAAAAGTCAACCTAAACTCGCCCATCCACATTAAAATCATTGCCCTTAATAAAATAATCATCATACTCACCTTTGACAAAGTAGAAAAAGTAAATGCAGCAATAATCAAAATCTAAAATATTCATGAAAAATTGCAAGTTAGGACCATTGTCAAAATAAACCCATTACCTACATATGAATTAACTAAAATATTTAATTTAACATCCCAATCCATGCCTTAATAGATATATCTTTCCTACAATAGGCACCATCTGAGATAACAATTACAATCTCTTTGGAAAGAGAAATGATCATTTTGATATGTTTTGTCAGACAATTTTTTCTTTTGATTTATCTTTTTGTCTCTTTCCACCACTTACTCGAAGCCACCTTGATCTCCAATATATCTCGGTGTGTCTAGAGGAGCACAAAATGAAGCATAGTCATTGCTTTCATCTATTTTATTTGTGGACATTCTTATAATACTAATATGTCAGTACTTTCCTTATGTGTGTTACGCCACCCTATTTATTCATATATTGGTGCATAGTGTCTACTTGCTATATCAAAATAATAATTTCTCTCTACAATTGTTAGCATAACCAAAAGAAAAAGAAAAATCATCTTTCACATCCTATTTTCTAATAAAAATCTCAAATTATTCCAATAAGTATAGTTTTCATTTATATATGATCAGCATGATCCATCTATCCATCATTATCCAAAATTATTTCTTCTATCCTACTCATCATACTAACTATTCTATCTAGGTATTATGACACATAAAAAATCCATTGCATCCCTACATACACAAATAATTATTATCATCATAAAATCATGTATATCCCACATCCATAACCATAGCATCATTAGGAAATAACATCATCATTTATATCATCATGGTATAATAATCACATAGGTCATCTTAGCATCATCAAAAATACAAAAAAAATCATATCATCATATAAGTCTTCATAGCATCATCAAAAATACAAAAAAAATCATAGCATCACATTGTGCCATCATCTAGTCTAACATCATCATAATCCATCTATCATATATTATAGCATCAAATAAGATCATCATTGTATATACATATTGTAGACATCTAAAAATGTCTAATGCTTCACACATTCTCCTAATTCGTCATTTTTAGTCATTATCACTCATCATCCCCTTTTATCACCTTTTAATTAAATAACTTCTAATTATTTGATTAAACTAACCTATTTTCCTCTATTAATTAAATATTTTTTATAATTTGATTGATTCATCATTTTTCCTCTATCCACCTTTAATTAAATAATTTTTATCATTTTCCTCCACTTTAATTAAGTAATTTTAATTATTTAATTAATTATTTAATTTTCTTCACATCCAACTAATTAAATAATTTTGACTATTTAATTAAAAATCATCATTCCTTCTTATCCCACATAATTAAATAATATCCTAGTTATTTAATTAGCTATTTTTCTTCTACAATTAAATGAATTATTTAATTCATTTAGTTGCACATTCCCTCTTGAAAGGGAATATTCTAAATTCAAATTCAAATTCAGATTTGAAAATGTTTTCCCTCCAAAAATATCTCAAATATCTCCTAAAATTTAGGGAGGAGCTTCAGTTAACTGAACTCTTCCTCAACATGCATAGCCTCTCCATCCTTCATTCACTCCCAACCATTAGTTTAACTTTCAATCTCAACCATTGACCAAATATCTTGAGATCCATAAAACAAGCCTTCAACCTCCATTAATCATCTTCCCAATCTAAGCTCTACCTATCTCTCTCCAATTTGCAATTGATCTCATCAATTTGTAATTTGAGTTCCATAGCAATCTAGCCTCCATATCCATCAAACTTTTAAGCTTTTGTGCAATTGGGTTATGCTTAGCATGAGCAATCCACATATTCTAAATGCATAATCTCACATTGTTAATAATGGAGTAAGGGTCAACATCTTTGGGTGAGGTAAAAGTAGGTTTAAATTTTATTTATGCTTTCATTTCTTGTTTACTTTCATTTAATTATAGCTAATGACTTCATTGGTAATAGGTTTAATTTGATCATTTGGGTCTTGGTTTGTGATTTGATCTAACCCTCTTGTTGTTTTCCCCTCTTGGTTGATCCTTCAATTATCCCCGTTCACATTTTGGCATGCTCGGTGGGACCTATGTCCCTGATTTGATGTTCAATTGAGTTTTATTGAAGCTACAAGTTACATTGACACAATTGAAGTCATATCAAGACCTTTGAAAAGTAAATCAACACTTTTGAGAATACAATAGCCCTTTTGTAGTGTATAATGATGCTTCTAAAATGTAAATTAGCGTATTTGATCATTTTTTATAGGTGTGTTGGTTTACAACAATGCATTTGAAACCAGCAATGATGTATCTAACAAAAATTGACACATTGGATTTTACAACAATTCTTTTGAGAAAATACAATGATACATTTAATTTGTAGATCAATGCAATTGAAGGTAAAGTGATGCATATGCAAGGTATATCGATGCATTTGATTTTTACAGTGATGCTTTTGATTTTGTTTCTTCAATTTGTTCAGTTTTCTTGGATTAACATATTTGTTCATCCTCAGTGAATATTGGGAGAAGATAAATAAAATAAAATACTAACATATCTAATGTAGTACAAAACATTTTAAATGTTTTGATTTCTAGATAGATCAGATTTGAATTTGGGTTTAAATTAAATAATTGCTTGTGTTTGGTAGTATTCTAGTGTGCATGATCTCTCCTTTCACTTTGTGCTATCTGTTGAAAGAATGAAGAAGGAACCCCTTAATGTGTTGTCATTGATGTCAACATTGATTATTGATATCTACTCTAATCTGATGAAAAAAATGAAGATATCCTAATCCACTATTTTGGTTTGCAATTTCTCATATGATAATATCTACTTATGAGGTGATAATATGTTATTCTTGACTATTATGTGCATCCATGTTCAAGATTTTAGCTGTTTTGGATGTATATTTTGAAAGATATAAGTGACAGAAGTTTGGCATACAGTTTTGGCTATATACAGTGCATTTGGGTATGAGTAATATGGCCTGCATTCCTCTGATGTTAATAGTTAGACTATGCAATTTTGGGAGATTTATTGCAGGTGTCAATACATTATATATTCTATATGGTGCATGATTATGTCATTGGGTTGTTCATTGATGACTAATCAGTTGGCTTATTTTGTGATTAGGTCTAATTCTTAGCCGACCTAATGCTTGATATATGTTGCAGTGATTAAATATGTATTGCAAATGTTAGTGAGATCTATTTTAGGTCCATGCCAACCTAAATTAAGTGTTCCATGTTTGGTTTGAGCACGAAGATGTTTTTGATTCAAGTGTGGAGCCGACAAGGAAATTTTGATTTAATATAGGGCTACATCTAATTAGGCTGACCTAATTGATGTATGCAGATGTATTAGGTATATATGTAAGACATTTTTGAGATTGTGGATGCGAGATGATGTATTATATGATGTGAATATGTGAATTCTATATGTACATGATCAGAATTATTGCAAATATATTGTGAATATTGAACGAGTATAAAGCATAGTAGTGTTTTGTATTCAAAGCTTCAAAGGAGCTAAATTCAACACAAGGAAGGTGCATTTTATATCAGTTCGCATCCTGGCTATGTGGCCATTTCTATTTTGTAGCTATCTTTTGTGGCTATGAGCCCTATTGGACAGTGTGTCCTGGTAGTAAGCCTTTGTAATATCTTATAACTGGTTATAATAAATTGTGAGCTAATCCTCACCGTGGTTTTTTTTCCTTTTTAGGTTTTCCATGTAAAAATATTGGTGTTCATGTGTCATGTGATCTTTTGATTATTTCATGCTTTCATTCATTGTTGCAGTTAGATATTTTTTGTTAATTGGATGGATTATGATCAAATGGTTTAAAGGAATATCGATTCACCCCCCCTCTCAGTATTATAGGTGTTCAACAATTGGTATCAGAGCTCGGTTCCTTCTAAGAATCCTAACAACTTGGGGAAGATCTTGGAGATTGAACACATGGTCGATAAAGAGTTTTCAAATATTATTGGTGAAAGTGATTGCATGACTAAAAAAGAATAACTCAAAGTTGTTCTTGAATATCTTGGCAGAGTTGAAGATGAAAAAAAGATCTAAAGGAAAATATCAAGGAAGAAAATGAGTGCATTAAAAATTTGAGAGAACAAATTAAGAAATTGAGAGAAAGACATAGAGAAGTCAATGAACAACTAAAGCAAGCAAATGAAGATATCACCAGATTGAAAGTATAAGTGGAAGAAAATAAAAGAATTGAGGATTGTTTGAATGCAATAGTACAAAGAAAAACTAATGAATACACAAGACTTGAACAAGAAGTGGTAACTCTGAGATCAAATCTCGAAAAAGAAAGAGTTCATAAGGATAAATTCAAAATAATTACTACAATGCTTGATGAACTAATTTTAGGATAGAAACCATCTAAAGATAAAGGAGGTTTGGGACTTGAAGAAGGAGAAATATCAAAGGCTAATTAGACCTCTAACAAGGTTGACAATCAAGATAAGACTCAAGGAAATGGCAAACAAATTAGAAATCAAAGAAGCAATGCTAGAAGACCCCTTATCAGACAACCAAATGCTCAAAGGTACACCTCTTTTAATGTTATTTATTTTTCATTTAATAAATTTGGACATAAGGCAATAGAATGTAGAAGTAGAATGAATTCATGTTGGATCCTTCTCCAGACAATTTTTTGCATGAAATAAATTTTGACATAGAGCTATTGAGTGTAGAAATAAAATGATAAATAGATATAATGTTGGTAGAATGGTTCAATCTTTCAATGGTTACTATTATACATGCAATGTATTTGGACACAAATCTAACCTATGTAGATCAAGATTGAATAAAGGTTAGTTTGGTCAAAAAAATGTTGTATGCTATAGTTGCAACAAACCTGGACATATTTCAAAGTTTTACAGAAGGAAGAATGGAAGACAGACTAATCCGGGAAAGAGAAATGAACCTATGAAGAAAATTAATCCTACTAAAGTTAAGAAGTAAATGGAGAATATTTCTAGAAAGAAATAGGAATCTGAGAACAAGGATGAATCAGGAACTACAAATGTATTTGTGCCTCCCTCTGGTGTAGTTAATTCTCTTGAAAACTAAACCTAAGCATGGGCTTAAGGGGAGAAATAACAGAAAAATAAAACAACCTCCTGGAAATATGAGGTGTCATGGAGTGATACGAAGATATATGGTGTAAAATGACAAGCTTAATCTTTTGGAAAAGAAACCAAAAGAAAATGTGCAAATGTGAAGAAATATAGAGCATTTTAGGATTTACAATGTATCAATGAAGGGTTTTATTATCTTTATGAAATTAAAGAATTAAATGTGGAATTAGGGAAAATCGAAAAGGTTTAAAGTGAGTTGCTAATTCAATTCTAATCACATTTGGGAATTCAAAGAAATAAGAGCAAGTTGAAGGATATTTGAAGGTGATTTCAAGCAATTTGGTTCAAACCCTATATACCATTGTGTGCATAAAAGGTATTTATGGATTTATGTGCTTTGTGGGTTTGAAATAGAATTGATTTCATAAGCATTTGAGCTTGAATTGAAGTTAAAATGGATACCCCATCCATTTTCAACATTACTGAGAGGCCTCCACTTTGCGGAAGTGGTACAACCTATCATGGCTTGAAGATGGCTCAATCCAAAGGTTACAAAAAGGTTTGGCTTGAGGGTGACTCTTTAAATATTATTAACGTAAAGAAGGTTTATGTTCCCTCATGGAGTGTTGAATGCCTCATCATGGATGCAATTGAAATCCTAAATTCCTTCGATAAAATTTATATCTCTCATATTCTTAGGGAAGAGAATGGCCTTGCTGATGTTTTTGCTAACATTGGTGTTAGTGGTTCTTGGGAAGGGGATGTGGATGAACCCCTCCCCATTGAGGCTATTGCTTGTTTAAATCATGATTATCAAAACTGCTATTTCGGATGGTGGCTTTATGATGTTTTGGGCTCACATGTTTATAATCACATGGTAGTTAATTTTCTGGAGTGATGGTGAGTTGGATTTTTATCGGGCTAATGGTACCTTGATTCTTTGTATGGGGTGGCATCCTAGGATCATTACTTCTCTTTGCCATAATGTTGTTTCCACATGGACTGTGGGAATTTTTTGTCCTTCCTTCTCGACGCTTCTCTTAATCATTCACAAAGTTCTCAAGCTCCTAAGCTCTACTAACATTGTGATCATGGGAGGTGACATAAATAGAGAAAATCCCTTCTCCTATGACACTATCAAAAATAAGGAGGTTTTGCGTAGGTTGCAAAAAGGTGGGCTTACTCCTCATTTGGAGAGGTTGCATGGAAATAACCCTCAGGTTACGACCTTGTTTGTCAAAGATTGGAACAACATGATTTTTAAATTGGGAGGCACTAAATTTGATGTTAATGAGGACTTCATTATTAATATCACTGGTCTCTCAATTAAGGGAAAGAAGGTTTATAGAGATAAGAAGGAATCTAAGGAAACTATGTAGATTTTCTTCAAAGGAGATGAAGAACAAGAGCTTAAGACTGCCAAGAGTGGTGGGTACCAGTGAAGTTCTCTCAAATCCTTGTGGGGTGATGTTCTAGAGGAATTGATGATGGACATTACTTTAGAAGGTTGGTTTTCTACTTTGAATGATTATCATTTTTTCCTTTTGAATTATTTTTGCCATAAGAATAAAATTTCCTTTCCATTTTATCTTTTGGCTTCTTTGAAATATGGTCTAAAGGATCATAAGGAACTCGAAGAATCTAGTGTTGCATGTTGGTCTTATTCTATTGATTTTAGATTATGAAAAATCCTATGAGGTCCCTAAGCCACTGGCTATTACTCCCAAGGGTAAGCAACTAAAGTCGTCCTTGGAATATGAGACCATTTTGGAGGATGAGTAGGAGAGTTTGAAAGGTAAAAAGGAGGTTCTAGAGGAGGAGTCTAAAACACAGGAGGATGAGGATTTTGTTCTAGATTCTTAGGCCTCCATGGAAGTGGTGTTACAACCTCTTACCCAAGGAAAACCTCATAAAGGGGTTTCAACTCCTAAACCAAAGGATTATGATACATGTTGTCAATAGTTTTGCACCCTGTTGAATGTAATATTTAGCAAACTACTGAAATATGGAAACCTCTTTTAGATGTGGGTGATCTGCATGAAAGAGGAATCTCTAGAGTGAGCTGGTTCTCTGAATGATAAATCCTATTCTAAAACCTCAAGGGGAAAGGGATAAAAGATGAACTAAAAATAAATCTGAATCTAACTGATGGTTGATTAAAACTTCTGACAGAAAATTGAATCCTGCCACTCACAACAATTCCTTCACTACAATGATTCCTACAATCTCACCAATACATGATCTCATCATTAATTCATATGAAGATTCAGAACTTCGAATACAACATATAACCTGAAAACATGAAACCTTATACATAAAAACTCATAAAGGCAAGACATTAAGGTTTCAAATTTGAATACAAAAAACATCAAACTGTTGTTACCAGTTCTAAGACAAGAAAGTGGAAAGAAGAACTCTGCTATATTATTGGAACTGAAAGAGTGTCAATCTGTCAAAACTGAGTACAATGTTCACAAGCTCAAAAAGTGCCTAAGAGCAGGAACTCTAATCTGAACTACTAAGAAGGAGAGCTGAAAAAGACTAAGTCTATCAAAACCTAGCTCTCAAGAAACCCTAATCTGAGCTCAGAAAAAGCTCAAGGAAAAAAGGCTTCTAACTGTCTCAAAAACTGCCTAAAAGCTGAAAAAAGCACAATGCTTTCATGATCACACTATCAAGCCTCTAAAAATAGGCTAATCTCGCTTTAAAAGCTCAAAAAAAATCTTATCTCTCCAAGCTAGGTCTGAAATTCGACCAAGAGGAAAAGTCAACAAAAATCTGCTAAAAATAGCAAGAAAACACAAAGCAATTTATAGAATATTGCTTTATGATTCTACTTTACAAGATGCAGATTTGCACAATTTGTCTATTTTTTGCAATTAAAGATTGTAAATCTTTTGCAAAAAAGAAAAGCTTCTTATCCCTCCATTAAAATAATTTGATTTTTCTCAAAAAATAATAAAAATATTAATGCACATCATTATCTTCTCATCTTCTTATCAAAAATATGTCATTGATTTCTTTAAAATCAATCAAAATCAGAAGCTCTAAGTGCATAATCATCAAAACCTAACCCTAAATTATAAGGCATTCACCATTACATTTACATTGATAATACATATTCAAGCCTTCATAAATCACTAAGGCACAAAATATGTCTCAAAGACTTATCATATCAACCAACCTAGGCATTCGCCCCCCCCCCCACATACATTTAGACTTAGATTTAATAAATCACAAGGAAAGCATTATGAATTTCAGACTCCATTGAAATAGAACATGTGTTTTGATCAAATATTCCGGATCATCATGATGTTCAAATTAGGGTAAGTGAAAATAGGGTCAAACCCTAATTATCACTTCATTTTGCACACTCCCTAATTCAAAGAAAACTCTGCCACTGCCATGACTCTGTCAAGCTAGAGCTCATAAGCTTTGAGGAACCATTCCATGTTCACCAGTGGTTTGAAACTCCGCTTCGTCCTGTCTACATTGAAGTTCCTTTCCTTATTATTGAATGCCAAAAGGCCCTAAGGTCGCGGACTGTATGAACTTACTCTCTGATTTTCTTTTACCGTGCTTTGATTCACCTCGGCTGACAAGAACTCGAGCTCAGCCTTGCCAATATACTCCATGAGAGCTTGCCTTGTGTTATTATTTTCCTTCTACCATGCAGGGGTAAGCTTTCTATCATAGCTTCATGACTTTTATGGCATTGTATTTTGTTCTTTTGGCCCTAAGGCCGCGGCTATACACAGTCTAATATCATTATTTCCTTGTTCCTTTGTGCTTATATCTATCATTGTTGTGCTCTATTCCATCGTGAGAGCTCGGCCATCACTTAAGAACTCGAATCTCTTGCATTTGGAAGCTATCTGCAACTTAAGCCGCGGCTAGAGTGTTTACTTCGGCCTCGAACTGGTAATTCCTCTCGGATTTCTTTGGTTCTCTGAAAACTTAGAGGGTTCCTTCTCTACTCATAGATTTTGGCCATATCTGGTCGTGCCAAATGCGCACTATAGGAAGCATTCTTTTAAATTTCGGGCTCGACCCAGAACAGAAAACTCCTCTTTATGCCTTTCTGAGTGTAAATTTGTTTATGGGTGTCATAGGAATTTTTTTTAAAATTGCATCTTCTTCCTTCTGTTGCTCGACCTAACTCAAGAAACTTGCACATGTATATTCTTGCTATTTAATTCAATATTTCACATGGGTTACCACTATAGCTACTTCCTCTGCATTCTGAAGCTCAAACTGAAAGTGGGTTTTTGAAATTATTAAAGAAAATTGTATTTCCTTTGCCTTTGAACCCTGAATTAGCACAGAAATCTGCATATTTTGTGGTCTACTGCTATTTTTATATATAATCCATTTAGATTCTCTCCATTATTGCATCTCTGCACTTTGAAACAAACTCGCATGTGGGTATCATAGATAATTGAGAATAGCTCTATTTCATACTCCTGAAACACAAATATAAGTCTATTTCTGAAGAAAACTGTACTCTTCGTTCTCTGATGCCTGACCTACCTCCTCTTTGCATTTGGTTTTCTTTACATGGCTTATCACCGTAATTGAATCCTCTATATTCTAAAGCTCAAACCCTGAAAATAGGTATCATATATTCATTTGCATTTAATTCATAAGTCGGCCTGTAATGGTTGGTGCAACTCTTCGAGATTCTATGACTGTATTTCAAACTCCACCGTAGACTTACTTACACATAAAGAAAACTGCTCCTTGAAGATTGTCTCAAAGTGTCTTTTATTTCCGTTGTTACTCTCTATTCCTGAAGCTTGTTTGTAGTATTAAAATATTGCAACTTCCCTTCTAGTATGACCTCTTTGTGGACGAAATACACTAGAATACATTAATGATGAACATCGGCCATGAATCTTTAGAAGGATGGAATTGTATATGCTAACTGTATCACCTAAATATTGACTTCATGCTGCTTTCTTTGCACATAGAAAATCTCTCCTTTAAATTTAATTTTGTAGAGTTCTTAATCAATGTATAATCTGTTCATTCTGAAAAATGAAAATTGCTTTTATATGTTAAAATGTATTGTTTGAGACTATGCACAATTATCTGTACGATATCTTTTAATCATTCCAATGTTTGTCTGTTGTAAAAGAAGGACCTCTTAGTGTATATTATATCCATGCTTGCTCACTATACGCACATCAGTGTTCTTTTGACCTTCCTTAACCTTAACACAAAAACTTTTACTTTCTGCTTTTGAATTCCGTAGAGATTTTTGAATTCAAACATTGCATCACTACGAAACACTTTTACTCACTAGTTCATATATAAAACTGACAACTCATAACCTTTTTTGGAAGGAAAATTCTTGCTCTTCCCTTATTATCTTGGAATGATCACTTTGTCATTACACTCATAATGATGTATTTATCTTTACTAGTCAACTGGAACTATTGATTCATTTAGCTCTTGAATACACTACATGTGTTCGTACTCAGCTGTAACATGGTACTCTTGATGCATTTTTATGTTCCACTTAATAAACCTCTTTCAAAATCTGTTCTCTTTCATGATGAAAACATTAAGGCATAATATATGCCTGTTCACTATCCGAGAAAGAATTGATGAACTGAAATTTGCATAACATATATGATTACGATCAGCACAAAACACGAACTTATTCAGCAATATCTGATGTAAATGTACTCAGTTGAATTCCTTAAGTGAACTAAACTCACTGTTCACCTGTAGCCTTCAGAAAGAAATCTTGGTTGTTATGAATGAATAGTTGGTTTCGTTGCTTGATGGATAACTCTGTTTTACTCTTTCAGTTGTTCTCATTTCATTTGATGAACATGATAATGTATCTTTTTAATCAACCCATTTAATGAATAGGGCAGCATGTCGAGCTCTACCCTTGTGGGAGCCCGTTTTCCTCCACATGCTTGGTCTTCTAATAATTTTCAGCTTCGTGATTTCACCTATTCCTACACAAGGAAACAAACAATGTTATCATAAAAACAAGAACATGTTGATCACAATATTGTTATTTCTCCTCCAGCTCATTTCTTTCATACTGTACTTGATTGATTGTTTCAATGCGTTGTTAATAGTATGTTGTACTATTGTGGGTGCCTCATATAGGTTTCTTCATAATCAGAGCCACTGACACCCCTTCCTTCTCTTATAGGTCAATGGAGCTCAAGAAGGCAAGGTGCACCATTTGGCATCGAACGTCGATAATCAGGCAATGATGATTATGTTGTCACTTATGTGTTTTAATTTTTGCATCTTCAGAAGTGCAATGTGCTATTAGCAATGTGTTGTAACAGTTATATCCACGGCTTGTGTGGATCTTTGATTTCAATTATGCTTTTCAATTGAAAAGAAAATGCATCTTCATGCAATGTTGTAATATCATTTTGATTGTGAAATCAAATGAAGCCTTGTAAAAATATGAGTTCTTATGAAATAAATGAAAGCATTTCAAATGCTATTTTGCTTATTTGTTCAATTTTGTATTTCTGCCATTTCTGGAACATCTGAATGGCATTCTGAAAACTCCATTTCTTCTTCTAAATGCATAACTGTTACTTAATGCATAATGATAAAAATGTGAAACAACATTTGAAATTAAGTGCAACTCCACCTTATTATAAATAACATTCAACCGGCTTCACCAATTGAGCCGAGGCAAAAATTTGGTAACATTTTGGTGATTTTTGCTATATGCTTGCCTGCTAAGCATAGATCAGTGGCCTTTAAACAATTCATTGGGCGTGGAGTCAAATTTTCCCCCTTCTCAGAAACTCAAAAACTTGAATTGCAACACTCCAAACAGAAGCAAGAAAACAAAATTGAACTGAAAGCAAGCTAACAGGCCCTGATGGCCAACAAAACAATGCGTAGCAGCGCTTAGGGAAAACAAAAGTACTGAAATAAATGTGTGAAACACACTTATTTGCAAACTACTCTACCACTAGTGAGATAACTTATCTCAGAGGCAATGCTTGAGGTGGATCCCATTCACTGGGATAGACAGTACCTCGCTAGTCATCATTGAAAGTTGGAATGCGTTGTGCTCTTTGCATTACGTGATCACATAAGGCCCATCCCACATTGCATCGAACTTGGAATGTCGTCCAGGTCTACTCTTGAATTCATTCCACTTGAAAACTAGATCTCCAACAATGAAATCACAAGGCCTCGCCTTCTTGTCAAAAGTATTCTTCATTTGATTTTGATGTATTTCTAGTTGTCTTAAAGCCTCCTTTCTGGTCTCTTCAAGCTCAACCAACTGTGCAAACCTCACTTTAAGAGGTTGTTCATTCAGCAACTCCAGTTCTTTAACATAATTCAATGTTGGTAACTCAATTGAAATAGGCAACCTAGCCTCTATGTCGTAAGTTAAAACAAAAGGTGAACAACCAGTGGCTCTTTTAGGAGTTATTCTGTCAACCCAAAGGGCTAGTTTCAGCTTTTCATGCCACGTTCTATGATTATCTTCAACAGTCTTCTTGATTATCCGAATCAGATTCTTATTTGTGGATTCCACCTGTCCATTACCTTGCGGATAATAATTTGATGATGTGTTCAAATAGATGTTATTTCTAATAGACCAATCTGAAATCTTTAATCCTATGAAAACTAAGCCATTATCTGAAATGATTGAATCTGGAACACCAAATCTCGATATGAGATCTTAATAGAAATTTAGCAATGAAGTCTCGTTTGCTTCCTTTAAAGCAACAACTTCATTCCACTTTGTAAAATAATTTGTGGCAGTAAGAATCCACCTATGACCTGCACTCGAAGGTGGGTTTATAGGGCCGATAAAATCCAAGCCCCACTTAGCAAAGAGTTGTTCTACCTGAATTGGATGCAGGGGCAGCGGTGCAAGCCTCTGTTTACCAGCAAATAATGCACATTTCTCACACTTTCTGACCCATGCAATAGCATCCTTAAATAAATCTGGCCAGTAATAACCAACTCTCATAATCTTCAGAGCTGTAGTCCTTGCAACAAAATGACCTCCTGAAGATCCATCATGAAACTCTACTAGCAGCTTGTCAACTTGATCAGGCTGAATGCAACGTAATAAGACACCTTGGAAATATCTCCTATAAAGAAAACCATCAATAACTGCATAAGGGATGGCTTGTAATCTGTAGTACCTTCTTTTTGCTTTGTCCAAACCTTCGGGGCATTCACTAGTTTGCAGATAATGTGTATCATCTGCTGCAACCATGTAGCAGGGGGTGCTTGAACAGTACTTAAAACATCATTATTTAACACGGTTGTTGTATTTGCAGCCTCTTTTAAGTTGTTGTCCTCACTTCCAGCAATTTGTTCACACAAACCTTTGCCTCTAACGAGCTTGGTTACTTTTATATCAACATCGAACTCCATCACTTTAGTGATCCAACCAACACGCTTATCATTAATATCCTTATTAAGCAGAAAATCTTTAACAGTCGAATGAGCTACCAGCAAATGAACTTTGCTGTTGGACAGCATGTGTCTGAACTTTTTCAAACTTCTTACAACAGCAAAAACATGTTTCTCCACAAAAGAGTACTTTACCTCATAATCATGCAAAACTTGGCTAAAAAATGCAACAGGTTGCTCTAAGCCTTCCTCATTTTGTTGGCATAACATGGTTGAAACTGTATCTACTCCTCCAAAAGCATATAGGATAAAGTCTTTGTCAAAGTTTGGATTAATGAGAGTAGGAGCGGCTGCGAGCGCTTCTTTGATCTGCTCAAAGCTCCTCTTACCTTCCTTGGTCCAGCTGAATGGCATATTCTTCTTTAGCATAGAAGTGAGAGGTTGCAGCAAGGTTGCGATATTTGGTATGAACCTCCTCACGAAATTTATTCTCCCAAGAAAGCTTTGCAAGCCTTTCTTATGAGCTAGTAATGGCAATTCAAGAATTACAGAAACTCTTTCAAGATCAATTGAAATACCTTGCTTTGAGACAATGTGTCCAAGTAGTTTGCCTTCGTGCACCGAAAATATACAGTTCTTCGAATTGAGAGACACTCCGAACTCTCTGCACCTTTGAAAAATCTGTTCCAAGTGATCTAAGTGTTCATTAGCATTTTTGGAAAAAATAGTAATATCATCTAAATATACCAGAACAAACTTTTTCATAAGGTCGTGGAAGGCCATATCCATAGCACGTTGGAAAGTTGCTCCAGCATTTGATAAGCCAAAAGGCATCTTCTTGTAGGCCATCGTTCCCCACTTGGTTGTAAACGTTGTTTTGAACTAATCCTCTTGCTTAACCAGAATCTGGTTATAACCTAAGTAGCCATCTAACAAAGAAAATCTATCAGAACCAGAAACTACTTGTAAAATTTTCTCCATGGAAGGGAGCGGATAATGGTCCTTCAATGACACTTTATTCAGATCTCAGAAATCGACACAAAGTCTTATTTCTCCACTCTTCTTCCTGACTGGCACTAAATTTGACACCTAAGAGGTGTGCTTGATAGGAAAAATAATACCGCTTTCAACTAGCTTATTCAGTTCAGCCTTCATAAGGTGCTCCAACTTGGGATTGAGTGGTCTTTGCTCCTATCTTACCGGCTTTGCATGAGGCTCAAGCTCAATAGTATGTTGAGCTAGTTCGAGGTTAAAACCTCTTAAATCTTTGTATTCCCAAGCAAAAACATCTCTATATTTCTGACATAGCAGAATAAATGCTTGTTGTTCCTCTTGATTGCATACCTTACCCAGCTTGAGAAGTTTTCCCTTGAAGATCTTGATGGTTGTATAATATTCTTCTTTAACTGTCAAGCTACACTTGTCTTTTCTCATTTTGTCATCTGAGTTAAACACTGATTCCAATGTCACTAATTCCTTCGGCAGCTTATTTCTTTTTAATTGCACAATCTGGTCCTCATACTGTTGCTACCATTTTTGTTGATTTCCATCTGTGAACTCAGCTTCAGCAATCAGAAAATTCATGATTTTCTCATTGCTATCAAAAACCTACTAGCTCACATTATTGTCAAGTACAGAAGGTCTGACCACTATTTTCACGTACTGACGTGCTTCTACCTTATGAATTTCTTTGGGAATGTCAAACTGGGCTCCTATGGCAGCGAGCCTGTCAACGTGCTTGTTTTGATTCTGGGGAATCGACAAGATATTAAAAGCATTAAAATATTCCATTAAATCCCATACACGATGCTTGTATTTCTTAAGCAAATCATTCTTAGCAGCACTTAAATTTCTAACCTGATTCACAATCAACTCTGAATCACCATAAACTTGCAAACATTTAATACCTCATTTGTGGGCCCATTCGAGGCCATGTACCAACGCTTTGTACTCAGCTGTATTATTTGAACAGCTGAAAGAAAATCTGCAAGCTAAAAAATACTTATCTCCTTCGGGTGATATCAACATGGCTCCACCCCTGGCACCAATACTGCTCCTCGAACCATCGAAATAGAGCTTCCAAAGCTCATTATCTTTTCCTCCAGATGATTCATCCTCTTTACAAAGATTAGGCATGTCACAATCAGAATCTCGAATCATATAGACTCCTAATCCTACCTCATCTGTGTTCTGAAATGGATCAAGCTCGTGATCTTCGGCTGCCTATTCATTGAGACTAATGTAGTCTTCCTCGGTGCTACAGTCTGAGGTCATGGTTTGCTCCTCCGTTGTAGAGGTGGCGTAGAGATTAGCGTTTATAGGGCTTGGGGAATATGGTTCGATATGGTCTTTGGTGAGAGGCTCGGACTTTATGGTCACTTTCATACCATACCTTGTTCTAAAAAATAGACGAGACCAATCAAAAGAAAAAAACCCACCCAACTTGGTTGTAAAATCCCTTGACAAGAAAATTGCAAAGTGCGGCGGTAAGTCTATGACATGAATATCCTGATGAATAGCGAAACTTGGGGATGCGTGCAAAGTAAGGGCTAAATTTTTTATAATACCAGCAGTCTTAACAGCAGACCCATCTAATTGCACTACGCCTTTCTAAGGGTTAGGCTCATAAACAAGACCTAATTTGTCAGCTAAACTCTTAGGCATGACTGAACTACTAGCACCAGAGTCGACCATACAATTATGCACAATTTTATCACCTATGATCAGACTCAAGTAAAACGGATGGTGCTTTACCTCTTTTTCTTTCTGCCCACCTTTGTCCTCCAGATCATTAGCCAACACAACCTTTGCAACTACTTGATTTGCACTGTCAGAAATAGACAACTCATCCAAAGCACTCTGCAGCAAACTTTTCTGCCCTGGAAGCTATAAAGTGTCTAAAATTGACATATTGACAGTAGTTTTCTTGAGATGCTCAATAATATTAAAGGATGAAACATTTACCTTCTGTTGGTTTTTTGTAACAGTAGCTTCATTTTGCTTCTGCATAGGCTAAGAATGTGTTTTTGACAGCTCCTTGTTAGGTATCTCCTGCCCTCTTTACAGAATCTATATTTTAGGCTGTGTGGCAGCGTTAACCTCTGATGAAACAGGCTGCTTACTGACTAAAGGTTGTTGTTGTGCACTTCCAGCTTGTTGTCCCAGATCCATAGATCATTTTTTAGATCTGGTATTAGCCGAAATAGGAGAATCTTGCCGATCTTGGCCATTCACGCCATAGAATTCAGAGCTCTACCAGTTCAGCAAGGCGACTTCTACATTATCTTGTTGTTCTTGATTCTGGTCAGCAGCATTCTCTGAAACAGCATATACATTCTGCACCATTAAAGCCTAATTTCTTACTCTGTTGGCGCACACCGATTGGTTGTGGGGCTGATTGCACGGATAACACCAGTCGCAATCCTAGGCAACATTATTTTGTGGCACAAGCTCCTTTGATGAGCTGGCTACATTCGGATTGTATGGCTGGAATGGCCTAGGATTACAGTTTCTTCTTTGGGCTTGGTAATCACCTTGGAACGCGGGCCTATTTTGTTGGTTTTGTTGATAAGGGGCTTGATAAGGCTTATGTTCTTGGCCAACATGTTTCTTAATAGTCACGAGGTCATTCCCAACGGTCTTTAACATGTTTTTCAGCTCTTGCATTTCCGGATTTGGGGCTGGGGCAGCGGCCTCTTAGGTTGTGTTATGATATCCTATTGCTGGAACTAGCAGGATAGCAGCCAAGGGAGGAATGGAAGTAGGAATAGGCAGCTGTATTTCTGGAAAAAAGGGCATAGGAGGTCTAGGAGCTATGTCTCTAGTTTGAATGAGGCAATTTTCAACATTTATAGCAATATTATAAGCATTAGGAAGCATTAGACCGCCCATAGACTGAGTCATAACAACAATCTTGCTATTTAAAGCTTTTAAATAAAAAATAAATGCATGTGCCGGTAAGGGCTTTACCATTGTCGGGATTCTATCCCAAGTCCTCTGAAATCTGTAATTGAAATCTACCAAATGTTTGTGTGGCACCCTTTGAATAGTACTCAACTGCTCTAACAAAGATAAATTGTTAGATTTATCAGCAAAGTGCTGGTATAGGCCATTACCTAGAGCATCCCATGTTGCGATTGAGTTTGCCGCGAGACCTCTGAACCACTGTAACGCTTTGCCCTTAAGTGACGCAGCTAACATCCTTAGAGTGACGTTCTCTTGAGTGATATTGTGCACCGAGCATAACGTGGCTATGTCACAGATGTGTTCGACTGGTGTAGTGTAATCCTCTCCAGTGAAATATGGTAGTCCTCAAAGGGCTACAACTGGAATATCATCATGTTGAGCAATATCTAATGGACTTCCTCCATTGAAGGGTGCGAATGGGTGTTGTCTTGGTGGTGCTGCCATCGGTGGTATTTGTGAAATCAGAAGTGGTGTACCAGGTGACAGAACTAGGGCACCAAGAACGGGAGGCATTGACTTTCATCTTGCAGGGGTTTCAAAAAGTCTTCTTGTTGTCTTGTCTCTTCTTCGCGATGGGGACAACTCTCGATACTTGAAGGGTGTTGAACTTGATCTTGTTTGAATATTTCTCATGCGCGGGCTGTACCAGTATGCAAAAATAGAATCGGAGTTGCCAGGTATATTGTGATAGCCTCCAGAAGGCTGGAAAAATCTTCTGCATACACCAAACGACAAACTGAAATATTAAATATTCTCTGAAAGTTAATTTCAAGGTCCCACCGGGCATGCCAAAAACTGTTGTCAATAGTTTTGCACCCTGCTAAATGCAATATTCAGCAAACTACTGAAATATGGAAACCTCTTTCAGATGTGGGTGATCTACACAAAAGAGGAATCTCCAGAGTGAGATGGTTCTCTGAATGATAAATCCTATTCTAAAACCTCAGGGGGAAAGGGATAAAAGATGAACTGAAAATAAATCTGAATCTAACTGATGGTTGATTAAAACTTCTGATAGAAAATTGAATCCTGCCACTCACAACAATTCCTTCACTACAATGATTCCTACAATCTCACCAATACATGATCTCATCATTAATTCATATGAAGATTCAGAACTTTGAATACAACATATAACTTGAAAACATGAAACCTTATGCAGAAAAACTCATAAAGGTAGGACATTAAGGTTTCAAATTTGAATACAAAAAACATCAAACTGTTGTTACCAGTTCTAAGACAAGAAAGTGGAAAGAAGAACTTTGTTGTATTATTGGAACTGAAAGAGTATCAATTTGTCAAAACTGAGTACAATGTTCACAAGCTCAAAAAGTTCCTAAGAGTAGGAACTCTGATCTGAACTACTAAGAAGGAGAGTTGAAAAGGACTAAGTCTATCAAAACCTAGCTCTCAAGAAACCCCAATTCAAGCTCAGAAAAAGCTCAAGGAAAAAAGGCTTCTAACTGTCTCAAAAATTGCTTAAAAGCAGAAAAAAGTACAATGCTTTCATGATCACACTGTCAAGCCTCTAAAAATAGGCTAATCTTGCTTTAAAAGCTCAAAAAAAATCGTATCTCTCCAAGCTAGGTCTGAAATTCGACCAAGAGGAAAAGTCAACAAAAATCTGCTAAAAATAGCAAGAAAACACAAAGCAATTTATAGAATATCGCTTTATGATTCTGCTTTACAAGATGCAGATTTGCACAATTTGTCTATTTTTAATTAAAGATTGTAAATCTTTTGCAAAAAAGAAAAGCTTCTTATCCCTCCATTACAATAATTTGATTTTCTCAAAAAATCATAAAAATATTAATGCACATCATTATCTTCTCATCTTCTTATCAAAAATTTGTCATTGATTTCTTTAAAATCAATCAAAATCAGAAGCTCTAAGTGTATAATCATCAAAACCTAACCCTAAATTATAAGGCATTCACCATTACATTTACATTGATAATACATATTCAAGCCTTCATAAATCACTAAGGCACAAAAAAAGTCTCAAAGACTTATCATATCGACCAACCTAGGCATTCAGCCCCCCCCCACATACATTTAGACTTAGATTTAATAAATCACAAGGAAAGCATTATGAATTTTGGCCTCCATTGAAATATAACATGTGTTTTGATCGAATATTCTGGATCATCATGATGTTCGAATTAGGGTAAGTGAAAATAGGGTCAAACCCTAATTATCACTTCATTTTGCACACTCCCTAATTCAAAGAAAACTCTATCGCCACCATGACTCTGTCAAGCTCGAGCTCATAAGCTTTCAGGAACCATTCCATGTTCACCAGTGGTTTGAAACTCCAGTGGGTAAGCTTCATCCTATCTACATTGAATTTCCTTTCCTTATTATTGAATGCCAAAAGGCCCTAAGGCCGCGGACTATATGAACTTACTCTTTGATTTTCTTTTACCGTGCTTTGATTCACCTCGGCCGACAAGAACTCGAGCTCGGCCCTATTAGTATACTCCACGAGAGCTTGCCTTGTGTTATTATTTCCCTCCTACCATGCAGGGGTAAGCTTTCTATCATAGCTTCATGACTTTTATGGCATCGCATTTTGTTCTTATGGCCCTAAGGCCGCGGCTATACATATTCTAATATCATTATTTCCTTGTTCCTCTATGCTCATATCTATCATTGTTGTGCTCTATTGCACCGTGAGAGCTCGACCATCACTTAAGAACTCGAATCTCTTGCATTTGGAAGCTATCTGCAACTTAAGCCACGGCTAGAGTGTTTACTTCGGCCTCGAACTGGTAATTCCTCTCAGCTTTCTTTGGTTCTTTGAAAACTTAGAGGGTTCCTTCTCTACTCATAGATTTTGGCCATATCTGGCTGCCCCAAATGTGCACTGTAGCAAGCATTCTTTTGAATTTCGGGCTCGACCTAGAACAAAAAACTCCTCTTTATGCCTTTCTGAGTGTAAATCTGCTTATGGGTGTCATAGGAATTTTAAAAAAAACTGCATCTTCTTCCTTCTATTGCTCGACCCAGCTCAGGAAACTTGCACTTGTTGTATATTCTTTCTATTTAATTCAAGATTCCACATGGGTTACCACTATAGCTACTTCCTCTGCATTCTAAAGCTCAAACTGAAAGTGGGTTTTTGAAATTATTAAAGAAAACTATATTTCCTTTGCCTTTGAAGCCTGAATTAGCACAAAAATCTGCATATTTTGTGGTCTACTATTGTTTTTATATATAATCCATATAGATTCTCTCCATTATTGCATCTCTGCACTTTGAAACAAACACGCATGTGGGTATCATAGATAATTGAGAATAGCTCTATTTCATACTCCTAAAACACATATATAAGTCTATTTCTGAAGAAAACTGTACTCTTCGTTCTCTGATGCCTGACCCACCTCCTCTTTGTGTTTGGTTTTCTTTACATGGCTTATCACCGTAATTGAATCCTTTGTATTTTGAAGCTCAAACCCTGAAAATAGGTATCATATATTCATTTTCATTTAATTCATAAGTCGGCATGTAATGGCTGGTGCAACTCTTCGAGATTCTATGACTGTATTTCAAACTCCACCGTAGACTTACTTACACATAAAGAAAACTGCTCCTTGAAGATTGTCTCAAAGTTTCTTTTATTTCCACTGTTACTCTCTATTCCTGAAGCTTGTTTGTAGTATTAAAAGACTACAACTGCCCTTCCAGTATGACCTCTTTGTGGACGAAATACACTAGAATACATTAATGATGAACATTGGCCATGAATCTTTAGAAGGCTGGAATTGTATATGCTAACTGTATCACCTAAATATTGACTTCATGCTGCTTTCTTTGCACACAAAAAATCTCTCTTTTAAATTTAATTTTGTAGAGTTCATACTCAATGTATAATTTGTTCATTCTGAAAAATGAAAATTGCTTTTATATGTTAAAATGTATTGTTTGAGATTGTGCACAATTATCTGTATGATAACTTTTAATCATTCCAATGTTTGTTTGTTGTAAAAGAAGGACCTCTTAGTGTATATTATATCCATGCTTACTCACTGTATGCACAACAGTGTTCTTTTGACCTTCCTTAACCTTAACACAACAACTTTTACTTTCTACTTTTGAATTTCGTAGAGATTTTTGAATTAAAACATTGCATCACTACAAAACACTTTTACTCACCAGTTCATATATATAACTAACAACTCATAACCTTTTATGGAAGGAAAATGATTGCTCTTCCCTTATTATCCTGGAATGATCACTTTGTCATTACACTCATAATGTTGTATTTATCTTTACCAATCAACTGGAACTATTAATTCATTTAGCTCTTGAATACACTACATGTGTTCGTACTCAGCTGTAACATGGTACTCTTGATGCATTTTTATGTTCCACTTAATAAACCTCTTTCAAAATTTGTTCTCTTTCATGATGAAAACATTAAGGCATAATGTATGCATGTCCACTATCTGAGAAAGAATTGATGAACTGAAATTTGTATAACATATATGATTACGATCAGCACAAAACACGAACTTATTCAGCAATATCTGATGTAAATTTACTTAGTTGAATTCCTTAAGTGAGCTAAACTCACTGTTCACCTGTAGCCTTCAGAAAGCAACCCTGATCGTTATGAATGAACAATTGGTTTTGTTGCTTGATGGATAACTCTGTTTTACTCTTTCAGTTGTTCTCATTTCATTTGATGAACATGATAATGTATCTTTTTAATCAGCCCATTTAATGAATAGGGCAGCATGCCGAGCTCTACCCTTGTGGGAGCTCGTTTTCCTCCACATGCTTGTTCTTCTAATAATGTTCAGCTTCGTGATTTCACCTATTCCTACACAAGGAAACAAACAATGTTAGCATAAAAACAAGAACATGTTGATCACAATATTGTTATTTCTCCTCCAGCTCATTTCTTTCATACTGCACTTGATTGATTGTTTCAATGCGTTGTTAATAGTATGTTGTACTATTGCGGGTGCCTCATATAGGTTTCTTCATAATCAGAGCCACTGACACCCCTTCCTTCTCTTACTGGTTGATGGAGCTCAAGAAGGCAAGGTGCACCATTCGGCATCGAACGTCGATAATTAGGCAATGATGATTATGCCGTCACTTATGTGTTTTACTTTTGCATCTTCAGTAGTGCAATGTGCTATTAGCAATGTGTTGTAACAGTTATATCGATGGCTTGTGTGGATCTTTGATTTCAATTATGCTTTTCAATTGAAAAGAAAATGCATCTTCATGCAATGTTGTAATATCATTTTGATTGTGAAATCAAATGAAGCCTTGTAAAAATATGAGTTCTTATGAAATAAATGAAAGCATTTCAAATGTTATTTTGCTTATTTGTTCAATTCTGTATTTCTTCCATTTCTGGAACATCTGAATGGCATTCTGAAAACTCCATTTCTTCTTCTAAATGCATAACTGTTGCTCAATGCATAATGATAAAAATGCAAAACAACATTTGAAATTAAGTGCAACGCCACCTTATGATAAATAACATTCAACCGGCTTCACCAATTGAGCTGAGGCAAAAAATTTGTAACAATACCTCTAGTGAGGATGAGGGTGGTGAAAATCCTAAATCTAGGCTTGCCACTCCTACTATCTTGAAGGAGCGGATTGTAATTGTTGAAGATGTATCTATGCCATCCCTTGTTTTGGGGACCAAGAGAAAGAAGGATCTAAAGGAGGGCAGTAATAAGAAAATGGCTTTTAGGTCTGCTATCCTAGTGTAGGAACTGCAAGTTGTGTCTCCTCAAAAGATGGTTGGTGGGCAGGAGGATTTGTGTTCTCCGGGTGTGGAATTGGAGATACAGAGTAGGAGGAGTTCGGTGGCTAAGGATATTGTGAGCTCTCTTCACAAGATTCAAATGTTGGTGGCTGGGGGTAAAGGTAAGGAGATGTGTGTGATCCAGGATAAGGTTAGCTCTTCCTGGGAGGGTTATATTGTTGTTAAGGATGTCTTCAACTTTGATCATGAAGATGTGCCCAATGTGTTGGGGATGGCTAAGGATGGCTCCATTTATATGTTTAAATTATTTAAATGGGTATTTCACGAGCTCAACATGACCAATGTTAAGGTTAGGAGTGCTATGAGCAAAGTGGGAGAATCGTCAACTCATAATCAAGTTGATGAGTTGTATGATTCTATGAAGATTGTTGTTGATACTATTGCTAAGGAAATGTTGAAGATGAAGCAGATGGTTGAACAAAGAATCCTGACCCTGGAAGAACAAATGGAAAGGATTATTGTGAAGTTGGAAAAAGGTGAGGATGGGGCTAATTTTTTTGAGGTTTGAGTCTAAGGGCCTTTCTACTCCTTTTGAGAAGGCCAAGAAAGGTATGGAGATTACTCCTGGGGAGGATGTTGGTGTTGGTGATAGGCAAGTGGAGGAGGATGTTTCAGTTGACAAGGTTTTTGGTTTGCATAATGTTTTGATTAATGAGGTAAATGTGGTTGGGCCCGGTGCTAGAACTCAAAATAAGACCAAGATGCAGGTGGGGGTCCCTACTAAAGATATGTATAAAGTCATGGATGATCATCAGAAGACTATGGAGAGCAACATGGAAGTTGCAAACATTATAAAGAATACATAGTTCTGCTATTTTTGTCCTTCCTTTTTGGTTGTTGTCATGTTGATGATTTGCTATGTTTTAGCTATTGTTTGCTTTGTTTTGTTATCTTTCACTTCAGTTGTTCTTTTTTGTAAAGGGTTTTGGGGCCCCTTAAAAACCTTTTTACCTCTAATCAAAAGTATTACTGAGAGGCCTAGACTGAAATTCAAGAAGTACCTAATGAAAATATTTGGTAATGACCTCGACGGTGCCTCCTCCAAGATTCCATATAGGTTTTTACCTACATAAGATACTAGGGCATATATACATTGGAATTGGAAGAGTATAATCACCTGAGACTTACAGAACTTTGGACCAATGAGCTTACTGGAGATAACTACCTGGTGGAACCTGAATACATTAACCTAGTGAAGAAAAAGCTTGATGTTTGGAACCAGTTTCTTAACTACAATAGTGATTTTGATGCTAATTATGTCAGGCTAACATTGAGTAGGTTGCATGGAAAATTTCTATGGACCAACATACCTGGACTAATAACCAAGGAAGTGATCAAGGTTTTTACAGGATTGTGTGATACCAGACATGTACCAGTTCTTAAATCTATGAAGAATGAAGTTGTTATGAATCTTACTAGTGCCACATATGATAGGAGGGCTTTGACAGCTAAACCTATCAGTAATCTTGCTATAAAATATTCCTCTATGATGATAGGTCACAAGATTTACATCACAAACAATAAAAATTCAGTTTTGGCTAGTGCTATCTATGTTGCACATGAAATGGTGGTGAATGGGAAGGACTTTGATCTATATGAGTTGATTCGACAACAACTTCTTGAGAATCTTAAGAAAACTAGAGAAAAGAAATATGCATTCAAGTTTGGAACTTTAGTAATGTGTTTATATTTTATTTTTTGGGAGAGCTTCCTAGAAGAAAAGATATTTTATGGGATAGGATCAGACCTACAACACATCGAATTCTAGATTATATGCATAGCTTAAGTAACCTAAAAGCTCGGGATGATGCTTTGACTACATTCTTTACAATTTTTCAAAAGAATATGTAAAGGAAATTACTTTCCTTGCTACAACTGATGAGTGCATTATTAAGGTTGTTGAACCAAGAATGGTTTGGATTGAGCCCCTTTGCTATGAAGTTTCTAAGAATGAGGTTGAGGGATATGTGGATTTGTTTCTCAAGAGTCCTAAGGACCCCTCTCAAGCAAGACATGGGACATATGAAGAAAAATCTGTAGAAGTAGATTTGGAGCTAAAGAAACCAGAAATCAAGAGGAATGCAAGGAAAACTGTAGAAGATTGGGCTAGAAGAGAAGCTTATATGAAAGAAGAGATCAAGGAGGCTAGAGCAAGAGAAGATAGCATGGCAAGTGAGACCTCTAGACCAAGAAGATCAGAAAGATCATCTTCCACTTTTTCCTCTGCATTACCTAAGTCCTCTAGTACAACTACTACTACCAGTGGTAAAGGAAAGAAGATGGAGCTTAGTGCTTTACTAATTGAAGAAGTCACTGCACCCTCTGGACCTAGCACAAGGATTAGCAAGAGGAAGAATGTTCCTCCGATAACAACTCCTACTACCTCTATAAGAAGGAAGAAACAAAAGGTGTTCAGGGAAAATAATTTAAGTGTTGTTATTGAAGAAGAAATTAAGCTTGGTTTAGAACATGAAGAAGAGCTAACAAGGAAGATAAGTAGTGATACTACAAGCAGTGAAGGTGCATCACAAGAGGCAATCATTAGAGCTAAAATCCAAAATTTGACATTGTGGACACTTCCGAAGAAGAAGAAATAGAGAGAAAAAAAGGCTTTCACTGTACATATCCATAACAAACCTAAAAAGAAGAAAGAAAATAAGTCTGAGGAAGGCCCTTCAAAGCAAAAGAAAAGGAAAGAGAAAAAGACTCCTCTAGTAAGAGCTCATAATCTAATGAAGTTAGATGTTTTAGTTAGTAATATGTTACAATATGATGATTTGTTAGTGTAAACAATGATTTTGGTTTTCCCTCACAATACTTTGCTCCTCCTAGGGTTTTTCACCTAAAAGGAGAAAGGGGATTGGATGGGGACCAAAATGCAAGAGTTTACACTCAAATTCTATGTAAATGATAAGTATTATGCCTAATTAAGATGTCCTAATTCTCTAATCTGAAATTGAAATGATTTAATGATGCAAAACTTGGAAAATGTAAAGTGATGGAAAACACAATGTGATATGCAAAAATGCCTAAAAATGCAACTAAATGATGAAATAATAGAACAGAATGAAAGAGGTGCACCTGGAATCTAAAGCTTGATGTTGGGAGATTCTAGAATCCTAAAAAATTGACTAAAAATGTTGATTGGGATGCTTACGCTAGGTGGGGCGACTTAGTCCTAGTTTCGGGAAACTTTGTCGGAACAAGAATATGCTAAATGGGTATCCAAAAATGTCAAAATTAGTTTTCAGGCCTGAAAGCGTGACTAATTCGCCACTAGTGGCGACTTAGTCCTCCTACAAATCTTAGAAAATTCGGGACAGAATATGGAAGTCTCAAGTCTGTAGTTTCTTTTCTGACAGGTATTCGTACTTGATTCTACAAAAAAATGGGGTAGAAAGCCTCTCCAAGCTTGAACTAGGGTGATGCTGACTTGATTGACTTTGTAGACTTGTTGACCACCTTTCAACACCTAATTGTTTGATAAATCTGCATACAAAAGTCTGCAAACACACATGTAAAAGGGGGAAAATGGTTGAGGGTTAGAGAATAGGGGTTTGCCTTGGTCAAACCCCACTTTGGTAATCAAACCCTAAACAATGAAATGAAGTTAAAAGAGTATGATGAATAGATAACATGCAAATTTCATAAACTTACCACACCTTTGATGCTCAAAATCTAAAGATATGCAATGAATTCCTCCACTAGATTAACTTGATAATGCTTGATTTGCTTGAATGCTTGTGAATTGAGAGAGTGTATGAGAGGATTGTAGGAGATTCTTTTAAAAATGAGGAGAAAAACACCTATTTATACCTAGTTTTATTAAAATTTCCCGAAAGTAACACATCACATGCCAACTTCAAGGGTTAGAGGACAAATTCCCACAAGAATTTTAAAATTATTTTGAGTTTTGTGCCAAAAAGGACTAAGTCGCCCCTATTGGCGACTTAGTCCCACTTAAGCAAATTAAGTGGGTGTCGGGAATTTTGGGGCATTAAAATTTTTCCAACAGGAATGTTCTTAAAAACACACTTGAAAATGGTCGAGAAGTACATTAAGGGGTCAAATAAAGCATAAGAAAGGTGTAAATAGTGAAATTAAGCCTAGAAAAGTGTGAAATCTTGTTACAAGACTTTACAACACTTTAAAATAGGACTTAATAAGTGATGAAAAGGTGATTTTTAGGTGAATTGTAATGAATAGAGTCTAGAAAAGTGTAGAAATGTCTTACAACACTTCACAACACCTTCACAAGACACCATAATTTGAATTTTTAGGACCTAATGTGAATGTTTAAGCCACATTGCAACATTAAACCCAGCAAAATCAAGCCAAAGTCCATTAGGAAGACTCAAGTGAGCGTAAAAATTTCAACTATACATTTTTTGGTGACACATTAAGCCCCCACTTTAGTGAGAGGATGAACTTGCTTCAAAATCTCACTAAAGTAGCCCAACATGCAGATCAAGAGGGATCCTAATGCACTCATGTTGGTAAGATGAAACAACAATAATCAGGAGGGATGATCAAGTCCCCAGGATTAAGATCTCATGGCAAACCAAACATAAGAACAAAGGGAACACGCGTGACGAAGAAATGAAAGCTTTAATCATCTGTCCAACTCATTGTGGATTAGATCTAGGCTGGTTGTTTGAAATAAGAAATGTGAACTCACTCTAGGGCGACATAACTTATGGATGTCCACCGGGTGAGAAGTCCCAAGTATACTCACTTTGGGGCGATAGAAATTTTGGTTGTCTACGGGGTGAGGAAGCCCAAAAGGGGAGATACATACGCTAGTTGGTATGCACTCACAAACACATAGGTGGCTATGGGGAAAGTCGTGCCACTGAGTGGGATTCCTGCTCAACCATATCAAAGTTATACCTCCTGATAACTTTAACAAGATGCCACAAGGGAAAATGTTGATTTGTGCTTCATGAGACAAGCAAAGCTCTGTATCCTTAGAACTCATGAACAAATGCAAGGGTACCATAGGCATGCAAAAATTTAATGTAAAATGCAAAAGATGTTAAGAGGAGTCTTGTTAAGTTCATGTAAGGTCTATCACTTAGGGAACATTGTGTCTGATGTATCCAAGAGAGGACCAATCAAAGAATAGTATATTCACAACTTAAGGGATGTAGTGCATCACATCAGGCCATTAAGAGGAATGTAATATGCCAAGATAGGTCACACTTATGAAGGACATCACACCCAATGTCATCCACAAAGTGACAAACACATCGATTAAAGTGACAAGGCTGCACTAAGAACCAAAAATGAAAATGAAATGATGCCAATGTATGCCCCCAAATTTAAAGGAACTTCCACACACTATTCTATGAGAAATTACTTTAAAGTAGCAAAGGAGAAATGCAAAAAGAAAACAAGACATGAGAGCCAACTTGGAAAGCCCCTATGCCAAGTCATATGTTTCTAAGTTAGGTTGCATCATGCAAACGAAAAAGAGAACAAAAGAAAAGGAGGTTGCCCCTAGAAAGGAACACACCAAACACATAAGCGATCTATGGATTTGGGGTCAATATGTTTGTTGTTGCAATTTTTTTATGAAAGAGCTCAGAACTATCATCATTCCCCAAAGCACATAGAATTGGAAGAATGACATGAAGAGAGCAAAAACAAAGGAAAAACAAACTCTGTTTTGGGTCAACATGGAAGAGACATTGCAATCTCAACACTTTGCATCATCCCCGAAAGGAAAACACAAGTGAAAAGCAAAAAAAAAGGAAAAAGCTTTTGGGTCAACATGA
The DNA here is from genome assembly GCA_007258455.2 of Sequoia sempervirens. Lineage (NCBI taxonomy): Eukaryota > Viridiplantae > Streptophyta > Pinopsida > Cupressales > Cupressaceae > Sequoia > Sequoia sempervirens. The sequence goes on from VDFB02000003.1 coordinate 768,216,961, forward strand.
AGGAGACATTTTGGTCTCAATGCCTTGCGTCATCCCCAAAAGTAAAACACAAGAAAATACAAAGTAAAAGGAAAAGGGACCTTTTGGTTCAACATGGAAGAGACATAGGGTGTCTCAATTCTTTGCATCATCCCCAAAAGGAAAACACAAAACAAAAGAAAACAAGGCAATGCATGACATATAGAAGAATAGAGGTACAAATAGAGGAAGTGTACCAAGAGAGAGAGAACATCAAACGTACATTACGGGGGAAAACAATATGCACATAAAATCAAACCAAAGAAAAAGAGAAAGGAAAATAAATGCAAAAAGGTTAGTAAGGTGAAGGCAAGTCAACCATCTAACAATTCATCCGCCTCCCAATCATGTTTAGTGTATTGCGAGGGTGATTGACTGTCCAAAGGAAGAATTGCAAGTGTCGAACTAGGAGATGTGCTAGGTTCTTCACTTGGTGGAGAAGGTTTATCATTTAAGCTCATGGTAGATGAAAATAAAGAGTTTAGATCATTATGCACTTCTTCATCTATTTTTGTGATTTCCTCCTCATCATCATCATCAAGGTCAATTACGAGAGGACGACGAAGGGTTATTTCTAAGGAAGGATATATCAAAAGTTGTGGTTGTTGGATCAGTTCATTTTGTTTTGCAGGTTGGACAATAGTATCTTGTGGTGGGGTAGGAGGAGGAGGGTGATCATCTATTTCTTTTTTCAAAGGTGGAGGTTATTTTTCTTTGGTTTCTTCCATTCGATACTGACGAGCAAGGAGCTGATGATGACGCCTACGCTCCCTAGCACCATGGTTTCATTTTATTTTATTTTGAAGTTGTTGAGGTGTAAGAGCAATTTGATCCATCATAGGTTCCTTTTATTCTAGAGGGGGAAGAATGGAAGAAACCGAAGAAGACGGGTCAATCACTTTCTCCTTAGCTTTATACACTTGTTTAATGTGGGGAGGCATGATGGGATTTGTTTTAGTTTCTCTTGGTCATTTAAACAATAAAGGGGAAGTGTCTATGGTTGGGTGCTCATGAGGTTGTATTGTTTGTTCAATGTCAGACTCAGGGTGAAGCATGGCTTAATCTAAGATAGGAGTGGCAGTGGACGAGGACATGTTATGAAGAGACAATTCAGCTATTCATTTGGCTTTGAATTTTTGATAGGCTATGAAAAAGAAATCTTTATGGGGGGTGATGGGTTCCATAGGTTCAGGCCAAAAGGATTCTAAGGAAAAATTACCTTTAGATGATAATGGATTAAAGCCACTATGGTGTATGGTAAATATTTCATTTCCATGCAGAAACTTCAAACATCTGTGAACAACTGAGGGGACTGCTTTCATCAAGCGAAGCTAAGGGTGGCCTAGCTCCAGACGAAATTTATCCAATTGTGGAATAATAGAAAATGTTACATCCAAAGTTTTGGGTCCTATCTATAAGGGGAGTACGATCGATCTGATCATAGGGCACACAAAAATAGTATATGTTTTAATCCATGCAGTTGGTTTGGTATAATCATCTTGATAGAGATCGTGTAATACTAAAAACTCTTTCGTGATAACATTCTCGCCATACGCGAGATCTATTAATATCCCATTAGTGGGCTTATCATAGATTCTGTTGGCTATGTAAAGAGGACCATCAGGAAGCTTTTTAAGTATATCATGAGAAGAAAAATTAGTATCAAGAGATTTATTGGTTGGGCCCTTACAAGGGATAATGTCTATTGTACCCACAAGTTCATCCATAAGATTAACTTGGGTAACCGTTGGAGTAATATCAGATTTTTCAGTATTTGTATCAATGTTCATCACCTGAGGGTTTGAAGGTTCACTAACCTTGACAAATGAAACATTGTATTTAGGCATGGGATTGGTAAAGATTTGCAAATTCTGGTTAGGGGGTGCAATGGACTTATTGCCTTGATCATTGACACCCGCAATGGATAGACAACCCGAATCAATGAGGTCTTGAACTAAGTGTTTGAGACGCTTACATTGTTTTGTGTCATGTCCATTTTGAAGATGAAAATGATAATAAGCATTTTGTTTAAAGGTAGGTGGTAAAGGCTTTGTGGTATCAAGTGGTTTAATGGTAGGAAAAGTGATCATTTGTTGCTAGAGAAATTGGCTCATTGTATTATGGAGGGTATTAGGTAAGGGGGTGAAGTGTCTCTTCGAGTCCCCATATGTATAAGGAACCACTACTTTAATAGTTTCCACTTGATTTGGAACTGGTTGGGTTGGTTATGGAGAAGGTTTATTGAACTGTAAAAAGCCTCGATTTGGTTTTCTAAAGTTTTGTGCATTGTTTTGATTGTTTTTCTCAAACTTCTCAGCTTGGTTAGAAGTGGACTTTGAGTCACGACTAGAAATCAAGTTGTGATAGTCACAAAGGGTCATGCATAAATGCATAAACGAAGGAAATTTCATCATAGTTAACTTATCTTGAAGGTGACTATGAAGGTTTTCAATAAACATCTTTTGCAGATGTGAATTAGGAATCTTAACATCAATTTGAGCATATAATGACTGATAACGTGAAATGAAGTCAATTACTTTTTCATCGGCATTTTGTTTACATCACATTAAATCGGCCATTATCTTTTTAGGAGTCATATGGACATGGAAATGACTTATGAAGGCATCCACAAGTTCATTGAACAATCGGATTGAATGATTGGGTAAGTTTGAAAACCACTCCAATGCAGTGTCTTTCAAGGTCCTCGGAAATATTTTGGCTAACAGTTTATCATTGAGGACAAAATCACTACACAAGGCTCTATAAGCATTGACATGATTAGTAGGGTCTCCTTTTCCTTTGCATTTCACAAACCTAGGCATTTCAATTCCTTGCGGCATTTTTGTGTGTAGGATCTCTAAGGATAATGGACTACTACTAACATGATATGTGGGTGGAGCATTTTGGATTTGGATAATGGTGGAGATTTTTTGTTGCATGGATGAAACAATATTAAAGATTTGTGTAATGATGGGATCAGTGTAAGTGGTATGAGGTGGAAGGGAAAATGGTGATGGAGTGTATGTAATGTTAGGGGAAGTGAAAGGGACACTAAGAGGGGTGAATGTGGAAGAAGGAATATTCAATGCCACAAAAGAACTAGGAATGCTAGTTGGAATTATGAAAGGAGTCACATGACTAACCTGTTGCATAGTTGTTGTAACCTAAGGAGTGGTATAAGTTGGTATGGATGCTATGGCTGTAGGAGGAGGAATGTGAGATTCTCCTTGACTTACAACAATGTTTTTTGGTTGGTATGTGGAAGTAATATGTTTGTTGTATATCTCAAAAAAAATCTTCATAACTTGTAAGCCATCATCACTTTCAATTAAACGATGAAGGTTTTCAATGGTAGGTATGGTAGTTGTGGAAATGTTTTCAAGGGATAAGTCTTGTTGTAAATGTGTAAAATCTTCATGAATGCTAATCACCTTGTCTTGCGGAATGGCACTAGTTTGTGTGTCAACATGCATAGGATGGGAAGGTGAAGGTATGTGAGTGGTAGTATCCATGCCTAATGCACCATTTTCTATACCAGGAGTATGAGCTCTTGAGATCCCAAGGTCCACAATGAAAGTGTTATCACAAGAAGCCATGAGTCTAGAACTTTGTCTCACTAAAGTATTATCAATGGGGAACCAAAAACTCATACAAGTACCACAAAAGATAGGGTGGATGCAAATGAAATGCAATCTAAGGAAAATAAAATGCGAAAAAGAAATAATTCTATAAATGGAAACAGAGATGCAATACCAGAAAATAGAAGTACATAAATTACCCAGAAATTACCAGAAAAAGCAGTACAAAATATGAAAAAGGACTAACTCGCCCAGGTTGGTGATTTAGTCCCACCGATGATTTTTTTGTGGTTTTTTAGAATTTTTAAATGCAATTCTATGTTTTTCAGATGCACAAATGTAACTATAGTATGTAAATGCAGAATTTTTGTGTTTTGTAATGCAAAAATTATGCAATAATGCAATCTAAGTGAGATTTTTCACTAATGCAATGTTAAAACCTTAGGATGCAATTTTATCAATGCAAGATGCAATGCAAATAAAACCTAGGATGAAATTTTCAAATCAGAAAGGAATATGTTCAAATGATAGGTTCACCAAAATGTAAACAATGATTTTGGTTTGCCCTCACAATACTTTGCTCCTAGGGTTTTTCACCTAGAAGGAGAAAGGGGATTGGATGGGGACCAAAATGCAAGGGTTTACACTCAAATTATATGTAAATGATAATTATTATGCCTAATTAAGATGTCCTAATGCTGTGATCTGAAATTGAAATGATCTAATAATGCAAAAATTGGAAAATCTAAAGTGCTAGAAAACACAATGTGATATGTAGAAATGCCTAAAAATGCAACTAAATGATGAAATAATAGGACAGAATGAAAGAGGTGAACCTAGAATCTGAAGCTTGATGTTGGGATATTTTGGAATCCTAAAAAATTGACCGAAAATGCTAACTAGGACACTTACGCCAGGTGGGGCGACTTAGTCCCAATTTCGGGAAACTTTATCGGAACAAGAATCTACTAAATGGGTATCCAGAAATGTCAAAATCAGTTTTCAAACCGTGAAGTGGGACTAATTCACCACTAGTGATGACTTAGTCCTATAAATCTTGGGAAATTTGGGAAAGAATTTGGAAGTCTCAAGTCTACACTTTCTTTTCTAACAGGTATCTATACTTGATTCTACATAAAATGGGGTAGAAAGCCTCTCCAAGCTTGAACTAGGGTGATGTTGACTTGATTGACTTTGTAGACTTGTTGACCACCTTTCAACACCTAACTGTTTGATAAATCTATATAAAAAGTCTACAAACACACATGCAAAAGGGGGAAAATGGTTGTGGGTTAGAGAATAGGGGTTTGCCTTAGTCAAACCCCACTTTGGTAATCAAACCCTAAACAATGAAATGAAATGAAAAGAGTATGATAAATAGATAACATAAAAATTTCATAAACTTACCACACTTTTGATGCTCAAAATCTGAAGATATACAATGAAGTGCTCCAATAGATTGACTTGATAATTTTTTATTTGCTTGAAAGAATGCTTGAATTCTTGTGAATTGAGAGAGTGTATGAAAGGATTGTAGGATATTATTTTTAAAATGAGGAGAAAAACACCTATTTATACATGATTTTATTAAAATTTCCCAAAATTAACACATCATAGGCCGACCTCAAGGGTTATAGGACAAATTCCCACTAAAATTTTAAAATTATTTTGAGTTTTGTGCCAAAAAGGACTAAGTTGCCCCTATTGGTGACTTAGTCTCACTTAAGAAAATTAAGTGGGTGTCAGAAATTTTGAGGCATTAAAAGTTGTCCAATAGGAATGTTCTCAAAAAAACACTTGAAAACAGTTGAGAAGTACATTAAGGGGTCAAATAAAGCATAAGAAAGGTGTAAATAGTGAAATTAAGCCTAGAAAAGTGTGAAATCTCTTTACAAGGCTTTACAACACTTTAGAATAGGACTTAATAAGTGATGAAAAGGTGATTTTTAGTTGAATTGTAATGAATAGATTCTAGAAAAGTGTAGAAATGTCTTACAACACTTCACAACACCTTCACAAGACACCATAATTTAAATTTTTAAGACCTAATGTGAATGTTTAAGCCACATTGCAACATTAAACCGAGACAAAATCAAGCCAAAGTCCATTAGAAAGACTCAAGTGAGCGTAAAAATGTCAACTATAGATTTTTTGGTGACACAGTTAGAAGCCACTAAAATTTTGTATGAGGAAGTGGATGAGATAGAAATACAATCATTGAAGCAATTATTCAATATATTATTGTTTTAGAAGCTAACATGAGTAACATCAAGAAGAGGAATCCTAGAGCCATGTGGGATGCCTTGGTGGAAAAAAGGCATGAAGCTATTGAAGCTGGGGATAAGATGAACTCAGATGCCTTGGAGGAAATTGGATCCTCCTTATCTAAGGATGACAAAACTACCTTGATAGAAGTGTATACTAAGGAATTTAGAGTCAAACAAAGGGTTACTATTCTTATGGGGAGAGAAAAGGATCAAATGGAAACACTAAATCAAGAAACCATAAGGACTCTAAGGGACATTGTTGAGAATTTTGGCATGATAACTGCTTCCACATCCAACACTACTCAAGAAAAGGAGAATGATAAGGAAAAGGTCACTGATGTAGAGGAAAATATTCCTCCTGATACAAATTTTCTAGTATTCAAAGAGTTATTGGAAGTGAAGGACGTAGATGATCATACAACTCAAGAAAAACCATTGTTTAATGTCACAAAGAATGTGGTGTCCTCACCACCACCGATAGATGAAACACATGCTTCCCCAGAGAATTTTGATCCTCTGAAAGATACTAACAAGCCCACTAGTAATGATGAAAACTAGAGTGCAGATCAAGAAAAAGAAAAAGATGATGCAAAGGGTACTAAGGACCACTCTGATAAAAAAAATGAAGATGCAGGTAAATAAAATGAAGATAGCCAAAATGAGAATGGAGAAGAAGAACAAGGATAAAAAGGAGAGAACAACAAGAAATATGATGATGATGACAAGAAGGATGATGAAGATAAAGATAAGCAAAATGAAAATGCCTCTGGTGAAGAGGAGAAAGAAGAGAATGAATAAGAGTCTAAGGTTGGAAAGAATGAAGAAGATGCTCAAAATACCATGGACTTATCCAAGCCCTCTGGAGAAACTTCCTCCGGTAATTCTCTCAAGGGTATTTTGACAAAGCAAATAAGATTTCAACCAGAAATCCCTCCTAAGCTATTGCAGCTCCCAATGTATCAAGGAAATGTGGATCTAGAGAAGATCTCACCAGTTCAAAAGTTGGAGCTTGGAGATGTCTTTCATGCCTTTGGAAGAAAAGAGATAATTAAGACTCATCAAAAGGGAATAGAACTGATCAATAAATCTATCAAGACTTTGCAAGATGCTACTTCTGATACTTCAACTGATAACTCTCTATATTTTTTGGAAAATCATAATTTTTTGGTTAATTCTCTTAAGGAGTACACCTCCAGTCTGAAGGAAAAAAATGAAAAAGAAGTTGAGACAAGGGTTGCAGAGAAGAGGCTACTAGAGTTACAAGAGAGATGTGCATCATCACATAAAAAAGTGGAGACATGCTTTAAGTATGTAAAGGAATGTGAAGACGAGGAAAAAACTTTGTTTTTATACTGCATGAGGTGGCCATATGCCACTCAAGGCATTAAGGACTTAATGGACTCAATCGAGTCACAAATAACTAATGCCTCCAATACCTTTGATCTGGATAAAGATAGAGATCATACCACTTGGACTGCCATCACAGATCTACAAAATAGATTTTTCACTTTACAAAGGTAGAAAGAAGACATCATATGGTGGTTTGGACATCTTTGAGACTTGGTGAATACCAAGCATATACTGGTGTCAAGTGCCCTAGTTGATGCAAAGAAGCTTACAAAGATAAATCCAAATCCAAGCACTCTGGATGAGGGTGAGGAGAATATAGTAGAGCTAGAGTCATTGTATAGATCGCTTGTAGCAACCAAGAAAACTTGGAATGAAGGGAAGTCTCCTTGGAAAGCTATTCTTAAGGAGCTTTAAGGTGCCTCCTCCTCTGGTTAAACATTTTTCACTTGTATATTCTTTCAATGTTTCAATTGTTTTCTAGTTTTTCATTTTACATGCAAATGGATCAAATTGTTTTTGGGTTAACTCCCTAAGGGGGAGTTAGTTCATTTTATTCAATTGTTTCTTTTTTGCATATGCATCAAATTTTGAAGTTCACATCTTTGTTACTAGCACACCCTTTTCCTTGATGTCAAAGGGGAGAAGCTTGATGACTGGAGATGTTTGGAGTATGTTGAGTTGATTGGAGATAGCATATGTTTTGAGTTTTTGGAGATTCATTTTTGGAACATGTTCCCATCAATGACAAAGTGGGATATTGTTGAAATAATGAAGAAGAAACCCCTTAATGTGTTTTCATTGATGTCAACATTGATTGTTGATATGTACTCTAATCTAGTGAATAGAATCAAGATATCCTAATCCATTATTTTGGTCTGAAATTGATCATATGATAAGATTTTCTTATGAGGTGATAATATGTTATTCTTGACTATTATGTGCATCCATGTTCAATATTTCAACTATTTTGGATGTGTAGTTTGAAAGATATAAGTAACAGAAGTTTGGCATACAGTTTTGGCTATATATAGTGCATTTGGGTATGAGTAATTTGGTTTGTGTTCCTCTAGTGTTAAGAGTTAGACTTTGTACTTTTGGGAGATTGCTTACAGGTGTCAATACATTATATATTCTATATGGCATGTGATTATGTGGTTGAGTTGTTCATTGATGACTGATCAGTTGGCTTATTTTGTGATTAGGTCTAATTCCTGGTTGACCTAATGCTTGATATATTTTGTGGTGATTAAATATGTATTGTGAATGTTAGTGAGATCTATTTTAGGTCCATACCAACCTAAATTAATTCTTTCATGTTTGATTTAAGTGAAAATATTTTTTTATTCAAGTGTGGAGCCAACAAGGCAATTTTGATTTAATGGATGGCTAAATCTAATTAGGCTGACCTAATTGATGTATGCAGATGTATTGGGTATATATGTAAGACATTTTTGAGATTGTAGATATGAGATGATGTATGATATGATGTGAATATATAAATTTTGTATGTATATGATCAAAATTATTGTAGATATATTGTGAATATTGAGCAAGTATAAAGTAGAGTAGTGTTTTGTATTTAGATCTTTAAATGAACTGAATTCAGCACAAGGAAGGTGCATTTTGTATCAATTCACATCACAGTTGTGTGGCAATTTATGTTTTGTATCTACCTTTTTGTGGCTATGAGACCTATTGAACAGTGTGTCCTAGCAGTGAACCTTTGTAATATCTTATAACTGGTTATAATATATTGTGAGGTAATCCTCATTATGGTTATTTTCCCTTTTTGGGTTTTCCACATAAAAATCCTGGTGTTCATGTGTCATGTGATTTGTGATTGTTTCATGCTTTCATTCATTGTTGCAATTAAACATATTTTTTTAATTGGATGGATTATGATCAAATGGTTTAAAGGAATATTGATTCACCCCCCTCTCAGTATTCTAGGTGTTCAACACTATCTTGGAGATCAAAAACACTATTAGCTTGCATATATTATGCATACCCAAGGATTAGTAGCAAAGTATGCTCTTCTCTTGCACTACGTGCGATATTGAGAATCAAAAAAAACTAGTATGTTTTTTTTAATTAAGTAGGAGGCCTACTTGGGGATTTCATCACCTCAAAGATGACCTCAACCACATTTACCAACAGGTTATATAAAGGGGGGAGAATAAAATTTGTATCTCAAGATGTGGCCAATGTCATAAAATACAAGCCTCATGATCCTCAGTCTATTGAGAAATTTATAGGTGATGATAAGCCTTTAAGACCTTTGATCATTAGCTTAATGTGGTGTATGGTACAATATCATGCTCGAAGTTACTCACCATGTACACTTCTCTTTTTGAGGTGACAATTATTGCTTGTTAGGACCTTGTCCTTCCAAGGTAAGGGATGTAAAGGTGGTACATGACCTTTGCATACCCTATTTATGCATTCATTTGAAGGTATTATGTTCAACAGATGGGCCTACACTAAGTCAATACACCTTTTATACTAATTAGGTTGTACTTCTTTGAGTGTTTTTATTGTAAAGACCCGTGAATACCATACATGTTTTTAATTGAAAAGAATCATGAATTGCAAATCATACTATACCTTGGAGTCATTTTTACTTCTATTCTCTATTAGTTTTTATCTCTTTATAGTCAAAATAGGTTGAAATCAGTATTTAAAGTAATCAAATCATTTCAAACCCTAGAGAAATTTTTAGGTCTAGTCTCTGAATTATGCATCAAAACTTATAGTGATGCATTTTTTTTTATTAAGGGTAAAATAGGTTTTGAAGGGACCCGAAATCCTATTACAAAATCTTGCTTAAAAGATAAACAATAAAAACCATTAGAAAACCAACACGAAAAGCACAACAAAAAGGGACAACAACAAGAAAGAAACTACTTCAAATCTTTGAGAGTATTGGCTACATCCAACTCATGTTGAGAAAAACTTTGATGAGGGTCCACCAAATTCAATAATTCTTTCTTTTTATCTTCAAATGTCTTCTTCTTTCCACATGTTCTTGTACTCGGCCCCTACTGAGTAGAGTTGACTTACTTATCCTTTACCTTATTTTCACCATCCATCTTCTACCCAACATAAACTGTACCCATAATTTACTCTTATTTAAGCTCCTTTAGTTTCTCAGATAAGATCCAGATTCCCTCAACATTGTTATGGATATAATCTTGATAATTCTTTCCAAATTCTATTTAACATATTCCATTTTCTCCTCTAGCCCCTTAATGTGGCTCTCAAATTCACTCTTCATCAAAGTAACCTCCACGGATAACACATCCAAAGTCAAATGTATCTCTTTCTCCTCATCTTTCTCCCTGAGAGTATTATGAGAATCCCTATTAGAGTCAAACCTATTTTGTAGAGAGTGGAGTTTGATATTAATTTGATTAAGTTTCAGAAAAAACCATTTGGTAAGCCTACATTCGCCTACCACACCATCCCTATAAAGACCAAGGACATTATAGATGTCCTCTCTATTAGTATCAAGCAGGGGGAAAATCCTCTGAGAGACCATGGGGAGAAAAACTTTGATCCCCTTTAGCATTTTTTAGGAGTAAAACAAGGTCTTTACTAGTTTTACCAGTGGGAAGATAACCAATTTCATCAATATTCTCTTTACCTTGAGATTATCTCTATCCTTTTCATTAGAAGGCTTAATCTCATTTCCTTTTTCAATAGTCAAAATTTGGTGCTCACTAGAGAAGGAATCACCTGTATAGGAACCACTAGTCTAAGATAATTTAGCAAGAAGTTTAGCATTATTTTTATGCTCTTTTAAACCAAACTCAAGAGAAGCAAGGAGGTAGAATGGGAAAGAAACAAATTGTTTATGGAAGAAATGGTTCAACAAAATGAAATGAAATCCATAAATAGAAGTAAAATGACCATCTAACTTGAAATAACACATAATTACCTCAGCAACATCCACCCAAACAAGCTTGATCAAGAGCCTTTTGTAGCCACTAGAATTCAACTTAACCAATTTGTCTTGCTCTTTGTCCTACAAGAACTAACTGATAGCTCCCTCAAAAGCTTTTATGTCTGTGAAAAATCTTCCTCCCATGGGAAGAAAGACTAGTAATCTCTTTAATGATGTCTTCAGAGATGATTGTCACTCTACCATCCACAAAAAGACTATGATCCTTCAACCTCTTCATAAAATCCTTTATAGTCTCAGGATCATGCCCATGAAGATTTTCTAGATAAGGATTCACACCATCTTCCTCCAAAATCTTCCAAACTAACCCTTTTTTTCCTAATTCCCTCATAAGAGGGAGGTTCAATCTTGATCCTATCACCACCCATATTTGTGGAAAGCAAAGATAGAAATAGGAAAATCAAGAAATAAAGTCGACCTCACTGAGAAAAGTGAAGAAGAAGGCTCCCAAAAACACCTAGAATTCATGTGAAAAGACCTAGAGCATTCATTAATTTAATTAGTATTTCCAATGCATACCTTTTGCACATTATAATTGATTAAGCCTTTGATATTAAGGGGTAAGGACTTTTAATTATTCCAAAATTGAGACAAACACTTTGAGACCCCAAAATTGGTGAATGTGTCAACAAGACCATTCCCTTTGCTATAGATATGGGAAATATAAACATCCTCAAAATAATTAAGGAGAGAAAAATAATCCATAATGAAAGTATCTATAGACCAACTAGGGTCATGGGCCTTCTTCAAACATTGGATAATGTTTAGGGAATCACCTTCTAGCCAAATCTTACGAAAACCTTGAGAATGAGCAAGTTTCAAGCTATTGTAGGCCATCGTAGCTTCAGAAAATTGGCTGGACTAGGTGCCCAAAGGGAGCATCACTACCAAAGTAAACCTACCATGATCATCTCTTAACACTCCCCCACTACTAGCAGGCCCCAGACTTCCCTTGGCTACCCCATCAAAATTAATTTTAATCCAACCTCTTGGAGGAGGAATCTAGACAACATTATCTTTGGAATTCTTAGCTTTTTAATAGGGATAGATATATTAAATGGTAAATTCCAATTATTCACCACTTGAAGATAATTTTTAGAAACCAAAACTTTGTCACCATTAACTTTCTTAGTATGAATCCCAACAAGAATTTTTTCCTTGATGGCTCTACAAATTTTTAAAGAAATTATATCAGGCTTGGTAAAAGCTTCTTTGAAGATACGGTTGTTTATTTCATTTTGAATAGCCCATTCCACATGAGGAATGATCAAAGACCAAAGAAGAACAAGCACTTGGTTGGTAGAAGGGGCAACCCATTGGGACCATAAATCTTTGAAAGAGTTGGGAACACCCATTTGAGTGATGAATTTGTTGTCACAATGAAACTTTTGATAATCCTATAGTGCTTTTGATTAAATTTTTACATAGTTGATAAAAGAAAAACGCATTTGATCTATAGTGCAATACTTTTTCCTAAATTGACACATCTAGTCAAAATTAAACTTTGTCACTCTAAAACCCTAGTCTCTGCACAATGCCGCTTTTGAAATAGATTGATGCCTTTGATAAACACAGTGATACTTTTAACGTACATTGATGCTTTTTGAAATAGGTAGTTGCATCTAATAAATCCAATTTAGTTACTTTGATATCCATAGTGACACATTTGGCAAACTTTGCTACATCTAATATATACCCCAATGCAATTACAAAACATAGTGACACTTTTGAAATACAAAGCGATGCTTTTGACTGTCAAAAACATTTTTCTAGAATCGTCAAAATTTTAGTTTCTAGAATTTAATAGAAAATAAATCTAGGATCTAATACCTATAATACAATAGACCCATAACCAAAATTCATCACTTACACAACAAACCAACTTTCACACCCATTTAATACCATTTTCATCTTGGACTTTTAAGGTAACCTATATTTACCTTTGGACAAACAACACTATCATGATAAACAACAAACATCAATCCACTAGCAACTAATATTAGTTATAGTCTTGTTTAGATCTCTCATCTTATCTCCTAGTTTAGATTTTACTTGGAAATAAACCTCTTCAACTGAATAGTTGGATTAGCATCAAATATTTGTAAGTAAAATAGCATAGTGGTCTTGTATACTTCTAAGTTAGTAAATTCACTATCATCCCTTTTCTTGCACTCATTATCCTAGTGCGCACAAACACCATAATCAACACCTATCAAAGCAGAGATCTAGATTAACTTTGAATTTTAAATTTTTTCATATCCTCCATCAATCAAACATCATCAATGTCATTCTTTATCAAAAATATACCCAACATGTCCCTCATAAGTCCATCTTGAAACAAAATCATCCATCACATTATCAATCATCACTTACATCTTACCTTTCATAGGGCCATCATAATTTTGTATGCCTAATACAAGGTCCCAACATAAGAAGATCATGGAATCTATTCCAATTAGTTCAAATATCATGACACTTATGGGCAATACCAAATCATTGTTCAAAATTCCTAGTAATCTATTTGATCCTCATGAGTACCAAACTCCACAACAACAACCTCACTATCAACAAGTTATCATACAATACATAACAAATGGATCTAAGGAATCTAAAGAATTCACTAAGGAAAAACACTTAGACATACAACAATACCCTTCCTTGGCTAAAGCACTTGATGCTCTTATATATTTCAATCCCAAGACATATTTTCTTAGACTTGCACAAGGTGGTGCCCAGCTACCTTTTGATTTTAACATAGCTACACTTAGGGAATAAGCCCTAATGCAAGTCATGTCATCAAACATTCCATAAAATGAGAACCTACCCATAATTCAAGCTATTAATGAACCAATACCTTAACCTCCAATTCCAAACATACTAAGTTAACCAAAAATACCCTCATATGACACATATTCAATATCATTTTCCAAAAAATTCATAAATCTATTATATAAAAATCCAAACATGGTTGATCAAACAATCTCACAAATCCAAAATCCCCCGAACACAAACATTCCACATGCATCCAATAAAATAAAAATGCTTACACAAAATCCTCCAAACACTAACATTCCTCACTCCTCATCAAAAACTATTCCAAATTACTTGAACAATCCATTCATAGTCCAAAATTCCACACCTTATGTACCTCCTAACATTTCCTATGCTACACAAGCACCTAACATAACAAGGAGCCCATATAATCCTAACAACCCATCACCTACCATTACCAAACAAGACTCCACATCTAACATACCACATCCTTCACAACCCCTCACATCTAATATGTCCACTAACATAAGTATCCCTAAACCACAATACATCCCTCAACGACAATACATTCCTCCACAAAACATACCCTAACAACAATATATCCCACAACAAAAAATCACTCCACAACAGGTCACTCAACAAAACCAAAATACTCCATACAATCCACAACAACAAGTCACTCAACAAAGCCAAAATATTCCATACAATCCATATAACACTTTTCAACAACTTGCTCTGTTGATGCAAAAGATTTATTGGATTCTATACCAGCCTGATCACTAGAGAGGATAATGAGAACCTTTTGAAACCATTTTCTTTGGAGGAAGTTAGGAGTGTATTATTTTTTATGCAGCCAGACAAAAAATCTCCTAGCCTCGATGGGTTTACAACATTGTTCTTTCAAAAATGTTGGGATTTTATAGGCTTTGATGTTCTCTTAGCTTTAGAGGAATCAATGAGAATAGGGACAATTTTAAAATAGTTTAATACAACACACATAGCTCTCATTCCAAAAGTAAAAGATCAAAAGACTTTTGTTGAGTTTAGGCCAATCTCTTTATGTAATACAGTGTATAAATTTTTTACTAAATCCATCTATCTCATAATTCAACCACTCATATCCAAATTAGTGTCATCAGAACAAGGTGGTTTTGTCCCTAGCAGGGAGATAACAAAAGGTGTTATAGTAGCTCATGAGGTATGGCATTCTATTAAAACTAGCAACATCTCATCTTTCATCATTAAATTAGATATGATGAAAGCATATGATAGAGTATGTTGGGAATTTTTAATCAAGGTGCTTAAAAAGTTTGGCTTTAGTAATAAATGGCACAAGTGGATTATATCATTTCTTTCAGGAGAAAAATTTTTGGTACTTATTAATGGTTTCCCTGTGGGTTTTTTTGGATCCTCTCAAGGAGTTAGGCAAGGGGATCCATTATCTCATGTGTTGTTTATTATGATGACAGGAGCTTTAAGTAGATCAATCCAAAGGGCTCATTCACAAGGATTGTGGTAGGGGGTTTTAATTCCTAACACAAGCATTTCAGTTACTCACTCTCTTTTTGCAGATGACACATTGTTGTTTGGCAAGGCATCATTGAAAGAAGTAGCTCAGGTTAAGTCTTTGTTGGAAAAGTACTCTTCTACATCAGGGCAAAAAATTAATGCAGCTAAATCAAAGGTATATGTTTTTCATACAAAAGAAGCTATAGCAAGGAAGTTAGTAGCATTGTTAGGTTTTCAAAAATTAGAACTTCCTTGTTCTTATTTGGGCATACTTTTTTATGGGCTCAAACAAATCTTTGTTTTGGAACAAGGTGTAAGAAAGAATAAGAGCAAGAATACTTGCTTGGAAAGTAAGATGGCTTACATTGTTAGGTAGAAGTTTTTTGATCAAATCTGTTCTAGCCTCCATTCCAAATTATTTCTTGGCTATTTTGCAAGCCCCAAAGTGTGTAATTTATCAAATTGAGAAGATCATAAAATAATTTATGTGGAAAGGAAATTTAGATGATAAAAGGAATATTTGATTAGTTTCCTTGGAGAATATGTGTTCTAATAAATCAAGTGGTGAAGTCAGTTTTCATAATCTATTTACAAGTAATATGGCTTTAGGGGATAAATTGGTATGGAAGATGTATGCTAGACTAGATCTCAAATGGTGTAAGTTGATGCAGAATAAATATTTAGACCATGACAGCCCATCCAGGATCTTTACTATTTCTAATCCCATAGGAGGATCAATCATGTGGAACTTCATCTTGGCTTGTAGAGATGTTATCATTCCTTTCCTTTCATGGGAAGTTCACATTGGTGATCAAGTGTTGTTTTGGAGAGATTCATGGAATGGTTTGCCACCTCTTAACTCCAATCAGGATCTGCAATTGGCAGAAAATACTCTTTCACAAAGTTGGGGGAAAACCTTGAAGGACTATGTTCTTTCCTCTAACCCTCTGACGAGCTTAGTTAAGTGGAAGGATTTTTCTACTACCTCTCTTCCAGATAGTCAGAAAAGTATATTGTCAAATCTCTTGAAGAGAAAAACTATTTATCTTTCTCATTCTCCTCACAAGTTGATTTGGGCACCTTCGAAGAATGATTTCTATATTGTTAAACAAGGGTATAAGTCAATTATTTCTCAAGCATCTTAGCTCCAATCTCAAAGAGCTTTTGGTTTTTGTTGGAACTCAATGTAATTGTCAAAGGTAGGGAAGCTTTTCTTGGTTGGCCTTAAGGAAACGGATTCTGACTAGTGACAAACTAGAGAAATTTGGAATAACGACAGCCTTCAAATGTGTATTGTTTAAAGAGGAGTTTGAAACAGTTGATCATTTTTTTGTTGCTTATCCAGTAGCCTATGAATTATGGACTTTCATTATGGGGAAGTTGAATGTATCTTTTCTGTTACCTAATTCTTTATGAGATCTTTTCAGTAGTTGGCGAATCCTCCATAAATCATCCCTCTTTGCATGTATCTGGTTAGTAACTCCTGCTTTAGTAATTTGGTCAATATGGCTGGAAAGAAACAGATGTATTTTCAAAGAACAGGTTGCTTCAATTCAAAGACTTAAAGAGAGGATTGAAAAGGAAATCTTAGAAGTTTGTAATTCTTATGTTTGTAATTTTAAGTCAATTTCCTCCTTATATTCCAATTGGGATAATTTTATACTAAATCATTGGAAAAATATTTCCTTACCACTTCAAGGGACTTGTTTTCATCCAAATTTTGTTAAAATAGATAGAAACAAGGTGAATTGTTTTCCTCCTAGCCCAACATTCTATAAACTCAAATTTGATGGAGCTTCTCATGGAAATCCTAGTGTATCAGGTGTTGGTTGTTGTATTCGGAATTCAAAGGGTTTATTGTTAGCTACCAAATCAATTCATTTATCTTCTTGCACCAATAATATGGCAGAAGCTCAAGCTCTTTTAGGTAGTTTATCCTTGGCAAAGGATTTTAACATCAATAGGCCTCATGTGGAGGGTGACTCTTTGCTGATAATTAATGCATGCAAGATGAAGAATATATGCAATTGGAGATTAAGATACATTCTTCAAAAATTATGGGATCTTTTATCATCTTTCGAGGACATTCGACTTTCATACACATATCATGAGGGTAACAAATTAGTAGATACTCTTGCTAATTTAGCATGTAACCAACAAGAATTTCTTTTGTTTGAAGACAATGAAGATTTGGAAAAGTTCCTATGCATTCAAGAGATAGTATTAGCAGAGCAATCTCCAATGATTTAAAAAATCTTTTTTGTATCTAAGTTGGTGAATATTGGATTTAGCTTCATTCAAAGCTCCAAGGAGAGTATTATTTGACATTGAAGCAGTTGTCCATGGCCATTTCATCACATGGGATAAAGTTATGATTTGTTTGGATGGTGGTGTGTGTTAAGATATGATTGCATATGATGGTGGAAAATGTACTTCGCCCAGCCCAAGATGTCTTAATGCCTTCCCAGTATCGTGTCAACACCCATCATTGTTGGAAAGGTTAATGAGTAATGACTATTTTTATTCAAATGGTGTACCAGAGCTTACATCACTTAAATTTTTCAGATTAAGTTAGATTCATCAGATAGAGGATGGGATATGCTTTTGTCACGGGCCCCTTCAATTGGAAACTTGTTTGCCAATCATTGTTTTTCCTAGTGTGTTGTTTATTTTGCAAGTACTTCTAATCTTTTCAATGTAATGAATATTTATTAACCCTGCAGAGGATGCAATCTCACACAAGCTAGCATGCTTCAGTGGTGTTTGTTGAGTTTCTAGCTCTCATTCGCTATGATCATTTTTAGCATGCTTCTTCTGGCCTTAAAAAGCGGCGTTCAATGTATTATTCCATCTAAAAGCATTTCCAATTTCTCTGAAGGCTACTGGAGAAATAAGAGTCATGAGAATAGTGTGTTGGAGAGCGACAAGATGATGTCTCGGTCGTAGAATTTTAGGGTAAATTGCCTTGTGCAACCATGAGAGCGTCCCTTTGAATACCATCTCACTCATGAAAACCTATCTTTGGTTTTTCAAGTGGAGTGTCCCAAAGTGGAAGAATTAGTGCATTCAATTCTGGGTATTGAGGTCACAAGTCCTAGAGCTAGGCAGTTAATCTTTCCTTCTCAGGTATTGTCTTTATTCTTGTTGAATATTTTGGATCTCCTTCAATCCTTAGCAAAGTTGGAAACAATTGTGGGAAAATTTGTCAAACCCCAACTACTTGATAACAATGCTATGTTGCAAGTTATGCAAGGGTATAATTTATTCTCTGGTGATGGGTATTTAGGAGGATTATTTCCTAGGGAGCATGTTATAAACTGTTTGGGTTTTGATGAAATTTATGAGGCAATTAGGCTTGCACTACAATATAGAAATGACAACATCCTCTTGAAGGCTTTAAGGAAGAATTGCAAGCGTATTTGTGTGACCATGGATTTTGATATCAAGGAAAAGTATTACACAGTTTCTTTCCTTCGTGAGCACATTCCCCATCCTCCTCAGAATTCCTATTTTTCCAAAGTGGAGATTGGTGCTCTGCCATCTGTGCCAATTGTTGAGAAAGTGGAGCTACTACCAGGTTGAAATGTTGTTGAATCTTCAGTTGGTGGGCAACAGGCTATCATAGCAAGGGCTCGCATTGTTTGAACGGAGCTAAAAGACAAGGAGTTAATAATTGGGTTTGACTTTTTTGCACATGAATTGCATCCGCAGGAGGTCCCTAAAGGCTAGGATGAGAATTCGGTGTAGGGTGGTGATCGTATGGAAGAGTAGTAGTTTAGTTTCTTCAGCTTCAATTTCATTCATAATTTTTACCTTTTCTTGAAGGAGGCTATCATTTTTTTCTTATCATTATTGTTTATAGATGCTCGTAGTTGTTCTAGGGAAGGAGGGTTTTTGTCTTTACAACAACAATCTATGGGAATGAATGTCGGGATCTTGAAGTTTTTAATATTTTGTATCATCTGCAGCTAGTAGAAGGAATATTGTTTAGATAGTAGATAATTTGCAAACTTTTCTAGAAATCTTTGCCTATTTCCTATAGACATAGATGTAATATTGTATTATATAATATATAATATATAGGCTTTCACTCCTTTTAATTAAAAAAAAAGACTTTTCAACAACAAAATATATTGTAACCACACCAATCCATAAAATAACCAACATAATGACTTGGCATTGCAAATCCAAAGCTTGAATAAAAAAATTATTGACATGCAACTAGGAAAAATGAAAGAAAACCTATAGTCTTGAGGATATTTTTCCATAACCTTTTGATAGAAACATAGCCATGATACCTTTTCCCTCACAATTTTGAAATGCCCAAGTTTGAAAAATATAAGGGAAGAGGTGATCCACGAGAACACATACAATAATTCTATATAACATGTATAGAGGTGGCATATAACAACACATACTTAATGTACCTCTTTTCCTCAAATTTTAGGTGGATAAGCAATAGAATGGTTCTCCCACCCACCATAAGGTATCAAAATATTTCACAAACTTGTGGAAAATTTTGTCAATCATTTCTTGTATAACATGGAACATTAAAATACCATGACTAACATATAGAACTAAACAAAATTCGGGAGAAATGTTTGCTTCCTTCCTACAACATAGGAGATATAATGCCAAAAAATGCAAATGGCCTATCCTTGAAAAACAACTTGTGGATATATTTGTCCAAAATCTTAACACTAAAATTGGCTCCCACTTAACTGTACAATGTACTAAGACCTTTGAAGAATTAATTGGAAAGCGGATCACAATTGAGAAAGTGCTTATTGCTAAAGGACTTGTTAAAATTTACAAGGATAATAGGGTTCAAACATCAAACTCTAATGATAAACCTCACCTATGGGCTAAAAATAATAATTTCACCAATGATGGGGTCGTAGATGTAAAATTTATACAAAATATACAACCCCCATTAAATATCAATAGAACAACCAAAATTTGAATCCTCCAAGAGGACCACCAAGACCTAACAACACCACTAGATGTAAGTACACTCCCTTAGGGGAACCAATTGAGATGGTCTTGAAAAAATAAATTCAATCAAATCTTATCACACTTCCATAACTCATACATTATGACGAATTGCAATTTAAACCCTCATGGTATAATGATAATGATCATTGAGAATATCATAGGACAAAATTTCATAAAACAAAAAATTGCATGAAACTTAAAAATTTCATACAAGATCTCATTGACCAAGCAGATGTTAGAATTGATCAATATCCTGGAACTTATGGAAATAATGATCTAATAATTTACAAGGATCCAATCCCAAACCATGGTAAAATAAATGATTCAATAAAATCAAAGGACTATAACAAAGTCAACCACTCCTATGATAATGTAGTAGGACATATCCAAGAATCTAACAATTGTATTTTTGTTGTCACTATACCTGGTAAGAATCCTGGGTGTGGAGTCACTACACGATGAGGGAAGGTCACCATTCAAGGATCTCCACCCCAATCTAAAATCTTAACTAAGGTGCTACTAGTTGATTACAATCTCACAGATCATATTAAGAAACTCCAGCTCAAATATCCAATTTAGAGCTTCTTAGGATCTCTCAATTACATAAACAAATCTTAGAAAAGGCACTCTTCGATTCATTTTTTCCTACAGAAATAGTTACTTATCAATTATAAGCAATGGTAGGACATAATACATCTAATCACTATTTATTATTCATTGAATAGGATCTCTCTTCAAATACATATCATAACCATTCCTTACATCTAGAAGTCTTCATCCACAAACATAAAATAAAAAGAATCTTGTTAAATGGTGATGAAGAATGGATTCTCAATAAACCTTCAACTTTGAAATTACACTCAAACAACCATAACAATGCAAGAAATTCTACAACACAATTTCATGAATTCATTTAAAGTTTAGATTTCAATATTGCTTCTAGATTTTATTGTGTTGGTGTTTATATTTAATTTGAAGTTTAGATGAAAAAAAACCAACACAATCAAATCTAGAATCAATACTAAAATCTACATTATGGATTGTGGAAACTTGATATATTCATTTGAAGTTTGCGACATAAAATATACACAATATGGAAATCTGATTACAATATTATTTTCATTCAAAAAATGACTGAAGGGAAGCAACATATTCCCTTTACACAATCTTAAAATAACATAAAAACAAGCTACCATAGCAAAAAAAAAAATTGTGCTTCATGAGCACCTCCAAATTTTCTCCTTCCTCCTACAAACAATCACCTAGAACCTTCAATCTCCAACCATGGAGCCTTCAATCTCTAATGGTTGCCTTCATCTTCTTAACCTACAAAAAAATCCTTCAAAAACCTCTTGGAGAATACCACACCCAACTCTCCCTTTCCCCAAACTTGCAGCCACCAATGAATGCACAAAACATGCAACAAAACCCCTTCCAAAAAATTAAAAATCTTATTTTTCCTCCAATTAGAAAATTCACAACTACCTCCATGGAATGAGTGGTTTCCAAATAGGAAAAATCAATAAATTAGTTTTTAATACCATTTAGTAACTCCCACAAACCCAATGGCCAAGTTTTCTTTTTCTAATTTTTCTAAAAATGCTACACCTCCACTATCTCCACTTGCTAATTTGCATAACAAAAATAATTTTTAATTAATTAAATGTAATTATTCTCAACTTATTAAAATTACCCTCCTAACATGAAATTAGCCTCCTAATATGAAATTGAAATGAAATTTTCAAATTTGAATTTTTTTGGTTGTTGCAAGATTGTTGGCAACCGTGTATGCTCCTGCATTAGACACCCATGGTAAAAAATTTGTAAGTATAGACTCACAAAATGGATTTGAGTAGTAGAACTACTCTTTCAAGTTGCAAGCAACTTGTAGCATACTACATTACTAGAATTGGTACCTCTAATAATTTCTTCTTTCCCCTCTTCCAACACTTAGCCGGAACAAGTAACCTCCTCTGAAAACTCTACTCTTTCTCCTCTTCCTCAATGTGGAATCAGCTCCACCATAACCCGACCACCTCCACCAATTGTATCTCACATTCTCCTCCAATATTGTGGGATTCAACCCACCAAATTCCATCCACCTCCACCAAATTGCACCTACAGTTAACTCTGCAACACCATACAAACCCTTCTTTACATACCAATCATCTCTAACAAACTCTAATTGAGCCATCTCATCTAAATTCACTAACTAACCCATCTCAACATAAAAATCATATTTCTTAAATTCATTAAGAAAATATTTTACCTTCTCATCACTTGTTGCAACTTCAATTTTATCTCTTTTTTCATTCTTTTAATAAGACACACAATTGTATCACTTCTTTGTCCTATAACTAATGCATCACACTCTTCTTCCATTACTGAAATCCTTTCATCTACACAAAATTCACTTTCATCTTCATCATAAAAATGAAAAATATTGTATATTACCTCTTTCTTTACAACCTTTTTCTCACCACTGTCTGCTGCCATACTTTCTTCACCTTCACTCCCAGCTACACTTTCATTTTCCAATACTTTCAAGGCCTCCAAAGGACACTCATCTGCTACAAAAACATCATTTTCCTCTTTGATTGCTACAATTTATTTTTGCTTCTCATCCTCCACTATAATCTCACCATCTTCCTTCATGTTATCTTCAAAGCATACTTTTGCAATATTTTCTCCATCATGTTCAACTACATACAGAACTATGACAAACCTTTTTCCTTTCTTCTTTGTCATTTCATCAAACACTTGCCACACACCACCAATATTGAAACTTCTTAGATATATACCACCTCACATTTGGCGATCTATCTACACATAAATCATACACACACCACCACAGGTCCTGGTGCAAAATGCCTCACATCGATGCTTATGCCTGCACACTCAGGAACTCCCTCTCTGATACCACTGATGAAGAATGGATTCTCAATAAACCCTCAACTTTGAAAGTACACTCAAACAACCATAACAATGCAAGAAAATCTGCAACACAATTTCATGAATTCATTTGAAGTTTGAAGCACAAAATCTATACAATATGGAACTTTGATTACAATGTTGTTTTCTATAATTCCCTCCCTAACATTAAATGAATAAAATACTATAAAGTAACTAAATAAGAGAAGTAAGTAATTAAATAGAATAATTAAAGATAAGCCACTCAATTTAAAACTTGTCTAACGTTATAGATTTAATAGCAATAATGATGAAGTCTTGCATGCTCCAAAAGAATATTTTACAAGTTAGATACTTTCTCTACTAATCCAAATATTAAATTTACAAGAGGGAATGGTAATAATAATAAAAATAATAATGATAATGTCACTAAGGAATTTCGTAATCATTACTTTACAATGATTCTGATAGTGTATACACCCAATGTTAGTACAAACAAAACAAATGAATTTTCATTTTTAAAATCAAACATTATTGTTCCAACTTTACATTAATTGTCAACATCATTTGTATTCATTTAAACTTTACATAAACATGGAACATATTTTGATAAGGTTACTATTAAATCTTCACAATAACATTAAGTTAACCCCCAAAAGATATTTTTTACCATTAAATCATAATCAAATAGGACATCAAAAATTGTTAGTGAAGGTAAAATCAACATTACATAAAGGTTGATATGTGTAATAAAATCAAATACTAAAGTTACATCGTAAGTGGTGAATCAACCTCAATCTATTTACCTTTCCAAGTGAGCTATTTAATGCATAATCATTAGAAATGAAGACAATACTTTAAACCAATATTAAAAGCATAAACCTACAAGAAATAAGCTAACAATAACTATACCATCCAATATTGAACACACTAACGTTATAGGACTAATAACTCAACAACTTGAGATTGATTATGTATATTTATAGTATACACACACAACTAAAGATATACATATAATCCATGACTATTTAGTTCATTAACATTTGTTAGTAACTATACTTTAATGGATTAGAAGCTTTAACATTATAATTCACAAATTAAACCTTATTTATTTACTTCATAACTCTACCCAAATTATTATTCTTCTTGCAACAATTCTTAGGTGATTTCAAATACCAACTTTGCTCACTATACCTAGACTCTTCTATGATAAGTTGTTTTAAAATCACTTTGATATAAATTAAAATATTCTTATTCTTGGATAAAATGGAGGTATTGTTCATCCACTAATAAACCAAATAAATAATTAAAATCTCTCACAAGAACACAATCCTCAAAATAAGAGAATAAATAAAATCAACAATTTGGAACCAATATTTCTAAGCACAATACAATTAAGGCTCTTAATGGATAACTGAAATCTAATTTTTAAAAACTAGCTTAAGAATACATGTAAGGGTTTTTTTTCTCATGTTTCTATTTGTCATATTTAAGAGTTCATTTAGATGTTTCTCTTTCCTTCATGATACCCTAACCTAGTTTCACTCAATTTTCTTTTGGCTTTCAATTTATTGGTTTAGCTTCAAAGTAGGAGATGGTAATGTTTTAATCATAAATTCTATTTCGTTTATTGGGTTTCTCTTATTTTTGAATATGTTTTACAAATATTGTATTTCTAGAAACCCTTAAAATTTTATCATCTAACTCTTTTTCTTTCATTCTTTGTGAGCATGTTTTTAGGACTATTTTATGACAGAATTTTATTGTGAATAAGGATGTCAATGTTTTCCTAATAAATCATAATTGGTGATCTGGGTTAACACAATTTTTTAATATATTTTTATGCAATTAAACTATATGTTTTATTTGCATGTTTATTATTTTTTATGATCAAATACATGAAACTACTTTTCAACAAATTATTGTCTGGCATAGGGGTAGCAATATTGTTAGCTCAACAAAACCAACATGTTTCTCTCTTGAAATCCATTTGCTGAAAATTCCAAGATATTCTTTCTTATTCAACACATATATCTGAAATTCAAAGATCCACAAAAAAGAAAAATAATATGGGCCCATGGGCTCTCCACCCAACCATAGGATTGAGATTCAATCCACCCCCGAGTTAGGGTCACATAGCACTGCCACAAAATTACTTTCCACATAGGATCCACAACCAAGGTGAAACATATAACATCCACATAAATAAACTTGACACATTACAAACACTAATCACAAGGATTCCTAAACAAGTTTACACTTTACATACTTTGCATATCACAATATCTTGCATTCATATTTCTTTATTTAACACACAAAAAAAGTATCAATGAAATTAAACTAAGGAACATGGAAGACTCAACCAATGTAAACCAAAACACACTACTTGCAGCCAAACAAGGGATTCAACATCAAATTTCACATAATTTTTTTATAAGCAAGATCAATATGACAACAAACTCATTACAAATCAGCAAATATAGAAAACTAAAAGGTTAGACCTCACCAAGAAAGTTTTCTATACAACTTGTAGAACACTCTCTCCAATAAATCTCTTTCATTGCTCTTTCCTCTTCACAAACATGGAAAGAACTCAAAAATGAAGAATGAAAATCAAACATGAACTCAAGAACAATCCAAAAAGCAAAAGAGAGAAACCCCCAACTCCACACAAATAGAAAGAATAAATGGAAGGGGAAAAGGCAACCACATTCTCAACTTCCCAACCACCCTTTCAACTCTAATTTTCGTCACTTTTTATAAGTGAGTAATTAGAGTGGGTTTAAGACTTTATTAAAGGAGTTTTATGGAATAAAAATACCC
Organism: Sequoia sempervirens; assembly: GCA_007258455.2. Lineage (NCBI taxonomy): Eukaryota > Viridiplantae > Streptophyta > Pinopsida > Cupressales > Cupressaceae > Sequoia > Sequoia sempervirens. The sequence continues at coordinate 768,243,144 of VDFB02000003.1, forward strand.
CTATCCCATAAACCTATCACCTAGGGAACTTTTTAAACAAATAAACCCACATAAAGACTACTTAAAACATAAAATAAGTGACCAAACTAATAAAGTGACTTAAGGGACTAATAAAACAACTCTCACATACACACAACCCATACCACACAAAATAAGGTTAAATCACATGCCCATGACAAGACTAGTATTTCACAAGGATACAATAATTGAAGTACCTATGTGACCCCCTTATCAACATTGGTCAATTTTTACCTATTTTACTCAACCAAGAAAGTGTTATTACTCATGATTAAAAATAATTAAAATAAACGACATGAATTAAAAATTCCAATAATAATAATCAACTAGAAAATTAGATCCACTAATCTACACAAGTAACATACAATTTAACACTCCTTACTCGCACGATACCTATTATGGAGTCAAGGAACAATTGAGTGAATACTATATGTTATCAAATATCACCACTTATGTCAATAGAATATTTAACTTATTATGCATACTACTGTAAATAACATTAAATATCAATAATTGTAATTATCTACTATAATGTAATCCACTTAATATACATAGTAATATTACCAATAACTGAGCATATTGATCATTGCATAATTACGTAGACAAAGAATGGAACTCATCTGACTATCACAAGTATTCACAATAACCATTAGATAGGATTAGTCAAGAATATGAACTTCATGGTGTAGCAATAACCATCACTCATGTGTACTATCCAACATGAAAGAACATAGAATATAACATATAAATCATCAAAAACTAATAGGATCGACAAGGCCACAAGGGAAGGGGTCTTACATTCTCCCCCCAAGATTGGGCTTCCTCTTGGAAGTCCCTAAAAGTGGAGGTAAACACAAGGAACAAGCACTTTTCAATAATATCTTTTGCAAAATTTCTCAACTATGACAATAGAAAATTTTATCTTCCAAAGTATTCTAAAATATTAGGAAACTTTACAATTTAACTGTCTACTCAAAAGACTATCCATCCATGATACACAACAATATTATATATGTCCATTTCATATTACTTCATCTATCACTTATAAGGTTACTAAGCACTACATTGTACATATACATGTTTACTTCAATCATCATTACTTTGAAAAATCAGTCAATCATTTCACAACATAATGAATTTACATCTCAAGCAATCATTCATTTCCTTTTTTCATGAAAATGCCAATAATTAATGCATAACATCACAAATATTGGTTTATAACACTCACACCATCAACACAACACTGACATATCCCATAGTTCAGGGAATGGAATTTACGAGGAGGAACAGTGACAAATGTCATATCATTGATCACACACTAGTGGAGAATGGACTATGACTATCCCATACTAGTCCCATTCACATCCCCATCTTCACAAGAAAAATTCCCCAGCGCATCTACACCCCCATACGACCTACTAGGCATGCCTCTTGGATATAGCAGTTTACACAATTCACATCATGACACATATGCCAATAGTTCAAAGAGGCCTCAAAGTTAAAAAGATACAAATAAGATTCCAAAATTTATAACAAAATCTCAAGAAATAAAGAAGAAGAAAATAAATAAATCAAGTACAAAGGAAGCATCTCAATCCAAATAAAAAGTATTTAAATTAAATTAATTCCTTGAGACAAAAAGGACCACATGTAAAATTAAATATCCAAAAATAATACTATTGGCAAAAACAACAAAAGAAAATAAAATACACATTTCACAAAAATTGGCACATTACATGCATTATGTGACTTCTTCAAGCCACTAAAGGGGTGGAGGGGAATGGTGGTTCTCAAACCATATAACCGACAAAATATAGTGGTCTCACGCCACTTATAACAATATAGAGGTCTCAAACCACAAAATAATCATATAGTAACCAAGCATAGTCCCACACAACCTGGGACATGCCAACCAAATAGCCATAAACATATATATCTGAAGTAGCCTAAAAAATAAGTCATTTGTACACTAAATATTACCCAAGAGAACATCATTCACCAACACATATCTCGATAATCAATCACTGTAAATCATGTAACTTAAGAAATGATGTAATATATATAGTTTTTCACAAGCCTTACATTTTATCATTTTTTATTCTTTCAACAAATACTGGATGATAAGAATTAAACAATTGCATTCTTCTCCCTTTATTTCCAACACTGCTCAGGATCATGACTAGTTAAAGAATTACTTGTATGTGAATAGACCAATATTGATACCACACGAACACTGCATCTACTACTCATACCTCTAAATATACAATCTTTGTAACATTTGTAGCTCAAGTGGAGCTCATACAAAGTTTGGCACACTAGATCCATCCTCAACCCATGGGATACACTCAAGGGAAATGGTTTTGCACTATGGACCAACAAATGTGGTCCTCAAAGGGGGATCCAATTCACTCAATGTTCCAAGGGAGAACCAAATTCTTGACATCTATCCATTGGATAGCACAAGGACACATCAAGAATCACAATGTTCCCATGTTCCAAAGAACAGAGGGACTCTCTCAACCCTAGATGAAGGAGTCTCTCATCCCTCGAGCAAGATCCACTCCTTAGGAAAACCCAAACCCCCATTACACAAACAAGAATCCACACTAAACCAAAACACACAACAAAACATGCAATAACATCACACATAATTTAACACAAGGGTATATGCAAGCAGATCATCCCAGATGTCCACCACACCCTTATCCCAAGTTGGATACCTAGTATCTCAAACTTGAGTCACAAACATAACATTCATTGGTTTCTCACAACACATATTACATTGCACTTTCATAAATTTAGACACTTTTAAAAAAACAACTCTTATCCACTTTTAAACACATAAAGGCAACTTAGCACTATCAAATCATGAACTAGTTTACATTTGAAACAATTACTAACACCTAATTACATCACTATCACATTGGATTTTCAAGAAGGAATTTCACATAATTCTCAATTCTCAACACAGCTCTCAAAACAAACATTAGAACAATAATTATTTTCACCATAGATCAATACACAATATACCACTAAGGTTAAACTCATTGTTTACAATATGATTCAACTCATAGTCCTATTGCACCAAATTTAAGCATCATCATTAGAAACAAGATAATCAATAATAATTGAGGCTAACTTATCTCATTTCCAATCTTCTACTTGAGAAATAAGATAATATTTTGCAATAATAAACCATCAAATATTTTGAATAGGACAACTTTTAAACAATCAACATTAATATTTTTAAATTCTAGGCATGTCCTCAACATATGAATAACACTACATTAAATTCATTGAAAAAGATCACACTTTTCAAAAAATCAACTCAACTAGATAGTTTTCATTTAATAAAATCTAGAGTAAGCAGCATTCTAATAATCAACCCATTTTTTATGGTGGATAGCTAGATTGTATTAAATTTATAATGTGCAACCAAGAGAGCATCCAATTATGATGGCCCACTTTCTACAACAATTGTTAAATAATTGTTCAAGGAAATGAATCTACATAGTTAGCATCTATCTCTATTATGAAGCAAGTTAAAGTGATGAACATAAGTAACTTTAATTAACTACCTCCAAAAGGAAATTTCCCATAAACAAGACTATTAATTCTTTGAAAGCCAAAAATCAATTTCATATAAATATCTTTCCTTCTTATATCACTTCTCTAATTAGGGTTACACGAATTCAAGAATAACTATAATCAACCAAGAATCCAAATAAAGAGAATCATTGAAAATGAACAATTAGAATTAACATCAAAGATTCTTCAAATAAACTTTCCATAAGCTTGATTGATTCTGTAACGCTCTACCACACAAACCCCAAAGGACACTATAACATCAAATATTTATAGCACATTTTTTTTTAAAAGTAAACTAATATGAGTTATCAGTTAACATTTGTTACTAGAAATGAAACCATACAAATGTATATATCAACTAAATAAGTCCCTTGGGGTTACATGACAACATTACATTTTGATCAACTCTAACATCATCCCAAACCCATAATGAAGATTAACTAACCACAATGATATTACACTACATTACATCCTTAACACTTATGAATTTTATTATAAATATTTCCACAGATACAACACCATTTAAGATCATATATTATGAACCAATAAACACATAATAATACAAGGATCAATATACATTACATTTACAATAAGCATCCATCAATGATCATAAGATAGTTCCAAAGATTACAATCATTACATATATCATATGAAGATACATCGGTCAAGGATTACATCAATACAATAGTGCTTCCCAACATGAACAAGAATAGTACAATAACTTGGAATAATACAACTAAAATGAATGAATACATTGTCATCAAGACTGGTTCCACTCTAGTACAACTCTGGAGACACTGCCAACAGTACAACTCTGCACATCTCGATCTTCGACTAGGGACCCAATGGGGTGCATAGCACGTTCCACCTGACCATGTGGACCCTAAGTCCCACCCCCCATGCTAGGAGATGACAAGAAGGATCCACAACATAAAACAATCAAATAAACAAGGCTAGCAAGACTCCACGACAAGAGAAACAACAAACACAAGACACATCCTCTTCCAAAGGTACAAGCACAACAAGGGGAAAACAACAAACATAGAAGGTTACTAAAGGGGGGAGTGTCATCACATAAACTCGATATGGGTTACCCAATGCAGATTTTCATAGGTTATCGGCCCCCTACCTGGTTCAACCCTGGCAACCTCAACGGATCCCCGACCCCTATTCTCACTCATGCGAAATCAACATACCTTTCAAGAGGACAAGGTAGTTGATCTTTGCCATTCCAGGCCTTCCCACTCATCTCAAGCCTAAGCGAGCACTTGATCCATGAGTGAGGCTAACTTATCTAGATTAATGTGAGATAAAACCCAAACCCCCTAATTAATTATTAGGTTATCATTGATTAAATAAACTCTCAATGAGTTACCCGTACGCCACTTTGTGTGTCGGCCCCCATTGAGAGCCACTCCCCCTACTAACAACAAAAGACTCTCAATCACTAACTAGGTAATCCAACTTGCACAAACTAGCAAATCCATATAAACATGCACATAAAATGAGGCATGCACCACCTCCCTCAAGATATTCATAATAAAACAATTTACACTGTGCAAGTATAAAACCCACATAAACACAATCCAAGTATAAAGATCAACCATTATCAAAATGACAAAATCATGAAACCACCCACTTTCAGGTGAAACAACATAAAAATCATGTAAACACTCATGGATTGATATGGATTACCCAATGCAGATCTTCCTAAGTTGTCATCCCCCATCCCGAGTTACCTAGGCAGCCTCACCGAATCCCTGGCCCCCATACCAACTCATGCAAGTAAAAACCATACTCCCCTTCAACCTCTAGAAGACTAAAAAATTACTAACACAACAGTTTCCCCATCAAAGTGGTAACACTAACAAGATCTCAAAATCTGAATCAACCTCAATAATTAATATAAAACAACCAACAAGGCATCCAAGGGAGACCTCAATTTTCTCCTCACATGATACCCATCCACTCATTACTTAATAGTCTTACAAATTGGCTAATAAACAACTTTAACAAAGTCAACCTTTATGACAAAAAAAGTAATAAACCGAATCACAACTCAATTCAAAAACCAAACAAGCCATCCATAGCCACCATGATAACTATCACAGTAATCAGAAACAACTTAAATTTCAGAATTGCACACATGATTCATCCCAAGGAAATAATCACGCTTTGCAACCATGAGATGCACTATTTAAAGCAAGCTCACAATTAACAAGCACTCAAGTACTCAAGTAATCCAATAGTCCTAGAGACATTCTCAATTTAAGAATGCATTCACTCAACAATACCCCTAAATCAAATACAAAGTTCAAAACACGTAACCAAACGACCATTTAATCCAATAACCAAACTAGAACTAAATACTCTTACAACTTACTCATTTAAATTACACAAATAATCCATAAAAATATCAACTAAACAAAACATCTATGGATGACATTATTTTTGCATTTTCTATTATTTTGTAATCACTTTACATACGTAATCAGGACATCTACACTTTGATGCAATTATAATTATAATAATTCAAAATTCATTAATTACTAGAAATAATCTAATTCATCTAATTAATCTAATATTTCAACTACCTAATAAATTTAAAATTTATTTGCAGCCATGACATTAGCCCCGTGTTTCAATCATTTCTCAAAAACTATGATCTGAGTTTTTGAGATTTTTGGAAAAAAACTTATTAGACAATAGAGTAAAGAAACCCTTTAAATTTCTCACCAACCCAATTTGTAAAAAAAGAGTTATGAATGACGCAATAATAAGGAATTCCATAGTCCAAAACACCAAGAGGTATCAGCTCTTGCAAAAATATTGCAAGCTACACATAAAATGCAGTGCAAAAGATGAAAGTATGGAGACAATAACAGCAGGATACGAAGGTGGAAGGGACACCAATGAAAATCCAACCACATAGAATTTATAAAATTGAAGTGCATAGAAATCATGCCTCATTTAAAAATAAAATCGATTTGCATAAGCATCATGTTGAATACAAAGCGAAGTACTCCAGCAACAACAAACAAAAAAAACACAGAGAGGGAAGGAAGATTATCGCAGCAAGAACAAATGCTCAAATGGATAAAAACTAATCCTTTTATTTAACAGATACAATGTTTGGGTGGAGAATATTGGAGATGCTAAATTCAAAATAATTGATTTGCTAGAGGAAGAATCGATCTAGAGATATAAACTATTCTCATTGTTTAAAATAGATGCAAAGATCGGGTGGCAAGAATTGGTAAAACAAAATGAAACAAACTGAAAGAAATAAATTTGCACCATCAAATTTATGGTGAAAACAACAAAGATTTTCAAAAGAAGCAATCAATAATGGTTTAAATTCAGAAAACAAATTAACAGATAATTTTTTCTAGAGAATTATTTTAAGCATTCATTTTCAAGTTTAAAAATCAATTTCAAAAGGGAAATAAAAACTTGGATCCAAAATGCTATTGCTTTCACTGCAAAATTTGATGTCGAGCTCCAAGTCCGTAGCCGCGAATCCCAAATCCAAAAATTGTGAATTCAATACGAAATCAAACCACCAAATTGCACAGAGTTTCTCCTCAATTCCCCAATGAATTTCCAACAAAACTGTATTCTTTTCAAAATTATTGTTGCAGAGAAAATTTTTCATCTTTTACAAAATTAACTGATAAAAACATTTCTCAAAAGAAAAACAAGCATACTTAAAAACCAGAAAGATTTTTATTTTACCCAAAATAAAAATCCAAGATGAGATAAGCTTTCGAAACCAAAAATCAACAAAATTGGCAAGTTTCTAGTTCGAAAATCCATTTGGAGTCGTGCATGTGCATGCACTTCCTTTTTCCCATCTTTTTTCTATTTTGAACTCATTTTTTTACATCTTGTTTGAAAGCCTTGTCTTCTTTATTTATTTAAAATCACATCAATTTTCCATATTTAATAATTATCCTCTCAAGATAATAGTATTATCAATTATTATTAAATATGATTTAAATCAATACTTTTTTATAAAAACCAATTCAAATCTTCTCAAAAAAGAGGCAAATCGTGAAGCATGAGGAATATTCCTGGGACATTTGGAGCCATGATGGCTAATAAGTCATGTGTGTGCAGTGTATAAAGTTCACATTTGGCTATTAAATTTGGCATTACCTTGTAATAATGAAGGCTTCAATAATTGAATCATATTCCTTTGTAAAGAAATGATTTGCCTGCTGCTTGGAGGCATGCATGCTGCCTAATTGGTACCTTTGGGATTTTGTCATGTGCTCTAAGGAGTAATTCACAGTTTTTAATTAAGTCATGATGGGACAAGCTAGAATTGCCATTGAAATTTTTGGCTACTTCAAAAATTTCCATCCTCTCTTGCGAATGTTGCAAATATCCATGACGACATCCTTCAGGTACTAATTTCATGTGGTTGTACAACACATTTATTTCCTGCATTCCATAACAACTCTTACACACGATTCATTCTATCTTCATGGATCTTGCTTTATTTGTTGTCACATTACTTGATTTATTAGTCATCATGGCTTCTGAAAATCAATTAAATGCAAAGGATTTCTTGGGCCTTAAAAAATGCCTTATTATTTCATTTTATCACTCACTCAAAGCAAAGTTAGTTGTGCTATGGGTAGCAAATTTAGCTTTGAGGTTAAAGTGCAGGAAAGCTGACAGCATGGCTCTTCGCCCCTGGAACTTAAGAATTTTCTATCATGTGCAATCATGGGGAAATCCATTCAAAAATAGCCTTTCACAAGAGGACTTAAGTCTCATTTTTAAGATAGACTCTTTGAGAATGGAGGATGCCATTCGGGCAATTTTAGGTGTTGAGATTACCAGACCCAGAGCTCGATGCTTAATCTTCCCCTCATAGGTTCTTTCAATATTTCTTTCAAATGCTTTGGATTTACTACAGTCGTTGAAGGAACTAGAATTAATTGTGGTTAAAAATTTTAACCCTCAGTTCATTGATAAGGAAATTTTTCTTTTTGCTGCGCAAAAATATAATTTTCTTTCTAGGGAGGGTTATATTGGTGGTTTATTTTCTCATGAATTTGGCAAGGTTCGGCTAGAATTTGAAGAAATTTTTGAAGTTTTTAGGCTGGGTCTCCAGTTTAGAAACAATTATGTCCTTTTATCAACCCTAAATAAACATGCAAAAAACATTTGTGCATCAATGGAATTTGAAATTAAAGAAAATTTTTATGCAATTACTTTTCTTCGAGATCGTGTGCAGCATCAATTTTTTAATTTCTCCTTTGCTAAGAAAGAGAAAATACATATGGAAGCAGATAAACAGTTGTTAAATGAATTTCATGAATCTCCTCTAGTAGAATGCTCCAATGTACTGAGCAAGGGTCTAGTAGCAAGGGCCTGAATTCAAGTTGTGGTTCAAACAAATGAGGCAGAAGCCCCTTTTGTAGGCTATGATTTCTTTGCTCAAGATATTCCTCTTCCCAATCACGTTGAGCCTCGGGACCTTCAAGTTGAGGTACAAGATAGAAATTCAACCTATGCAGAATGTATGAAAGAATAGAAACTGTTAATGGCTTAAGGGTAAATTTTTTTGGTGTAGTCATGATATTTCTGAGGATGCTTCGAATGTATACTTCACTCCTCATCTTGTATCACTTTTGTATGGGAATTATCAGCTGGGTAATTTAGGGTGGCGGGTAATTTTTTGGAGTAGTCATTATATTTCTGAGGATGCTTCGAATGTATGTTTCATTCCTCATTTTGCAGGACTTTTTTATGGGGATTATCAGCTGGGTAATTTAGGGTGGCGGTACTGTAGCTAGCTTTTTGAAAATCTATTAGGGCCCCCACTTGCAGGCCATTTTTGTATTTTTTGTAAGCATCTTGAATCACATTTTGTATCCTTTTGGGCTATAACCAAAGGTTTTCTTCCTAGTTTTTTCCTGCCGGTATGCCCCCTGAACCAGGATTTGTATAGCTATTTATATATATTATTAATATATTACAATGGCTTGCCACTTTTGTCAAAAATAAAATTAAATTATTTAATAATAACTGTATACGTTCTAATTCACAAAATTGATTTATTAATTATTGTTTTAATTCTAATTTTATTTAAATTACCTTTTATGAAATTTTAATTTAATTAACAAATTAAACAAGGCCATTTAAAATATTAAGTTCACCACATAATTCAATAACACATTTAACAACGAAATCAACATGACATCACAAATAAACACGTACTCGAATGTCAAGGACGGCCAATACAGAGGAGCACTACAAATTTAAGGAACTTTCCCTCCTAAAGCAAAACTACTTGCTCCTAACATGAACAAGACAATAATCACAAACACATTGTTGGGAATCTAAGATGTTTGAATTCAAGGATGAGAGAGAAAATAACTTTAGGTTTTTTTTAAACTAGTTATAATTGATATGCTACTTTTAACTTTTTATTGCAAGACTAAGGAAAAGATCACTTAATTACTTCTCCCCACAATATCAGAAAATCAACTTTACTCACTAATTAAGACATTACACACATTTGGATAACAACATGATAAAAAACAAAATTGTTTCCCTTCCATCGCAAATGTGTTGAGAAACTAAAAGGTAGCATTTACATCTAATTTAAAGAATTCAATGCAACTTTCGTCTATTATGAAAAGACATCAAACGAATGGTGTAGCTCCATTTTTAACTAATCAAATATATCTATTTACCCATTTGTATTATTACTACTTTTTCCCCAAAGCTCCCAAAGTGTAGCAACCTGGTGCTCTAATACCTATGTAATGCCTCCCCAAGATTAAGCAATAAAATACTACAAAGTAACTAAATAAGAGAAGTTAGTAATTAAATAGAATAATTAAAGATAAACTACTTAATTTAAAACTTGTCTAATGTTATAGATTCAATAGCAATAACGATGAATTCTTGCACACTCCAAAAGAATATTTTACAAGTTAGATACTTTCTCTACTAATCCAACAATTAAATTTACAAGAGGGAATGGTAATAATAATAAAAATAATAATAATAATGATAATGTCACTAAGGAATTTTGTAATCATTACTTTATGATGATTTTGATAATGTATACACCCAATTTTTTTTATATAAAAAGTAGCAAAACTAGGGTGTTGTCCATTTAGTACAAAGCCCAAAAGGCCATCATCAATAGAATGAACATCAACAACACATAGACAACAAGGTAAAAACACCAAAATAGACACCCTAAACAATCTATATCAAAAACCACAGCAAAATCACTAGTAGAGTAATCATAGAACCAGTAAACACCATGGACAATCTAACCATCCAACACTTAGCATCACCAAAATAAAAAGTGTATCTCGTTGAACCATTGAGTCTACTAATACTAATGTCCATCATGAAACCATGATTTAAAATGGTCTTAACCAAGGACCACCAAGGGTCATACCAGTCAGCATAAAACATATAAACCATAAAATTATCCCTAGAAAAATAAAAAAGAATCGTTGGCCAGTAAGGCCAGACCCAACCAAAGTGTTGAACATCCCACATCCCTAATCCTTCTTTCCGATGCATGGTTTGATCAGAGTTATAGTAGCCCAGTCTTCAATGAGGAACTTAAGAAGTTCTTTGTAGTCAACATCCTCCTCAGCCTTTTCTGTAGAATTATCCTTCTGTAACAGGCATAGAGTCTTGGCGAATTTTTGCATGATCTTCAAAGCGAAGCGGGTGACGTCATGAAGCCTTTTCTCCAAGTTTTCCATTTTTCTTTTAAGTTTGTTAACCTCCTCCCAAACAGCATCCTGCTTGTTCCAAGCTTCCTCCATTGGGGCCTTACCTTCCAAAATATCTGAGGCCCTAGTCTTAACTTCCTTAGCCCTAAAACTAGAAGGACCCAAAGAACCCTTTTTAAACTTTCAGAGACATGGGAGGAGCTTCTAGCAGAAGCGGAAAGGGCTTCCTCCTCCACAACTCCTCCTTGCTCTTATTCTCACTATCTCCACCGTCATCTGACTTAGAGACCTCCTTAGAGCTCTTTTCTTTCTCTTTCTTGGTAACTAGTTTATTGGAACTTCGAGGAGTACTAGTTTCCTCAGTAATTTCAATGTCTGAGTCTATTTGCTGCAATATAAATTTGGTTTTCTTAGAATCTTTGGCTTTAATTTTGACGGTAGGAGCATTGCATTTCTTATCATTTCTCTTAATAATAGGCCCCATATTAGGGAATGTGTCCTAGGGAGGGGCTTTCAAATCAGGGTTCTTGATACACTTTTTCTTGTTGGGGCCAAGGGGATCCATAATACTAGCAAACGGCAGATTAGAAGAGGAAGGGGCTTCTTCAACAATAATGGGCTGAGGGGGGAAAAGGGCAAGGTGAAAATGGTACAGTCTAAACATGAGCCCTTGGTGCATAATGGTAAAATTCTTACCCAAATTCATGGCTTCAACCACATCATTCACCATATTTTCCAAAGAGTGCAAAATAAAAAATGGAATTGAAATATTGTTATGATTTTTGAGGTGATTAAGAAAAGGAAAATGATTATAATATACACACCAAATCTCCCCTCAAGCATGAAGTATTTCATCACGACCATGCAAATTTTGTCCCAGGGCTCAGGAAGATCCTCATGATCGTAGCTACCATGGAGTTTGATAGGATTTTCATCCCCACGAAAGAATTGGTTGAGGCTGGTTTGGTTAGCAACTTTGCTCATTTTCTTCCATTTTCGCCCATCCATTGCAAGACTAGTGACCTTAGCGATAACTTCGTCACTCACCTCAAAGGAAATACTCCCCATAGTCACTCTTCTGGCCTCCCAAGAGGTGACAAATTTATTGGAAAAACCTTCATCAAACCCCGACATGCATTCCATGAACTGAGAAAATTTTCCCTCTCTACAAATATGCCAAATGGTGTCGTCCATCTTCTATTCATCAACTTTTTCTAGCTCAATGCGCAAATGATCTTCACCCATGATACCAGCAAGCAAATGGTGGTAAGCCAAAGCAGTGTTAGGTGGAAGGAAAGTGAGGATGTGAGTTGCAAAGCGGTTGTAATAAAACACCAAAATATAAACGGCCATGGGAAAATAATAGCCAAATAAAAAATAGCAAATGACACAATTAAGACAATAAGTGCCACTCCCCATAACCGGCTCAAACCTGGCAGTTCCCTCGTGCGAGAAGTCCATGGCACAAAGGGAAATGAGGATGATAATAAATTTGAATGTCACAAAGGATCGAAAACAATCCATGAGGCTGATGGATATGTCACAAAAATCGAAGGGGCTCAAAAAATAATGAGCCATTCAGCCATTCAAACCATCATGAAAAGACTCAGTGGCATCCCAACAAAGAATGTAGATGCCACGTGGCCTTTCCTTCCCATAGGCCTTCCCGCACAACGGCCAGCTTTTAAAATTTAAAACCCTGCCAATACCACTAACTAAAGTTAGTAAACTCCACACCAGGGCAAAAAAATATAATTTGTTAGCAACCATGGTCAACAAAGTTAGAGTCATTCCTCAAGAGGGACAATGTAGAAAGAGGCAAGGAGAAATCCTTCCTCCAACACCATAGTCCATCAAGGTCAAGTCCCATAGCTGAAAAACTATCAGCAACCACATTTCCTTCCCTAAAGACATGTTGAAAAGAGAACTCCTCCAAACCATTAAGGAGAGACCTAACGTCCTCAATTATTCCTTGAATTAACCATCCAATAGACATTGTACCTTTCATGGCTTCAACTATCAATTGAGAGACACCTTCGATTTCCAAGGTTCGGACGCCAATCAATAGTGCAATCTTGAGGCCCCATAGAAGCGCCATACCTTCCACCTGATTACTTGTGTGTTCTATCAAATTCCCCGAGTAGGTAGCAAACAAACAACTAGTATGGTCCCTAATGATACCACCCCCAGCCACATTCCTAGCTCTAGCCGTCCCATCAAAATTTAACTTACACCAGGGTGGTTTAGGAGATTTCCATTTCATGTTACATCTGGCAACCTTCTTAGAGTTTTCAAACCTGTGAAAGTCCCTAGGAAGTTTCCATATTCTAGTAGTTGCATTGTCCCAACCAGTTGGGGGTCTACTAGGATTCTTCCACTTGTAGACAAAGATATTTTCCAATAGGAGTTTATTAAGGGTTATCAACACACTATCAATACTACTCTCCTTATCCCTGAAAAATCTTGTTGTTCCTCTCTTTCCACAGACACCAAAAAATATGAGGTAGAATTTGTTGCCAAAGCTATCTGACAAGGGGATCGTTAGAAGGGTACCTCCAATTGATAAAAAAATTGTTGAATATCCCTATGAAACACCCATTGGATGTTGAGCCTCTAAAGGACATTTTTCCAAACTTGGGAAGCAAATTGACAGTGGATGAAAAGATGGGAGATAGTTTTAGCATCCTGTTTACAAAGAGTACACCTGTTGGGAAATTGAAACCCTCTTTTAACAAGGTTTTCAAGAGTTAAAAATTTTCCATGAATAGAAGCCCACCAAAAGAAGTTGATCTTTGGGATGAGTTGTGGGTTCCAAACCTTCTTCTAGCAATTTTCATTACCTTCGAATTTTAATAACATATGGTAAGCAAACTTAACTGAAAAGGCCCCTGTGTGATTTTTTATCCAGAATAACTTGTCCTCCTTGGGAAAAAGAGGAAGTCTCACCTTATTTATTAGAGCTTGGAGATCAAAAACCTTAGGGAGAAGATCAGGTTTGTCTAAGAAACTCTGCTCCAGGTTTTTCCATTTCCCTCTAGGGGTAATATAATCAACAATAAAAGTGCTAAAGAAGGGTATAGCCTGCTCCCTCAAAATATTGAAATTGTTGTCAGCAAGGGGTTTGTCCCCAATCCAATGGTCCTCCCAAAATATTATTAATATCCCATTGCCATTTTTCCATTCAATACCTTCCTTCAAAAGTGATCTACACTTGAGGATGTTGTTCCATATTTTTGACCCAGAGGGGAGGCCATTCCAATCCAAAGCTCTGGAAAAACAACCTTGATTTAGATACTTAACCCTCATGATGTTGCACCATTCAGCATTACCAACCACAAGGAACCAGCCTAGTTTGGAAATGAGGGCCTTGTTTAAATTGGTTATCTTTCTAATCCCTAAACCCCCTTGGCATTTAGGACAACAGAAAGTGTCCCAATTTACCAGAGCCAATATTTTTTTCTCTTCAACACCGGTCCACAAGAAGGTCCTTTGGATTCTTTCAATTTTTTCCACCATGGAACCTGTGATTTTGAAGAGAGAGAGGAAATAGACCAGGATCCCTTGGAGAGAGGTTGAGAGCAATTGCAGTTTACCAACACCACTGAGAAGCTTACCCTTTGAACCCGCAAGCTTCTTTTGCATCCTTTTCAAGATATTATTCCAAAAAATAGGAGTAACCTCCTTCACAATGAGGGGAAGGCCAAGGTAGGTTCTCGGCAAAGAAGCACTTTGAAAGCCCAGAATAGACAATATCTTAGCTTGCAAGTCAACCTTGGTGGTGAAGAAATAGATACTACTTTTTTGATAATTGATACATTGACCAGAGGTATTGGCATAATCATGAAGGAGGCATTTCCATTCTCTAGCTTCAACCACTGAAGAATTTCCAAAAAGGAAAGTGTCATCCACAAATTGTTGTAGAACTGAGGGGGGAGCGTAGAGGCAGCTTTGATTCCCTA
Organism: Sequoia sempervirens; assembly: GCA_007258455.2. Lineage (NCBI taxonomy): Eukaryota > Viridiplantae > Streptophyta > Pinopsida > Cupressales > Cupressaceae > Sequoia > Sequoia sempervirens. The sequence continues at coordinate 768,258,430 of VDFB02000003.1, forward strand.
AATCCTCCCCAAATGCAAGAGATACAGAAAGTTCCTACTAAGGACTTCATCAACCATAATGAAAAGATAGGGTGATAGAGGATCACCTTGCCTAATGCCTTTGACATCTTTAAAGAATCCCCAAGGAATCACATTGACCAAGACAGAATAGTGGACCGACTCAACACATTCCTGGACAATCCCAATTAATTTATCATTGAAGCCAAATTTGGAAAGAACTGAGTACAAAAATTTCCATCTAACCCTATCATATGCCTTAGAAATGTCCAGCTTGAAAGCAATACCTTGGTTCTTTATTTTTTCCATTGAGTGGATGATTTCATGGGTCGTAATAGCAGCATCAAGGATTTTTATTCTTGGAATGAATCCATTTTGGCATCTACTGATGATCTTGTTCAAAAGTGGCTTTAGTCGATTGACCAGAACTTTAGAGAAAATCTTGTAAACAGTGTTGCATAGACTTCTAGGCCTAAAGTCATCCATACACTTCAGGTCTTGGATTTTAGGGACTAAAACAATGTAGGTATTATTCAAATTTTTCAGCAATTTACAGGTTCTGAAAAATTCATTGGCTACCATGGTCAAATCATAGCTAATAATGTCCTAGTACTTCTAAAAGAAATCTGGGGGAAACCCGTCCAGCCCAGGGGCTTTATAGGCACCCATAGCAAACACTTCCATCTTAACTTCTTCCTTAATAATAGGGGCAAGGAGTTGCATACTATCCTCCTCACTAACAGCAGAAGGGAGGTGACTCAAAAGTGTGTCCTGCACATCAGTGGAGAGGCAGCTATCATTGTCCGAGTATATATGTCTAAAATAGCATTCAACTATTTCACCAATTTTCTCTTCATCTGTCACCTCTTGATTGGCTTCATTCAGTAAGCATTTGATGGTGTTTCTTTTCTTGTGCCTACTAGCCATCCTATGGAAAAAAGTTGAATTCATGTCACCCTCCTTCATCCATTGAATTTTGGGCCTCTGTTTCCAATATATTCCTTCCTTGCTTAAGCTATCTTTCCACTTCCTCCTCCAAATTTCTTCTTCCTCATGCAAAGATTATAGGGGATTTTCTTTGGTCATTAGATTTTGGATGTTGTCAAGCTTTATCCCAATCTCCTTTTTTTGCTTAAAAATGTCCCCAAAGGTAGATCTGGACCACCCTTTAACTTCATTTTTAATGAGATCAAGTTTTTGGGAGATTCTGTACATAGCTGACCCTTAGATCGGATAGCTCAGCCAATTTTTTATGCAATTTCTGAAATCTTGATGTGGCATCCACATAATCTCAAATATGAAGGGGTGGGGGCCAAGGAAAGGCCTATTCATCCATTGGAGCAAAATTGGGTTGTGATCAGAAATAGTCCTAGGGAGGGCATTAAGTGAGACATTGCACCCCAAATTACAACCCACAGAGACCAACACTCTATCCAGACGAACCTGAATAAGATGGTTACCTTTCTGATTGTTAGACCAAGTGAAAGGATTACCCTATAGCTCCAAGTCAAACAAACCAAACCTACTGATGAAGTCTGAGAGGTCACTCATGTCGTCACTGTAGTCCATAAGGCCACCAAGCTTCTCTGAAGGGAATAAAGGGGAATTAAAGTCACCGGCCACCATATACAAGGCATTTTATCCTCAAGAATTAAAGATATGACTTCTTCCCACATACTTTTCCTCCCTCCACAAGTATTAGGGGCATAGATATTAAACAGATGTCAAGTGCAATTATCAACTCTGAGGGTCACAGCAAGGTAGCTATGAGAAAACGCATAGGCTTCCACATCAATCTTAGCTGAGTTCCACATAGTAGCAATTCCTCCAGAAGCACCGTCTGCCTCACTATAGAAGAAGGAGGAGCCCAGCCATATTTTATTAGCTTTTGAGGAGAAAGTTTGGTAAGTCATCTTAACTTCTTGCAGAAGGACATCAATTTTAAGATCCATAATATGTTGTTTGAGAGAAAAAAAAATTGGGGACTATTCAACCCCCGCATGTTCCATGAGAGGAACTTCATTTTCTATTACGATGGGTTGAATCAAGGGTTGATTGTCGTCCACTATCAATTTCCCTAGTTGTAGCTTTGTGTCTTGATAATCTCTTTGAGGGTCTTCCAACTCTGTTATCTATTCCCACATCAACTTTCTTGGTTCTTGTCTTCATCTTTTGAGTCTACCAATCATCAATGTTATCCCCTCTAATCTAATATTTAGAGGCAGAGGGTTTAGAGTCGAGAGTGAGAATGATAGATTTAGTGACTTCCCCTATGGGTTCATCCACACCAAATGGCTAGGAAGAGAAAATGTACAAGATGTCAGTCTCCATCCTAGGCTTTGTGGGGGTAACTACCCCTATCTCCAATTGTTGCAGCACCGTAACAATCACAATGGTTAGCAACAATAGTCTCAACATTCTTGTTCCTGAATTTCATGCCTACAGATGACAAGGGAGTGACGATAGTTTTACCTTCCACCCCAAAAGTGGAAACAAGAGGAGACAAACCCAAATCCCTGAGTGGGGAGATTTCACCTTCCTCTAGGAAGCCAGGGGACTTCCCCCGTTCCACACCATTAGTATTCTTCTTAACTCTAGGGTCAGGAGATTTCATCATCTCATACAAACCATTAGTAAATGGATAATCATCCATCTCCATGGATGTAATGTTCTCCTGAGCAATACTACATTTGGGGAGCAACTGTGTTTCCTTCTCCCCAAAAGAAAAGGATGGGCTTTTCCCTTTCAACAAGGATTCCTTTGGTGTCGCGGCTTTGCAATCAGCAATAACATGACCCTGTTTACCACATTTTGACAAAACAAGGTGGCATTTTCATAAACAAGGGCCTGGGTCCATTGTCCCCATTTAGATTTTAGAGTTATAAAGTTTAGGAGAGTCTTTTTAATGGAAACATTAACACAAATTTGGGTGAAGAATAACCTGGATTTAGCCAGAGTGACTGTATCCGCAAAAATATACCCACCAAAGGAGTTACCAATCCATTAAAAGATCCTTTCATCCCAGAATTCCAATAGGAGGCCTAGCAAGAAAACCCACACAGGAGCCATTTTATTGAGTTTCATAGATGGATCGAAGCCTGGTTTCCATTTGGCCAAAGCTAGAAATTTTTTTCCATAAGTTCATGCACCCAAAAGAACATAAATCAAATCCTCCTCAACCATGAATTTGAAAAGGAATAAACCTTCAGGCATAGCAGAGACAATCACACTACCTTTCATCTTTCAACAAACATTAACCCATCTACGGACCATGTAAATAGTGGGCCTAAAAGCAAAGAATCTCCCCACTAGTGCAAGATGCAGTGAGGAGGCCACCTCATCCGTAACCATGTTAAGTAAACAAAAAAAAATTCCTTCTTTAGACTGAATAATGTTCGGTTAGATGGTCTCAAAAGTATTATTTCTAGTCCCAATAACGGCACTCTTCCAGCCAGCCTTGGAAGAGTCAACACCCTTAATGTTTCCATTGTCCCCATCAGTAGGAATCTTCGAGTGCAGTTTGGACTCACATGACATGAGCACCGCATCCCCATGTGCCACAGAAAAAACATGAGAGTTGCAAATCTTTTCCGTATCGGGTGGGGGGTCAGGCTGAGGGGAGGCAGAGTTCTCCCCTAAACCAACAAGCATGGACGAAAAATTTGAAAATCTCATGTGGGAGTTTGCAGAGTGAGAGTTTGTAGAGTGGGGACAAGCTTGAAGTTATACACCCAATGTTAGTACAAACAAAACAAATGAATTTTCATTTTTGAAATCAAACATTACTGTTCCAACTTTACATCAATTTTCAACATCATTTGTATTCATTTAAACTTTACATAAACATGGAACATATTTTGATAAGGTTAGTATCAAATAGGACATCTAAAACTATTAGTGATGGTAAAATCAACATTACACAAAGGTTGAGATGTGTAATAAAATCAAATACTAAAGATACATTGTAAGTGGTGAATCAACCTCAATCTATTTACCTTTCCAAGTGAGTTATTTAATGCCTAATCATTAGAAATGAAGAAAATAATTTAAACAATACTTTAAACCAATATTACAAGCATAAACCTACAAGAAATAAGCTAACAAGAACTATACCATCAAATATTGAACACACTAACGTTATAGGATTAATAACTCAACTTGAGATTGATTATGTGTATTTACAGTATACACACATAACTAAACATATACACATAATTCATGACTATTTAGTTCGTTAACATTTGTTTTTGATAAAAGGGTAAAACGGGTTTTACAGGGACCCGAAACCACAAAGTTTACAAAAAAGAAGAGAGGACACAAAAGTCCCACCAAAAAGACCAGTTGTCTGAGAAAAGATCAGCAGCAACTACACGAGACAGGCCAGAAAGGACAAACCAAAAAGAACAGTACAGAAAACACAAAAACCCAGCCATTAACTCAAAGTCTTGAGGACAGACTCTGTATCCGCCTCCAAATTCTACATATCATTGACTCCCTTTTTAAAAATTTGAATCATCTTCAAAGTAGGAGGGACCTTGCGCTTCAAATTGGCTCTGGTTCTTTTGGAGATGCCCACATCCATTTCCTGGCTTTTGTCCTCTGTTTCCTCTAGATCCACCACCAGAGACCCCTATTGGGCTTTGTCTAACTTTTTTGTCATCGCGTTGATGATAATGGCATTGTGTCTTGCCATTTGGTTGTTTTGCTTAGCAACAGTTTTAATGGTATTCCTTATATTCTCAACCTTGGACTCAATATTTCTATTGTTGTGACCATGAACCCTCTATCCACATCTTTCTTCTCAATCTCAGCAATCTTAGCACCCAGCTCTTCAATCTTGCTTTGAAGGGCCCAATTTTTTATTTTCAACTCATTAATTTCGATGAAAGTCCATCCTAAGAGTTTGAAGTGGGACTCAAAGTTGGTTTTGGAAAGGTACAGAACATCCAAAGACGACTCCTTTCCAAAATTAGGGCAGGTTTTCTCAGGGTTAGGAATAAACGGGGAGTCATCTTTAGCAAGTTTATCTAGCAGAGGTTCAGCGCAAAACTCAGTTTTGTTGGCATCGGACTCCTCCGAATCAGAGGAGTCTTCGAAGTAGGAAACAAGGTAATTGGCCTAGGGTTTCTTATCAAAAGAGTTGTTCTTAAGGGAAGGGCTATCAGGCTCAAGCTCAGTACGGGCTTTACCAGAGATGGGAGTAGGGTTTTTGTTCCCAGAAGGGCCAGCGTGCTAGCAAAGGAAATTTCTAGCCGGACTAGAGTTAGGCAGATACTTCAAGCCACTGGGCTCAGTGTCGTCACTCTCAGAATCAGGGATAGTTTCCAGAATAGCAAGGGCAGGCAAATTTTGGACATGTTCAACAATCAACCTTATTAACCCAGTGTGCAGGATGGGGAATCTTTTAGGGTTTTTCTTATTATCCTCTAAGCTTTTCTTCAAGGAACATAAAAGATAATAGGGGAGAGAGACCCTAACCTTCTATCGAAAGTGGTTTAGAAGAGAAAAATGGTAACCATAAACTCTGGTGAAACGCCCATCCACCATAATGTACTCCATGATGACCCGCAGAACCTTTCTCCAAATGGCCTTTATGGTGTCTGCATCGAAGTAGCTATTAGCAATTTTAACAAGACTTAGCCTTTCTTTGTCCTTTTTGGGAAATCTAATCACGGCTTCATCAAAAAAAGCCCTGTCCCTGAAGAATTTCTTCCCATCAATAGATAAGCCCATAACATCAGCGATTAAACTTTCGCTGAGCTCCACATTCCTACCAAATAGGGTCAAATTCCCATTATTCCAATTTTCGACAAAGAGGTCCATATCCTCCTAGTTAGAGCCATGGAGTTTCTCTAGGAAAGGAAGCAGCCCTCCACTTTTAACCTTTTTCCAAGCCTTGGCATTTTTCATATGTGTTTCGTAGCTGTCTGGCTCAATTCGCTTTCTGTCTCCACCCATTTCAGCTGACATAGTGGAGTGGACCCAAGTGATATTTTTACTAAAATTGGCCCCGCCAGATCTAACCCACAAAGCGTTCGGAGCTTTCTTGAAAATTATGCTACTGAGCTCAGTCCCATACAATCTAATGATTGTGATGTGAAAGGTCCAACCTGTCCTCATTAAAGGGATAACACGTCGCTTTCCATGTGATTTATCATAATTTAATAGGGCACAGACATTAGAGTTAAGATCACTCATATTAAGCCAGGTGCGCACATCTTTACTCCTAACTCCTTCATTAGCGAAAAAATTCACAATAGCATTGGCTTCTCTATAAGCATGTGAAATTTTAACTTTATCAAATTTTTCCAAAGTCAAAATGGCATCCTCGACCCACGATTTAATGGTCCACGAGGGGGGAGACTTACCACAAAGGCAGTCGATTATGTTTTTGATCTCGTTCAAGCCACGGATTTTTAATGTTAAGACTTTGGGCTAAATTTATGATGTGAAAAGCTCTAGCAGCCTCCACCAAATGATTGGTTTGGGAACCAAGAGGAGAGGTTGTCGCACCAATGAAGTTGCCAAAGGAATCCCTTATGACTCCACCACAGCCTGCCGCCCCCGGATTACCTTTAGCCGCACCATCAAAGTTAGCTTTGATCCAACCGTTTGGTGGAAAAGACCAACAGACCCCCTCTCTGTCCTTCTTGGCTTTCATCACGGTGCTAGGAAAATCAAGACTTATGTTCCAATCCTTAGAAATAGTGATGTCATAGGATGAATGCACAGTCTTCATGGACATGCTATCCTTCTGAACCAAAGCATTGAAATTTTCCTTCAAAAATCTGACTATTTTATCAAAGACAATATCCACAGAGGTTTCTTTATCTCTATAAATTCTATTGTTGCGTTCTTTCCAGAGGCCCCAAGCCACGTGAGGGAAGGATAAATCCCAAAAAATCCTGAGCATAGGATTTCTGGTCGGGGCTTTCCATTGAGTGAAGAAGTTTTCAATGGACGAAGGGAAAACCCAAGGAAGGTGCCATAACCTAATAATTGTTTCCCAAATAGAAGCAGCAAAAGAGCAATGAAGGAATAAATGATGCACAGACTCGGCCTCCATCTTACAAAGAAAACATCTATTAGGAATTTGAAATCCGCATTTACATAGGTTATCAATCGTGAGCACCTTGTTTTGGAGAAGGATCCAGAAAAAGATATTGATTTTAGGTATCAAGTGTTTGAACCAAGCTTTAGACCAGAAAGGAGGACGGTCTAGAGAAGAAGTAATCCTAGCAAAGGTAGAAGACACAAAGAAATTGCCAAAGGGTTCATCTATCCAAACCACATGATCATCCAGCTGCTCAGAACTAAGTCTAACAGCCAGTAGAGAAGATTGAATAGGAGCCAAAGTCTGATTAACACTACACAAGTCCACCCAATTACCATTCACTCTGTAGTCTTTCACATAAATTCCAAACCGTGCCTTACAAATCTCTGCCCATTCACTGAAGGAATTGATTTTTATCATGGGCTCCTTAAAAAGCTATATGTCCTCCCAAAATCTAGTATAATAACCATTTCTCACTTGCCATCCAATACCATCATCCACAATCTTTTTTCCATTGATTATATTATTCCAGCATGTAGATCCTCTGGGAAGAAGGTGGGGATCCTTCTTAATAATGGAGGAGCAGTTGATTTCTAAATATTTACTCGCCAGAATATCAATCCACTCCCCTAAAGACGAAGAAATTCTCTAGATTTGTTTAGCTAGGAGAATTTTGTTAACAGATCTGATTCTTCTTAAACCAAGTCCTCCGGCCTTTTTAGGTCTGCAAACTAGATTCCAGCCAATTAAGGGAAGTCTTTTTTTTTCCTCAACACCTGACCAAAGAAACCTTTTTTGAATTTTTTCAATGGCATCAGCAAATTTAGTAGGAATCTTAAATAGGCTCAGGGCATAGATAGGAAGATTCTGGAGAGAGGCCTTGAGGAGCTGAAGTTTTCCAACTTGACTTAGCAGGGCTCATTTCCAGCCGGTGAGCTTCTTGCTGAATCTTTCAACCAGCGAAAGCCAAAAAGACTCAGGAGGTTTCAAGCTTAAGGGTAAACCAAGGTAGGTGGAAGGAAAGGAATCCACCCTACAACCTAGAATCCTGGAAATTTTAGCCTGTCTATGATCCGGAGTGTTGAAGAAGAATAGATAAATTTTTTGATTGTTGATCAGCTATCCTGAAGCTCTCCCGTATTTGTCAAGCAACTATTTTATAGTTTTGCCTTCAGACACCGTGGCTTTACCCATAAGCATAGTGTCATCAATGAATTGTTGATGGGAACACACCAGATTGCCCGAAGAAGGTTTGAGACCAAAAAGAGATTTAAAGTCAACCAGTTTTTTCAGATTCCTGCCTAAACTTTCAGCCATAATAGTGAATAAAATAGGAGAGATAGGGTCACCCTGCCTTAGACCTCTGGTGCTCTAGAAAAAAAAGGTGGGGGATCTGTTGATCATAATCGATATGGAAGCCATGGACACAAGTTGTTCCACCATTTGAATAACCCTGTTACAAAAACCAAAAGCCTTTAAAATTTTAAATAAGAAAGTCCAGTCAACTCTATCATAGGCTTTTGAGATATCAAGCTTTAATAAAAAGCCTTCAGTCTTTGAATCAACTAAGGAGTGAATATTATCATGAATAGTAACATTATAATTCACAAATTAAACCTTATTTCTTTACTTCATAAATCTACCCAATTATTATTCTTCTTACAACAATTCTTAGGTGATTTCAATTACCAACTTTGCTTACTATACCTAGACTCTTCTATGATAAGTTGCTTTAAAATCACTTTGATATAAACTAAAATTTTATTATTCTTGGATAAAATGGAGATATTTTTGATCCACTAATAAACCAAATAAATAATTAAACTCTCTCACAAGAACACAATCCTCAAAATAAGAGAATAAATAAAATCAATAATTTGGAACCAATATTTCGAAGCACTATACAATTAAACTCTTAATGGATAACTGGAATCTAATTTTTAAAAACTAACTTAAGAATACATGTAAGGGTTTTTTTCCTCATGTTTCTATCTCTCATATTTAAGATTTCCTTTAAATTTTTATCTTTCCTTCATGATACCCTAACTTAGTTTCACTCAATTTTCTTTTGGCTTTCAATTTATTGTTTTAGTTTAAAAGTAGGAGATGGTAATTTTTTAATCATAAACTCTATTTGGTTTATTGGGTTACTCTTATTTTAAGATATGTTTTAAAAATATTGTATTTCTAGAAACCCTTTAAATTTTATCATCTAACTCTTTGTTTTTCATTCTTTGTGAACAGATTTGTAGGACTGTTTTATGAGAGATTTTTATTGTGAATAAGGATGCCAATGTTTTCCCAATAAATCTTAATTCGTGATCTGGGTTAACACAATTTTTTAATATGTTTTTATGTGATTAAACTATATGTTTTATTCGCATGTTTATCAATTTTTATGATCAAATACATGAAACTAATTTTAAACAAATTATTGTTTGGCATAGGGGCAACAATATTGTTACCTCAACAAAACCAACCTATTTTCTCTTGGAATTCATTTGCTAAAAATTCCAAGATATTCTTTCTTATTCAACACATGTACCTAAAATTTAAAGATACACAAAGAAGAAGAATAATATGAGCCAATGGGCTCTCCACCCAACCATAGGATTGAGATTCAATCCACCCCCGAGCTAGGGTCACATAGCACTTCCAAAAAATTACTTTCCACATAGGATCCACAACCAAAGTGCATCATATAACATCCACATAAATAAACTTGACACGTTACAACCACTAATCGCAAGGATTCCTAAACGAGTTCACACTTTACATACATTGCATATCACAACATCTTGCATTCATATTTCTTTATTTTAACACACAAAAAGCGTATAAATCAAATTAAACTAAGCAACGTGGAAGACTCAACCAATGCAAACCACAACAATACTTGTAGCCAAACAAGGGATTCAACATAAAATTTCACATAGATTTTTTATAAGCAAGATCAATATGACAACAAACTCATTACAAATCAACAAAGATAGAAAACTAAAAGGTTAGACCTCACCAAGAAAGTTTTCTATACAACTTGTAGAACACTCTCTGCAAGAAATCTCTTTCATTGCTCTTTCCTCTTCACAAACATGGAAAGAACTCAAAAATGAAGAATGAAAATCAAACATGAACTCAAGAACAATCCAAAAAGCAAAAGAGAGAAACCCCCACCTCCACACAAATAGAAAGAATAAATGGAAGGGGAAAAGGAAACCACATTCTCAACTTCCCAACCACCCTTTCAACTCTAATTTTCGTCACTTTTTATAAGTGAGTAATTAGAGTGGGTTTAAGACTTTATTAAAGGGGTTTTATGGAATAAAAATACTCCTATCTGATAAACCTATCACTAGGAAACTTTTTAAATAAATAAACCCACATAAAGACTACATAAAACATAAAATAAGTGACCATATTAATAAAGTGACTTAAGGGACTAATAAAACAACTCTCACATACACACAACCCATACCACACAAAACAAGGTTAAATCACATGCCCATGAAAAGACTAATATTTAACAAGGATACAATAATGGAAGTAGCTATTGTTGGAAACAAGCAACACTGAGATGGGGGGTGGATCAGTGTTCTGCAAAAATTAATTTTATTATTTTGATCTTTGATCCACTTAGAACATTCAACCAAGAGTAATATGCAGAAACAGAAAGCAAACAACCACAACACCATAACACAAGGATTTTTACGTGGAAACCCTGTTAGGGGAGAAACCATGGTGGATGGTCAATCCACAATAAGTTCTCAGTATACTCAAAAAAAAGATTACAAAATAGGAATGCGCTTGCATTCAGGCACACTACCTAGAGCTCATTGCTCAAAATAAGAAGGCACATTGCCTTACAGAGATTTGGATTAGATCCAAGAGGATTAACTGATGAGATAGCATCTACAAATGCTTGATTACAATTATGATTAGGCTCTAATGTCGATCTTCTGTCCTTTTGACTGATACTGATCTTCTGCTCTGACTCGCTAGCCAAAATATTTATGTGCAAGTGAAACTGTGCATAAAATAGGTCTAACACACTTCTAGTATTTGCAATACACATCGAGACACCACACATATATATCAAAATGATATAATTGATCATCTATATATATCTATGACTAAGGATTTAATTGCTACAAGTTGACTCCAACAAAACTTAGAAATATTTGCAACTTGTCAGCTCAAATCATAAGTAAAGTTCAATGTGTATCCACAACAGTTGGCTACACCTTAGCTTGGACCCAAAACATAATGATAAAACACAAAAATATTTGAACAAACATTTTCTAAACATCTACAACATGTTTTATCAACTGAGTTAGACCCAAAATACTGATAAACAGAGAAATAACAACCGGATCTCCAAACTAGCACAAGACTTGGTACTAGGAACTAAGATTTCTGAATAACACAAGAAACATACTGATGAACCTCCCATGAGATCCACAACACAAAGTAACAATTGGAAATCTGTACATGTATCATCGAACACCAATCTGTCAGATGCTTTGTTCTTCCAGACTGACTTCACTTAGACTGTTGGTAGAAGAAAATGATGTCATGCGGATCCAATTACCAACTAGGGTTGCCATCAATGACAACACCAAAGCATAACTACAATGTCTCTTGCCAACAATCTCCCCGTTTGGCATTGATGGCAACACTTAGTGAAAAATGACTAAGTGTTTGATCAAAACCAACATGAGTTATACTGCCATTACAAAACTTCAAAAAGAAACTTCAACCTTGGAAAAATAATTCCCCCTATGATGACTATGCATTTTTCATTGTACACTTCTCCCCCTTTGACATCAATGGAAAAAACTGGGGAAATCAAAACAAAATTCCAAAACTGTACAGGTATGAACTTGTAACTTACAAAAGTTTGAAAATATCTGCAAAATCTTGCTTCAGCACTCTTAAACTATTATCACAACCTTTTTAATACTTTCCAAAACTGTTATGTGACCACAAATTAAATAGGATTGAGCTTCTGCAGTCTCAAGATTCTCTGGGTCACTAACTACTACAGTAGCTTTCTCTTCCTTCAAAGCACTCATCATTGTCTCAATCTTAGGACAAATTAGTTCTCTGAGTTCACTTACTCTTCCAATAATCTTGTCATTTTCTCTCTTCAGGCATCTTATTTTTTCAAGTAGACCTATTACTTGACCTCCTTGTTGAACCACATCACCAACTAATGGATCAAAATAGCAGAAATGGTAGCTAATTGATTTTCCAAATCCTTGACCTTTTTCTTATTACCTTCAGTAAACTTGGACAAAATCAAACAAGACTTGTAGGCTTTTCCAACTTCATATATAGAACCTTGAATGTTCTTTATGCAAGTAGCTAACATAATCTTATCCTTTGCAATTACTACCTTCAACTGACTAAGTCTTTTTATGTTAAACTCTTTTTGCACTTTATCCTCAGTAGATTTCTCAAGAGACTCAAATTGAGTACTTACAACATTTATTAGCTTCTTTAGCTCGTTGGAAGAGGAACCTAATGGATCCATGACATGAGTTGGCATTAATTTCTATAGGACTCCAGATGCAAGGCTTTGCAGTTCACTATCCTCTATGTGAGATTTCAGAATCTTCTCACTGGCCTTAGCTTGAGCAATTGATGCAACTTTCATCATCTGAATTTGGGACAGAGTAGATTGATTGAACTTTCATCCAATTCAGGATCAAAATCTTCCTATCACTCCATCAAAGATCTCTTCACTACCATGGCAGTGTCTCTTTCCTCTACTCTAATTTCCTAAACTTTTTCTTCTTTAGCTTTGGGTTCTTCTGAGATTGTTACCAAATTGCTTTCAGGCATTTCTACTTCTTCATTTTGCACCACCTTCTCCTCAACGAATATCACCTTAGGAACTTCAGTTTCCATAGGTGTCTCTGTATTTTCCACACTAGGAGGAATCAAAATATCCTCAACTTCTAGAGGATCAAATACATTTATGTTCTCCTCATTCACGTTCTCTTCTTCATTGACTTTTACCTCCTCATTCACTGCCCCATTTACCGGAACATTTTAAGCATTCGTTTCCTCTATGTTGATCTTATTCTTTGACATAAATTCTTCCAAAATTTCCTTAGTTTCACTGACAATAGCATCAGTTTCACCATTCATGATTTTATTCACCCTTGTCTTGCTCTTGAATTCATTTTTATCCTTTTCAAGGAATGAATCCATCTCTTCAATTGACATTTCAGGACACAAATATGCAAGAACTATCTTCCTCAGATTATCTTCTTCTACTCTAGCATTTACTCTTCTTGACTCCAAAATATTATACAAATTCTGGGGTAGGATAGACATAATCTCAACTAGAGCTTTATTAAAAATGTTCAGATGTTTTATTGTAGCTTCTTCTACAACTCTTTGACCAGATTCATCAAAGGTTTCAAACAATTCACAGAGAGGCTTAAGATTACCGTCCTTGACAACTGCATTCACAACTTCATCAACTGACATACCAGGCTTATCAACTTTATCCTTCTTTTCCTTTGCTTCTTTGCCAAAAGATTTTAACTCGACAGCCTGAGTTTCAGAAGCTTTTACTTCTCTCAAGACTTCTTCTGATTCTGTTTCCTCATCTTCTCAAATAGGCTTGTATGTTCTTGTACTTTTATTCTTCTTCCTTTTACCGAAAGGTTGGTCTTGAGCTAGCTTTGCCGCAAGGGAACTCCTTGTAGATCTAGTGCGGATAGAGGATGCACTAGGACTAGCAAACTCTATTTTTTCTTTCACTTATGTAGCTTCTACCTCATCTCTCCTTCTTCTTACTTCTTTCAAAGCTTCTACAGGTAAACCCATCCTTTCTGCAAAAACATTTGTTTCTTTTCTTACTCTCTTGACTATCATAGGTTTTCTCAATTCCTCATGAACTTGCATACTTTTCTCTACATATGATCCAAATCTCTCTTCTCCTTGATCCATAGGTGAGTTCAACAAGTGTTCAGCATACATCTTCAGAATGTTTTCCTCCACTTCATAACCCATTGGCATGATCCAAATTGTTTTGGGATCAGCAGCTTCCATATGACATTAGTCAATATCCACCATGAAGCAAATAGTATCTTTGTATTGTTCCACAACTGAAGTGGGAATTCTTTCCCTGGAATGCATCATATTCTGGAAATTTTTGAAATAACCCCAAAGGGTAGTGTTCCTGACTTGACGATCACCCATTCCAAACAACTTGTTCCTTATCTGAACAGCTACAGGCTCATCTCTTTGCCAATGTACTTTCCTAATGCCTAGAACCTCATTCATGAAATATAAAAATAAGCACAATAGCATATTACCATACTTGAAGATATTCTCCTTGTCTTTCTTGATTTTTCTTAGGTTCTCCATCAGCTGACTTATGAGTAGCTCACGCAAGTCATACTCTGTATTTTGCTTTATCATTTCATAAGTTGCATAGATGCTCGTACCGGATACAAAATTTTCCCAGCTGGAATGGTATATCTTGTAACCAATGACCATTGATGTGAATTTCACATCTACTTCAGCAATGTCTTCAATTGTCATTGCTCTTCTATCCCAATGTGCACCTGTTGCCTCAGTAACTTTGTCATTCTTCACGGATTTTAAAACTAGAAGTCTGCCAGTGGAATTTAGACCAGTTATTGCACATATAGCCTCCTTTGTGATTTTGAAAGGTACATCTAGCCACATGAACTCATCATGAACACGACTCAAAATGTATCTTACCCATTCGTTTTCCTCAAATATGGGAAATCTCACAAACTTCTCTTCTATGGTTTGAAATTCTGGTTTTACAATAAAATCTTCTCCAACTATGTGATGGGAGTATAGATTCATTATATGAGAGGTGTCTAGCTATTCAATGTTCACATGAATATATGCCCTAATATCCTCAGTGTGCAAAACTCTGTACAGCACAGATGAAAACGCACCTAATGGCTTGGTCTCCATAGACTTATAGGGATGCCATTTGAATTTAAGATGCGGTTTGTCTTTGACTTCAACTACCAGAGGAGTGGACATGATTTCAAATTCAGAAGTTCATAGACTTTTCAAGAATTATCTTTTCACCAAATTGAGGTTTGATCGCCGATTTTTCTTCACGCCTCTGAATCTTTCCACAATTCAACAAAGCTCACTCCAGGGCTCCTTCAAGCTGCTTTTCTTCAAAATGTAAAGTGACAAATGAAAGATAAAAGTGACTTTTTATCACTCGCACAACTAACCCTTTTTGTCGCAATAAATTCCTTAACCCTAGTTCATCCGGTTACTTTGTTACAGACATAGAGATAGATAAACCTTCTATGGATCCTCTATACTACATAGTACCTTCTCAAATCAGTTGGAAAACATCTGAAAAGCATTGATCCACCTATTGGACTGGTCCACATTCTAGTATCACTTGCCTACAGGGGGTTGAAGAATTTTCCTGATAGCTCCCCCTAGGCCAAAGGCCCAAAACTAATTCCCAAAGGAATTACCAGAAGTAGATTCTAGTGTAGGGACATTTTCTTCATCAGAGGGTTCCTTCTTCACCCATTTCTTCTACATTTTCCTCTTGATCACATTTGTAGTGACTTTCCCTTTTCCTTTGACATCCTATTGTGTATTTTTTTCTTGCCGGACCTCTTCTATTCCAACAGAATCTAGCAATGTGCCCAAATTTGTTGCAGTTGTAGCACACAAAATTTCTCTGATCAGACCAACTGTTCCATTGATTTTTCCTTGATCTACATTGGTTAGCAATATGCCCAAGTCTATTGAATGCATAGCATCTGACATCTCTACTAAGGTTGTTTATCACAAATTTGCATTCATTTGATTTATGACCATACTTGTAGCAATTAAAGCACTGACCTGAGAATGATGGTCCACTTGTGTTCATCCTCCTCCTACACTAAGAAGCCATATGACCGAATTTGTTGCAAGAAAAATAATAACCATTTAATCTCTGATCATTCGGTTGTCTTACTGGATTTCTTCTGGCTCCATTCACCTGATTTCCTTGTCAAAATATTCCTTGTCTAAAATTCCTTTGTCTAGAGTTCCTTTGTCCAAAGTTCCTTTATCTAGAGTTCCTTTGTCCAGATCCAAAATTTTCTCCTTCTTCATATTAAAGACCTCTCCTGTCACCATCAGCCCTCTAACCTTTAATCAGTTCATCAAGTTTGGCTAAACTGGCTTTGAATTTCTCCTTGTACTCATTTGCAGTATTAAGTTCATCTCTCAGATCATCTAAGTTATTTTTCAAGAACTTTCTCATTGTTCTTAGACTGTTCCAATTCATTCTCCAATTGGCTGCATTATTCAGATTTTTCTTTCAAAGATTGAGCAAGTTTTTCTTCATTCTTCTATCTGTCTTCAAATTCCTTGGTTATTTTCATCATGATGGACTCCATCTCACACTTTAGGGTTGCATTTTCTCTGGAAAAATTTTCACATTCTTTTGTTTTCTCTTTTAAGGCATGACTGAGTTGTTCATCATCCATGCTTCTATTTTTCTACTTGAGCTGATCAAATAATTCCTTTCTTTTCTCCTTTGACTCATTGATTTTGTCTTTCAATGACTGGATGAATTTTTTTGCATTCTCAAGATTTTCCTATAGTTCCCGGTTCTCAGATTTTGACTAGTCAAGATCATCCAAGGCCACCATAAGTTGCTATTGAAGACTGCTTGTATCCATTGAAAACACCTCCCAAGATCACCCCAAGCTGTTAGACTTCTTTCTAGGATCTAGTTCTGATACCAATTATTGGAAATAAGCAACACTAAGAGGGGAGGTGAATCAGTGTTCTGCAAAAATTAATTTTATTATTTTGATCTTCGATCCACTTAGAACATTCAACCAAGAGTAATATGTAGAAACAGAAAGCTAACAACCACAACACCATAACACAAGGATTTTCACATGGAAACCCTGTTAGGAGACAAACCACGGTGGATGGCCAATCCACAATAAGTTCTAAGTATACTCAAAACAAAGATTACAAAATGGGAATGCACTTGCATTCAGGCACACTGCCTAGAGCTCACTGCTCAAAATAAGAAGGCACACTGCTTTATAGAGATTTGGATTAGATCCAAGAGAATTAACTGATCAAATAGCATCTACAAATGCTTGATTATAGTTTCGGTTAGGCTCCGATGTCGATCTTCTATCCTTCTGAATGATACTGATCTTCTGCTCTAACTTGCTAGCCAAAATCTTTATGCGCAAGTGAAACTGTGCATTAAATTGGTCTAACACACTTTTAGTATTCACAATACACATCGAAACACCACACATATATATCAAAATGATATAATCGATCATCTATATATATCCGCGAGTAAGGATTTAATCGCTACAAGTCGACTCCAACAAAACTTAGAAATATTTGCAACTTGTTGGCTCAAATCATAAGTAAAGTTCAATACGTATCCACAATGGTCGGCTACACCTTAGCTTGGACCCAAAACATAATGAGCAAACACAAAAATATTCGAACAAACATTTCCTGAACATCTGTAACATGTTTTATCAACTGAGTCGGCCCCAAAATACTGATAAAGAGAGAAATAACAACCAGATCTCCAAACTGGCACAAGACATGGTACTAGGAACTAAGATTTTTGGATAACACAAGAAATATACTGATGAACCTCCCATGAGATCCACAATACAAAGTAACAACTAGAAATTTGTACATGTATCATTGAACACCAATTTGTCAGATGCTTTATTCTTCTAGACTGACTTCACTTAGACTGCTGGTAGAAGCAAATGATGTCATGTGGATCTGATTACCAACTAGGGTTGCCATCAATGACAACACCAAAGCATAACTACAGTGTCTCTTGCCAACAACTATGTGCCCCCCTTATCAACATTGGCCAATTTTTACCTGTTTTACTCAACCAAGAAAGTGTGTCAATATTACTCATGATTTATTATAATTAAAACAAATGACATGAATTAAAAATTGCAAGAATAATAATCAACTATAAAATTGGATCCATTAATCTACACAAGTAATATACAATTTAACACTCCTTACTTGCATGATACCTATTATGGAGTCAAGGAACAATTGAGTGAATATTATCTGTTATCAAAATATCACCACTTATGTCAATAGAATATTTAACTTATTATGCATACTACTGTAAATAACATTAAAAATCAATAATTGTAATTACCTACTATAATTTAATCCACTTAATATACATAGTAATATTACCAAGAACTGAACATATCGATCATTGCATAATTATGTAGACAAAGAATGGAACTCATCTGACTATCACAAGTATTCACTATAACTATTAGAAAGGATTAGTCAAGAATATGAACTTCATGGTGTAGCAATAACCATCACTCATTTGTACTCTCCAACATGAAGAACATAGAATATAATATATAAATCATCAAAAACTAATAGGATCGACAAGGCCACAAGGGATGAGGTCTTACATTTTCAGTCAACAAATGATTGAAGGGTAGTAACATATGCTCTTTACACAATCTTAAAATAACATAAAAACAAGCTACCATGTAGTAAAAACAATTTATGTGCTTCATGAGCACCTCCAAATCTGCTCCTTCCTCTTGCAAACAATCACCTAGAACCTTCAATCTCCAACCATGGAGCCTTCAATCTCTAATGGTTGCCTTCAACTTCTTAACCTACAACAAAAATCCTTCAAAACCCTCTTGGAGAATACCACGCCCAACTCTCCCTTTCTCCAAACCTACATGATAGGCTTAGATAATGGCTTATTTTCTTTTGTTTTTATACATGTTTCAAGATACTTTTAGATACATTCTCTAGAAAATGTTCCTACATTATACTACCCTTTCATATCCATTATGCAAAATTGAACTTTAAATATGATGATGAAATTATGGTTATAATATATTAGTATTATGTTTTATATGAATATATGTATGGAATGTTGATGGAATTTTATGAGTTAATTGTGATAGTTATCCTTGTGTACATGTTTTGCGGAATTAACTTTTTTGCAACTAAAGAGGAACCATGATGCAGTAGTTGTAGGATGAACACGTAGCAAAAGGAATGACTGATTACCGAAACACGGGAAGCTCCAGGTTAAACTGAACATGGTGATCATTGATCAAAGGCACTTAATGAAGGTTGGACGTGTGTTATTATAAGTAGTTTAATAAACACTAAAGAATCGGTCTCCTTTACTTATGGAATTTTGACAAGTGGTTGTATGTTTACATACAATTTTTTTTACAGAGTTCTAATTCTGATGAGATTCTCTTTCCTTTTCAATTATAGGTTGAATAATTCAAGTCTTAATTCTATGCCCTATTATCTGGGAGTGGATTTTCTTTCAATAAAGATTCCCTCAACTTGTATATAGTTTTTGATTGAATCCGTAGGAGTTAGTTGGTTTTTCTCAATTTTATGTTATCAGTTACTTTCAGTTTCAAGACATGAAAAATATTCTGAATGATTGAGTCTAGTATGTGGAAAGATCTTTTGTAATCTTTTATGATATACAATGAATGGAGTTAATCTTATGGGATGCGTAGAATCTATTAGTTAGATTTGAGTTTAGTTAAAGTGGGAACAGTTACTTGAGCAGGGCACTCAAGGTATTGTTCTTCGCTTCATTTTCTAGTTATTTATTTCTATTCAAATAGTTGTTATTAGTTCATCATTATTCATGAATCATATGCAAGATAATTATAATTTTCTCTTGCTTATTGTGTATGAATGCTTGTGAATATGCATGTAATGATTAACTAGTAGCACTCCAGAGGATAGTTTAGCTAAGTCATTAGTTTTAATTAAGTTTTCAGTTGGTACAATATTATTTTATTAGAAATAGTTTAGTTATAGTCTAAGTTTTAGGTACCTGTAGCAACTAGTTATGATTTATGCTTTTACTATTTTGCAATTTTGTGAATTTCCAGCAAGTAGAATAACTTAAGTAGGTAGTTTAGGTAGATTACATGAAGGCATATATAATGTTTCACCATCATAAGATTAAAATCCTTGGGTTGAAAATTTAATGTGGTCTTAAGCAATGTAAAATGGACTGTTCAACCAGTTAAACCTCTAAATTGAGTAGGTTCTACCAAGTTTACAATGCATTAGGTTAGACTCTACATTTTTGGCACCGTTGTTGAGGATGGTGCCATTTTCATAGACCCTTTTTTTAATTTTTCATATTTAATTTCTCTTTTCAAGCATTAGGACTATTAGATACCATATTTTTCAACACCAGAGATATACTAACATTGTGCAGGGCCACTGAATCTATAGCCATATTTCATGTATGCAGAGGCAAAGAGATTCCTTGGGTAGGTTCCTTCCCTCCACATGCTAGGAAGCTATAGAAGATATTGGTGACCATAGTACTCAAAGTGAAGGTACCACTAAAGAATAAATTTCATTTTCACCAACATCTAGCACACATTCAAAAGGAACATACTTCACCATGGGGGACGTAGTAGATGATGATGTTGAATTCCCAGTATTTGAGTTCCCCATCACTAACCAGAAAAGGGCTACAATGTTGAAGAACATTACTCCTTTAGCATTACTAGTCTTTTATGGGTTAATGACTAAGGACCTAGATACATTCCTCTTTGAATTTTATGTCTTATGTAGAAGTTATGACTATACTTCTGATGCACATAGGCTAAACCTTTTCCCTGCCACCCTAAAAGTTGCAACTTTGAGATGGTTCATGGGATTAGGTAAAGATGATGTTCTTGATTGGGACACCATGAAGATACTATTTTTAGAGAAGTATCAAGACTATTATAGAGGACCTGATAGGAGGAAAGATGATATTTTTAGAATGATACAAAATGATGATGAACCCTTAAAGGATTATGTGGAGAGATTTCAATTTTCTCTAAAGAAAAACCCACAAAATAAGTTGTCAGACGAGTCTCTCAAGTTAGTCTTTTTGAGAGGAGTCAATGATAACTACATGGATGCCTTGAACCTCATTGGAAAAGGATATATTTCTTAGATACCATTTTCAGAAATTTGTAAGGTCTATAGGAATTACTCTAGGACCTTTACTAAAATTCCAAAAGGAGATAGATAATTAGTTATTGGTAAATCATCTACATGGGTTTCCAAAATAGAGCTAAGCAATTTATTATCCAACATGAAGGAGGATATCATTAGTCATTTCTAACTCAATTAGATACTCTCCACATTAAGAAAAAGTAGGAGGAAGTTGAGGCTATGCTCACTGAATATTGTCCAAGATGAAAGTAAAGAAAAGTAAATTGTAAATGCAAAAGAGTGGCTAGTATCCAACAAGATAAAGTTCAGAAGCCTAATTTTCAGCCAATTGAAGGAGATGATGGGCATCTCTTTTATATAGCACAAAGGATGCCATGGAAGCAAAGACAAGGTATGCCACAAGACCCCCTTATCTTTAACTCATCCTTTCCTATTGGGAATCAAAAAAAATCTGCTTGGAACTCTCAACCCTAGAAAGCAAACTAAAACCATTGGAAAAACCCTCAACAATGGCCACAAGCTTAACCAAATTGGAATCAGTGGCCAAACCCTTGGCCATAGAAAAAATTTCAAGGTTCCAATTATAATCTATAATGGCCAACCCAAAAGAATCAGTGGCAGCCTCAATGGTAGAAAGGCCAACAATGGCAACAACAAAATGTGAATTCTCAATAGCCAATGCTCCCTCCTCCACCACAACAACAAGCTTTAATGCCTCCATCAAATCCTACATCCCAACCACCCAAGCAGCAAAAATACCTGCCCAACCTGCACCTAACCTTAACACTAAGTCTATCCAACAAGATTATACTAATTAAGCTATGAAATACCCCACTTATGGGGTAGATGTGAGTGATGTCCACCTCAGATTAGGGAAACAACTTACTGGACCTTCATCCCCCCAAATTATAGAAATGAAGGATTAGAAACCTGTAGTTGAGGATTTTGACAAACCATCTTTGAAACCTGAGTCAAACCAGGTACACCAAACCACCTCAAGTCCCAAGCCACCTTTTCTTGACCGCCTGCCTCTACAAAAGCATCACACACAGGATAAGAAAGATCTTTTAGGATAATTAAAAGGTGTGAGCATCAATTCCACTTATCCAAGATATCAAATAAATCCCTATCTATACTAAAACTATAAGGGATCTATGTCTTAAGAAACCAAGCAGGAAAAGAAAATATCCTCATATAGTTCATGTCTTGGGAAATCTTGCAGATATCATGTTAGGGAACATTACAGTCCCTAAGTATATAGATCCTAGTAGTCTAGTTGTGGACGTTAAGATTAATGGAACCCTCATTAAGAATACTTTGATAGACTTGGGGGAAACAATCAATGTTATGACAAAATAAAAAATGCAATTGTTTCAATTGGTCAACCTCAAGCCCACACAAACTGTTTTGCAGCTAGCAAATAGGTCCACGGTCAAGCCTGGGGGAATTATTGAAGACCTAGTCATTACATTGGATTCTTGGGAATACCCTACAAACTTCATAGTGCTACAACCCAAAGTTAATCTTGCAAGTTACCCACTCATCCTAGGCAGGCCTTGGTTAGCTACAATCAATGTATTTATAGGTTGTAGGTTTGGTAAAATGATAATATCTAATGGGATAGTTACAAAGAACTTGGTTCTTTATCCACCAACCCAACAATATGCAGACATTGAGCAAACCATTTGGCCCAATTTGGATGAGGAGGAGAATAAATATTCTCTACAGACATTAATGAATATAGAGCACAACCCCTTATTGGATGACCAAGATGAAGATGAGCTCATTGCTCATATAATCCAAAATGATTGTGGCAAGAGCCCACATCAATAGGACTGCCTCATATGCCTACAAGACCCCTTGCAAAGTATTATACCCACCAGTTCTACAAAAGAGATATCATATCTATTTTATTCATTACTACCTCAACAATGTCTACCCATCATACCAAGCCTTGATCTATCGTCAGTTCAAGAGTCATCAAAGGAATTGGAAATCATGCTAAGAAGGAAGCTAAATATTAATAATTTCTTGATAGAGGAACAACTGAGTTCTCTACAATCAGTGTTACAGGAACACTCAGTCGCATATGCATGGGATTACCATGATATGATAGGCATAGATCCTAATTTATGTATGCATAGGATTTATATTAATGATGGATATAGACCCATTTGGCAACCACAGAGACGCATGAATCCTACCCTCAGGGAAATAGTGTAAGTTGAGCTAGAAAAGCTCCTTGATGCAGGTTTTATCTATCCAATATCAGATAGTGAATGGGTCTCACCTTTGGTAATTGTTCCCAAGAAAGGTCAAAAATGGAGAGTTTGTGTAGACTATAGGAAATTGAATACAACCACTAGGAAAGACCACTTTCCTCTATCCTTCATAGATCAAGTACTTGATTCTCTAGCTAGGAAGAAATACTTTTCTTTTCTTGATGGCTTCAGTGGTTATAACCAAATTAAAATTGCTCCAAAGGATCAAGACAAGACTACATTCACATGTCCTTGGGGAACTTATGCTTATTCTATTCTTCCCTTTGTCTTATGCAATGCTCCAACTACCTTTCAAAGAGTAATACTTAGCATATTTTTTGATTATGCACATGACTGCATGGAGATATACATGCATGACTTCACTAATTATGGTGAAAGTTATGAGGAAGCTCTCAATAATCTGGAAAAAGTGTTAAAAAGTGTAAAGACCACAATTTGTCACTCAACAATGAAAAGTGTTTCATGATGATGACACAAGGAATTGTATTGGGACACTTTATATCTAGTGAAGGAATCTAGGTTGATCCACACAAAATAGAAATAATATCTACTTTACCTATTCCTCAAAAAAAAAGAGACATCAAGAGCTTCCTTGGTCATGCAGGCTACTACAGGCGATTTATCAAAGATTTTAGTAAGATTATTGCACCATTATTTATTTTGTTGAGTAAGGACATTGAATTTGAATGGACCTCTGAGTGTCAACACTCATTTGAAGAACTAAAGAAAGCTCTAACTCAAGCAACAGTGTAGAGAGGGACGATTTGGACTCTTCCATTTCACATACATATAGATGCTTTAGATTTTTCCATTGGAGCAGTTTTGGGTTAGAAGGATAGCAACAAAGAGTATGCAAATTATTATATCAGCAAGAATCTTCAAGAGGAAAAGTTAAGCTATACTGTAACAGAAAAAGAGATGCCTGTTGTAGTCTATTCTATTAATAAATTTAGGAACTTTATTACTAGCTATTCAATCTTTGTCAGTATAGATCACACAACAATCAGGTATTTGATGAACAAGCCAGTAGTTGGAGGTAGATTGGTAAGATGGATACTTCTTTTATAGAAATTTGACATTACCATAGTAGATAAACCTAGTAAATAAAATGTGGTGACATATTTCCTGTCAAGATTTCCAACATGAGTGGTGAATGATTCATTTCAAGATGAACACTTGTTTTCTTCACAAGTTCAAATACCCTAGTATGCAAATATTGCTAATTATTTGGTCATAGGGTAGATTCCACCACATTTCTCACCAAGAGAGAAAAGACAACCGGTTCACAAATGTTTTCCATACTCCTGGGTA
This sequence comes from Sequoia sempervirens, assembly GCA_007258455.2. Classification (NCBI taxonomy): domain Eukaryota; kingdom Viridiplantae; phylum Streptophyta; class Pinopsida; order Cupressales; family Cupressaceae; genus Sequoia; species Sequoia sempervirens. The sequence goes on from VDFB02000003.1 coordinate 768,283,093, forward strand.
TCTGGTTATCTATTTTATACTGGGCATGATAACATCATGAGAAGATGTATCATGGAAGATGAGATCTTTGACATCATGAAGGCATGTCATGATGATCCATGTGGAGGTCATTTTGCAGCAAAAATATCAGCCTTTAAGATCCTCACAACTGGCTATTATTGGCCTACTTTACATAAACATGTTAAATACACAAGAAGTTGTGATAGGTGTCAAAGGATGGGAAGGCCAACCAAGAGTGATGAGATGCCCTTACAACCTTAGTTAAGGGTGCTGTTACAATAGTGGTTTACAATTCCTGAGAGGAATGGATTTTAGCTGAAATCACATATTTTTAGAAAATATAATGATTTAAGCCTTAAAAAGTTCCATTTTAAGGATTCCAATTGAAGAGGGTTTGATCAAATCACCTTAGATCAAACCCCCTTAGAACCTCTTAAAACCATACCTATAAACGTCTCCTTTACACGCTGAAAAAAATCAGTTTTGATTTAGCTTTTGGGGGATCAAATGAATTCATTTAAAATTTATTTCAAATGATTATGGTATTCCTCATAACAAGCTATCCAATGAATATAATTTTAATATGTTTTGGTTTCATTATGTATTTGTTTTTAAGTTTTATTAAACATAGGTTTTTCATCGAAAATGAATTTCTTTGTTCTTCACATGTGGAAAAAATAGAAGATTATCAAAAAAAAATTAAAAAATATGAGTGCACCAAATATTGAAGTCCTTGATCCAACAAAAAAATAAAAAATAGACATATACAAAAAAAGCATTATCACGGTCTTTGTGTCTAAATTGTAATTCGTTTGACTTTGAAACTTGATTAAGGAAAAAATATTCAATAAAAACTATCTAACCAAGTGGAAGCACTAGATATTAGAGTTACAAATCTAAATTTGAAAGAATTAATTTTTATCCTTCATGGAAAAAAAATATGCGTTATACGAAAGCGCACTTTTTAAAATGTTGTTTTCTGAAAAAATCAATTTCAGATGGAAAAGAAGTGCAATTTGATTCCAAAAATTTTGAAAAAAATATTTTTAGAATCTACAAACAAAATTTGATGAGACTCTAGTTTGCACCATCTTCAAATTCCTCACGGTTTAGCCGCTATAGGTGCCCAAATGTGAAGATTTAGTTAAAAATAATAATTTCAGTGTCCAGTTTGGCCAAAAATTGTAAACCACTATTATGGGATCACCCTTAACATTGGCACCTTTTGACAAATGGGGTTTAGACTTTATTGAGCCAATCTCCCCTACATCTAACAACAATGAATATATCCTTGTGTGCACTGACTACTTGACAAAATGGGTGGAAGTCAAGGCCCTACAATTTTCTAGAGATGGTAATGTGACTAAGTTCTTATATGAAGATATTTTTACTAGGTATGGAGTACCTAGAGAAATAGTCACTAATCAAGGGCCCCAATTTACTTCTAATGTAATTTTGCCAAGTTGGTCGAGGAATACCAAATTAGACACAAGACATCAACAGGCTAATGGTCAGGTGGAAGTCACTAATAGGGAGATTGAAAGTATTCTCACCAAGAAAATGCAGCTACATAGAAAATATTAGGTTTCAAGATTACCTGAAGTAGTCTGGGCATACATAACTACATGGATAACCACCACTGGATTCACCCCCTATGAGCTAGTCTATAGGAAAACAGTAGTCCTTCCTATTTAATTTGAATATAAAACATTGAGGATAGCAGTAGAAATGGGAATGGATTTAACATATGCACAGAAGGAAAGGATGCATTCTTTAAATGGGTTGGATGAGATTAGAATGGAAGAAATACATCATACAAAGGTAGTACAACAATAGAGGATGAAGTGGCATGATCAGTACATTAAAACCAAGGAGTTCACTATGGGGGGCTGGGCCCTACTATATGATTCATGGTATAAAGACTTCAAGGGAAAATTTCAATCCAGATGGTTGGGCCCCTATGAGATTAGCAAAGCTTACCCTAATGGGGTAGTGCAATTACATACTATTGATGCAATTTGATTTTCCCTTCTTGTCAATGGCCATAGACTGAATTTATACAAGAAGCCATTATAGAAGGATGAATTCATATTTTCACTAATCCACCAATATGGTGTTCATAGTGAACCCAACATAGAATCAGACACACAGAGTGATGAATTAGTAATACATGAAATACCCAACACTTCTGGTGGCCCAGAGATTGAGTTACACAACTCAGTCCCTAAGCTCCCTTGGCAATAACCTTTCATGTTTTTTCTTTTTCTCACGATCACACATTGCACACTATAATAATGTTCACACTATTTTCAAAGAGACTTGTTATCAATATTTACAAAGGATCCTAATGTTGTATGGACCTGTAGCCTCATATAGTCAACATTTAGAATGGGTCCTAACATTGCAGGTGCCCATAGCAATGTCTGGCAGCCAAAAAGAATATTCAACTCAATTGGTGCCATATTTACTACAAGTTCATAAACATTCATTTCAAATATATTCATGTATCATATCCATCATTTCATGTTAAATACCATGACATAATTATTTTATTTCCCACTCTCATTCCAATTACTTGAGTTGTCAAGTCGCCAACTCATACCCACAATTCTTGTCCCATCATATCCATTCACCACCCACTATTCATTACCTTGTAGTTAATACCCATCAAATCAAATCAGTAAAAAAATATATTCTTTTTAGTTTCCATGTGCGACTGATGGTTATTTCTCCAAGGCAGTACTTTAGGTACACTAAAATGATTATTCTAGCTTTCTTTAAACTTTCATGCACTTTTTCATATTATTCCATGCATGTGAAATATTATATCAGTAATTACCATCATTTCAAATTTAAGCCACCTCCAAATCATAAATGTGATGTGAGGTCACTTCACCAATTAAGTTGGGGGGAGGGTACACCTTACTTGATTTTTTCGCCAATCCTTTCGAATCTACCACCCAAATAAAATTTAATGAACACCATGACATGCAAAACCCTTAGTTGTGTTTTATTTTTGTTGTTATTTCCATTGCCATTTTTAAAATTGCTAAACTTGAAACCCTGAGAACCTATGAGAATTTCAGTTTAGTTTAAAATTAGAGTTGAACTTAGAAGGGAACTTGCAGTTGCAGTATGGTATAGTAGTAAGGATATATAAGGAAACAAAGGTTTTGATGTGGTAGAGAAGTTCAAAGGTGGTAGGAAAGATTGAATTGAACTTTAGAGCTGAATTTAGTACATTGAGTAGAATAGTAAGCAAGGATGGGAGGAGATGTTATAAGAAGAAAGCCAGTAGCTCATCAACAAATTTTGGAGGACACAGCAGTCCTACCCATCTTTACAAGGGTTGGTTGGTTCAATTACTTTTTGAAATTGATAAAATTTAGTGATGACTTAACAAGAAGGTTTGTAGACACTCTTCAATAGATGAGGTGATGGTAAAAGGACTATCAGTTGACACATCTGAAACTGCCGTTGCACAAGTTAGAGGACTATCGAGAACAGGCACAAAATTTCTAGCTCGAGCTAATGCAGTTGCAACTCGGGAAGAATTTTGCATATGAGGTGAAGAGTTAGATTCCTCATCACAAGGTATGAAGAGACTTTCTCTCCATTGGTTGTAGGAAAGATGTTCCTCTTACATTATTAGATGCATTACCTGTGATGGTAGGAAAAACCTTTTGTACACAGTCCATTTCAAGTTATTAAGTCATCTCAGGAATAATAGGGTAGTGAATGTACCAATTTTTCTCTACAACTTGTTGAAATGAATGGCTTTGGAATACCAGAGAAAACAGAGTGATACTTTCCTTTTCTCATCACTGCTTAGTTACCTTATTGATAAAAAGGAGTTTAAGGATCCAATACCCACAGGTGAAGTGGGAATATTTTAGGGAATGCATAGACATTAATAGTTTGTTGGATGCACCCGTAGTACCTAAGGATACCTAAATCCAAAATGAGCCCTAAAATGAGCTTAAAGAGGAAAACCCTCATGTTTCACAGGCTGTGGTTTCTCCTACTCGCAACCAAGGCAAGCATGAGGAACCTAAAGAACCAAAGTTCGAGTCGCCCATAATTGAGGAATTACCTTCTTCTAAGTCACGAAAATATAAGAGCCAGAGAGGCAATGTATCTACCTCCTCTACACCTGTAATGCCCCTCTGTGACCCGCCCTGTCAATGTTGTTGTGATCTTGCATGTCGACTTCGCTTTGAGGTTAGATTTTGATGGGTGTTTAGTCTATTTGACTTATTTTGGCCGATAAATGTTCTTGTTTAAGTGTTGTATTAAAAAAGTATTATTGAGTTAAAAAGAGTAATTTTGATAATAGTGAAGTGTTGATGTTTGTAAATAAAATACTATCAAAATGAGTGTAAAGCTAATAATCAAATGAAAGTAAAAGTTAGAGTATGTTTGGTAAATAAAACTGAAAATAATTATAATTATGATGTAATATTATAACAAAATAAATAAGCTTGTAAGTAGGTAGTTTAAGTAATAAATAACAAAATTAATGGGGAAAAGAGATAAGTTAAAATGATTAATTCTATTATTAGTTAGGTGGTTACACTCATTTAAGAAAGCACTAAGTAGAACATATGTTGGTTCAAAAAAGGGAGAGTGCATGCAAAAGGTCGAGATCCTCTTGTAACGGAAAAATAATAGTGGAGAAGGTGTGTGGGCGCAATGGTAGTGCATGCAAAAGATAGGAAGACCTAAGCCTCCGGACAGTTGATTCCAGCTAATCACGTTTCTTAAGTCTGGAAAAAGGGGAAAACTAAGGAGATTCAATGCTGGCATCGATGGCTGGAGGACAGGGAGTTTGAAATATATCCGAGTAGTGAAGGAAACGAATTTCATCAGCTTCATGGGTAGAATCCTCCCTCAAAAGTTACCTTTGTGGAAGGGCTTCAACAACGGTATTCAAACCGCAGGGTGTCTGAAGAGGAACGAAAGAAACAAATTTCCATTGCTATTAGAGGTAAGAGATCTCATCACCTGCAGAAACCTTCCCTTCTTTGATCTTGCTTTACCTTTTTATTTTTGAATGACACAACAGTTGATTCAGATAGATTTTGAGAAAAGAAGCTAAATCGAGTTTATGTAGTTTTTTTTCAAAAGACTAAAATATTTCCATGTTACAAGGAGTTGAAATGAATAATTAGGTTGAGTATGTTTTATAAGTTGCAATAAATTTGTTCCCTTTTGTCCTTCATTTGTTAAGGCACTCAAGAATGTAACAAAAAGTCTAGTTTCCTTGAATATACCCGCTCTCTTAATCTTATTTTGTAAATGATCAGGTTAGATCTTTAAATATACTATGTTGGAATGAATTACGTTCTTGGATAATCCAGCACTAATGTTTCCAAAAAACCAAAACAAAAGTAATGTATGTCATTTCCAGAGACTAGCCAATTCATGAACTTATTATTGCAAGGATTATCTGTGGGTTGGAAGCATCAAAAGGCCCAAATTTCCTCCCACAACGAACATAGCTTTCTCTCCATAGGTGTCGAAAATGGGTCCCTTCACTTTAGCTATCAGGATCCTTCACCTTGCGATCCCTTTTACCCTGAGGTGGTGATGTTGAGACATCCGAGAAACTTGCAGGAGCCTTGCATTTTTTATCTCGTTTGTCGATCCTCTCACCTGTGGAACTAACAATATCTAATCCACCAAGTGCCCGCATAGAAGCTCGTTAATGTTCTCCACAATGAGAACGCTTGGGTGTACTAGGAGTAGGAGGGAAATCAACATAAGGATTCTCTCGTAACATTGAAAGTTCCGACACTTTGCCATCACACAAGACTCGTAGAATTTGACGTAATAAGTCTGAATTTGAAAAAAAAATATAGAAGAAACCAGGCCCATGGAGGTGATAACAACGAAACACTCAAAAAAAAAAAGCTAACGAGTTAATTAATTCATAAAACCAAAGGTTATAGTTGCAGATGAATAAGTTGTGAATAATAGGTGAAACAATGGCGGATGCGAAGGAGATATTAGGGCTTCTGAAGGGGGCAGTTCATGGCATAGACAAGCATTCCAAGCCCTTAAAGGAAACTCCTAAAAGCCCGATGGTGTCTCTCGAGGGGTGTACACGTTCACTGGTGGTTTACCTCGTGTCATACCCTAGATGGTCCTATTTATCAGCACCAGTAGTCTCCACAAGAACGTTGCCCTTATTTAAAATGATGGAAATGGTTCGCATCTCTCAGATCAATCTCTTGCAAACAACTCTTGCACCCCGTCTTTACTCTCTCATTTTGCATGCTTTCCCATCCGTGTACCTGCTTTTACACTTGAAATTATTCCTTGTCTTTATTGTTGTGTTAGTCAATTACCTTGATTTTGTTGACAATCTATCACAACTGCAGCACTTACAAGTAAAATATTGTCACAGTTTAAATAACCGCCTTGATTCCATTAGCAACCTATTATAGCTGCAACGCTTAGAAAATAGAAGGGAGTGGACGTTTAACTAAGCTTCCAGATTTCATTCGCAACCTGCTCCAGTGGCAACACTTGAACAATTCATTTAATCTTCCTGATTCATTTGGAACCTCTCTCCGATGCAGTGCTAGAACATAGAAGGCTGTAGAGATTTGAAATACCTATCTGATTCCTTGGGCAACTTTTCACATTCGCAACACTTGAAAATAGAATTTTGTAGAGGTTTAAATAATCTCTCTAATTCCATTGTTAATCTATCTTAGCCGCAGCACTTGAAGTCAATAGGAAATTTAAAGTTTTACAAAATAACTCCTTGATTCTATGGACAATCTACTGCAGATTACTGCACTTGAAAATAAAATATAATCTTCCTACCTTTTAAGATACCCTGTTGTTTCACTTGCATGGATTTTACCTGATCATAGTTGTTTGTTTTATAAATTTTTCATGCGTTGTGTAGCGTTGTTCATTCCAGTTCAAACAGAGTGTATTATGAAGTGCATTGTAATTTATAACTTACGCCTTGCTATGAGTATCAATCTCTGTCAATCAAATTCCTCTTAAACTGTTGCGAGCCCCTTTGTGAGTTTTTGTTAAATTTAATGCTCTTTCTACTATCTAGAGATTACTTGCAGTCATATCCATATTATCGTTATGCAAGTCATCATGTTTTGGTGGAGTGCATGCACCTGAATGGCCGTCGTCCATACTGAAGTTAGTCTAACCTTTTCTCATAGTTTCTTTAAAATTTGAGACTCCTAAGCATAGCTTGGAAACAGAAGAAGTAAGACTGAGATTTCGATGGACGTGATATTAAACTCATTCGCTGTTACATATTCATGTAAATTATTTTTTTTAAGTGGTCTCCTTATTGAGGCTCGTCGCAACCAATTAACGAGTATGCAGATTTTAAAATATTATTGACCCTGGTCGTCCTCAGTTAGGGTGGAAGTAGAAATTGCTTAGGTGCGGATTTTATGTGCAATTATATGTAAGTGATTTATGTTTATGTTAAATGAGTATATCATATAATTCCCAGTTTAGATGAGATAGCAGGCTGTTGCTTTAACTTTTAATTCAAATTATTCTAATTAATCATTTATCTCATTTGATTTAGATTTCCTTTGATAAAGCCCAATTTACTTATATTTATATATTGAAAGTAGATGTATAAAATGAATTCAAAACCTGGTAATTGGTAAGCATTATAGGAATTTAAATAGTGTTTCGTTTCGATATCAAAGGGAAATATTGCACTTGTTTATATATATACGTACATATATAGTATCAAAGTAATATAGAATGGATGAGTATAATTAATTATTATGATTGTATTTTGAGCAAAGATTAGTAGAAGATATGTTTAGAAATTGTGTCAAAAGAAAATAGCTCTATTTATCTATTTTGAGTTGAATGAGTAATTTTGAAAGGGCAAGTAAATGAAATTTCTTATATGGAAATATATATATATATATATATATATATATATATATATACTTGTAGTTATGTGTTATTATTTCAATATTTAAAAATGAAATAATGTGGAGAGGTCTATATTGAAATTGGGAAATGTATTGGTTATTGTATCTCTGTAAATTTTATGGGTTAATAGATTAGAAGCTGTAAATCCAAAAATCCAAAGAAATAATGGAGTGCAAAGGAGAAAACGTGAAAATAAATGAAAAGATTTTACCATAAACCTTCAATCTCCATGGCTGACCTCCATTACACCTTCTAGCTTGCTGCAAATTGTAGTTTGCCCTCATATTCTTCGAGCAACCTATGAAAATGTCATGTCTTATACAAGTGTTGAAGGATTTTTCTATGAAATGACTCCATGAATGCTTAAAAATGACTCTAAAATATGTAGAAAATGATTGTAAATGACTAACAGCAAAAGGCCAGAAATTCACGTGAAAGCTTGAGAGAGACAAAATGAATTCAAAATTTCTATTTTATAAGAAAAGGCAATTTTGAATGAACGGACGAGATCGAAAGGCCAACAGACGGACCAGATCGAAAGTTAACATAAGGATAAGATGGCTAAAAAAAGGCCGGAGAATCAAATTAGTAACGGTCATTTGACTTTTGAATGGAAAAGGCATCTTTTGAATTAAAAATCATTTTAATTCAAAAAATGGAGAATCAAATGACAGTAGGCAATAAATGCCCATTTTCTATCAAAATAAGAAATTTTGACCATTTTAAATAATTAATCATTTCTTTTATTTAAAATGAGGAAAGTGACATGTGGCCATAATTAAATAAATTAAAGAATTTATTTAATTAGAAGAGAAATATGTAAATTATTGACATATTTAAATAAATAAACAAGATTTATTTATTTAAATAATCTAGAAGAATTAGTGGACAGAAATAATTAAATAAATTAAGAAATTTATTTAATTATAAGGAAACATTAGATAATTAGAGACGCATTTAAATAAATAAATAAAATTTATTTATTTAAATAATTAGGAAGAATAAAGAGACATGAATTAATTAAATAATTAAAAATTATTTAATTAATAAATGAAAATGGATCGAATAACATAATTAAATATTTTAATTATGCTAGGACGAATGTGGTGAAAAATAGAGCTTGCAGGCCTAGGTCAATTTTTAGTTATGATATTGCTATCAGGATTCAACCGTGTAGTTTCAAGTCAAAGTCATGCCCCGGTGAAGGTATGGAGTATCGATGCCCCCTCGGGAAATTTTTTCAAATTACGACTGACGACAAAAGCAGTTTGGAAAGAGATGTCACCGATAGAAGTTAATTTAAAGACCAGGGAAAGTAATGAATTGAGAGCCGGTTTGAATTTGGGCGATGTTTAAAGTACCAAAAGTCACGGTCAAAGGTGGTGAAAAATCCCACTTTTACCCTATAAATAGATTGAAATTGGGGGTAAAACTCATTTCATTTTCAAATTTACTATAGTAATTTTAGAGAGCTCAGAGCGAGGTTAGCAGCAGAGAAGATGGTGATCCCGATCATAGAGCACTGCAGGTACATTGTCAAGACCTACAAATGACCAGAGGGCGTGGAGCCAATGGTATGTACCCTTAGCCCACTTTTTCAATTTATTGGTTTTCATGCCTTTTTGGGGTTTCTAGGGCTAGGGGAAAACATATGTGTTTCAATGCATTTATGTTAAAATTGTAGCCCTTGATAACTTTCATTTTGGCAGCATTCAATGTGGCCGCCAATGCAAGCATGGTATTAGGTTGGCGTCATGATGAGGATAGAAGTGGATTGATGGTGAGCACCACTACGATGGAGTATGGTGGAGGGAGATGATGGGATACCGACAGGGCTAGTACTGCCAACAAATGCCACCATAGATCAGCAGGTTGCCGACCTTCAGAGGAGACTTAATGAGAGCACTGCACGGGTCAAGGATTTATAGGCTGAACTTGAGCTAGCGAGGATCGAGCGAGATCAGGCTGAGATCTGGAGATAGGAGGTAGCACAGTGGTGTGTAGAGTTTGCAGAGTTATGCATAGGGCCTTCAGGAGATATGGCATGTGAGTTTGCTAGGGTGAGTGCTCGATATGGCCAGTACATGACCCTCTATGAGCAGGTAGTGCCTCCCGAGCGATGAGATCCTACTATGTCGCAGCTCACAGGCGAGGACAAGCGACGCAGATGGGGGAGTGGGAAGTAGTAGCGGAGCCACACACTGTGGTGTGGGAGGGTCTACCTCCTCGGGGGCACCTGTCCCGGGGAGCACAAGTCTCACCACTGGGAATGCCTTGAGTCATCCTTGAGCCCGCGACCATGGGTCTACGGGGATCCAGAGGCAAAGGTGTGAGACCACCCGATGTAGCCAGACACCTCGGTTGCTCAAATTCTGAGACATAGCTCAAACAGCTCAAAGCGAGGTTATAGTGATAGATGCCTCAGCCACACAAGGACGGTGATGGTGACCATGATGGCCTCGTTCCCTTGACGAGCACCGATCCCCCAGATTTCTCCTTGAGGAGATGAGGAGAGTACCTCCTGAGACATTTTATTTGATATTTCATGTATTATGACATTATTGACTATTGAGCCTGCGAGCTCCATTTTTGGGATATCTCTTTGACTCTATCCTGTGACATTGATTTTTGAGATTATATATATGTGATGCAGTTTTGATGTGGCCCATTTTTTTTTTTTATGTGACGATGTGTTATGTGATGATGACGATGATTTAGATGACATGTTGTGATTATGCAGCTATAACACCTATGTGATATTTATTTGATGCATTTTATGATTCCTGTGATGATGTTATATGTATGTCTATTCCATGGATGCATTTATGATGAAATGCTATGTTCTATTTATGATTATATGCTATGGTGATGCCATGGATGATACTAATGATGATAATATTTATGTTTTTATTTGTTTTCATTTCCTGCCCATGATTATGGATGTACCGATGGATGACAATTTTGTATGTGGATTATATAAAATGTGATTTGCGTGATGATATGATATGCTATGAAAATGTGTGTATGCAATTGGGTTGTTTTATGGTTTGGATCTAATCTAATGTAAATTTCTAATGTAATGCAATGTTTATATGATTATGTATGCGAATGTATTTTTGTATGTCACAGGATATTATCATGAGACAAAAGAAGGTTGAGGCGACCAAAGAGAAGGAGATGGATGTTAGTAAGATGAAAAATCCTTCAACACATTTCCATAGGACTATCAATTGTTTCTCTTAATCATCATTGGGCAGATTATCATGATGGCCAACAAACACCATGATATGACGTAAATCAAGGTGTGCAAGGTCATACCATCACTTGCAATAAACAGTCACAGACAAGGATGATATGACTCATACTAAAAGTATATTTTCCCCAGTCGTTTTGTCATGATCAACCACAAACAGTGAAGACAATCAAGACAAATCATGAAACTTCATTACTCCTCTAAATCCTATTGTTAGGACATCCTCGAGGAACTAGCAACATGATTGTCAAAATACACAATAAACATCGTAAAATTAAATGCCATGTGCTTTCCAAGTGTCTGGATGTCAAGATGTCAAGTTTGTCACAAATGTTGAATGTCTTGGTCTCAAAGTGCCAGAGTTGATGATGTCCAGATGCCAGATTAGTGTCGATTTTGGGAAGGACACATCCTAGACGATGCCGAGATGTGGGATTTAGAAAGGACACATTCTAAATGACATTGATGCCAAAGTGATACCAAATTCGAGAAGGACACATCCTGAATGAGGTCGATTTCAAGATGTCGAATTGATATCAAGTTCAGGAAGGACACATCCTGAATAATGTCGATGTTGAGATGCTAGATTGGTGTCAAGTTTGGGAAGGACACATCCCAAACAATGTTGATGTCACAATGTCTGATTCAGGAAGGACACATCCTGAATAACGTCAATGCCAAAATGCCAAGTTGATGTCAAGATTCAGGAAGGACACATCCTGAATGATGTTGATGCCAAGATGCCAAATTCAGGAAGGACACATCCTAAATAATGTCGATGTCAAGAGGAACATATCTCGAATGTTGTGAGAATCCTCAAAATGTTAGATGACCGTGACAATGCCTAAGAAGGACACATCCTAGGAAATGAATAAGTGACGGGGCTACCCTTTAGAAGGACATATCTGAAGAGTAAGCCATATTTGACTAGTTTGACTGAGTTTGACCAATTTTGATATGCCAAGATGATTGTCGTGCTTGATTGAAAGATTGTAGAAGTTCACTTGGGTAAACCATTCATTTGAATTTGGACAAATACCATGATAAATTTAAATACCATTTCATGTGTGTGAGAAAATTGTGCAATGAACCCTAATGGACTGACCTAGTGTGGCTTCGGGGGCTCATCGACAGATGGCCTTGCCTACGTCATACACTCAAAGACCTCGTAGTTTGACACGACCAATGACTTTGTCTTGTTGACCAAAGATTGAGTCATGATTTATTTTGACAAACCTAATAGGACTGACCTAATGTCTCAGGGGCTCGAATATGAGCCTTGCCTACGTAGTAAATGCGCAGAGACAATGTAGTTCGACAATGACAAAGACTAGTAAAGACTTGAACTAACATGACTGTGTTGACTAACATGACTATTTTATTTTTTTTGGAATTTTTGTGTTTTCTTTAGGACGTTTTTTTATTTTTAGGTCTTTTTTCAGGACATTTTATGATTTTTAGGTCTTTTTTCAAGACATTTTATGATTTTTAGGTCTTTTTTAGGACATTCTATGATTTTTAGGATCACGTGCGGTACCCACTGCAGTCTCATGATAAAAGTTTTCCCCTAGTCAAGTTGAGAATGAGCTAGCCAAAATGGAATGTAAAGAAAAGGCATGACTAGCATGGATAGTGGATAGTATGCAAAACTTGATTTCAACCATTGTCAGCCATGGACGAAAATGTCATGATGTCGGGATGAAGTGTTATGACAAATGTCAGAAAAGAGTATGTTTATTAGGGACAAAGGTAGATAGAGTGACAGTAGATGGCACAACAATGACTGACTACACATGGCACCTGTTTGCCAGGTTTTTACCATGGTACTTATCCAAAGCACCTGTTTACCAGGTTTTCACTATTGGACAAATTATTTCTCTTTATTTTTGTCATCATTTTTTTTTTGGTGTCACTAGGACACCTGTTTGCCAGGTTTTCATCAAGGTGACGATTTTTTGTATTTTTAACTAGTTTTCAGACAGGCTTTCTGATGCTACGCATAGTATTTGCACAAATGTAAACTGTTGATTGGCTCTGTCAACTGTTCGCCTTCAGGAGTAGCTAACTGATATGCTCTGAAACCAAATGATGTTATGATGATGTAAGGGCCTAGCCAATTGGGCTCAAATTTTCATGGCTTCTCCTTATCCAACTAATTCTTGGGATTCTACATGAGAACTAGGTCGCCAATGTCAAACTTCTGAGTCATCACCCTTTTGTTAGTACTTCTGTAAAGACAATTTTGGTATGCTTGTAAATGATTCAATGCATTGTGTTTGCATTCATCTAGAATTTCTAACTCATGAGGTAGTGACTGTTTGTATTCTTCAGCAGTGATGAGGCCTTTCATGGAGACTCGCAAAGATGGAATTTTGACCTCTATGGGCAAGATGGCTTCGGCTCTGAAGACAAGGGCGAAAGGTGTTGCACCGGTGGGGGTACGAATGCTCATGCGGTATGCCCACAAAGGAAGGTTGAGTTGGATGTGCCAGTCACGGCCAACATCATTGACGATCTTTTTGAGTATTTTGATAATGGTTTTATTAGATGCCTCAGGTTGACCATTTCCCTATGGGTAATAAGGCGTGGAAAAGTGGTGGCTAATATGGAAACATTGACATAATTCACAGACCTCGTGATTTTTGAAGGGACGACCATTATCCATGATGATGGATTATGGAATGTCGTATCCGTAAATGATATAATTGAGGATGAATTTGGAGATTTGTTTTTCGGTAATGTAAGTGAGTGGGATGGCTTCAATCCACTTAGTAAAACATTCTGTGGCGCTGATAATGAATTATGTCCATTGGAGGATGTAGGATGAATCTTTCCCATGAGATCAAGTCCCCATTGTGTGAAAGGCCATGAAGAAGTGATCAGCCTCAACTCTTGTGCTGGAGCGTGAATCAAGTCACTGTGAATCTAACATTGGCGACATGTTTTTACAAATTCTAGTGCATCCTTTTCTAGTGTCGGCCAATAGTACCCAAGTCTCATAATATTTTTAGCTAAGGTCGGGCCACTCAAATGGGACCCACATATACCCTCATGTACTTCCTATAAGGTCATTTTTTCTTCATTAGTGTCGAGACAACGGAGAAGGGTATTGTCGAAGCTATGACAGTAAAGGGTGTCACTGATGATGGTATAGCGTGCAGCTTTGTGGATAAAGGGCTTTGGTTATTGGAAAGGTTTTGGGGAAGGATTTGCGAATGAAGGTAGTCAAAAGTGTCCTTATACCAAGGGGAACTGGAACCAATAACTACTCAACCAACAAGCTCATAGACCATTTCTGATTTGGGGAACTCATAGGTAGGAACCAATAACTGCTCAACCAAAAACTTGAATTGTGGGACATTGCTAGGAATATCAAGCAAAGATCCAATTGTTGCCATAGCGTTAGGAGCCTTATTCTATGTTCTTGGAATTAATTCAAAGGATATTCTGTGAAAATATGTCAGAAAATTGTTGACCATATGTTTATAAGGCATTAGCTTCTCATCTTTTGTTTCATACTCATCATTGACTTGGTTTATAACTAACTAAGAATCGCCGAGGACCTGTAGATTCCTGATTTTCCACTTGATAGCCATTTAGAATCCTGTAATTAGTGCTTCATACTCTGCCATGTTATTAGTGCACGGAAATGCAATGTGGAATGACCTTAGGATGGAATCTCCTTGTGGAGTAATGAATAATATTTCAGCTCCTGAGCCATGATTAGTATGGGATCCATCAAAGTATAATTGCCAAGGCTATTGGGACTCTGTGTGAAATACGAACTCATCTGGAAAATCTATTGTAAGAGGATGATTATCTGGTATTGGTGCATCTACAAGCTAGTTTGCTATTACTTGCCCTTTGATGGCTTTCCACTCGACATATTGAATATCATATTCACTAAGGATCATGACCCATTTTGCTAAACATCCTGTCAATGCTGCTTGACTTAAGAGGTACTTCAAGGGATCGATCTTGGCTACCAAGTATGTCTTATGGTTCAACATGTAATGCCTTAATTTTTGGGCTGCAAACACAACTACCAAACAAGCACGTTCAATGGGTGTGTAATTTAGCTCATACCCCACCAGTGTTCTACTGATATAATATATGGCTCTTTCTTTTTCTTCATAGTCATTTTGTGCTAGTAATGCCCCTAGTGTCGAAGTAGTTGCAGAGATGTACAGAATTAATGGTTTTCCTTGGATAGGAGGCATAAGAACTGGAGGTGGCAATAAGTACTGTTTGATCTGGTTAAATTCCTCTTGGCATTTATCTATCCACACAAAGGGGGTCCCTTTGTGTAGGAGATACTAGAACGATTGGCACCTATCTACAAGTTGAGCAATGAACCGTCTGATAGATTGAGACCTGCCTTGTAGCGTTCTTAGGTCACCAATTCCCTTAGGAGGAGGCATATCCAATATAGCTCTAACTTTAACAGGGTCAACTTCAATGCCTCTACGGGAGACTATGTACCCCAACAACTTGTCCGATGTTACACCAAAAACACACAATTATCGGGTTCAACCGAACCTTATACTCTTCTAGCCTCCTAAAAACTTTGTCTAATATTGAAAGATGGTCTTTTCTTGTCAATGACTTTTCCAAAAGGTCATCCACATTGATCTATTTAGGATCTAGGACAATTGCTTATAGAATGCTTAACATAAATGATCACTTAATTACAATGCTCAAATGAACAAATTAACATAATATAAATGCCAAGATAATGACTAAAAACAAAGAGAGAAGATAAAGAGGAGACAAACACAATTGATAACGGAGTTCGTCCCTAAGGACTACGTCTCCGGGCCCCTCTCCAATGAAGTGACCGATCCGATTATACTCCAAACAGTTACAATTGCTTCAAGACTATCTCCTTCAAGCACATCAGCATGACATTACTCTAATGTGCAGAAATGCCTTCAAAATCTCCTGAGCATTCTCTCGTTCTCACCACCTGGGCTTGGAAAAATCCCATCTCTACCCCTCTTTTTATACATAAAATTTTCCTAAATAGGCTTAACCACCCAATTAAATGCATAAATCCCTCCTACAACTCGGATACAATTCCTTTTATAATTCAGGACATCTTTTGTTTCAGTAGTTATGGTGGGTTTTGTTTGTTTTGGCTTTAATAGGCTATTTGTTATATATTCGGGTCTTCACACTAAAGAAAAGCAACCGACCTCCCTCTATAATTGTGCATAGTTCGGTGGCTCAACGGTTCATAAGAATTTTGGTTGGATGGAGGTCGGCGGTTCCAAACCCGCTAGCCTCCGTTTTATTTGCAACACTGCTCAACAACCATAACAAAAGAAACGGCGGCCGCATATAGTTAAGGTTGTTATCGCCGGTGCAACGGTCCAACCCACGCGTAATATCCCGCTGGTCGCGGGTTCGAAACCGACCCGATATTTTGTTTGAACGAACAAACAACCCAACGAACTCGCCGATGGTGAAGGGACACGTGTCGAGCTGTGATTAGCTGAAACCTGCCGATGTGTATGCTGACGAAACCGCTCACGAGGATTCCGTACGCTGACTGGGTGCCACGTGTCGCTCGCTGATTGGTCTGTACCATCTGACTCAACTGCCATATGTCACACCAGAATTTGTCCATCTGGAATCCGTATAGTACGGAGTGACACGTCAGCATGATGACGTCATCCTTTGTACCCTCAAGTCAACCGAACTTTGACTGCTTGTAACTCGAGCATATGATGTCAGATTTCGACGAAACAAACGCCATCGGAATCATCTCGACGAGCTCTTCGCGATGACACCGGTTCCATTGATTTCCAAGATGATTATTTTTTTCACCTTCTGGATGACCCCTGAAGCCAGTTTGACTAGAAGTTTGACCGGCCGTAACTTGCACAAACGGAGTCCTTTTCGCCCTGTTCAAGTTGCGTTGGAATCAGGACGCCATTCTCTTTCTGATGGTGTTGAAATCTGGAGCATTGGGAACACTTCAATTTTCACTGAAAAATGTCCCCCAGATCAAGCCTCCCCACTGGAGAGCTTTTGGACCTCCGAAAGCTTGATTACTTTGAAAGTAAGTGAGGGTAAAGTTCCCTCACTTTACCAATCTCCATCCATCTTGCTTTGCTTGGATGCATCCCCTTCAGGCCCACTCTGAGGTACTCAACATCTCCTCTTCGTGAAGTTCTGACATTCCTGTCGAGAATAACATCTTTTGGCAACTCTGACATGTACTCTGGTGAAAGGTCATCAACTGATGGAACTTGAATGTCTGTGACTTCATCTAGGATCATTGGAGGCTCATACAATTTCAAATTCTCAACATTGACAACCGAGTAAATATGCATGTATGGAGGAAGATTGAGGCGGAAGGCATTAGTACCAATCTTCTCAAGGATCTCAAAAGGACCATACCTAATTGGCTTAAGCTTTTTACCTTCACCTTGCATCCTTTCCTTGCTGATATGTAACCAAACTCGGTCTCCAACCTGAAAATGGTGATCAGTGCGATGCTTGTCATGGAAAACCTTGTATTTTGCTTGGCTCTGTTCCAACTGTGCTTCCACTGCCTGATGAATTGCTTGGACTTTCTGGATGAACTTCAAAGCCTTCTCTGCATCATGGCGTCCATCTCCAATATCATCTTTCCCAAAAGCAAAATCCATCGGTGTCTTGGGCACATAACCAAAGCATGTCTCAAAAGGAGACCTTTTAGTAGAAGAGTGTGCTGCATGGTTGTAGGCATGATGCACATAATGAAGACTCTCATCCCACAACTTAGGATGCTTACTGCAATACCCTCTGAGTAGATGCACAACTGTCATGTTCACAACCTCTGTTTGTCCGTCAGTCTGCGGATGGAAGGCTGTACTTTTCTTCAGTTTGGTGTCCATGAGTCCCCACAAAGCTGACCAAAATTCCCCCAAGAATCGAGAATCTCAATCCGATACAATAGAAGTAGGTAACCCAAAATGAACCCATACAAATTTAAAGTACATATGAGATGTCAGTTCAGCAATGACCTGTTTCTTACAAGGCATCAAATTACACATTTTGCTGAACCGATCAACTACTACATACAAATAATCATGTCCCTTCCTAGACATAGGTAACCCCCCAACAAAGTCCATTGACACACTTTCCCATGGACGAAGGTACAGGTAGAGGTGTGTACAAACCCAACTTCCTGTTACTAGGCTTACTAGTTGCACACATAACACAACCTCTAATATACTTAGTTACAGTTTCTTGCATACGAGGCCAATAACAATATTTTTGCAGCTGAATCAATGTTTTGTTTACCCCAAAGTGTCCTGCAATCAATGAGGTATGTGCTTCTCTAATAACTTGTGCTTGTTCATCCTTTGGAACACATAATTTACCCAAGTGATATAACAGTTTATCCTGCACATAATAATCTTTCTCTTCTACATGTTTACCATTCATTAAAGCAGCATAGATATCCTTAAAGTTCTCATCATTAGCATATTGTTCCTGAAAACTTTCATGAACCATAGAACTATTCTGAAGGATTATCAAAGCATTCATCATAGGAGGTCTAGAGAGCATGTCGCTACTTTGTTATGGGTACCTTTCTTATACTTAATAACCAAATGAAATGTTGTAGAAAACCCATCCACCGAAAGTGCCTACTTTGTTGCAGTTTAGTTTGTGAGTGCAAATACTGAAGTGGCTGGTGATCAGTGTGGATTACAGTTTCTTTCCCCATTATGTAATGTTTCCATTTTTTAACACTCTGAACTAAAGCATAGAGTTCTTTATCATAAGTGGGATAATTACTTACTGCTCCTGAAAAAGTTTCAGAGTGGTAGCAAACTGGTTTACCTCCTTGCATGAGTACTGCTCCCATGGCAAACCCACTCGCATCTGTCTCGATCTCAAATGGTTGTTGTAGATCTGGTAAGGCCAAAACTGGTGCGGTGCTCAACTTTCCCTTCAAAGTGTCAAAAGCCTTCTGTTGTGGACCTCCCCACTGAAAAGTTGCCCTTGTACTGGTTAATGCATGCAATGGTGATGCTATATAAGAAAAATTTGCAATAAACTTTCTCCAGTACTGAACTGCACCTAGGAAACTTCTGACCTCTGTGACTGTACTTGGCTTAGGCCAATTTACAATAGCTTCAACCTTCGCAGGGTCTACTTTCAATTGACCACTCCCTACGACATAGCCTAAGTACACTAAGGATGTCTTAGCAAATTCACATTTAGACATCTTTACATACAATTTTTCTTTTCTCAATACATCAAAGACTTTCTTTACATGACTTACATGATCTTCCCAAGTTTGACTGAATACCTCAGATTTATCATCTTCTTTGACTTTTACAAGCATTAATACAAAGTTTTTACTTGAGTTGACCAACCTCTTCATTTGACCAGCATTAACTAGTGTAAGATTAGTCTTCACCTTATGTGCCCGTACAATGTATTCTACCCCATCCTTAAAAATATGATACTTATTCTCCCCCCTATAAAAGATTGCTTTTTTGTCATAAAGATAAGGACTTCCCAACACAAGCCCACAAATATCCAAAGGAACTACATCTACTTCTACCTCATCTACAAAGTTTGCAGTGATAGCAAATCTCAATTTACATTGTTTAGTTACTTGTAATTGTGCATCATTGCAACCCCATCCGAGTGGATATGGTTTCGAATGAGGTGTTGTAGTCAAATTAAGTTTCTTTACAACTTCTTCAGATATTAAGTTGACTTGTGAACCCGTATCAAACAGAGTATCAACCTTAGTGTGTTTTGTTACAACACGAATGTGAAACAATTCATTTTGTTGCTTATCAACCTTAGGAGAAGATTCTTTACTTGTACTTGCACTGACATTAGAAAAACTTGCATCAGATGAGAGAGATATACCTTTCCCTTTACCTTGGATTCCAGTAGCAACAATCTTTGTCTCATCTCCGGAGTCAGAACCAAGATCCTGTTGAATCACTGCAGTAGTCTTCTGCTTGCCTTTATTACCTCCATATCTTTTCGGCCTCAACTCAGGATGAAGCTTCCAACATCTTGGATCATCATGCCCCTCTTTCTTGCAATGGGAACACGTGGGTTTCTCACCCTCTTTCTTAGCTGTAGCTGTCTTCTTCCCTTTGCCTTTATCTTTGTCTTTTTCTTTCCCTTTAGACTTACCCTTGAACTTAGATGGCTTCTTGGAAAAGTTATCACTAAAAGTGTTCTTACCCCTTGACTCTATATGAGTAGCTTGAACAGACACCTCATCTAGATTGTTGGGACTCAACATCAAAATAGTGTGCCTAAGGTAAGAATGTAAACCACCAATATACTTAAGTAATGTGTCTTGGGTATACAAGGGAACATTTAGAGCAATGGCCCGTTTCCTAAACTCATGAGTATATTCCTGGACAGACTGCCCCTTACCTTGCCTAAAGGTTTGCCAATTCATGGTTAACTGTTGCATGTAACCTAAAGGATAGAATTGTTTCCTAAGGGCAGCAACAAACTCCATCCAAGACATATTAACTTGACCATGGCGAGCAATTTCTTCCCGAGTTTTACTCTCCCACCAGGTGAGAGTTGTACCTCCCAACCGGAGTGTGGCTAATTGGATCCTAGAAGCATCTTCTACTAGGCCTTGAATCCTACAGTACACTTCTACTTGTTGGACCCAATCGTCTAACTTCTTAGCATTTAACTCCCCACAGTATTTAGGTAACTCAAATTTTACATCTAGCTTAATAACAGGCTTAGATTTGCTCTTAAATGGATTTACATTAGAAGGAGAAGGAGAAGGAGGAGAAGGGGGAGGAGAAGAAGAGGGAGAAGATGGAGGAGAAGGAGTTTCTGGAGCTTTCCCCTCTGTGTCTTTCTGATCTTCCTGCTTCTTGTGCTTTGAAGAACCTCCCTTTTCACGCTTCTTCTTTTCTGCATAAAGTTTGTCCACCGTCGCCTTCATGTCAAGAAATAGCTTCTGGAAATCCTTGTCACTGAGCTCTAAACTTTGTCCACCTTCTTTTTCTTCCATCTGTGACGGTTGATTAGCTCTTCGTCTTCCGATCTCTGGATTGTATTCTTCAAGTTCTCCTTTGCCTCGTTGCAACCTGGATCTCATTAGCATTCAATTTGCAATACAAGCCACACACAAAGCTCTGATACCAACTTGATCTATTTAGGATCTAGGACAATTGCTTATAGAATGCTTAACGTAAATGATCACTTAATTACAATGCTCAAATGAACAAATTAACATAATATAAATGCCAAGATAATGACTGAAAAGAAAGAGAGAAGATAAAGAGGAGACAAACGCAATTGATAACGGAGTTCGTCCCTAAGGACTACGTCTCCGGGCCCCTCTCCAATGGAGTGACCGATCCGATTATACTCCAAACAGTTACAATTGCTTCAAGACTATCTCCTTCAAGCACATCAGCATGACATTACTCTAATGTGCAGAAATTCCTTCAAAATCTCCCGAGCATTCTCTCGTTCTCACCACCTGGGCTTGGAAAAATCCCATCTCTACCCCTCTTTTTACACATAAAATTTTCCTAAATAGGCTTAACCACCCAATTAAATGCATAACTCCCTCCTACAACTCGGATACAATTCCTTTTATAATTCAGGACATCTTTTGTTTCAGTAGTTATGGTGGGTTTTGTTTGTTTTGGCTTTAATAGGCTATTTGTTATATATTCGGGTCTTCACACTAAAGAAAAGCAACCGACCTCTCTCTATAATTGTGCATAGTTCGGTGGCTCAACGGTTCATAAGAATTTTGGTTGGATGGAGGTCGGCGGTTCCAAACCCGTCGGCCTCCGTTTTATTTGCAACACCGCTCAACAACCATAACAAAAGAAACGGCGGCCGCATATAGTTACGGTTGCTATCGCCGGTGCAACGGTCCAACCCACGCGTAATATCCCATTGGTCGCGGGTTCGAAACCGACCCGATATTTTGTTTCAACGAACAAACAACCCAACGAACTCGCCGATGGTGAAGGGACACGTGTCGAGCTGTGATTAGCTGAAACCTGCCGATGTGTATGCTGACGAAGCCGCTCACGAGGATTCCGTACGCTGACTGGGTGCCACGTGTCACTCGCTGATTGGTCCGTACCATCTGACTCAACTGCCACGTGTCACACCGGAATTCATCTATCTGGAATCTGTACAGTACGGAGTGACACGTCAGCATGATGACGTCATCCTTTGTACCCACAAGATAACCGAACTTTGACTGCTTGTAACTCGAGCATATGATGTCGGATTTCGATGAAACAAACGCCGTCGGAATCGTCTCGATGAGCTCTTTGCAATGACATTGGTTCCGTCGATTTCCAAGATGATTATTTTTCTCACCTTCTGGATGACCCCTGAAGCTAGTTTGACTAGAAGTTTGACCGGTCGTAACTTGCACAAACGGAGTCCTTTTCGCCCTGTTCAAGTTGCATTGGAATCAGGACGTCATTCTCTTTCTGATGGTGCTGAAATCTGGAGCATTGGGAACACTTCAATTTTCACTGAAAAATGTCCCCCGGATCACACATAGTCCTCCATTAATGTGTGCATCATGTCATGGAATATTGTTGTCATTTCCCTTTGATATGTAGCGCCTGCATTTTTAAGACTAAACGGCATTACAGTCCAACAGTATACCCCAAGGGCATGTGAAAGTAGTTTTGTGTTGGTCTTCTGGGGCAATACGGATCTGATTATAACCAGAAAAACCATCCATAAGGGACAGCATCTCATATCCAGCTGTAAGGTCCACAATGATGTCAATGTTCGACAGAGGGAAATCATCTTTAGGGCATGCTTTATTGAGATCTCAAAAGTCAGTGCATATGCGAATCTATCCAGTATACTTGGTGACGGGGACGAGGTTGGATATCCATTTTGTATAATCAATTGACCTAATAAAACCTACATCCAACAATTTTTTGAGTTCAGCTTTAACCAGCAATGCAACTTGCGGGTGCATTTTTCTCAGCTTTTGTTTTACTGGCTTGGCATCTAGCAATAATGGTAAGTGATGTAATACTAACTCAAGATCTAACCTCAGCATGTCAGCATAAGAACATGTGAAGTTTATCTTGCTTTCCAAGAAGAACTTTTGAAATTTTGGTTGTTCAACTTTTGTCAATGATGTAGCAAAGAGAACCATTTTGGGGTCCTCCATAGTAGCTATATTAACTACTATAGTGTCCTCGACAAGCATTGCTAATTTTTCTATCTGTGGGGAGAAAGTCCAATCCTCCACCCTTGGGTGCCTCAAGGAGGTTTTCACCCTTGGATACGTCCTTTATTTTTACTATTTTTCCATCAAAAGGTTCCTTTCGATTTTCACCTAGAGACGTGTCATTTTTTGTTTTATTTTTCTTTTTAATTTTGTGACTAGACGATGGCGTAGTCTCCCCAAAATAATCAACATAATCCAAGTCAATGGTAAACCTAGCCTTGTGATCCCCATTTAGAATTCCCTCACATAGCCCTAGAAATTCTACTAGAGCCTCATCATTTTGAAAAGTGTCCATTACCGATGGGCCTTGTTGGTTCCAGTCAATTAGGTCAAGGTAAACTAAGGATATTCCATCATAAGCATTTTCAAATTGTGGAGATGACGCGGAGAGCATGTAAATGGATGCCAAGACGTTGAACATGAAGTTGTCATCATCTGGCTCTATGTCAGATTCTATCTATTATTCTCCTTTGTTCTCATCTGGCTCTATGTCAGATTCTATCTAGGCATGTCAGCATAAGAACATGCAAAGTTTATCTTTCTTTCCAAGAAGAACTTTTGAAATTTTGGTTGTTCAACTTTTGTCAATGATGTCGCAAAGATAACCATTTTGGGGTCCTCCACAATAGCTATATTAACTACTATAGTGTCCTCGACAAGCATTGCTAATTTTTCTGTCGGTGGGGAGAAAGTCCAATCCTCCACCCTTGGGTGCCTCAAGGAGGTTTTCACCCTTGGATACCTCCTTTATTTTTACTATTTTTCTGTCAGAAGGTGCCTTTCGATTTTCACCTAGAGACGTGTCATTTTTTGTTTTATTTTTCTTTTTAATTTTGTGACTAGAGGATGGCGCAATCTCCCCAAAATAAGCAACATAATCCAAGTCAATGGTAAACCCAGCCTTGTGATCCCCATTTGGAATGCCCTCACGTAGCCCTAGAAATTCTACTAGAGCCTCATCATTTTGAAAAGTGTCCATTACCGGTGGGCCTTGTTGGTTCCAATCAATTAGGTCAAGGTAAACTAAGGATATTCCATCATAAGCATTTTCAAATTGCGGAGATGATGTGGAGAGCATCTAAATGGATGCCAAGATGTTGAAAATGAAGTTGTCATCATCTGGCTCTATGTCAAATTCTATCTAGTATTCTCCTTTGCTTGTTTCATACTCACCAGCGAAGTAAGGGACACCAGATTCTTGTGGACCTAACCCTAACCCAAGATGTTTTGGTCTTTCTGAAACTGATAATGGCTCACACCTTCCATTCTTATCCTTTCCAAGACCACTTTTTCCATCATAGCCTTTTGCTTTTATCATGTTGTATCCTTTTCCATATATTGCTACTAGCAAGGGAGTCAAGTCATATGGTTCTTTATAAATCCAGGATAGTATATCATTTGTGTCCTCTTGACTCATTTCGCCCCACTTAATGAAAACCGTATTTGGAGGAACCCTAAAAATTTATTTTGCCTATATTCTAAAGCAGGATTTGCCATAGACCTGGGGAGACTTTGGCATCTTGGTTATGCAATAGGTCGTATTCAGCTTGAACTCTCCACATCCTTGGTCCTGAATTTGGAAGCATGGGTCGACGCTTGGGGTGATAAATGAAGTGGTAGGTGTTATGGAGGTGTTCATGGTGGTCGAAGGAGCAGAGATGGATGAAGAAGAAAAAGGATTCATGAGTGTTGATGGGTCAATGAATTTGGAAGACAGAGATGTCAAAACTTCCCTATTGATAGGCACTTGACACTCCGAGATACTGCGTAAGTTGGTACAATATTGGAACAGATCAGGGTCTCCATATATAGTAGTCTCAGTGCCTTCAAAAGGAAACTTCAAACATTGGTGATACGTGGAGGGGACGACTTTTAGTACGTGGATCTAAGGTCTACCGAGTAAAATGTTAAATGGGAGGTCCAAATCCAGAACTTGACAAGTGGTGTCGACAATGACTAGCCAAATTCGAATGGGGAGTGTAATTACGCCCCGAGAGGAACATTCTTCATCATCATATGCCTTGATAACAATGCTTCTTGTGGCGTTTATGCAAGCATCAGAAAAGCCTAGTGCCTTGACCAATTTTAAGGAACATATATTCAGTCTCGCTTCGCTATCTACTAAGACTCGTCTGACCTTATGTTTATGAACAAGAACTTCAATATGAAGGGAATCATTATGGTTGGATTTGGATGACGAATAGTCTTGGTCTGAAAAGGTGATATGGTGGGGAGTCATGAGATATCCTACCATGGCTTCGAATTGGCTGACATCAATATCTTGGGGAACGAAGGATTCTTGCAATGTTTTATCTAGGATGGCCTTATGGGCAAGCGAGATGCGTAACAACTCAAGGATAGAGATTTGTGTCGGTGTTTTTCCAAGCTGGTCAATAAAATTAAAGTTTCCTTTAGGTTGGGACTGCTTGTTTTGTGGACATGATTGCGGCTACAAAGTGGACGGGCCATCTATTGTTACCTTTGGTTGTCTAGGGGGAGGAGGGGCGGCCGGCTATGGTGACCTTTCTGGCACGGGTGGTGATATTGCATTCAAGGGCCTTTCTGACGGTGACTGTGCAGACATGTTCATCAGTTGTTCTAATGTGATGTACGATAGGTCCCCCAGAATAGTCATATCCAATACGAGCATGGTTGGATCAACTATTATTATTTTTATTTGACGTAGAGGGGTTTCCAGAACCATGATCCTGCAGTGGGTTCTTGTGTATTGTATGATCCGCATTAGAAGCAAACTGTGGTCCATCGATTTCAATGATACACTTTTCAATAAGGTCTTGTACCAGATTTTCAATTGTTTACAGGAAGAGGTTTTGTGTCCTTTTATTCGGTGAAAGTCACAAAATGCGTTATCATCCCACCAAGATGGTTTAAACTGCCCAGGTTCGTATGGTTTTGGGTCTTCAAGTGTGATGATACCATTCTGAAGGCATTTCCTGAGAACTTCTTCAATAGGCTCACCCAAAGGAGTGTATGTATGTCCTCTAGGGAATTATTTGGGTTGTCTAGGCTATCTTTGAATTTGATTGTTTTGATTTCCTTGGTTATTCTGATTTTTCTGGAAAACATTAGCAGCATAGGTTTGTGTCATCATCTGTGTGTTTTGTGGTTGTGTCCCTTTTAGAGTAATAATAGGACCCATAGCGTTGATAGCCTTAGCATCAACTACACCATCGTTGGTGACATGTTTGTTCTTAACCCAATATTTGTTTTTTTCAGCAGAAGCAGGGTTGGCGTCTATGTTTTTGGGGCCGTATTTTAGTCTTCCTTCATCAATGAGGGCTTATTCAACTTGGACACCCCATTCAACTAGGTCCACAAAATTTGTTCAACAATGAACACGCAAGCCATTTTTTAGTGGGCCTAATAACATTTGTACGAACATGTCAACTTTTTCCTTTTCAGGTATGTCTATATGACAGTGACTCACTAGGCCCCTCCATTTTTGAAAGAATGGTAAAAAGGCTTCACCATAATCTTCTTGTGTGAGTTGGCATAAGTTGGTAATGGAGGTGTCTGTGTCAATGTTGTATGTGTAATTTTTCACGAATTTTTCAGCAAGTTCTTTCCATGACTGTATTTTGGGTTGCAGTGTATAGAACCATTCTAGCGCTGGTCTTGTGAGGCTTTTAGGAAACAGTCACATTAGATATGTGTTCTCATGAGCAATATCCACACAACTTGTTATGAACTCTCTAATGTGGTCAAGTGGATTTGTTTTACCCTTGTATTTGTTGAAGTTTGGAGCCACATAACCATGTGGAAATGGTGGCATGTACAAAGTTGTATCAAAAGGATATGGACATAAGTCATATGGCATTTTCATCTTCTTGTCAGAGGTTTTCATATTTTCCATATGTTTTTGAAGGTCATCCACTCTTGCTAGCAAGGCGTGTACAATGGGATCATTGGTTGCCTGAAAGTAAGGTATGTTCTGATTAGGTGTTTGCTGATATTGCTAGTTGTGAGTGGGAATTTGTTGTTGAGTATGAATCTAGGAAGAGTATGTGGGAATATGTGACCCAGCCATGTTTGTTTATATTTGAGGTATCTAAAATCCCCGGCTCATTTGATTGCCAAAGTTACAAATTTGTTGCATCATTTGAGTTCCTTGTCCTTGTTGAAAGAATGTTCCATGTAGCATGTTGGTGTTTGTTCCTCGGGAGTGTCCATGTGGTGCATTGATATTTTTTCCTTGTCCATGTGTGATGTTCATATTTTTTCCTTGTCCATGTGGGATGTTTAATTGCGAGGATGTATTAATGTTATGTTGAGGGCCTTGAATGAAGACTCGTCGTGGGTTTCCTCCAAAGGGATTAAATGATATTCCACCATAAGAATGTGATGAAGATGCCCCCATTATCATAGATGAAGATCCCAACATAGGATTTGTGGGATTTTCTCCCATTCATGTGAACCCAATGATTATTCCTATCGTTTGTGATGATGATGTGGACATTGTAGGTATGGACATAGTAGATGTTCCTCCAATAGATGTATTATTTAAGGTGGAGGTGTTTTGACTTGTGGTGCCACCAGATGTCACATTAATGGTGTTAGTAGCAACTTGTGTGGTGACCACAATGTTATTGCTATTGGGGGCATTGTTCATGTTTTGATGAGATGTCATGGTTTGTCTCGCATTATCCGGAGAAGGTCTTATGGTATTAATGTCAAAGCCTTTTGGTAGTTTTTCCCCTTGGTCTAAAAGCATAGCAAGGTATCTACAGGGATCATTCAAGACCAAGTCCTCTACCAATGAAGCTATGTCAGGATTTTAAGCGGCAGCCTCTAAATCCTCCACTAGTACTTGTCCATTTTGGTCTCTCTGTAAGAATTGTTCAAAAAGTGGATTTTGAAAGGAAGTTGACATGCTCATGGATGATTGTACATTCAAATTTCCAAATGGGTCATCATAAATCCAGTCATTGGCATTGGTGTTGGTGTTGGTGTTGTCAAAGTCTTGTCCAAAGTCTGCCATTTTTCTTTTCTTTCTTTGAAGTCTTGTTTCCACCATCAAGGAAATTTCTCAAATGAAGATGATGACAATGCAAGTATGACACTAGTCTGTGTTTTTGTCTTTTTTTGCAATAAAGGATGACAATGCAATGAGATAATAATGTTTTACCTAAGGAAATGTGTAATGCCGAAAAACTAAAGTGACGATCATGACCAAGATGATGATGATGACAAGGTGCAAAATAAGGACTAAGATGATTATGTCAACTAAAGAGGCAATTAATTCAAAGTCTAGGTTCAAAATGACAACTAGGATGAATAATATTTTTGTATTTTTGGGAATAAAGTACACAAGGTATAAACTAGAATGCAATTTGGAGAAAGGGGTACCTAAACACCCTAAGTTTAATCTTTTCTCTCAATTTTCAGTTACCAAAAGACTTATTGAAAATGACAAGGTGACAAAGTCAAGAGGATTCGTGAGTTTTCCTAACTAGACCATTAAGTTGGAAAGCCTCACAAAAGGTGACAATGACTAAAGATAGGAATAATGACGAAGTCCACAATAACCTAGCTGCGAAGGCAAAGATTTTGCAAATTGTGATAAATTTGGCCCAATCCAAAGTATGCGAAAATGACAACCTAGGGTCAAGCTAATGTTGAAAACATGATTATGAAACCTAAGGGATGAAATTAAAAAAAAAATAAAGGTCTAAGCCTAAGGTCAAGAATGCAAACTAATGGATGAATGATAAAGATTTTGAGAAATTTGAAAGTTGGTTTCTGACAGAGACCTCTTGGAAAAGAAAAGTGTTTGACAAAAGGCTGACAATTTTTAGACTCAGATTCGGGTTTGTATAAGGGTTTTGTTTCTGCTAGGAAAATGCATCGTTTGAGACTGTGAATGCATCACAGTATTGCAAATGCATTTCAGTTTAAGCGAATGCAGTTCTAAAATTAACAAATACGACAGAGGTTGGAAAATGTGGTTCTGTGAAGTTCAGATGTGTCACGACGCAAGCATATGTGATGTTTGTGGCAGAAAATGTGGTTTAATAGAGCGTTTGTGTCTCAAAGATTTTCAAATGTGTTTTTGGACAATGGATGCGTTTCAATAGTTGCGTCACAGGTTGTAAAAAGTGAGTTTTCTGATGTATTGAGGAAAAATCTGATCTATCAAAGGTTGAATGTTTTTGTCCAGATTTGTGAATGTGGTGAATATTGTTTGAAAATCTAGAAAGCACTTGACAAGCACATTGTTTTAGTGTAAGAAAACGCACATAAGACAAGCACGGTCCTAAAAGGCCAAGGGTTTGTATACTTGGTATAGCCCACCAATATACCCCAGATTGGTGTTGAACACCTCTCCTTCTCAAGAGCAGATAGCTTAGAATTTTGGTGGCACTGGCTCCCCTTCACGGCACTCCCTTCTATGAGAACACCAACTTCAAATTCTTGGGTAGTCACTTCCCAAGAATTGTTATCTCTACTCAAGGGAGTCAGTAGTGAGTATCTTTGGGCATGATACTGTACCCTGCACTATACCAAGCAACGATTGAAAATGGTTGGCTTCTAAAACAATAGGTGTCTAGTTAGGGCATCCGTTCGAGTGGCCACACATGGTGCGAGAAATTAATCACCAATTAGGTGGTACTCCAGCCTGAAGAGGTTACACTCAGTAGGGTTTATGGGAGTACTACTCCATCCGTGTGACACATCTGCACTCGTGGTACTTGAACTTTCCTCAAGCACCCATTTTATATCCCTGTTGGAAGTGGCTTGGCTTTAGCCTGTTAGTAGTCAGATCGTCCCTTAAGGTGAGTACTTTTTTCCCTTAAGGCAGGCCCATTTCTAGAAATAATAACCATTTATCTTACACCCAGGATCGCCTAAAAGTGCAAGGGGAGAGGATACTTGGATTATTAAGTCTTAAGGGTTACACAAAATAACGTGGGTATGGCTTTCTGATCACCAAGTTTTCACAACGTGAGAGCATAATCACCTACCACTTTCAGGCACGATAAAACTCTTGCAAATAGAAGTTCATTTTAGTGCACCAACTGAAGTGTTCCTAAACTAAAAATCACAAATAGATGATTTGAAATATTAGTCTTTGACAAACATAGCTGCAAAACCATAGGCCAGTAGTTTGGGCAATTGTCTTCCACTCACGAATGTTGCAAACCCACACATTAGTAGTTTTAGAAAATTCCTTCGACCCACGAGAATCCTACTGCCACACGCTGAAACCAAACATTAGCAACCAAAAAATCCTATTCTAGAGGATGCAAAAAGTAGCAACAGACTGAAATAGTAAAAATGCAGAAATCTAAAAAGAAGATTCAAATACAGAAATTGAGCAGGCGAATGCATTACGACAAAGCGAATGCATCACAATAGTTTTTATCAGAATTTACCAGCCAAATGTGTTATCCTACAAACAAATGCATAAGAATCATGCAAATATGTCAGAATACCTGTCAAATGTGTCACGTTTCTATCGGATGCATCACGGAAGGTCACGAATGCAGTTCGATAGTGCGTTGTTTGTTTTGTCAAGTGTGTTGCAACATAGCAAATGCAGTGCAAGATGATTCAAATGCGTCGTTCATAAACCTGTAGCTGCAAAATGGAGACAAAAAGCCGTATGAAAACAAAAAAAATGCACTGAAAGACATCAGGTTCACCAAATGTATCTCTCCCTAGATCGGTAGGCGTAGAATCCGATAAACGTCCTCGAGGGTAACTATAGCCTCCCCGATCGACAGTTGGAAAGAGCAGGTCTCAGAGTGCCACCTCTCGCATAACGCTATCAGGAGTCCCCTATTTTCCCGTACAACAGGCATATAGGTGACATAGTAGAGACCCAGTTGTATCAATCACCGTCGCTCTATATCCATCAATTTGTCTCTGAATGCATAAGTCGATGGTCTACTCTCCCACGTGTAAATAGGTGCTAACTGTCTCTGCACATGTCAAAGCACGCATCAACATCTCTTTGAAACTTATCATTATCACCTAGTCTAAGCCAAAGGAATTTAAAAGTTGAAGCAACACTAAGCTACCATCAGGAAAAGTAAAAAAAAAAATGTGTCACGTTTGCTTCAATTGCGTCGCAATTAGGCGGTTGCATCATTATGTACTACGTTTGCGTCGCTATATGACGATTGTGTCGTTCTACTCTGCGATTGCGTCAAAAAATTTCACTTGTGTCACAATTTCATACACATGCATCATTTACTTCAAGTGTGTCATTCTTGTCCTCAAATATGTCACGATATTTCGAATGCATCTTTACAACCATCAAATGTGGCTTAAATTGGCGATTGTGTCACAACTTCAAGCAGTTCTGGTTCGACTTTTGACCCCAGCCTAATGACCTTTGGTGTTTGCGTCGCAATGCATCGAAAGTGATTGCAGCTTACGCGAACACAAATGAGTCGCAACGCATGTGTTCCTAGCCCTAGAAACCCCAAAAAGGCATGAAAAATGATAAATTGACGAGTGGGCTAAGGGTACATACTGTCGGTTCCGCACCCTCTGGTCATCTATAGGTCCTGACAATGTACACACGATGCTCTGTGATCGAGATCACCTTCTTCTTTCTTGCTATCCTCGCTCCAGGTTCTCTGAAATTACTATAGTAAATTTGAAAATGAAATGAGTTTTACCCCCATTTTCAACCTATTTATAGGGTAAAAGTGGGATTTTTCACAACTATTATTACTGGAGGCTCTTTTCACCACCTTTGACTGCACTTTTGGGTACCTTAAACACATCCAAATTCAAAATTGTCTTGCCATTACTTTTCTGGTCTTTAAATTAACTTGTCGGGACACTTTCCAAATTTTTCTGTCGCTGGGCCAAAATTTGAAAAATTTCCCGAGGGGGCATCAATACTCCGTACCTTCGTTGGGGCATGACTTTGACTTATTTTTCTTTGTCACAATATGACAAGCTGCATTATGACAAAGAGGGGCAAAATGTAGACACTAAAAATTGACCTAGGCTTGCAAGCTCTATTTTTCACCACATTCGTCCTAGCATAATTAAAATATTTAATTATGTTATTCGGTCCATTTTCATCTATTAATTAAATAATTTTTAATTATTTAATTAATTAATGTCTCTTTATTCTTCTTGATTATTTAAATAAATAAATTTTATTTATTTATTTAAATGTGTCGCTAATTATCTAATGTTTCCTTATAATTAAAAAAAATTCTTAATTTATTTAATTATTTTTGTCCATTAATTCTTCTAGATTATTTAAATAAATAAATCTTGTTTATTTATTTAAATACGTCAATAATTTACATATTCCTCTTCTAATTAAATAAATTTTTAATTTATTTAATTATGGCCACATGTCACTTTCCTCATTTTAAATAAAAAAAAAAATTTACTTATTTAAAATGGTCAAATTTCTTATTTTGGCAGAAAATGGGCATTTATTGCCTACTGTCATTTGATTCTCCATTTTTGAATTAAAATGATTTTTAATTCAAAAATTTCCTTTTCCATTCAAAAGTCAAATGACCGTTACTAATTTGATTCTCCGACCTTTTTTTAGCCATCTTATCCTTATCTTAACTTTTGATCTGGTCTGTCTGTTGGCCTTTCGATCTCATCCGTTCATTCAAAATTTCCTTTTCTTATAAAATGGAAATTTTGAATTCATTTTCTCTCTCAAGCTTTCACGTGAATTTCTAGCCTTTTGTTGTTAGTCATTTACAATAATTTTTTGCATATTTTAGAGTCATTTTTAAGCATTCATGGAGTCATTTCATAGAAAAATCCTTCAACACTTGTATAGGACATGACATTTTCATAGGTTTCTCGAAGAATCTGAGGGAAAACTACAATTTTTAGCAAACTAGAAGGTGTAATGGAGGTCAACCATGGAGATTGAAGGTTTATGGTAAAAGCTTTTCATTTATTTTCATGTTTTCTCCTTTGCACTCCATTATTTCTTTAGATTTTTGGATTTACAACTTCTAATCTATTAACCCATAAAATTTCCAGAGATACAATTATGATAGTAAAATTGGTTTATTTGTAGTTAGTTATTTGAAAAGATTTGTTGAAATGGAAAATTTGTTTAGATGGGGTAGTTTTCTTTATGTTAGGTAAACCTATGTTTGGAATAGTGATCATTTTAAATAGTTGACTAGTAAATCTACTAATGAATTGAATAATTGATTTATTGTTTTGTAAAAAGTGTAATTTCTAATGTTAGGGTTTCATATTTCCTTGGTAGAGATGAATGTTTTGTTAAGGATTTAGTTACCTTGAGATAGCTATGAGGAGTATACGACTTAATGATTGAACTATGTGGCTAAATCAAGAAAAATATTGTGAATGTCTCCCTTCGTTATGGTTATTTGATTGGTTAATGAGTGTCATTTTCATTTGAATTTATAGATGTTTTGATTATTCGATCATGTGGTTTCTATTCAGACATAAATTGGTGGACTTTACCATTGATGTCACGATTGTTGATCTTGAGATGATTTTGGTTCTTATGGTTGTTTGTGGCATGGTGATGATTGTGGATTTTTTGTTTCATGGAGGGAGATTTTTGTGCCTAAGGGTTAATGAGAGGATTTTGACTTTATGGTTGGGATGTTGCCACTCACTATCTTATACATGTTGATTCGATAATTGTGGATTAAAAATAGTTCCTTGAGATCTTGTTATTGTTGAAATTCCTTTGATGGAAAACCTTCAGATTGGAGGGGAGATATGGTTTCTTCTTGCAATATTTGGTGTGAGGTTCGGCAACCTAGGAGGTTTTTCCTTGGATAACCCATACCAAGCTTGATTCATTTATTTGAGCTTTATGTTGTTTCACCGACAAGGGGGTGATCTCTTGATTTGTTATTTGATGATGGTTGACCTTTACACTTGGTTTGTGTTTATGTGGCTTGATCCTTGTATTTGAATTTGGTTTTTGTTACTCTGAAGTTCTAGCGTGAGATGGTGCATGCCTCACTTGATGTTGTTATTTTGTTGGATTTGGTTCCTTTTACAAGTTGGCTTGCCATTTATGATATTGAGATATTGTTGTTAGTTAGGTGAGTGGCTTCCAATGGGGGTTGGCACACAAAGGGGCGCATGGATAACCCATGTGGAAGTTGTGTAAACAAGTGATAACTTAATTAATTAAATTAGGGGGGGATTGGGTAGTATCCACACATTAATTCAGATAATGTTTCCTCACTCATGGGCCCAAGTGCTCATTTAGGCTTGGGGTGAGTGAGAAGGCCTGGAATGGAAAAATCAACTATCTCATCTTCACAAGAGGTATGTTGATTCTGCATAAGTTGGCATGAGGGGTCGGAGATCGATAGAGGCTACCAGGATAAACCAGGATGGGGGCCAGGGCCTAGGAAGATCTACTTGGATAACCTATGACCAATTATGTGATGGCATCCACCCTTTAACAACCTTGTATGCTTTTGTGCCTCTCTTGTTGTTCTTGAACCTCTAGAAGTGGATGTTATCATGTTTATGTTGATGCTTTGTTATGTTGTCTTGTATTGGTTACACTTTATGTTGGTTATTCTTGTGTTGGAGGTTACCTTATGTGATTGTTGATCTTGTTGTGAAGTCTTGTAATCCTTGTTTCATTTGATGGTTTCGTTGGGAGTGCTTCTTCTCATCTCCTAGAACAATGGGGTGGACCTTCAGATCCACATGGTCGAGTGGAACGTGTTATGTACCCTGTTGGGTCCTTGGCTATTGATC
This sequence comes from Sequoia sempervirens, assembly GCA_007258455.2. Lineage (NCBI taxonomy): Eukaryota > Viridiplantae > Streptophyta > Pinopsida > Cupressales > Cupressaceae > Sequoia > Sequoia sempervirens. The sequence continues at coordinate 768,318,243 of VDFB02000003.1, forward strand.
AAGTTGTGAAGTGTTGAAGCCAGCTACGGTGACACTTGAGATATTCTAGTATTGGAACTAGTCTTCATGATTTGTACTCTGACATATCATTGTATCATTCCATGCTATTGTACTAATCATGTACATGTTTGGATGTATTATTGTAATGATGTGATCCTTGAGCATTGTGTCTTCATGATATTAATGTAATGATCATGTTCATGTTATTTATCTTTCACATGATGTAATGATGTTGATACGAAAGTAATGCCATCATGTAACCCAAGCGATTTGTTATATATTGTTCATGTATATTTTCATTTCATGTGATATTTGATTATTATCTTGCATGTTAGTTGTTTAAAAAAAAAAATTCTATAAATGTTAGTTGTTATTGTTCCTTTGGGGTTGTGTGGCGGGGTGTTACAACACCCTCTAAACCAAGAGAAGATATTTCAAATAAAAAGAGGCATACTCAAAAGCAGAAAAAGGAGGATGTTCCTAAAAAGAAAAAGGGTGTTAGAAAGGAAAAGAGGAAAATTGAGGAAGAAGTACTAACACGTAGACGCTCTAGTAGGCTCAAGAAACAAAGTGCTACAACGGAAAATATAGGGGAACCTGAAGGAAAAGAGATGGGTAAAGAACAACCTTAGAAAAATGTTATGATTGTAGAAACTAACTCTGAATTGAAAGAGAATGTTCCTGGTAATAAGATTATACCAACGAAAAAAGAGAAGGGATGTAGTGACACCTTCTGATTCTAAATCAAAAGATATATTTAATGCCAATAAATTCTAGATAAAACCTTCCCCATTCCTAGAGATTATGAAGAAGTAATGAGCAGTTTGAAAATGTAGAGGAAGTTTACATTGAAGACAAAGATGTAAGAAAAGAACTTCAAGAGGCACTGGACAGAATTAGACACCTGGAGGAACTGGTGCAAAATTATGAGAAGGATAAAGAAAGAGAAGCAAAAATGTAGGAGATGGAGGAAAAAATGTAGCTATATGGTCATGGCACTAAACTAAATGTGCTAGCATAGTTGGTTGTTACTAAGATAGGGGACAAAGAACTAGTAGTGCCAGATGAGAAACCCCCTCCTCTCAAAACTCTTGATTATCATACAACCTGCTCACTTGGATACCAATTGTGGAAAGTAACTAATAAGTTCGCACAGGAAAAGAAGAAGTGGAGAAAGTAAAAGGAAATAATGAATATAAATTGGAGAAAAGAGATATGGAATTAAATAGAACAGCAGTTTGGTTGGAGGAGATAGCAGATAAGGCTGCACAAATAGTCAGGTATAGGCCTCCACCAAGAACTTATGCAATGTTTTTACAAGAAAGGTTTTTATGCTTTCAGTTCAGTAGATTAGTTAGCATGAATTCAATTAGCATGAGTCAAACTTCCAAGTTTCTTGAATTTTTTGTATCTTCCACACCCGAGGAATAGGATCAATTGTGTGAGTTTTATTTGCACAACTATGTAATACCTGATGAGACAAAATGGAACCCTTTAATCTTTGTGGGGGGTCTTCAAATCAAGGCACTTTCCTCTTACTATAGGAATGAATAGCTTAGAGGTGAGATTATGGAAGAATATGAAGAGAAAGAGAAATGCATTGAACTTCCAATCAAAAGAGAGGCCAAGGATCCAGATACAGTCATTGATGAATGGTTGAAACTTCTTGCACATAAGGGAGTAGGTAAATAATAATAAATCTCAGGGAGGCAGACTATGAAAGAATGAAGATGTTGGTTGTATGTATTGGACAACAATGTTATAAGCATGTACAGAATAGATGGAACAGTTTAACACTTGAATTGTAGAAGAAAGAGCCCCATTTTGTGCATAATTTTATTGCTATGCTTCAAAGGGCACATCAATATATGGAAATTGGTGTCAACAAGGGAGTCCATTGGATGCCACTCACTTTTTCATCCACCTATTCTTCTTTTTTAAATCCCACATTGGATTGGGGATAAGGGTGATGAATATAAGAGAGCAGGAACTATCAAGATGAGGTAGCTTTCAGAAAATCAAGGTTTTTATTTGAGACAGATTCAAGGGGTTAGCACAGTTATGGACCTAAGACAAATTTCTCTATAGTACAATCAAGATCCCTAGTGTTTTTCTTGGGGACAAGCAAAAGGCTAGTTGGGGGGAGTATAGGTCTAGATAATGGCTTATTTTCTATTGTTTCTATACATGTTTCAAGATACTTTTAGATACATTCTCCAGACAATGTTCCTACATTATACTACCCTTTCATATCCATTGTGCAGACTTGAACCTTAAACATGATGATGGAATTATGGTTATAATATATTAGTATTATATGGTTTATATGAATATATGTATGGAATGTTGAAGGAATGCTACGAGTTAATTGTGATAGTTATCCTTGTGTACATGTTTTGTGGAATTAACTTGTTTGTAGCTAAAGAGGAAGCTCCAGGTTAAGCTAAATGTGGTGATCATTGATCAAAGGAACTTAATGAAGGTTTGACATGTGTTATTATAACCAATTTAATAAACGTTGAAGAAGAGGTCTCCTTCACTTACGATGGAATTTTGACTAGTGGTTGTATGTTTACGTACAATTCTATATTGACAAAGTTCTAGTTCTAATAGGATTCTCTTTCCTTTTTAGTTATAGGTTGAATAATTCAAGTCTTAATTCTACATTCTATTGTTTGGGAGTGGAGTTAATGATTTTGGTTAATTTGTTGCTTTCAATAAATATTCCCTCAAGCTTGTATATAGCTATTGGTTGAATCCATAGGAGTTAGTTGGTTTTTCTCAGTTTTATGTTATCAGTTACTTTTAGTTTCAAGACATTAAAAATATTCTGAATGATTGAGTCCAATCTATGGAAAGATCTTTTGTAATATTTTATGATATGCAATGAATGGAGTTAATCATATGGGATGTGTAGAATCTATTAGTTGTATTTGAGTTCAGTTAAAGTGGGAACAATTACTTGAGCAGGCCACTCAAGGTATTGTTCTTTGCTTCATTTTCTAGTTATTTATTTCTATTCAAATAGTTGCTATTAGTTCATCATTGTTCATGAGTCATATGCAAGATAATTAGAATTTCATCTCTTGCTTATTGGGAATGAATGCTTGTGAATATGCATGTAATGGTTAACTAGTAGCACTCCAGAGGATAGCTCAGCCAAGTCATTAGTTTTTATTAAGTTTTTAGTTGGTACATTATTATTTTATTAGTAATAGTTCAGTTATAGTCTAAGTTGTAGGTACCCATAACAACTAGTTCTAGTTTATGCTTTGACTATTTTGCATTTTTGTGAATTTCCAGCAAGTAGAATAACTTAAGTAGGGTAGTTTAGGTAGCTTTGAGTCCATGAAGGAATATATAATGTTGCACCTTCATAAGCTTACAATCCTTGGGTTGAAAATTTAATGTGGTATTAAGCAATGTAAAGTGGATTGTTTAGCCAGTTAAACCTCTAAATTGAGTAGGTTCTACCAAGTTTACAATACATTATCTTAGACTTTACACTGCAGCCACCAATGAATGCCCAAAACATGCAACAAAACCCCTTCCAAAAAATCAAAAATCTGATTTATTTCCTCCAATTAGAAAAGTCACGACCACCTCCATGGAATGAGTGGTTTCCAATTTGGAAAAATCAATAAATGATTTTTTAATACCATTTAGTAACTCCCATAAACCCAATGCCCAAGTTTTCTTTTTCTGATTTTTCCAAAAATGAAACTACATCTCCACTATATCCACTTGATAATTTGCATAACAAAAATTATTTTAAATTAATTAAATTTAATTATTCTCAAAAAATTAAAATTATCCTCCTAACATGAAATTATCCTCCTAATATGAAATGCAAATGAAAATTTCAAATTTGAATTTTTTTTGGTTGATGCAAGATTGTTGGCAACTGTGGATGCTCTTGCATCAAATGGTGGAGTGGGCTTAAACATTTTTACTTAAAAACTTTCAAATAATTAGGATACTCTGACAAGATTATTGAGAAAAAAAGGGCAGTACCATTAGGGCATATGATGAGAATGAACATGAAGTAGAAGGAACTATCAAACTTCCTATTTAGGTTGGTTTAGCTATTGTAAAAACACGTCAAGTCTTGGACCTTGATTTACCATATAATATCCTCCTATGATGCCCATGGATACATTCCATTTGGTTCATCCCTTTAACTTATCATCAATGTCCCAAATTCCCTTAGAATGAAACCAAAGTCACCATTTATGGGGACCCTCAACCTTTCCATTATTGTAAGAACTTGGAAGAAAATATAAAAAAATACTCCAAGTACCTAACAATGATATCTCCTCCTACTTAAAATATTATGTTGATCCATCAACATTATCCTAATCATCTACCATTCATAAACCCCTTTCATAAATCAAGGTTCAAGTACAATACAATGGTTGTGGAGATTATGGTCTCAAATGATCCTTTCATGTAAGACAACTTTCGTCTTCTCCTAATACATATGGAAAACCACAACACATATAAAAAACACCTTCTACTATCAAATTTGAGCCTAGTGTTTTCTCCAAGTGGGGAGAGCTCAACAAAGAGATCATAGAGGAAGATATCTCCAAATGGTTGTACCAAGATGAGAAAGAACAAGCTACTCTACTAGTTGATCCAAATAGCAAAGGTTCCTTGATCATTAAGAACATGGGATTCACAGGCCATGGAATCCTTAGTCTACGTCAACAAGGAATAATAGATCCCATTGTTCTAGAGAAATGACAGAAATACCAAGGGCTTGGGTATGGTTCACAAAATAATGTTACCCCTAACATTGAGAGTATCCCTAGTGAGGTAGTTAGAGTTTCTCACTTGATTAACACTTCTAATGATGATACCATCGAGGAATCTTCCATGTACATCATCGATTTATTTTAGAATACATCCATCAACACCATTAAGACCTTGTAATTTACCTCATCTTCACAAAATAATAGTCTTCAACTCATTTACCCCCAACTCATCAATTGGGACCAACAACAAGCACCTGTTTTGGATGTATTTAAAAATGATGACATTATGTTGAGTTCATGGGACTTAGAGATGGCATACCTCTTGGAGATCACAAAGAAGGGTTCCATATAGAGATTTATGTGAAAGCATACTATGGGTGAAATTTGAATCCTTTAGTCGCAAAAGTGAAAATGTAAAAATAAAAATAAATCGCCTAGTGAAAAACACAATGTGGCACTTTCAGACCAAGAAAAATTCAAAATAAAAGACATATCCAAGGGTGAAAACCTCTCTAAGGCACCTAAGGATGAAGGATTTGACCTATCTAGTATCACTAAGCATCAAAAGAAATCAGCAACATTACTGGAAGACTCGGATCAGATCAAATGTTGGAACCGCTGACAATCCTAAGATCACATTTTATGCAGCATCTCTAGATCCTAATGAGAAACAAAATTTTACATCATTCCTAGAGGAATGAAAATTCAACATTGCTTGGTCCTATGCTGACATTCTTGGATTAGATATAGCATTAGTGGTCCATCACTTAACAATATATACAGAGGTAAAACCAATGAAACAAAATTTATGTAAGATGCATTCACAAATTGCACTACTTGTCAAAGTTGAGCTACAAAAACTTTTGGTTGTTGGTTTCATAAGACCAATTGATTATCTAGAATGGGTGTCCAATATAGTACTTGTTTCCAATCCCACTAAGGGAATATACATCTACATAGATTTTAGAAATCTCAACAAAGCTTCTCCTAAGGATTACTTTCCATTGCCTGACATAGACATCATGATGGATTTGACACCAGGTCGTGTGATGCTCTCTATTACATCCCACATGTGCCCTAGCTATTTTGACGTGATGCCCTAGATATTTTGATGTGATGCCCTAGATATTTTGATGTTGTTCCCTAGTATTTTGATGTTGTTCATCAAGAATGGATATATATATATATATATGTCATTAATTAGCTTGATGAATGAAGATATACAATTTATATATAACTAGATTAAGTAAGTTAATTTGTAGATGTTTTCATGTTTGATCTAGTGGTTGCATCTTTACATAGATGAAAATGCAAGTATGTAATGAGATATCAGAATAACTACTTGCGTTTGATCTAGTGGTTGCAGGATAGATGATGCAAGATCAAATGGTATTGACCTACTACGACACAAAACAAGTTAGATTAAACAACCACCTATTCCTCAAAACCTCAAGAACTAGCTTTCTCAGTTTGACTCTGCCCTCTCTGCTAGGTCTACAAACCTAATTTTCTTAACTTTTCTCCTCAATAGTTCTCTCCCCAGCCTAGAACTTTACTATTTTGAATACCCTTCAAGGCCATATTAAACATGTACCAAACCAACTATCAACTTCTTTGGAACTAATGACTCAAAACCTCAAGGAAATGATGTCCAAGTAGATCAACTAGATCTATTTTCCAAAGAAAATCCCTTTTAATCTCTTCACCAACTTGACACAGCCATCCAGATCTTAAAGATAGATGACAAAACCCCAGATTCACCAAGCTTTAGGACCCTAAGCTTTCTTATACTTGTTGTTTCAAGAAACCCTCATTTTCCTTAGGTTTTGGTAGGGTTTATTCAAAATCATAATCCCAACACACTTACAACCTTATAAATGCCTCCAACACTCTGAAAATGGCATCTACAAAATCAAAAAACTCTCACAAAGACTCTTCACTCAACCATTCTTCAAACTCACTCTCAAACCCTCATCTTTCACACAATTTTTACCAACTTTTAGAGGACAGTCATGTTTTCTTCGCTCCAAATTCTCTTACAAAAATTCCTAACATCGTACCACTCTAAATTATAACATTCCACACCCATACCACTTAGTCACAGTAAACACAAAAGGTGGGATGGGTCTTACATCATGTTTAAGACTTCAAACTCCACAAAGTTAATTACAGACCTGTCAACAGAAAAATGAGCCAAACTCCCACCAAAATGTGAATTAAGAACTCAAATTAGGTGAAAAAGAAATTTAATACGTGCCCCTTTAATGTTCAGAATATTTCATGCATCTACTTGCCCTGTGCGGGCCATACACCTACTGGAAAGTGAAGAAAAATAAAGAATTTTTTGTGTAATGCACACTAAAACAGAGATCTTAATTCATAATTCTTCAAGAGAGATTACAACAACATCTTCCACCCATATTTAAACTTATCTCCTCATCCCCCAACTACTTCAACTCCCTCCAACGACCTTTCAAAGCCAAATGACCGTTGGCCTTCCCAATACAAGTGATTTTGCACCTAATAACAAATTTACAATTTTCACAAATACCTTTTTACATTTTTCATATAATGGACATTCTTTAAACTTTGTAACCCCCTAGAAGACTTCGACACACCACCTAGTGGCCTTCATGGCCTTTATTTAAACCAAAATACTTAAACACCAACTTGGCTCAAAGTTACAATAACCTATCCTTTACAAAATCTTGCAACTTGAGCACTATTTTTTTACAACATTTAAACTCTTCTACAAAGTTAACTTAATTCCACTCTAATGGTCAAATGGACCTTATTGACACAACTAATGACTACAACCCCTAGATCAACCTACCTCAAATCACCTTGATCACATGTAGACCCAAGTATATTGGTGCTCCTGCACCAATAGATCACCTCCGAGGAGGGAGGAAAAGTATCATCAGGTACGAGGAGTAATGGAAGAGAATTCTAGTGCCATCTAAAACCCAACCTATAAGTTTGTGACTATCATTTGAGTAGGGTTTGGAACTTCAAGTCCTATGTTGTCAAGTAAACTACAAGGTCGACCCTAGGTGTTAAGATCACCTAACCTATGTTGTTGGTCATGTAGCATCACCTTATTATTTCCTTTGAATTTAAAGTTAAAATTGAATCTTTAATGGAAATTGAACTTTAAATGGCTCTCAAAAATATTTAAATAATTGATCAATATAAAGGAAGTAAACTTAATATATATCGATAATATGAAACATGTATTTATATAAAGAAAATAGAAGAAAATGTTAATTGTTTTATTATTTAATATTTAAAAAGAAAACATAGTCTTTAAGGATTTGTATAGGGGTGGATAATTTATTCTTGGAAATCTGAATATGATATTTAACAACCCGGATATACTATTAAAGTTATAATCACCAAAATTAATATTTCAATCTTTCAAGATTTTTCATGGAATAAAGTTTATAAATCAAAAATTTCCTTATCGAGCATGGAGAGTAGCGAACTATTGGATAGTGATATTTGAAAAGATTAGCATGTCGGGCACTTCACAAATGAAAAATGGGGGAATGGGTTTAAACTGAGCTTCTCTTCTTTTGTAGATTCATTCCATCTCTTCACATAGAACTGTTTCTTGGAAAAATATATTTTGGGGAAAAAATGAGGCTAAACTAAGAATAGGGATATGGTTTTTGAATCACCAAACCTGGGTGAAAGCTGATTCGAAGCTAAGGAGTATCGGCTGTCATATAGTAACTAGTGAGCACTCTAAATCAGAATTCAAGGATGAACTATGTAAGCTAGTCGAGATGAATCAGTGTCGCTATCTAGAGATAAGATCAAGGGTCATTCTTCTATTGTTTCAGGTATATGAACATGCATGTCATTTTTCTTTCTTAGCCTATGGTAGTATTATGGAATTTTATGCTATGGCATATGTGTAAAGTTTATCAAACTTGATACGTAGCATGCATGGATTCATGTTCTGAAAAGAATAGTAGTTCTCTTAACCGAGCTAATGCATTCGAGTCTTTCCTTGGAAGAATTTGTTAAGTGCTTATTTTGAACCAATAGTGATGAATTCTTCACAGCTTGAGAGCCACGTTTCAAAAGTAGTGACCTTGAATTTCAACTAAGAGTTTACACCACCTCATGCCTTGGTGCTCACGGCCTTTAATGGCTCTCAAAAGTAATTTACATACATTAAAAGGAAACATCTACACCTACATGATCATAAGTCACGACCTGATAAATATTAATCTAGCTTAAGAAATAATTCTATTATTATTTCACTTAAATATCAAGAATTGCTCCTTTATTCGAATGAGTCATCCTTTATACTCTCTTTGTGTTTCACTTTTAAAAGAGTTGAGACCTCCATTTTTGTTTACCAGCTGAAAGGATACAGAGGATATGTGCTAGTCTTGTTTAAATCTGTAATGGAGAATTAATGGTTTGGTGTCACTCAGACGTGAGTCTTTTTAAGGGAATAAAGTGGGAAAAAGAGAGTGTTTCTTGTAGTTTCCTTGCACGCATACTAGGGTTATTATTTTTAAAACTCTTGGATGAGTAACTTGAACCTTCAAAACTGAAATCTTAATTATAAGTTATCTAAGAATGAGGAGCTTGAAACAATACAAGGCAAGTGGTTCTCTTAGTAAAAGATTGAATCCTTGCTTACTTGGTGCTAAAAAGGTTGTGAATTAAGTAGAGCTCCTAAAAAATAGTTTAAACTCTTGTAGGAACCAAATGATATTCTCATGAGTCAATATGCAGTAGCATAAGAGACAGACATGAAGGTTTAATTTCATTATAAGACTTCTTGTTGAGTAGGGTGATAAACTTGTTGAGTAGGGTGATAAACTTGATTACATGAATTCACTGTGTCATGTTGCGCTTAATTAAAACCTTGGCCAAGGTGGTGCTACAAACTGCTAGTGTCATTTTTCTTTGTCCTAGTTATGCGCCCAGTCAGAGGTCATACTAGTTGGGAGTTTCCTATATTGTATGACCGACTAGGTATTGTGTAGGGTCAAACACCAGTCTCAAATGGCATTAGATTTTTTCCTTCCATTGTTTCTCTACGAAGGGTTGGGCCCTTCTAGAAGGAAATGGCATAGGGGACTAGCAAGTCCGTGGATGGATCGAAAAGCACCCTGATGATATTTTTTCTCCCCCTTAGTTCAACAGTAAAACATGGTTAAAGTTCTAGATGGATTGACAGATTCAAAGAATATTGTAATCTCAAACTCTCTATATCTATGTATGGTTATTTACTAAATAGTTTTCCTTTCTATATCATTCATGCTTTTCAATAGAAATTAGTTTAAGTTTGTGTTCTTTCTTTTCTTAATTTGAAAGCAAAAATATATTTCTTTGTATCATTAAATTTATCCATGTCAGTTTCATGTATCAGTTATATTACGCATTTCAATTTATGCAAGATTATATTTGAATTAAATGTTGCATTTGTATTAGATGCTTAGTTGTAGTATTTTACATATAGTATCAAAGCAACTGGGTTTGACACTGAACCTAGGGCTCATCACCACAAGAAAACTTAGGAATAATAAAAATTGAAACAAAGCATTTTGGTTTTTCCAGGATGTGGATTTATACCACTAAATGTAAAAGAGCTCAAGATCCATTTTATTCTCAGCTTTGGAGAGTAGCAAGTTTGAAACATGATTATTCATGCTACACTCCACCTTTTGATAATGAAACCCTAGTTGATGCACTTAAATGACTGAAAAAAGAAAGACAACCCTGGACAGCTTCAAGAAAAGGAACTGAAAACAACCATCATGGCAAATAGGATACCTAAAACTGAAAAAAAATCTATAACCTCTGTTGTAAACAAAAATGAGTTTGATGACTTGAAGGAACTTCGTGTACCCACTCTGGGTTACTAACTAATTCCTTATTCCACATTAGAAGGGTAGGAAGAGCCCATAACTAGAAGCGATAGTAGCTCTTAGATAAGGGCTTGAGATGTAAATATTGTAAGAAAAAAATTGTTGTGCTAATAAAATATCAATTTTATTGTGTGTAACTTTGAATTACATGTATGTAAGTAAATAATGGAATAAAGAGACTAAAAGAGTGCTTATTTAATAGGTTAAATAAGTAAATTAGATATGTCTCATATGCAAGAAGGGGGGGGAAGTTGAACCCCCATAGACCCCTACAACCAAATTAGACATGCTTATGCTCATGATGCAAGACACTCAAGCCAGACTCCATCATTTGGAGCAGAGGGAGGATAGACACACAAGAACTCAGAATGAGGAACATGAGTCTTAATTTAGAGATAGAAATATTGAAACAGACCATAGACATCAAACTGACAGTGAAGAACATACCTTTTCCCAGTCTAGTAAAGATAAAATAGTACGTAGTGTCATTTCTGACAACATGAAAAAGGTTAAACCACCCCAGCATGACAGATCCAAGGCCGGTGATTTCACTGAGGCATGGTTAACTAAAATGGGAAAATATTTTGAAATCTAAGATTATACTAGGAATATGAAAGAAATATGGGGGGCTTACCAGCTGACAGGAGAAGTTGTCAATTGGTGGGAAAACAAGAAGGATGAATTAGGCTTGACATCCACCAATGTGACATGGTAATAGTTTGTAGAAATATTTAGGCAATGATGGCTGCCTCAATTATTCTTTGAACAGAAGTTGGCAGACTTCCAAGAATTGAAACAAGGGGAACTTTTTATACATGCTTACTAGGAGAAGTTTACCTATTTTCTTAAGTATGTTCCACAATTTCAAAAAGATGAGAAGTAAAAAAATAGAAAGTTTATTATGGGACTCCACAACCCTATAGGTGGGTTTGTAGATGTATTGGCCCCTACCAATATGAATGAAGCCTATGAGAAGGCCGTAAGATAGGAGCAAAAGCTCAAAAAGGATGACTCCATTAGGGATAGGAATAGAAAGAGGAGGAACTAATCACAAAACTCCCAATCATTTAAGAATAAAGGAGATAACTTCGGGTCCAAGAAAAAAAATGCAAAAGGGTTTAAAGGAGGTCGTCAGGACAAATGGGGAGATAGAAGAGGTTTTGATAAATCTAGAAGAGGAAATGAGGAAAATAATAGAGGAACTGAAAGGAGAGGACCCCCAGGGGGATGTTATACATGTGGGGGCAAGCATTACGCCAACCAGTGCCCCACAAGAAGTCAAGGTGGACAGCAATAGAGGAAACCTTTACCTCCACAGTAGAAAACATCTTAGTAGAGAATCCATGTAGCGGTGGACAATAGACAAGAAAAATATCAATTTTCCCCGATAGAGACTCCAGGTATGCTATATGGAAACCCAATAACTATACTCATAGACATAGGAGCTATAGAAAGTTTCATTTCTCCTAAGATGCTAAGCAATTTTCCTAAAAGAGTAGGATTTATGGCTAATTCTTAGACTATTGAGTATGCCAACCAGTCGAGAGCTTGAGTAGAGAAGTGTGTATTTGAAGCTAGGGTTGAACTTACAGGCCTTACCACAGAAGTAGATTTATATGTAGCACCCATAGGCACCTATGATATCATTCTAGGCATATATTGATTGGGAAAACACAAAGCCAAGGTTAACTATTATGACAAAAGAGTTGAGTGCGAGGATGACCTAGGAAATAAAGTGTTGGTGCAAGGCACTCATCATGAGATTAAGTTCCGACAACTTTTTGTTATACAATTAAAGAGAAGTGGAAGGAAGGGTTGTCAACTCTTCGCAGTAAAAATGGAGGAAGTTAGAGAAAACAAAGAAATTGCTTACCATGATGACCTAGTGATGTATGAAACTAGCTATCTTCATGGGGAAAGTGCAACGAAATATGAGAAACCAAAGGAATCCTTTGAAGAAAAATATCCCTATCTTCAGGATTATCAAGATTCTTTTCATGAAGAATTACCCAAGTTACCACCGAAAAGGATCTTCGATTTCTCTATTGAGTTAGTACCAGGAGTAGCACCAATGTCGAAAGCTCCCTACCATATGACAGTTGTAGAACTTATGGAATTGAAGGATCAATTACAAGAGTTACTAAGAAGAGGTTTGATTAGACCTAGTGTGTTGCGATGGGGGACACTAGTAATTTTTGTTAATAAAAAGGATGGGACCCTTCATCTCTGCATAGATCATAGAATGCTAAACAAGTTAACCATCAGGAACAAGTACCCTCTACCCCACATCGATGATTTGTTTGATCAAATGTGGTAGACCAGTATTTTTCTCCAAAATAGATCTATGATCAAGGTATCACCAATTGAGGCTTAGAGATGAGGATATCCACAAAACAGCCTTTAGGACTTGTTATGGGCATTACGAGTTCACAGTATTACCTTTTTGGCTTACCAATGCCCTAGCAGTATTTATGAATCTAATGAATAGTGTGTTCCATGACTGCTTGGATAGGTTTGTTCTGGTATTCTTGGATGATATTTAAATTTACTCTAAGAATAAAGAACATTATCAGCATTTACAAATTGTTTTATAGTGCTTGCGCGAAAACAAGTTATATGGAAAGTTATCTAAATGTACCTTCTTTCAAAAAGAAGTACAATACCTCAGTCATATCATTTTAGAAAAAGATATTGTTGTAGATCCAGCTAAAATAAAGGCTATAACAGAATAGCCCACCCCCAAGAATGTGCATGAAGTAAGAAGCTTTAAGTGCTTAGCAGGCTACTACAGGAAATTTGTAATGAACTTCTCACTTATAGCATACCCAATCACATCACTCCAAAGGAAAGGGAAAAGTTTTGTATGGACAGAAAAATGTCAAAAAACATTTGAGCTCCTTAAGGAGAAGCTAATCACGACACCAATCTTAAAAGTACCAGACCCCGAGGGACAATTTTTGGTTGTAACCGATGCCTCAAGGGAAGGACTAGGTGGGGTACTAATGCAGAATGAATAGGTAATAGCTTATGAATCCTGGAAACTCAAAATTTATGAATAGAACTATGCAACACATGATTTGGAGCTCGTTTCTATAGTGCATGCTTTACAAATGTGGCATCACTACCTACTTGGAAAACCATTTGAGCTCCGATCAGATCATCAGGGGTTGAAATACATATTTACCCAACCTAATCTCAATGTAAGGAAAAGGTGATGGTTCGAATTAATCTCAGACTATTATTTTGAGATTAACTACATTAAAGGGAAAGAAAGTTGGGTAGCATATGCTTTGAGCCATCAACGGAATGTTAATGCGGTAACCATAATGCATTCAGATTTTAGAAACCATGTGCTTCATCAGCTAAATGATGACAGATATTACCAACGAGTAAAGGTAGTGATCCGGTGGATATTTTCAGTGAAAATTGAAGTGTCTCATTTCTCTCCAGAATCTGCACCATCAGAAAGATATCGGCGTCCTGATTCCAACGCAACTTGAACGGAGCGAAAAGGAGTTCGTTTGTGCAAGTTATGGCCAGTCAAACCTTGGGTCAAACTAGGATCAGGGGCGTCCAGAAAGCGAAAAAAATGGCATCGTCAAAAGTTTTCAAAGTTGGCGTCATCACGAAGAGCTCGTCGCAAGCTTTCCAACGCATCTCGTTTCATCAAAATCCGACATCGTATGCGAGAGTTATTGGCAGTCAAAGTTCGGAGAGGAGATTGACATTTTGACCGTATGGATGTTGACGTCATCAACTAGTCCGTACCGTACAGAAGCCAAGTGGATGAATTCGGGTGAAACACGTGGCAGATGAGTCATCCGTATGAAACCAATCCAAAGCTGACACGTGGCCCATCCGTACAGGTGACGTGGCATCTCCTTATTCGGTCAGCGGACATGTGGCAGTCGAGTCAGCGATTAGGTGGCAGTACACATGGCAACCGTACTCCAAGTCAGAGGCAGAGTCATCAGTGACGTTATCTCATCAGCGAATGAGGATTTGGCACGTGGCAGCTGTGATTGCATCATCGGGAGACACGTCGGCATCTTGGGCTAATTGAGTATTGACACGTGTCTTCACTTCGTCGTTTGTCGTCGGCGGTCTGTTGTGAAGTCAGTTAAAAGTTTAAATGAGCTCGAACCTGCGACCTCTCACGGGTTGCCCAATGGCCCAGCCCGGCCCAGCCGTTACGCCACCAGCGGTTTCTTCGTTCAATATATAGCATGGGTGTGTTTTGTTATTTAAGCGGTCGAAGTTTGAAGTCAAAACATGGCCGGCGGGGTTGGATCCGCCGACCACTCATTTGCTTAAAAACTGATTCACCGTTGCACTGGTGAAACAATTTAATATTATTATATAGGCCATTTGATTTTGTTATGTCGTATTTTCCGAAGCCTAAACAAATAGGCTAATTTTGTAAAAACAACCCTCCTAATTTAAATAACCCGAATACAAGAAAACAAAAGGGGTTAGAAAGGAGGTTGTAAACGAAATCTCAAGGAGGTTATTGCTGTTATTTCATTAAATATGGTAGTTTGGCCATATTAGACCTTTTTTTTTATGTATTTAAGGGGGTGTGAAGTGAGAGTGAAGTTAAGTTTTTTTCAGGTGATGAAGTCTTGACGATGAGGTGACGAAAGAGAGGTCTTGTAGAGATTCTTTGAGCCATTCTTGTACGCCAGAGCGATGTTATGCTGCCGAAGTGCTTGGAGAATGGTTGTGGTGCTTTTGTAATTGATTTTTGGAGTTAATCGGATCAGTCTCTCTATTGGAGTGGACCCGGAGACGTAGTCACGTTTGTGACGAACTCCGTTATCAACGCTGTTTGCACTTCTCTTCTTCTCTCTCACCTTCTCTCAGTTTTTTAATTCCTTCATTTTGTTATTTCCTTAAGTTAATTTTGATTTAATTAACTTGGAATAATCATTGTAAAAATTAAGCATTCATTTCTGCAATTTAGTCTAGATCCTATACAGATCAGGTAGCTCTATAACTCAACCCTCAAGATCCAAGGTGTGAGGGGTTCAGAATAGAAAATAATGGATTACTAAGGTATCGAGGTAGAATGTATATACCCAAAAGCACTGAACTTAGAAACTTGATTTGGAAAGAAATTCACTATGCACCATACTCTGGACATCCTAAGGTTACTAAACTTCTAGAAAATATTAAACCTCTATATTTCTAGAAGGGAATAAAAAAGATGTGGCAAGATTTGTGGCAAGTTGTTTAGAGTTCTAGAGAGTTAAGGCTAAACATCAACACACCGCAGGATTGTTGCAACCCAACACAGTACCTACTTGGAAATGGCAAATAATCAGTATGGACTTCGTCCAAGGATTTCCTATGTCCAAAACAAACATAACACCATATTGGTAGTAGTAGATAGACTTACCAAGGTAGCACACTTCATACTAGGAAACTTAACAAATGGTGCACCCATTATTGCCTATAAATTTGTGCAAGAAGTATTTTGATTACACGGAGTACCCAAGAAAATAATATCCAATAGGGATGCTAGAATGACGTCTAGATTTTGGAAAACCTTGTTTACAACCCTGGGTACGCAACTGAACATTAGTTCCACCTATCATCCTCAAATAGATGGAAAAACATAAAGGATCAACCAAATACTAGAGGATCTTCTCTGAATGTACTACATGGATCAACAGTACAAATGGGAGGACTACCTTCCCTTAGTTGAGTTTTCTTATAACAACTCCTATCATTCATCAATAAAAATGGCACCATTTGAGGCACTATACGGAAGGAGGTGTAGAACTCCTATCAGCTGGGATAAGCTAGAAGATAGGATAACGCTTGGTCTAGAAATGCTGTAAAAAATGGAAGAGCAAGTAAAGTTGATCAAGAAAAGGTTAGCAGAAGCTAACAATCAACAGAAAAACTATGCAGATGCAAAGAAAACTCCTAGACAATTTGAAGTAGGAGAGAAAGTGCTTCTTCACATCAAACCTCATAAAAGTGCCATTAAATTTGGAAAATCAACCAAACTTGAACCCCGATATGTTGGACCATTTGAAGTCCTAGAATTTATCAATCTGGTTGCTTATAAAATTTCTCTACCACCAGCTCTTGCTCGGTTGCATGATGTTTTCCATGTTTCATATCTTTAAAAGTATGTGTCTGATTTTGCACATTTAATTTATTGGAACTCCTTATAGGTACAGGACCCAGGGGTAGTCATGATCGATCCAATCAGGGTGCTCGAGGTATGTAAGCATCACTTACATAACAGATAAGTTACTTAGTGTAAGGTCCAGTGGGACCAGTACTCAGAAGATAGTGCCACTTGGGAGGACTTCAATGAAATGCATCAAAAATTTCCTCGTCTATTTAATGTTTATAACAGTTGAACTTCTTTAATTATGTTGGATAAACAATGAAACAAAATTGTTACTTATATGATACTCTAAATCATCGAGGACAATGATTCACAAGGGGGAGGATATGTTACATCCCACTTGTGCCCTAGCTATTTTCATGTCATTCCCTAGATATTTTGATGTGATACCCTAGATATTTTGATGTGATGCCCTAGATATTTTGATGTTGTGCCCTAGTATTTTGATGTTGTTCCGCAAGAATGGAAATATATGTCATTAATTAGCTTGATGAATGAAGATATACAAGGTATATATAACTAGATTAAGTAAGTTCATTTGAAAAAAAAATCATGTTTACATAGATGCAGATGCAAAGATGTAATGAGATATTGGACTAACTACTTGTGTTTGATCTAGTGGTTGCAGGATATATCACCTCCGAGGAGGTAGGAAAAGTATCATCAGGTACGAGGAGTAATGAAAGAGAAGTCTAGTGTCATCTGAAACCCAACTTGTAAGTTTGTGATTGTCATTTGAGTAGGGTTTGGAACTTCAAGTCTTGAGTTGTCAGGTAAACCACAAGGTCGACCCTAGGTGTTAGGATCGCCTAACCTATGTTGTTGGTTGTGTAGCATCACCTTATTATTTCCTTTGAATTTAAAATTAAAATTGAATCTTTAATGGACCTTGAACTTTAAATGGCTCTCGAAAATATTTAAATAATTGATCAATATAAAAGAAATAAACTTAATATCTACTGATAAATTGAAACATGTATTTATATAAAGAAAATAGAAGAAAACGTCAATTGTTTTATTATTTAATATTTAAAAAGAAAACATAGTCTTTAAGCATTTGTATAGGGGTGGATAATTTATTCTTGGCAATCTGAATATAATATTTAACAACCTAGATATACTATTAAAGTTATAATCACCAAAAATTAATATTTCAATCTCTCAAGATTTTTCATGGAATAAATTTTATAAATCAAAAATCGCCTTATCGAGCATGGAGAGTAGCGGAATATTGGATAGTGATATTCGAAAATATTAGCATGTCGGGAACTTCGCAAATGAAAAATAGGGGAATGGGTTTAAATCGAGCTTCTCTTCTTTTGGAGATTCATTCCATCTCTTCACACAGTACCGTTTCTTGGAAAAATTATTTTTTTGGGGAAGAAATGAGGCTGAACTAACAATCGGGATATGGCTTTCGAATCACCAGACCTAGATGAAAGTTGAGTCAGAGTTGAGGAGTATCGGCTGCCATATAGTAACTAGTGAGCACTCTAAATCAGAATTTGGGGGTGAACTATGTAAGGTAATCAAGGTGAATCGATGTCACTATCTAGAGACAAGAGCAAGGGCCATTCTTCTATCATGTTGGGTATACAAACAAGCATGCCATTTTTCTTTCTTAGCCTATGGTAGTATTATGTAAGTTTATGCTATGTCATATGTGTAAAGTTTATCAAACTTGATGCGCAGCATGCATGGATTCACATTCTAAAAAGAATAGTAGTTCTCTTAACTGAGTTAATATATTCGAGTCTTTCCTTGTGTTGATGGTTTTTCCAGTGCACTTAAAAGAACTCCTAAGAAATAGCCAATTCCTATATTCAAAATTCCTAAAGATGACTAGCCAACTGACAAGATCTAGTCATAGACTAAGATCTTCTGCACTTTAGGCTCTATGGGACCTAGGAGGGTGTTCCTATTGGTGTTCATTGATATTGTACTAAATAGAACACATTATTTTCATAGATCATTTTAACTGAAAGGAAAATGTGCAAAGCTTACTATGAAATTGGCTTGTTTTGAAGTAACTTGCTACCATTTCAGCAAATGCTATCCCACATGACAATTAACATCAAATTTCTATAAAGATTTAGGAAATTTTAAAGTAATTTCAAATTTGATTCTAGCTAGGCTGGCCACCATACAACAATTTGATCAACCCATTAGGTGGATCTCTAAGGAAATAGATTAGTGCCTTATTGAATTGGGCGATGGAGTCATACACACAATAATCAGTAATAAATAAATGACTTTAAATCTTAATAAAATGGACTACCCACATAACAGCTTTGTATTATGGAGCTCACAATTTCTAATACACCACTGCTTATCAAATCCTTAGCAAATAATTGTAAATCTATGACTCCATTTGAGAAAACTGATATCTTGAATCAAAGCAGAAAATAGAGACATACATTTGAACTGGTGTTCAAAAGAAAAATGAAACTATTATTAACAATTCCATTCAAGATTTACTCAGATCCACATAAGGAGAGAAAATGCATCAGAATTAGACTTTCATTTATATTCATGAGTCAAATTTTCATAACAATTTAAGACAATATGTATATGTTCTTCCAAAGAGAGCTCAAAACAGGCACATTATTTTGTTCCTCTTGTAAAATTCATATACACCTGACCTAGACCTAACCAGAAAATTTTCATCTATATTTTCTTTCTCCCATTTTCCTCCTTTGCAAGTGAGCCTTGAATTCCCCTTTATATGACAAGGGAGCAACAAGCTTCGGGATCAAATGCAATTTCATTTCATATTTTCATTTCATCAAAATTTCAATTGCATTTTACTTGCATTTCAAAACCCCCACACGTTGAATTTGCAAAACATGGTGTGGCTAGGGAAAGCCAAAATGTAACTGCCACCAAAGAAGGGAAATGCTAAGTACCGCCAAAATTCCCTTTGTCGCCATTCGAGCTACAATGAACCAGATAACCAAAATGCCACGAGGGCGCACAACTGACATCGAACATCAAAATGTGCCACGCACACAAAAAAAAAAAATAGGACCACCAGTAACAACAAACTTCATTAACACAAAAATTCAAGACCCCACGCACAGAAAATCCTTATTTACCCTTTACACTACCCTTACTAGTGCCATGTCCACGGTACACACAGCCACTCCTAGTCATTGCTAGAGGAGGAGAGGAAACCTTGGCTTCCTCCTCTTTCTTTTCTTTGCCTAACATGCTTCTAGTACGCCTGCTAGGGGTTTTAACAATGACAAAACAGATATCACTTCCTCATTAGAGGGAAGACCATCACTCAAATGAGCTAAATACCGACAGTAGTCAAAGTCGGTCTCGATTTTAGAGGGGTTGCTCGTAAGGTCAATAGGTGAATGTTAACGTCCATAGGAGTCGCGCCCATATCTTATTTTCTTCTATGCTCCCGTGGGAGACCACAATGGGCTCTTTCCTTTGTCCTCCTCTTTTCTTGTAGCATCACCCTAGAATTGTAGCATTTGACTACACCTACTAGGTGGGAGTCTGGGATTTTCAGCAGAAGTATTGGCCTCCATGGCTTGAGCAGTTTTTGGTGCATCAAAACCAGACCTCCGAGAATTCAAGTGAGCGGACTTCCTTCACTAACTCATTTGACTGAAAAATCTGAAAAAAATTTCCAACGAAAGATGTATAATCAAATGTATTGTCGGGTACTTGTGAATATTTAATGTAAAATTTTCAATTTTTTCAAAATTTGTGCCCGACATTCGTTGAAATTTTGACGAAAATCAGGTTCATTGAAATTTCAAAAAATGTTGGGCACAACTTTTGAAAAAAATTGAAAATTTCACATTAAAAAGTCTGTTTTAATTTATAATTTATTAAATTCAAACACATCCAAAATTATGTCCCTTGCTTTAATTCAAAATAATTCTATATTATAGAATACATTTTTTAAAATTTTAAGATGAAATAGCAAGGAAAAATCAAACAAATATCTTTATGAAAGAAGCATATTGGCGTGAAATTAAATATGATTTGTATTCCAATGTAAAAACTACAAAGAATGGAAACAATTCTTTCAACACATAAACTATTATGTAGTAGTCAATTAAAATGAAAAAGCTTACTCTATATTAGTTAGGATACACAACTAAGAAAATGATCTAAATAGTCTAATAATTTGACAAACAGTGATTTTCGTCAAAATTTCAACGAACGTTTACCAACATATACTATTGTAGTTTTACCAACATATATATTATAGTTTTACCAACATATACTATTGTATGCTTGCATGGCTTCTTAGTTAATATATTTTTTTTTATTATTGATCTTTTTGATATTTTCTATAAGTTATTATTAGATGATATACATCGGATTCCTTTTAATTTTTTATATTTGAAGATACATAACTAATTACAAGGACAATATAAAGAAGATATATCTATATATGTATCACTTATGATTTTCTAAAATATTTTACTTCCATGTCAACCACTTTCTTTACTTCAATTGAGAAACATAATACCTCTATAATCTTGCATTTATCAAGTGTCAATAAAATAAAATTCAAGTACTTAGCTATCAATTTTGTCTTGAGAGTATTGATCTAGTAATAATATACTAGCCAACTAATACTCATCCAATGATATCATCTTGCATTGATTTGTGTTACTTGACCATCACGTAATTGAACCAAGTACCACTTTAGAAATACCACTTACATAGTCTTCTCTTTCTACAAACCCCCCATTGTGTTCATAAGGGTTTTATTGTATGTCCCATCAAATACTATGCCTTAATCATGTAACAAGTAGATAAGTCATCTTTACTAAGGTCAAACAAGGTTGTTTTATCACAAAATACAATAGTTTTTAATTTTAAGTGTTAGATTTTTGTTTTTATTATAAGGTTTATCTTGTAGGTTTAAGGTATGAATTTAAGGATCTTACAATGTTTTTTCAACCAATGGTATTATTCTATCCTATATCTACCACTCTAGTTCTAAAATAAAACATACTGTGATAGGGCGAAAATACTTGCTAGAAAACGAGCAGCAAACAAAAGAGTGAAAACAACTATGAACACCCTAAACCTTAAGATTGGCCGAGTTGGATTCAAAAACAAAGAAAAGATAACAAATGAAGTTGATTCACCTTGTCTCGAATAGATCATTTGGTTGGCCCTTCGATATTTGATGTTGTATGCTCCTTTGATGGCAAAAGATGCAATTTGTGAGATGCAATGGGGATGGAAAATGGGTGAAAATGGATGCAAATGCAAGAATTTGGCTAAGTATAGCTCAAGAGAAAAAAATTCAAGAGTTTGGATAGCATAAATGATCTCCCCTTCAAAATGAGAGAAAAGAGGGGGTATTTATAGAGAATTTTGGTCTCTCTAGGGAAATGGACGGTCAAGATTGAGCCACCAAGATCAAGATGTAGGGCTAAGGTGAGTTGAGATCTCACAAGCCCTCACATCTTGACATGTGGCATGTGAAGTGGCTTGTAAGGGATGATGTGTACATGAGGTGGAAATAGGGTACATGACATGGAGGTAGTACATAGTACCTTGGGATTGGGACAAGATCTTCTCATAAAGGAGGTCCTTGTCCCCATGTGGGTGAGAGGACATGTGAAGAATTAAAAATTTCTCAAATATCTACATGGGGATGAGAAAAGGAATTTTAAATTCCAAGGGATGCATTGGGGGATTAAATGTGAATTAATAATTCACATAGGGAATGGAGTGCCTTCTTCAAAAAGAGAAAGCATTTAAGAAGGTTGACTTAGGACACATTCCATAAATGATATGGGGATTAGGATAACCTAATTAAGTGATTAAGGTTGTGCAAGTACTTGATTAGACAAATTAATGACAAATTAGAGGCAAGTGATAAATTATGGAGGATGGGACCCTAATGATGATTAGGGGTGTGCACATCTTAATCATAAATTAATTATGATTAACAAAGAGGGTTAGATTTCACATATGACTTGATGTGACAAGTAAAGATCACATGGGGATGAGTAAAAGGAATTAAAAAATTCTTGAGAGGTTGATTAGGCTAGTTAATGAAGGATTAGAGGAGGGTTAAGTGGCTAAGAGAGATTAGAGGGCAAAAAAATTTGGAGGATGTGACACATCCTAATGATGAGATTAAAAGATGGATTAGGATTAGATAAAAATGATGGAGGATGTGACATGAAAGGAATTAAATAAATGGCATATTTATTTAATTCATTTTATGAAAGGGGGAAGGTATTTAATTATTTAACTAGATACCTTAGTGATTAGAAGAACTTTAGAGGTATTAATTAAATTAATGCGAATAAGGGGATGCTTAGACGAAAAGGGATAAATTTGGATAAATTAAGTGTCCAAATTTAGGTGTCTACACATACAAATCAAACTTAATTAGCAATCACACCTTAGTGTGCAATGGGTACACCGAAAAAGTGTGGAATTTCAATTAGGATAAATTTTGGTCTATTTTTTGCATACATTTAGTCAGTACATGAGGTCAATTGGTAAGACATTTAGCAATGATTTTTTTTGTGCAACAAAGGTCTCAATGGAGAAATAATAGCTTCAAATGAACTATGCATCCACTTACAGGGATCCAAACATGATTGAAATAAAACCTCTGAATTAGGAAGATGATCAAGCTCCATTACCAACAGGCTCATGTTATGCTTGCAATAAGGAGGGAGGGAGAGAGAGATGGAGAGGTAGCGATAGAAAGAGGGAGAAATAGAGTGGGGAAGAGTGAGAGATAGAGGGATAAGGAGATAGAGATAGAGAGGAAGATAGAGATAGATATGGAGATGTAGAAGGAGAGGGATATGGAGAGGAGGATAGGAGAGAAGGATAGGGAGAGATAAAGAGAGAGAGGAGAGAGGGATAAATAGAGATGGAAGAGATAAATATATAAAGAGGGATAGATATCAGGGAGATGGATGGATAAAGAGAGGGGGACATGTATAGAGATAAAGGGGGGGAGAGGAAAATAGATGTAGAGATGATGATATAGTGAGAGAGGAAGAGGGAGACAAAATATAGATAAAGAGATATAGGTAGAGGGAGAGATAAATATAGAGAGAGATAGGGATAAAAAGAGGGAGAGATAGTGAGGACAAGATAGAGAGATATGCAGGGAGAGGGAGATGGAGAGACAAAGAGATATAGATGGTGAGATGGAGTGATAGAGAGATATATATATAAAGAGATATAGAGAGAGGAGAGGGAGAGAGAGAGAGAGACAAAGAGATAGATAAACAAAAAGAATTAGATATAAGTGTATAGAGATGGAGAGAGGGAGAGAGAAATAAGGAGAGATAGAGAAAGGGAGAAATGAGTAAGGAGAGATAGAGATAGATGGGGAGAGATAGAGATATATGGGAAGAGAAAGAGAGATGGAGATATATGGGAAGAGAAAGGAAGAAATGTGGATATAGAGAAATGGATAGGGGGGATAGGGAGGGAGAGATGGGGAGAGATAGAGAGGGGGAGATAGAGAGGGGGAGGGAGAGAAAGGTATATAGATAGGTAGAGGATGAGAGATAGAGAAGAGGGGGAGAGAGGGATAGATAGGTTGAAGAGGAAGAGAGAGAAGAGAGGAAGATAGGTAGAAAAGGGAGAGAAAGAAGAGGGGGGAGAGGGATAGCGATATATAGAGAGGGAGAGAGAGAGAGAGAGAAGAAGATAGGGGAGAGAGGGATAGATAGATCAATATATATAGATGGAGAGGGAGAGACATAGAATGGGGGTGATATAGAGAGATAGAGGGGGATGGTGAAAGAGATAGAGGTAGAGAAAGATATGGATAGAAATAGATAGAGAGAGGAGTGAGAGGGAGATAAAAAGAGAAATAGAGATAAATATATAGATCAGGAGAGATGGAGGGAGAGATGGAGTGAATGTGAGAGAAAGGGGGGAGAGGGAGAGATAGCTCAATAGATAGAGGGGGAAAGAGGGAGTGACGTAGATAGTGGGAGATATAGAGAGATAGAGAGCGACAGGGAGAGATATATCTCTAATTCTCTCTATCTCACTTCTCTCTTGCTCCCTCCCTCCTTCCCTCTCTACTTGTCTCTCTCTCTACTTCTCTCTATCTCCCCTCTCTCTACCTACCTCTCCCTCCATCACTCCTTAACACTCTCTCTATTTCTCGCTATCTCACCTCTCTCACCTCCCTCACTCCCTCCATAATTCTCTATCCCTCTCTTCTTCCCTATCTACTCTTTATCTCCCAATACCTCTCTCTACCTACCTCTACATCCATCACACCCTACCACTCTCTCTCTCTACACCTCTCTATCTCACCTTTCTCTCCCTCCCTACCTTTTCCTCCCTCCCTCACTCCCTCTCTACTTCTCTCTATATCTCCTCTCTCTACCTCTCATTCCCTCTCTACTTATCCTTATCTTCTCTCTCCCTCTCTCTACCTACCTCTCCTTCCATCACTCTCTATTTCTCTCTATCTCACCTCTCTCTCCCTCACTACATCTCCCTCCCTCTCTACTTATCCATATCTCCCTCTTCCTTTTTACCTACCTCTCCATCCATCACAACCTACCACTCTCTCTCTATTACTCTCTATCTCACCTCCCACTCTCTCCATCCATACCTCTTCCTCTCCTTCCCTCTTTACTCTCTATCTCCCTAATACCTCTCTACCTACCTCTCCATCCATCAATCCCTACCACTCTCTCTACACATTTCTATCTTGCTTCTCTCCCTCCCTCCCTCATTCCCTCTCTACTTCTCTCTCTACCTCTCCTTCCATATCTAATTATCTTTATCTCCTCTCTCTCTATCTCACTAGATGTCTACCTCCCTACCTTTTCCCCTTTCTACTCTCTATCTCTCCTCTCCATCCCTCTACCTCTCACTCTCGCTCTCTCTCCCTCCTACCTCACCCTCTTTCTAGATCTCACTCTCTCCTCTCTATCTCACCATTCTATCTTTCCCTCTCTATAACTCTCCCCTTCTCTATATATCACCATTCTCTCTCTACTTATATTTATCTCACCTATCCCTTTTACCTCTCCCTTCCTCCCCTCTCTCCCACCCTCCCTCCTTCCCTCTATCTTTATCTCTATCTCTCTCTACTTCTCTCTATCTCACCTATCCATCTCTACCCGCACCTCCCTCCTCCCTACCACACTCTCTCTATTTCTATCTATCTCATGTCTCTCACCTCCCTCCCTCTCCCTCCATACCTCTCTCTCCATATGTCCTTCCTTATCTACTATTTGTCTCTCATGTCTATGTACCTCTCCTTCCCTCTCTACTTATCTTTATCTCTCCTTTCCCTCCCAACCTCTCTCTCTCCCCAATCCCTCCCCACCTCCTCTTTCTATCTTCCCTTATGAGGGTTGAGGGTGTAAGTTTATAAGGTTAATTGTATAGGATAAAGGGATTAGGGTTTAGGATATTAGATATAAACTTGAGGGTATAGGGTATAGGCATGAGGGATGAATTTTTAGGGTTTAGGGTTTAGGGTTTAGGGTTTAAGGTATAGGGTTGAGGGTTCAGGGATAGTGTTCAGGGTTGAAGGTATAAGGTTAAGTGTATAGGGTATATGGTTGAGGGTATTGGGTTGAGGATATTTGGTTTATGGTTTAGGATTTAAGTATAAGTTTTAGGGTTGAGGGTTGAAGTATAATGTTTAGGGTTGAGGGTATAAGGTTAAGTGTATAGGGTATAGGGATTAGGGTTTAGGATATAATTTATAGTGTTTAGGGTGTAGGGTGTAGGGTATAGGGTATAGGGTTAAGGCTTGAGAGTGTAGGGTTTACCATTTAAGTATAGGGTTGAGGGATAATGTTTAGGGTTTAGGGTAAGGTTGAGGGTATAAGGTATAGGGATGATGGTTGAGGGTGTAGGGTTTAGTGGTTAAGGTAAAGGGTTGAGGGTTGAGGGATAGTGTTCAAGGTTCAACGTATAGGGATAAATTTATAGGGTATATTAGTATATCTCTATATAAGTATTCTGATTTTATATAAAAATCATAACCTCCCAAGGCACATGGCTATAATGATTTTCTCAAAATCATAAAAAAAAAATATCTAAGGCACATTAAATATTTTGATTTTCCAACAATAATCCTAAGGCATAAAGCCTAGGTCAAGCATAAAATGAAAGGAAGAACTATAGCACAAGGGTATTAGTTAGAGGCATCTAATTACGCTAAAGGCGTATCCTATTTGAGAATTGCAAGCTCATAACTAAAATCAATGGTCAAGAGATCAGTAAAAGCAATGCAATATAGTTAAATTAATCCTGAGCGTTCATTACTTCCTATCATTTTATGTCATCGTTTTAAATTTATCGTTTGTTGTGTTTTCTTTTTAATCTTGGTGTTCCTTCTATAAACGAGGCGACCATTTTTTTGGCTATTTTTTGCCATTTTTAGTTGCTTTCCCTAGCTATTGGTATTCGCTCCTCCAAAGTTTTATTAAAATAAAATTATAAATAAAATAAAATATTTAATATATAATAATATAATAAATACTTTTTCATAATATAGTATAAAGATAATAGTACAATATATAAATAATATAATATCATATCATATAAATATCATATAATAAATATTAATGTAAATATAATATCATAAAATATAAATGTAATAATATATATATATATATATATATTATCTATTAGTATAATATAATATAAAAATAATAATATCATATTCAAATAATAATATCATATCATATAAATATCATATATTTAATATTAAGATAAATATAGTATATTAAATATTATAATAATATAATATAGCATTATAACATTAGAATAATAATAATAAAATAACAATAATTTAATAATTTAATATTAAAATTCATAATATTTAATTAATAATATAATATTAAGGATAATGATAATTTACTAAGTAAAATATTAAAAAAATCATATTAATATAATAATATAATAATAGAAACAATTTAATAATAAGAATAATATAATAGTAATATCAAAATAATAATACAATATTATGAATAGTATAATAATTTAAATATTAATAATATATTAATACTATTATATAATAAAAATATATAATAATTATAATAATATAAAACTAACAATATATAATACTTATTTGATTCCAACCCTTATCCTAAAAATTGATCCAGAATCCAATACGATATAATAATAATATAAATACAATATAATATAATATATAATAATATAATAAACGTTATTATAATATACTAAAATACAATCACATAATATAATAAATATTTATAAAATATAATATTATTTAATATAAATTTAATATAATTACATTATTGTGACAATTTTGAATTAGGGCAAAAACCCTAAAACAAAACTCTATCAAATTCCACCTTCTTTTTGCTTTGACATTTCTGGAAAAATCTCTCTGCATACAGCCGCCATGGGGTTTTTGAGTTCGAGCTTGATCCTCTATTGCTTTTGAGGACTTTCACAAAAGGTTTTTGCAGGTAAAATGCTCAGGTAAGTCTTCATTTTAACAAACTAAGCAATGACTCTCTTATCTTCCATTTCGAATGCATGTTTTGAGCTTCTCTCCCGTGGCCTTTAATGTATTTTTTGGTGCATTTTATTTGCTTACATTTTGTAAAAACCCTCCTTTGTGTTGCTTGTCATCATTTGGGAGCCCTTGATTGGTCTTTTGGAGGTGTCATGTGGAGGACCTGTGGGTTTACATGTATTTTTTCAACAGTGCAGAACTTGGTAAGCTTGAATCTCATACTTTCCTCCCTTTTCCTATTGATGTCAAGCTCGATTGGAGCTCAAGAAATTGTAAAATGAATGGACCTTTTTTTCTTTTCATGCTTCTTTGTTTTTCTGAAGCTCTTCATAATTTCTTGGTTGTAGCCTCACTATGAGAGGGCTTCATACTTTTGTCTCTTGATTGAGAAAACTTCTATGAGCTACGGCCTCTTCAACAATACCTTCTATTTTCTATATTTGATGTAAAAGAAAAGATACATAACCCAAGTCGTGGCTCCATTTGTGCTTCTGGGTATTTATATTTTTAAGCAAGCTTAGGGTTTCATTATTTTTTGTATGGAAAAAGAGACAAGGCTTTTATTCTTTTGAAAGAAATGGAAAGATGCTACTCCTATAGATAAGGTCATGGCCTCTTAAGTTTCTAAGTGTTTATTAAATATTTGTACTCTTTTGCTTTTTGAATACATGCAAGATTTCCATATAAACCCTTGAGGGTTTGGCCATTTGTAAAAACAAAGAGACTTTTCAAGCCATGGTTTCAAACTCATACTTCTTTTACATTTTGACCTCCTTCTTGCTTGAAACACCACTTCTTTTACATTTTGACCTCCTTCTTGCTTGAAACCCCACTTCTAGATCTTGCATATTCTACACTATGATGCTCTCTTTATTGTTGCATTTCTTCACTTCTCTGTAAGTGGTAAAAGAGGAAAAGTTGTTGTTTATTGCTACATTCTCCATTTGACATTGTAATTGTTCCTCACTTGTAATGAAAATTAAAGCTTTATTTTAGTCTTCTACATTCTGAAAATGTGCAAAACAATACTTCCCTTCCCATCTTGTTTCCTTAGAAGCATCAAACACCCAATTGTAAACCCTCTTTATGAATGTTCTCTTTCAAAGTTGAACAATATCAAGAATATAATAATTATTTTTCATTCCTTGATAATTTTATTTGTATTTTATTATTTGAAAAACCATTTTACAATGACATCAAAAATACTTTTTATTTTTAAAGATTTTCAATATTTTTAATTTTAAGTACATTGATTTAAAAACTTACTTTCATATGCAATAGTAAATTTAGGAAAGTTCTTTCATACTTTAAATTTTAGAAAGTTTTTATTTTATGTTTAGTAATTTAACATACTATTTTTATATCTTATCTCTAACTAGTTATTATTTTTGATTGGAAAAGATTACTTAAATAAATCTATACAAAAATTCACAAAAAATCACAAAAGATATCTTTTTTCAAAAATCTGAGATATTTTTTAATCTTAAGAATATTAATTTAGAAACTAACTTTTGATATGAAATAGTAAGTTTACAATATTTCTTTTATACTTACTTTTTTAAATTTTAGAAACTTCTTTTTATATCAAAAATTCCATGAAATTCAGTCACAAAATCAAAATAATCTTCAACTATAATAATGATTGCTTAAAAGCCACATGAATTTGGGGTGAATCTCATACTTATTGATTTTTTGGTTCTACTATCATAGTTGGCATGGATTTGTCAACTTGTAGTGAAGATTTTCTTACAGTTCAAATAGATTTCCGCTGATTTTTCCTTTGATTTTAAATTACTTCTTTAAGTTGGGCAGAGTTTCTGATGTTTTTTTTTGCCATGTCAGTTTATTCATTAGTATTAGTTTAGCTTATGGAGGTATATTAACTTCCTTTTGAGGATTTCATTGTAGAGATTTTGTTTTTCATATTTAAAAGTTTCATAAATCTTTTTAAAATATTAACAAATTTTGAGTTTTTTTTTTATTGTGGACAGGTACTGAGCAAGGAGAAAATACAAAACCAGTGGTTTTTTAAATGCATTTACATCCCACCCCATGTGCAACAGTACCATCACTGAAGACATGCATTAACATTGATGACTTTTTAGCTTTAGTTTTAATTTTTTTTAATTTTAAAAGTATAATAAATCAGTAGTTTGCATACTGCGAAAGATTTTGTCTTCAAAACTCTATATATAGAGTTCTTTGTAACATATTTTATATACAGATTGAATATAAGTGAACTATTTTCCAATACTGTTTCAATTCTTTAAGCAAATTTGTTGAATTTTTATGATTGTTTCCAGTATAACATAAGAGCTTTAAAGTTTTATATCTTTCAAACACAACAAAATTCTTTTTTGGTTTGCAATTTCATAGACTGGTTATTGTAACAGCATTGAGACCATGCCCTTGTCCATTATTGCATTGGAGCAAGTTAAAAAAATTGTTCAAATGTATGTAATAGCATACATTTGAATGAATAATTTTAAAAAAAAACTGCAAACTGTTCGTCAAAATTTCAACGAACAATTTGCGACGAACCACTAAAACTTCCAACGAATTTTCTATACATGTGATGATATTTTCATCGCACTTTCGATGATGTATATCATCACATGCACAAAAATTTCGTTGGAACTTTTAGTGGTTTGTCACAAACTGTTCGTTGAAATTTTGACGAATGTCTGTAGTTTTTAATCGCAAACTATTCGTCAAAATTTTGATGAATGTCTACAGTTTTTCATCAAAATTTGTGGCTATTTTTCATTGCTAGATGGATGAAGTTTTCGTCAATTTTTCGACATATATTAGTTTGTCAAAAAAGTGACGAAAAAATAGCGACGAAATTTATATGGTTGTTTCGTCGGTATTTTGACAATAGTTTGTCGATATTTCGACAAAAATTCGTTAGAATTTGGAGTCAAATACAGTAGTGCTTACTGGCTTGCTCATTTTTCTTCTTTGATAATTGCTCACACTACCTTCCCTTAATCAATCACAATTCTAACTGCTAAATGTAGATGGCATGAATAGAAGTTATTCCTTCTATATTTATCTCATGGAGCGATGAGGATCATAATCAATGTCTAACATGCATGTGTAACCCAGGAAGCTCGTTGGCAAATGTATTGTCACCATTTAATTTCCCATTTGCATGGAAATTCGTAGATTATTCTTCATGATTACCAGCATTGGCATCTCCACATGAATTGAGATCAACTCAATCACTTTGCAGGGTGTTAACCATTAATGCGAGCTCGTTGCATAGAGTAAACACGGCCATCACGTGTTATTTTCCAAATTTGAATGCTACACGTCCATCTTTTTCCCTGATGGATGATCAGGCAGCCAACTTTTGTTTGACCACCTTTTATTTCCAGCAGTGCTTCGCCAAAATTTTCACAGCCAATGGAGTTCTTCCATGTCAGATGATGCCTTTACAGTGTGTGGGCTCCATGGTCCGAGTAAGTCAGGACAGGTGTCGAGATCTCGTTGATCTTGCTAGTCATAACCACCTTTCATTTTAATCCAGCGAGCCAGTAGGGAACGGTGAAGATCATTCCACCAAATTAATCTCAGCTGCTCGTTGAAGATGCCAGGCCATGAGAGCGGTAGTGGGGAGTTGGTCCCATACTATACCTTGGACATGCATTTGCTTCTCACCAACCTCACTGCATTTATCTTCTGGCACTTAACTCCCACGGGCTGGCAGGGTACAGTCCAGACCTTCTCCCCGATCTTCGAATCTTAAAAATTGTACATCGACTAATGTTAGCATTTAATAGATGGTACTTGGTCTAGCCAACGGCGACATGACCACTAGGGTTAATGACTTAAGGTTTAAGTCACCAGGTTAAAATTTAAAACCCGACTTAAGGAAAAGACTTGATATGGTGGGAAAGAGGATGACCGGTTCTTTGGACTAATGGGGCTGATAGACTGGCATGCTGGATGGATCAAGAGATGACTTAAGAGATCGATGACCGACCTATTAGCTCAACCTAAAATTATAATGTTTGCATGCTTTTGAATAAAACCCTACTCACTTTGGGGACAAGGGTTTAAAATGGAAACCAAGTTCATGGGAATTGAGATGGAATTCCTTAGAATTTTATAAGCTCCATTAGTGGCTCATGCTCGAGGACGCATACCCCTAGTGGGTATGATAAGAAACAGAATCTCTGGTTGAAGCAGACCAAGGTACAAGGTCAAAACCAAGGAACTCACCTAGACTAGGCAAGCAGACCCAATAGGAAGCAAGCAAACTAGACCAACATATTTACATTACTTACAAAATGTACACAAGATAACTTTACAAGGTCGAGGCCTCGAGCCCCAAAAATTCAAGAACAACTTTTCCTCTATCAAAAACTTTAGCTTGTTTGCTCTGTAATGAATGCATATGAGCAGTATGTGACACCAAATCATCAATATTACTTTGACCAACACTGCTTATGCCACCCAGAGCAACATTGCCAGCTTTGTCCCTTTCTATTAGAGGTTCCTCTGATTAAATCAAGAAAGTGAAGCCTTCGTATTCCACATCACCATGAGATATACATTCATCATGAATTTTTTCATCAAACTTGAAGGTCTCATAAACACTCTGACTCTGACTAGACCACTCCTCAGTGCATTCAAGAAAGAAATCATAACCAGGTCTATTATCAATTTTCCTTCCATTAGTGTTAACCCCATGGGGTGAACAAAGTTCCATAATCATATCAATCAGATAGGGAGTGTCTGCAAAGAAATCCACTATAGCTTCATACTGTCCCATATGATCTTCACAATCACCCATGTCTTTGGATTGCTTCTCACTTGGGTGAAAAGGTATTGAAGTATCTGCATACTCTACAGAATCACCATGCAATTCCTTCTCCTCAACATAAGGCAGTGTTGTGGGAGTATTTGTGCACTCATCCTATAGAATATGCATGCTTGACTTTTCAGCCATTCCTTCAAATATACAATTCTTCGCCACAAGAGAGTTAATGCAAGCATAATCATCTTTATGAATATCCTCATTACATCCAAAGCTGACATCATACTCAATAGCTTCCTTATTGGTATTTGTATCTCCACACCTCTCGTGCAATTTAGCACTTGGAAAATCAAAAGTAGCATCTTTATTGATAAAACTACCTGCCTCAACATCACTTTGATCCTTATGTGGATCATCTGCAACATGCCCATTGATGGAACATGCCAGAAATTTACTATAAGTATCCTCAAAAATAGGATTACTCCTACAACAATAAGGATTATCATTTGCAACTTCATCATCCAAAAAATCTTCATCAAATAAAATATTTTTCCATGCATTAATTGGATGTATCTCATCATCTTTAAAATCAGGATACAAGCAATTCAGAGAGTCAGTGTACTCAAAATCAGTATAATCACTTGAAGAATATAGAGAAGCAATCTCACTATTATGTTCATCATTTATGTCTACAATAATTGACTCGCAGTCAGAACATTCTTCACATGATGAGAACTGTTCAATGCCTAGGAAACACACATCTACGAGGCTATTAACATATCCCCTACTAGAGGCAAGGGATTCCATCTCCACTTCATATGAAGAATCATATTCAATGGTAGATTCCTCAAGTTCAATCTCATTATTTTGATTCCTCGTGTACACCATGGCATTGGGATTAAGTGCATTCCCTTGATTAATAGATGTATGATGGTTGCTAACTGAATCAACTTGGGAATTTTCATCTTGTACTTCTTGTGTTTTCTCATAGTTTATGACATCCCAAGGAAGATAATTGGGCATCACCTCTTTATTTTCATATTCTACCTCTTCATCCTCATCATTAATGTCTACATCTGTTTCTAGGTTGTCAGTCAAATGACAACATTCAACAATCACTTGTTTTGATTATGATGCTTCTCTTTGACTTGGTGAT
The DNA here is from genome assembly GCA_007258455.2 of Sequoia sempervirens. Taxonomy (NCBI): domain Eukaryota; kingdom Viridiplantae; phylum Streptophyta; class Pinopsida; order Cupressales; family Cupressaceae; genus Sequoia; species Sequoia sempervirens. The sequence goes on from VDFB02000003.1 coordinate 768,352,454, forward strand.
CTTAGCCTTTGATCATCTGCAACATGGCAACTATTACTCACATCATGAGTAGTAGATAAAGGCACATGACCATGCTCAATTCTTTCCATAATATTAATCCAATCTACTACTTGGTCAAGGCTATGAGGCTTTAGATCCTCAGACCATTGGCTAGACCCTGACATATATACTTCACAAAAAAAATTAATGCACATTAAATCACTGGGTCTAAGACTCCCAAGTGTCTCTATCAATATATCCAAGAAACTTTAAAATAAGTCATACGGTGACTCATTTGCATGTCTCCTTATCTCATGTAACTTCTTGATAGAAAGGACTATATCAAATTTTCCTTTCCTTAGCTGATGTGAAGTTGATGCTTGCTTGCATTCTAAATTTCTTGGGAGTAAAGTAAATACAACATCCATGAGGTCCCATCCCTGACAAATCCTTTTACCCTCTGATCTACTTGGTTCAGCATTGGGAGTAGTGCTAGAACTATTACTAGCAATTGCAGGCCCTTTCATTATTGAGTACCTCAAATTGTTCTCAATATCAATGGCAATGTGATATGTCTAGTGCAAAGTTGTGGGTTCCTTATCTCTTAATAAGAAGCTCATTTTCTTATCAAATGCTCCTAAGTATACAACCAGACATTCTGCATCATTGGGCCTTATGTCTTCTATAATTTCTTTGATTGCCTTTGCAAATCAAAGATTGAAAATAGGAACTAACTCCCCTTCATTTATATGGATTTCCATGAAATTATTTCTCACCATATTAGGATTCATCCTTTCACCAAATTGTTCAATAAATTTTTTCATGAATTGACTCCATGAGACTATGGAACTAGCTGGCAAGTATGCATACCAATCCCTGGCATCATCCTTCAAAGACTGAACAAAAAGTTTCATGACAACATCTTCATGATTCACCTCATAATCCCCCATAACATCCATGAATATTTGCAGATGCTTAGAGGCTCACTCAAAACTTTTCCCTGTGAATTTGGGAAAATGTTTCCTAACATTCTTAGGGATCGAGTTATGGAAACCTTCAATACCACTGAAGACTAATGGAATATACCTTCCAATAACAAAATCCCTTTGAGGGGATGACATGGCTTCTTCACCCTACATACTTTAGCTTGATTCTTTACAGAGAAATTCTTCCACAGGTAATGCTCAAAAGAATAACATACTTCATGGATAGTTACAAACTTTGCATATAAGAAGTATGAAAAGAATTATTACTATTCCCTGTCTTAATGTATATTCATCTAGTAGGGAATCATCTATGCTCCTAAGCCTTGAATTATTTCTCATAAGCCTCCTTCAAATAGAATAATGCTTGCATTAGATTTATGAGAATACCTGGAAACATTGTAGCAATTGTTAATCCATTTCTTGATTGCAAATTCTGCAAATCTTCAAATATTCTTCACAATTTAATTGGTTCTTCGAACAAAGTCGCCACATCCTTTACAGAGGAACAAATTTCAAAAGCATGAAATTCTTTTAAGCTGAAATCTCATTTTGGGTCTTCTCCAATAGTGGAGTCACACTCATATCCTTTGATCTTTGCTACAATAAATCCTTTCTATGTGCAAGAACTTTTCAATTATCTGAACAAAGATGTTCAGATCTACCCAAGTATGAATGGAAAATACTATGACTCTACGTAATGGTTCTTAAGACTTGAATCTCTAAGATCTGGATGACTCTTGGATAAGGCAATTTGTCACTGGACTTCTAAGTGCATCCCCAGTAGAGTCGTCATTCTGTTGGTGGTTTTTCCAGTGCACTTAAAGGAACTCCTAAGAAATAGCCAATTCCTATATTCAAAATTCTTGAAGATGATTGGCCAACCAACAAGATCTAGTCATAGACTGAGATCTTTTGCACTTTAGGCTTTGTGGGACCTAGGAGGGTGTTCCTATTGGTGTTCATTGATATTGTACTAAATAGAACACATTATTTTCACAGATCATTTTAACTGAAAGGAAAATGTGCAAAGCTTACTATGAAATTGGCTTGTTTCGAGGTAACTTGCTACCATTTCAGCAAATGCTATCCCACATGACAATTAACATCAAATTTCTATAAAGATTTAGGAAATTTTAAAGTAATTTCAATTTTTTATTCTAGGTTGGCCACCATACAGTAATTTGATCAACCCATTAGGTGGATCTCTAAGGAAATAGATTAGTACCTTATTGAATTGGGCGATGGAGTCATACACACAATAATCAGTAATACAGAAATGACTTTAAATCTTAATAGAATGGACTACCCACATAACAGCTTTGTATTATGGAGCTCACAATTTCTGATACACCACTTCTTATCAAATCCTTAGCAAATAATTGTAAATCTATGAATCCATTTGAGCATTTAACTAATTACTTGAATCAAAGTAGAAAACAGAGACATACATTTGAACTGGTGTTCAAAAGAAAAATGAAACTATTATTAACAATTCCATTCAAGATTTACTCGGATCCACATAAGGAGAGAAAATGCATCAGAATTAGACTTTCATTTATATTCATGAGTCAAATCTACATAAAAATTTAAGACAAGATGTATATGTTCTTCCAAAGAGAGCTCAAAATAGACACATTATTTTGTTCCTCTTGTAAAATTCATATACACCTGACCTAGACCTAACCAGAAAATTTTCATCTATATTTTCTTTCTCCCTTTTTCCTCCTTTGCAAGTGAGCCTTGAATTCCCTTTTATATGACAAGGGAGCAACAAGCTTCGGGCTCAAATGCAATTTCATTACAGATTTTCATTTCATCAAAATTTCAGCTGCATTTTACTTGCATTTCAAAACCCCCACATGTTGAATCTACAAAACATGGTGCAACTGGGGAAAGCCAAAATGTAACCACCGCTAGAGAAGGGAAATGCTAAGTATCGTAAAAATTCCCTTTGTCGCCATCCGAGCTACAATGAACCAAATAGCCAAAATGCCACGAGGGCGTATAGCCGACATCGAATATCAAAATGTGCCACACAAGCAAAAAAAATAGGACTACCAGTAATAGCAAACTTCATTAACACAAAAATTCAAGACCCCACACACAGCAAATTCTTATTTACCCTTTACACCACCCTTACCAGTGCCACATCCACATTACACACAACCACTTCTAATCATTGCTAGAGGAGGAGAGGAAACCTCGGCTTCCTCCTCTTTCTTTTCTTTGCCTAACACGCTTCCAGTATGCTCGCTAGGGGTTTTAACCGCCAACAGCAGAACAGATATCACTTCCTCATCAGAGGGTAGACCATCATTCAAAAGAGCTAAATACGGATAGTATTCAAAGTTGGTCTCAGTTTTAGAGGGGTTGCTCATAAGGTCAATAGGCGAATGTTGACATCCATAGGAGCCGCACCCATATCTTATTTTCTTTTGTGCTCCCGTGGGAGACCACAATGGGCTCTTTCCTTTGTCTTCCGCTTTTCCTGCAGTATCACCCTAGAATTGTAGCCTTCGATTGCACCTACTGGGTGCAAGTCTGGGCTTTTTAGCAGAAGTATTGGCCTCCATGGCTAGACCAACTTCTGGTGCATCATAACCAAACCTCTGAGAATTCAAGCGAGCAGACTTCCTTACTAGCTTGCTCATTTTTCTTCTCTGATAATTGCTCACACTACCTTTCCTTAATCAATCACAATTCTAACGGCTAAATGTAGATGACATGAATAGAAGCTATTCCTTCTATATTTATCGCATGGAGCGATGAGGATCACAATCAATGTCTAACATGCATGCGTAACCCAAGCAGCTCATTGGCAGATGTACTATCACCATTTAATTTCCCATTTGCATGGAAATTTGTAGATTATTCTTGATGATTACCAACATTGGCGTCTCCACACGAATTGAGATCAACTCAATCACTCTGCAAGATGTTAACCATTAATTCGAGTTGGTTGCATAGAGTAAAAATGGCCATCACGTGTTATTTTCTAACTTTGAATGCTATTTGTCGATCTTTTTCCTTGATGGATGATCAGACAACCAGCTTTTGTTTGACCACCACCTTTGATTTCCAATGGTGCTCCGCCAAAATTTTCACAGCTAATAGAGTTCTTCCATGTCAAATGGTGCCTTTACAGTGTGTGAGCTCCATGGTCTGAGTAAGTCAGGACAGGTGTTGAGATCTCGCTGATCTCGCTAGTCATAACCACCTTTCATTTTAATCCAGCGAGCCAGCGGGGAACGGTGAAGATCGTCCACCAAATTAATATCAGTCGCTCATTGAAGATGTTGGGCCACGAGAGTGGTAGTGGGGAGTGGGTCCCACACTATACCTTGGACACATGTATGCTTCTCACCAACCTCATTACATTTATCTTGTTGGCACTTAACTCCCGCATGCTGGCGGGGTACGGTCCAGATCTTCTCCCCAATCTTCGAATCTTGAAAACTGCACATCCAATGATGTTAGCATTTAATATATGGGACTTGGTCTAGCCAACTACGACATGACCACTGGGGTTAATGACTTAAGGTTTAAGTCACCGGGTTAAAATTTAAAACCCAACTTAAGGAAAAGACTTGATATGATGGGAAAGAGGATGACCGGTTCTTCGGGCTAATGGGGCCGGTAGACTGACATGTTGGATGGCTCAAGAGATGATTTAAGAGATCGATGACTGACTGAGTAGGTCAACCTAAAATTATAACGTTTGCATGCTTTTGAATAAAACCCTACTCACTTTGGGGACAAGGGTTTAAAATGGAAACCAAGTTCATGGGAATTGAGATGGAATTCCTTAGAATTTAATAAGCTCCATCACCTTGGAAGAATTTGTTAAGTGCTTATTTTGAACCAATAGTGATGAATTATTCACACCTTGAGATCCACGTTTCAAAAGTAGTGACCTTGAATTTTAACTAAGAGTTTACACTACCTCATGCCTTGGTGCTTGTAACCTTTAATGGCTCTCAAAAGTAATTTATATACATTAAAAGGAAACATCTACACCTACATGATCATAAGTCATGGCCTGATAAAGATTAATCTAGCTTAAGAAACAATTACTATTATTTCACTTAAATACAAAGAATTGCTCCTTTAAATTCAAATGATTCATCCTTTATACTCTCTCTGTGTTTCACTTTTAAAAGAGTCGAGACCTCCATTTTTGTTTACCAGCTTAAAGGTTACAGAGGATATGTGCTAGTAATTTTTAAATATGTAATGGAAAATTAATGGTTCGGTGTCACTCAGACGTGAGTCTTTTTAAGGGAATAAAGTGGGAAAAAGAGAATGTTTCTTGTAATTTCCTTGCACGCATACCAGGGTTATTATTTTTAGAACTCTTGGATGAGTAACTTGAAGCTTCAAAATTGAAATCTTAATTATAAGTTATCTAAAATTAGCAGCTTGAAACAATACGAGGCAAGTGGTCCCCTCAATAAAAGATTGAATCCTTGCTTACTTGGTGCTAAAATGGTTATGAATTAAGTAGAGCTCCTAAAAAATAGTTTAAACTCTTGTAGGAACCAAATGATATTCTCATGAGTCAGTATGCAGTAGCATATGAGAGAGACATGAAGGTTTAAACTCATTCTAAGACTTCTTGCCGAGTAGGGTGATAAACTTGACTACATGACTTCATTGTGTCATGTTGCACTTAATTAAAACCTTGGCCAAGGTGGTGCTACAACCTAATAGTGTTAGTTAGTTTTCTTTGTCCCAGTTACACACCTAGTCAAAGGTCATACTAGTTAGGAGTTGCCTATATTGTATGACCGACTAGGGATTTTGTAGGGTCAAACACTAGTCTCAGATGGCATTAGATTTTTTCCTTCCATTGTTTCTCTATGAAGGGTCGGGCCTTTCCAAAAGGAAATGGCATCGAGGACTAGAAAGTTCGTGGATGGGTAGAAAAGTTCCCTGATGATACTTTTCCTCCCCCTTAGTTCAATAGTAAAAGATAGTTAAAGTTCCAGATGGATTGACGGATTCAAAGAACACTGTAATCTCAAACTCTCTGTATCTATGTAAGGTTATTTACTAAATAGTTTTTCTTCCCGTATAATTCATGCTTTTCAATAGAAATTAGTTTAAGTTCATGTTATTTCTTTTCTTAATTTGAAAGAAAAAATGTATTGCTTTGTATCAGTAAATTTGTACATGTCAGTTTCATGTATCAGTTATATTATGCATTTCAGTTTATGCAAGATTATATTTGAATTAAATGTTGCATTTATATTAGATGCTTAGTTGTAGTATGTTACACTCTCCCTCATGGATGATTTTTTAGGATATAATAAAATACGCATAGCACAAGAAGACCGACATAAGACAACTTTTGTATGCCCTTGGGGTACATACTATTGGAATGTCATGCCATTTGATCTTAAGATTGTAGATGTAACCTATCAATGAGCTATGACAATTATCTTCGATGACATGTTTCATAATATTATGGAGGACTATGTAGTGACATCCTAGCAAAATAAGTCACAAGGAAAGAACATCTAGAAGTTCTAGCATAGATATTTGATAGACTAGAGAAGTATCAATTGAGGCTTAATCTAAAGGAATGCATAGTTGGTGTCACTTCAGGAAAAATTTTGGGATACATAGTGTTTTGTAGAGGTATCAAAGTGGACCCCACAAAATTCAAAGCAATTATTGATATGCCTCCTCCAAGAACTCTAAAGCAACTTCATAGTCTCCAAGAGAAACTACAATCGATCAAAAGATACATAGCACAATTGAAAAATAAGTGTCACCCATTTACTCATATCCTACATAAGGATGTCACATTTAAATGAGATGAGAAATTTTATAAATCCTTCCAATAGCTTAAGGATTATCTAGCATAACCTCCAGTATTGATGCCTCTAGTTCTAGAAAAACCTTTGATATTATACATTTCAGCTACATCTACACTAGGCGCTCTCTTGACACAACACGATGACTTTGGGAAAGAAAGAGTGGTGTACTACATCTATCTGATGCAGAGCTAGGAGGATTCAATGACACATCTCATAAACCTTCAGCAATAACTCAAAGTAATCATGTTATTAGGAATCTTATCAACCTACTCAACATAAGAAAACAACAAAAATATTTCTCTAACCTTGGATTGGACCTTTCATAAGGAAAATAGATTACTCCATGCATAACCCTATCAGCAACACAAACATATCAACCATAGGTCTTTGATTCATAACTTGCTCCATAACCTTGTAGCCTTTCATTTAAGGTCTTCCCTCACTAATTCACTAGTCAGACACAACACATCCACTATGATCCCACATTTGAAATACCTTTGATGACCTCTCAAAACATATCAAAGATGTAGACTCCTTTTTTTTGTAACACCACAAAATGATGACTATCCCCTACCCTTCAAGCCTTTTAAAAGCTTCATTAGACTGTCAACCTTCACAGTTTGGACATATATCACTTAAGGCTCACACTCAAAACCTTCAAAAATTCTTTAAAGGCATAAAATAAACTTCATCTAGACTCCCCCTCAATGATTGCATAGCCATTTAAAAGTAACAGTGTTAATGTTGTCTTATCTAGGGCTATCATGAATCTTCCCTCTACAAGACAGTGAGTCCAATGAACACAAAACTTATAGTTTCTTTCAAAACTTGTCAAATATTGGATAATAACATACCTTGGAAACTTCTCAACACTTTTACGCAAAGGTAATATAGCTTCTCTCACAATCAAAACAAACAAATCTTCAAAGAACTCTGTGATTTTTAGTCCTTTCACAAAAACAAAGTCATGTCCATTTAACATTTAGATTCTCCAACTTGAATTGACAAAACCACATTAAAAGGACTCTAACACTTCTTGACACAATTCTCAAATAATTCCCTTCATGATTGACATTAAATTCCATTAACAAAACATCAAGTAAACTCATTGCTTATTGTCATTTTCTAGATTTTCCTTAAAATACAGTCATAGGGCTTCATGAAATTAATAACTTGATTTTCACATCCTAAAAACTTGAAATGTTAAATTTCAGACAGTAATGGACCTTTCCATGATTTTTTAGCCTTACCCATTAATCAGAATGTGAGAAAAGCAATTTTCTTTACTACTGTATACCCTAGATGAGGGTTTTGGACTATTTGAACTAAAAATGCCATAACTTCTTTATCTCTCCATGAAATCAAACAAGACCAAGTGAAAAATGATCTATAAACATAACATCAACTTTTCCAATGACTTCCCCTTCAGTATTAGGTCGTGCATGCTCGTACAACAGCAAACAATCATGTTTTTACAATGTTTTTTGAGAAAAAATTGAATTCTATTGACTTTCTTCCATTACAAATCAAAAAATTTATTTGCCTCAACCTATGAGAGGCTTATTTATGCTTTTCAATCCAAAAATAACTCAAATCAACTGACTACAACTTATTCTAACCTACTTCTAATCACTTGATTTGTCAATTACTTAATTTATGCACCTTTCAACTACCATACATTGCAGTTTGCAATATAACATTATTTAACAACTTCCAATTTTTACAATATATGAGAAATAAACATCCTAGGACCTATAACACCACCAATGTGGCCTCTTGGGCCTTATTACAACATCAGGACATCAAAAAGGAACATTGAACTCAATAGGGCCTCATGGAGGCATGTGATCAAATAGGTGCTCCTGCACCACTATCAAACCTTAGTATGATACGAGCTTAACTATACTCCAATCGAGTGAGCATATTTAGCTGTCGTATTTGCTTCACAAAATATTTGACACTATATTCTTAATCATCAAACTAATCTCATCTCTAAAGTAGACCCATTAAAGTATATGTTATCAAAAGCAACACTCAAAGGTTGCATGGCTAAATGGGTAATGATACTTAGTGAATTTGATATAGAATACGTCAACAGAAAAGCTATCAAAGGGAAAGTTATAGTAGATCAATTAGTAGATACACCATTATATGATGAGAATCCTCTCATATCAAAATTTCTAGAAGAGGCAATCTTCATCATCACTCCCACTAGTCAATGGAAGCTATATTTTGATGGACCACACATCCAACATGGTTTAGGTGTAGGAGTCTTGTTTATCACCTCTCAAGGTGATTGCATACCAAAGTCATATTGGCTAGCATTCCCATGCATAAACAACATAGATAAATATGAAGCTTCTAATACATGATTAAAGATGGTTATATAATGGCATATCAAAGATATAAAAGTCTATGGTGATTCATAGCTAGTGGTGACACAATTCAATTTTGACTATCAAATGAAAGATGATAAGTTACTTCTATAAAAAATAATGGTGGATAGTATCAAACAATACTTCACTACTATCTCATTCAAGAAAACACCTAGAATCACTAACATGGCTACATATGCTATGGGAACTATTGGGTCTCTCTTGTACATGCCTAATAACAATCAAAAGTGTGAGTTTTTTGTGGAAAGATTATTGATACCAACATTCAAGTTCTTGAATCTAATTTTGTGTATGAATTTTGTTTTCCCAATTCCCCTTGGTACCACAAAATTTACACCTATCTACAAAATGGCACCCTTACCACCTAACCTTACCATAAATATTAAGAAAACCTTTAAATTTTGATCATCTCGATTTACCATTCTTGGTGGCACCCTTTACCAAAAGAGTCTCAATGGTACATTGCTTAGATTACTTAACTTAGAAGAAGATATAACTACCCTACATGAGGCACACTGAGGTGTTTTTGGATCACATTATAGTGGCCCTAACCTTGTTAAAAAGCTACTAAGGACATGATACTATTGGCCTACTATGGATCATGAATCACACCAATTTGCTAAGAAGTTTCTACAGTGTTAATAACATGGTGATCTTATTCATGCACTAGCATAAGAGTTGCAGCCTATCACTACACCATGGCCCTTTTCATAATGGGTAATCAACCTCATAGGAAATATTTCTCCCACATCCTCCAATGGTCATAAGTTCATTATAACCCCCACTAAGTACTTTACAAAGTGGATAGAAGTCATCCCCCTTAGCTATATTATCGGCAAACAAATATCTAAATTTTTCCTAAACTACCTAATTTGTCGATATAGTGTTCCCCACACCATCATCATAGATAAGGAAAAACCCTTCAAAAATTAGGATGTCTTAAATATTTGCTCTCAATTCCATATCCAACATTTTTTTTCCACTCCATATTACCCCCAAGGAAATAATTGAGTTGAAGCATCTAATAAAACTATCCTAAAAATTCTCAAGAATACAGTTAATGGAACTGGTCGTGATTGGAACTACCAGCTTAATCTCACTTTATGGGCCTACTATACTAGTATATGAATGCCTACTAGTGCTACACCATATTCCCTAGTTTATGGCACCAAGGCAATCTTACCTATCCAGGTCAAACTTCCTTCATTAAGGGTGTCATTACAATATCTTGTCAATAATGAAGAATATAGAGTATCAAGACTAAATGAGCTATAATTTCTAGATGAAATACATCTCAGTGCACTTAATCATCTCCAAGCCTACCAAAATTATATTTTTCGTAGTTATAACAAAAAGATCAAGAACAAAAATTTCCAAGTAGGTGATCTAGTCCTTAAGGAAAATCAGAAGAACCAACTAGATCAAGATAACAAGGGAAATTTTGAACCAAATTGGTTGGGACCATTTATAGTCACAAAAAGAAATGGCTTATGAGCTTATCAACTAGCTACGCCTAAAGCTAAAACCCTTATAGGATCCCATCGACAACAACCATCTCAAGTTGTTCTATGCTTAAAACCGTTGGGGGTGTCCCATCAAAATTCTCAAAAAAATACAAAAAGTCCAAAAAATCTAAAAAAAATGATAAAATAGTAAAAATAAAAATTGTCCTCTAGTGAAAACTACTTCGGTGGCACTTTGGACAAGTATCTTGGTGAAAACCTAGAAAACAAGTGCCATGTGTAATGAGCATCATCTACCATATATCAAGATTATTTTCCATTCCATCCATAATAAATCTATCATCTCATCCAAATTCATTCATTTATTCAACATATTTTCACCTATAAACCTAATGTAGAGCAAGGGAGATTTCAAGATTTCAACATCTCACAACAAGATTTTGTGTTTCTTGCTCATAGCCTTCAATGAATGCAAACTAGGTTTCAACCCTAAATGGTTCATTCATGCTTCAAACAAGTAAATCAACACCAAGAGGAATCTCAATGGAATGAGGATGAAAAACAATAAGTGTTATAAATGCACAAGAACTTAGGGCTAGCAAACTTCAATTGTTCTCTTGCCAAATTTACCCTAGGCCAAGTAGGAAAGTAAATTGACTTTTTTGACATAACTTGCAGAGAAAAACTCAAACCAAAAACCTAAAAACTATTTTGTGTGCCCTTTTAGGATTTATTTAACATATCCAAAAATTATGTATGGTTGTTTTGTAACACAAGGCTAAAAATTAGATTGTCCTTCCTTGAAGCCTAGAAACATGGGAGTAAAAAATTGAGTTTTTTGGCCATAACTTTTAGTGTATACATGATATCTATATTGTAAAGGTATATTTAAATACCCATTTGGGCTTTATACAACATAATTCAAAATCAATGTAGGTTACTTTGTATGGAACCTTTCAAAAATTAACTTTTATTCTGCTAATTAGATAAAAAAAACATAAGAAAATCTAACCTAGGGCATCACAAAAAAATATGCAAACAAAAATCCTGGAACCTAAAATCTTGGAATAAATGAATAAACACAAAAATATTCCACCTCACAAAATTTTAGATTTTTCCACCGTGGGAATGGTGAGAAATTACATTTTGAAGTCCACTAAAAACCCTAACCAGGGTTCTAGACAGTTTTCAGTGAGTTTCCTATAACTTTCTCCAAACTCAATGAAAAATCACCAAACCAGTTGAAAATTAAATATTATTCATTCCTCTACAAGATTAAATCATGTGCAAGTCATAAAAAATTTGTATAGACTGTACAAAATCAAAAGAACATCCAAAAACGTGGTAAAATTCAAAAAATTATGTTTATTCCTTCATCAAAATCTCCAACAAAGTTCTCCACCCTTTGTTCAACCATACAAGGAATTTTTAAACCTTCCCCAACCTTTTTCAACTACTTCCAACTAATTTTCCAATTACAAACTAACAAAACATCACCCTAATAACTTTTTGCAAGAAAATGCAAAAGTTGTATTGACAACATTTTGCAATTGACCTCTAAATCACCTCTAATGACTTAAGACTGAATCCAACAAATATGAAATGGTCATTGAAGACCTTATTACATTAAAATAACTCACACAAACCAAAAAATAAACTTTGACCCCTCTTGGAGGCCTAAGAACCTAGGTGCCCCTGCACCAAAACCTAACATGTCTTGGTAATTAACCAATATCTAGCATTACCCATATCACATAGTATCATCCTAGGGTCACTTCATCTAGTCCATAATAAAATGATCCTACATCTAACTAGGGGAATTTTCCTAAGCCTAGTAATTGGATTGGATCCTTGTTCATTACCTAAATCTGAAAATCCAAAAACATTCAAATGACACAAAATCCAAAAATATTCAAATAACACAAAATCCAAAAATATTCAAATGATGCAAAATCCAAAAACAACCTCAAATATTCAAAAAATCCAAAAACAATAGATATTCTAAAAATTCAAAAAAAATTAAATATTCCAAAAAAGCTCAAAAATAACTGTAAATACATTCAACATAAAATCTAGAAACATTAAAAAATTGCAAAAAGTTCCAAAAAAAAAAATCAACGCAACTCACCCATCCACAATAAAATTATCGTCCATAATAAACCTATCATCATACTCATCTTTGACGAAGTAACCAAAAGAAAATGTGGATATTATTGAAACCTAGAACATTCGTGAAAAATTACTAGCATCAATCATTGTCAAAACAAACCCACTACCTACATACCAATTTCCTAAAGCATCTAATTCAACATCCAATATCTTTTCCTTAATGGATATATCATTCCTACAATAGGCACAATCACATATCAACTATTACAATCTCTCTAGCAAGAGATATGATGGCTTTGATATATTTTGTCAATTAGTCTTTCTTTTGATTTATATTTTATCTCATTCCATCGCTTACTTGAAGCCACCTTGAGCTTCAATATCTTGGTGTGTCTAGAAGAGTACATAATGGGGAATGGTCATTGCTTTCGGTTGTTGTGGTTTTGGTATGTTCTTGTAATACTACCATGGAAAATACTTACCTTGAGTGTGTAGGGATAGTTTCAAGTAATTCAAAGACATTTGCATATTAGGTTCTTTATACCTTTTGTGCATAAGGCCTAACTTGCTTTGAGCTTCATTCATTCACATGATCAAACAAGGTTTTTGTATGTCAGGTATGAACAAGGATACTCCTATTTATTTGTAGATTCAAATTCCATGCAATAGATGTGATACCACCCTGGTTCTTCATACCTTGTTGCATAGTATCTACTTGCACTATATCAAAATAAGTATTGCTCTACATTCTTTAGCATAACCTAAAATAAAATAAAAATCACCTATCCCATCCCATTTTCCAATAAAATCTCATATCATACCAATAATTATAGCTTTCTTGATATTTGATCAACATCATCTATTATTCTATCCATATATCTTGTTGGTGTAATTAAATATCTTGTACCTTGTCCTAGGTCATGATTACACCTTAGTTAAGTTTACTTAGGGACCACATAGGAGGTTGTTGGAGATTTTCCACTTTTGGTGGACTTGACATGTCATTTCTTCACCACTTCCACCTTTTGTGGACACATCATGTGATTATCTCTCCACCTTTTGTGGTTGATCCACCTTTTGTGGAGATTATCACATTATCTCTTCCCACTTTAGGTGGAGTGATAACTTTTCATTGTTGTCTCATGTCATAAGATTACGACACTTGTCATAATCTTATGCCCTCCTATGTTCTCACCTTGGCTATATAACCAAGGGGTCTCCTATGTACATTGTACCATTCCATCATCTCATATTATTGACATTGAATACAGTTTATTCTTGTCATATTCTTTTCTCTCTCTTTTGTGCTTTCTATTAGGCCTCTAGATCTTGGATGGCTACCTTCATAGCCAATTCTTACATATCTAATCATCTATCCATCTATCTATCATTATCCAAAACCATTTCTTTTATCCAACTCATCATACCAACTATTCTATCCAAGTTTCATGACATAAACAAAAATATCAATCACATCCTACATCCACAAAGGATTAGTACAGGATCGTAATATCATACATCATGCATCATGATATAGTCATCACATATATCATCAAAAATACAAAAATAAAATATCATGCATCCTACATCATCATGTAGTCATTAGATGCATAATAAAAAATTCAAAAAGAATCATAGCATCATATCTTGCATCAGTATAATAACATCCTCAATTCATTCATTATACATCATAAAATCACATGTAAATCATTAGATGCATACATCATCAAATCATATAATAATCTGTCATATAAAAATAACATCTATCGCAAAAAAATCTAGTCTCATCTCATATATATCATCAAAATTATGCCATGACACAAAGTCCATATACATTAATTTCTATACACAAGGGCTATCAAGAGCCACAAATAAATATACATCTACCCACAAGAATATCAAAAAGTATCTACATCAAAATCATGTGTACATAGAAGCTACATAGAGCTCCCTCTCTCCTCCTCCCAATTAGGGGAAGATGGATGGGGAGGAGCAACTTTTTGTGCCCTAGGAACTTGTCCCTTCGATTTCCCTAGTTGTTATGGCTGAGTTGCTACTACTAGAAGATGCCCCACTAATCCCCCCTCTAACCTCCTTGGCTCCCTTGCTACCGCACTCGTCATAAAGAAATTGGGAACTCTCCTCTTGACTGGCATTGGGACCTCATAGAGATTATGATAATAGGTAGCCTCCTGAGTGGGTGTCCTCATCTCCCTAACATATTGGTCCATAAGGATCACAACACCCTAATTAGCTACCTCTAGTTGTTGTAGAATTTAAACTAATGTATTATAAACTTGGTAGAACCTACACAATTCAAAGGTTTATCTGATTGAACAGTCTACTCAACATTGCAAAGACTACATTAAAATATCAACCCAAGGTTTGTAAACTTGTGATGGTGTAGCATTGTATATGCCTTTAGAGACTCAAAAATACCTAAGCTATCATATTCAAGTTATTATACTTGCTGGAAATTATAAAACTACATAACAATGAAAGAAACAAATCATAACTAATGGCTATGGGTACTTATAGCTTAAACTATAACTAAACTGTTACTAATCAGAGATCACTGCATCAACTCAAAACTGATCAAAACTAACAACTTAGCTAATTTAACCTCTAGAGTACTACTAGTTAACTATTACATGCATGTTCATGAACATTCATTACCAATAAGCAAAGTATGAAATTCTAGTTTAACTTGCATGTAGTTCATGAAGTAATGATAAACAGAAAACAACTATTTAAACAAATATAAACAACTAGAAAATGAAGTGAAGAATAGTTACCTTGAGTGGCCTGCTCAAGTGGTTGTTCTCACTTAACTGGAACCAAATCTAACTAATAGATTCTACACATCCATATGAAATTGACTTCATTCATTATATATCATGAAAGATTACATAAGATCTTCACAGATTGTATTCAATGAAAACCATTTTAAATATCCATCATGTCTAGAAACTGAAAAAGTAATTGATAATGAAAGACTAAAAAACCAACTTATCTAAGGACTCAACCATTGGCTATATACAAGCTTGAGGGAGTCTTATTCTAAGCAACAACTAACTATAATCATTAACTTCCACTCCTAGATATCAGAGCGTATAGTTAATATTGAATTGTTCAAACCATAACTGAAAAGAAAGAAGAATCCTAATAGAATTGAAACTCTATAAAATAGGATTACATGTAAAACACACAAACATTTGTCAAAATCCTATCAGTAAAGGAATCCTTATTTTCCAATGCTTATTAACTTGTTATAATGATGCACGTTCAATCTCCATCAGGTGTCTTTAATCAATAATTATCACATTCAGCTTAATCTGAAACTTCCCTGTTTTGTTGTCCCAGTCTTCCTTTTATTGTGGGTTTAACTTTCAACTACTACATGCTACAGTTTCTCCTTGGCTGTAAAAAGGTTAATTCACAAAGCATGTGCACAAGACTAACTACCATAATTAAAACATAGAATTCCATCCACATTCCATACTCACATTTAAACCATGCAATACTATTATGTCATAACCATATTTCTATCATTGTACTTTAGGTCCAAGTATGCATAATAAGTATTAAAAAGAAAGCATGATATAGGAGTATTTCTTGGAAGGTATATCTAAAAGTGTCTGAAAGTATGCATGAAAGTAACAAAAAATAAGCTAATAACTAGACCCATTAGTTGTCATCACACCCGCTCTATATCTCTCTCTATAATCAACTCTACCACCTGAATCTTTGCCTACTATCGATGAGCTATCTCAACATCTCCCTTTGTAGTCCTCTAGGAAAGTTGAACATAGAATTTGTCTCTATCTGTCCCATACTCATATCTCTCTCAGTGAAAATGATCTCACTCTGATAATGCCACTACAAGCCTCACATCATCCACATCTCCCCCTCTCTACTCATCTCCACCCCTCTGAACTCCTCCTATCATAGTTGCAGTTATCTATTATACCTATAGACCTTGTTGTCCCTAATTGAGACTTCCACCCTCACCTCTTAAAACAGCCACCTCCACCACTACCTCACTCAATGAGCTTTGGTTGGTTCTTCCTCTCACCTCTACTACCTCACTGCTCCACCATTAGGATAGGTGAATATTAGTGGTCTTTGCACCACCCACCATGCATCATAATCAAGAGTAGTCCCTACATCCTTTGCTCTTGAATCCCATGTCCATTGAATTGGCATCAACTCAACAAACTCTAACACTGCAACATGTGGCCTCACCATGGGTGCCCACTCATTGATCTCTCATTGTCTGCAAGAAAACATAGCCAAATAATCCTAACCAGGAACATCCTAGGCCTCCCCAAACAATCTCTTGACCCTATTAGGAAGATATCTCTCCAAAATATGAGGGGTTCATTTGATAAGCCACATAGTCTATTTTTAGTATGATAATATCCATCATCACCAACCTAGGCCTCACATTGTATCCATGGCCTCCAGATGAACTCATCCATGCTATCAAGACATTTCCTCCAATAGTCCAAATTCCCCAATCATATCTAGGTCAATAAAGCATCATATTGATATACATACATATATACTACAACCCAAACAATATATCCTATTGGTCACATGACAACGATATGCTCCCATGCCCATACATGAAATTGTGTCACCATAGCTGATAGACTCATTACATATTTATACACCACCTAGTGCATATCATCATCCTCAATAGTGTTTATCATCATCCTCTCTAGGACATGACCCCATCCAACTGAAAAACCCTAAGATTGTTGATCAAGAATGATCACTCCAAAAATGAGGACTCTAATCACCAAAATAATAGCATACACCCCTACTCCTAGTCTCAAATCAATCTCCTCGTCATCAATATCAAGCTCATCATCATATAAAACTCATTGTAGAGCCTTTGCAGTAGATTCTTTATCATACACAACTCAAGCTCCCTTAATTAGGATCTTCAAGATCTTCCAAACATCCTCGAGGATGATGGTAGACTCTCTAATCAAAAATCTGAATGAAGAGGTTTTGTTCTACCACCTCTCAACAATGGCAGTCATGAAATCCCTATGAGTAGGAATCTCATGAATAAATATAACATGAAACAATCCTATAGATCCCAAGAACTCAACATCCATCTCACTGAGATATGCAATCTGCTACAAAATTGTAGGTTGATGCTCCCTTGACAGTATCAAATCCAGCACAAAATGCAAAAATAATGCCCACAACATCAATTTGTCAAAAACATGAAAAAACATATTAATTTTGTAGCTCTCTATATTATTTGTGACCTTTTTTCAAAATTTTCACTTTATCACAGTCATTTTTGACCCATTTATCAAATGTGTCATGACATCTAAATCATTTGCAAGCCATATTTTAGAACTGTCACTTCATAACAATCAAATATAAACTAAAAATCAAAACCATCGCAACATGTCAAATGCATCATGATACAATCAAATGTGTCGCATGAATCATGGATTGACCCATTGATTAACTCTCTAAACCTAGCATTTATTGTGACCAAATTAACATCTAAGCAAGAAAGGGTTCAATACATACCAGTGGATCTCCTTCGAATGGCCTTTGGAACTATACCTGATCTATTTGTTGAATATCACAAGGAACATCAACCATCTTTGCAACATCTTCACTCAAAAATATCTCTAAGAGCTCTAAGACTTCTAAACTAGGTGTGCAAATGAGTTGAAAATGACCCCCAAGAGCTTATATATAGACCCCAAAACCCTAAATTCAACCCATCCCAACCCTCGCATCTAATTTCCATCATACCCTAATCCTCCTGATTAGTTTCCTTACTAACCTAACCTTTTTTTTCATCCTCTTCTTGATCGAACCTATCTCATCTTCCTCTTGTGAACCCAACTTGAAAATTTATTTTTCCTAACCGACCTCTCGAGGGGGAAACCTATCCTCATCTCATCATTCCTTCATTCATTAGGGCATAGTGGGGCATCATTATTACCTTTTTTTTCCAAATTAGAAGGCATATCTTAGAAACAACATAAGATGTACATTGTCTCAAAAAGGGGGAAAATGTAGACATCTAAAAATGTCTAACACAACACACATTCTCCTAATTCATCATTTTAAATAATTATCACTCATCACCCCTTTATCACCTTTTAATTAAATAATCTCTAATTATTTGATTAAACTAACCTATTTTCCTCTATTTATTAAATTATTTTAATTATTTGATTGATTAATCATTTTTCCTCTATCTACCTTTAATTAAATTTTTAATTCTTTAATTAATTTAATCATTTTCCTCCTCCACTTTAATTAAATAATTTTGATTATTTAATTAATTTCTAATTTTCTTCACATCCACCTAATTAAATAATTTTGATTATTTAATTAAAAATCATTATTTTGTCCTATCCCACATAATTAAATAATTTCCTAATTATTTAATTGGCTAATTTTGTTCTACAATTAAATGAATTATTTAATTCATTTAGTTACACATTCCCTCTCAAAAGGAATATTCTAAATTCAAATTCAAATTTGAAAATATCTTCCCTCCAAAAATATCTTAAAATATCTCCTAAAATTTAGGGAGGAGCTTTGATTAACTAAGCTCTTCATCAATATGCATGGGCTCTCCATCCTCCATTCACTCTCAACCATTGATTTGAACGATCAATCTCAACCATTGATCAAATATCTTGAGATCTATAAAACAAGCCTTTATCCTTCATTAATCCTCTTCCTCAAAGTTTTGATCTAACCTCCACCTCTCTCTCTCCAATTTACAATTGATCTCCACAATTTGTAATTTGAGCTCCATAGCAATCTAGCCTCCATAGCCATCAATATTTCAAGCTTTTTCACAATTGGGCTATGCTTAGCATGAGCAATCCACATATACTAAAATAATCTCACATTGTCAACAATGGAGTAAGGGTTAGCATCTTTGGGTGAGGTAAAAGTAGGTTTAAATTTCATTTATGATTTCATTTCTTGTTTACTTTAATTTCAATATAGCTAATGACTTCATTAGTAATGGATTTAATTTGATCAATTAGGTCTTGGTTTGTGATTTGATCTAACCCTCTTTTCGTTTGCCCCTCTTGGTTGATCCTTCCATTATCCCTATTCACACATATATCCATCACATATCAAAATCACATAGGAATAATCATTAGATGCATACATAAAATCATAGATATCCATCACATGTATATAGTAAAACATCACATATATATACAACATATGCACAACAAAATTGTATCTCATATAGATATCAAAAATATATCATAATACACCATCGATATATACAAATGCCTATACAAGGGCTACCAAGAGCTACATGAATATACATATATGAATGTGCCCACGAGAATATCAAAAAGTGTCTACATCAAATACATCATATAAAAATCCCCTCTACATAGAACTCTCACCACCCTCTGAATGACCAGGAGAAGGTGGACGAGGAGGAACAACTTCCCCTAGCTATACACCCTACACTATTGGTTGCACAAGCTTTGTTGGTGGTTGTGGTGGTGCGAACAATACTACTAATCCCCCCATCACTGACATACCCTCTAATGTCATTGATTGTGAGGCCACTAACCAACTCATCACTAAGAAACTAGGATCCCTCCTCTCAGTAGTGCTCCCTCTATGTTCAATCAATTGATGCAAATAATGCATACATATAACTTAATGGACAACTAAATTACTTATTAATTAATTCATTTTCTTAGAGGTGCTTCATTTAATTTTTCAACTAGGGAATCATAATCTTGAGATAGTGTCAGCACTATCTATGTAGCTAAGAATCCTAAGAAATCCTAATCAATTATGTTTAGAAAATCAACAAAAGAAAATATTTAATTGAAAACAGCTTAACTAAAATAACTGTATTTAGAAATAAATTCAACTAAATAGATTCAAATAAACAAGTATTGTGGATAACTATAATAACTACTAGGAGTAATTACTTCTATAAAAACATTAACTCGATGACTCAACTATGTTACAGCGTATTGTATTGACAATTAATTGTTCATTCAACAACTCAACTGTCAATCAAGAAATACAATTTAGAAATTTATTCGACTAAAACTAATAATCTAAACTAAAATGGATATTACAATACCTCAAGTTTCCCTTGCTTGAGTTTTTGCAATCCCACAAAATCCTTCTTCAAGTCCTAACTTAGAGATTCATGGGAAATGTTGTATTCTTCTTTATTGAAATTTGAACATTTAAAACTTAAGAATGAAGTATCTAATTGACAATACTTATATTCAAATCTACTTCATACATAATATCTCATTATGACCTCTCACAAAATCAAACATATACACAAGATCTTTGAGAGTTCCATTATTCTTGGACTAAAAACAAACTATAAGCAACTGTTAACTCTCCCAAAAACATAAGAAGAGGACTAGGTCTTATTTCAATAGTAATAAAAATCTAATGGAGATAAGAGTGTCAAAATCACATCAGGACTACATATTTAAAGAAGATGGTTATAACTAACAATGTGCCTAACAAGGAAACACTTATTGTAAGTTGCTAACCGCTATTAGTAAAAGTGTCTTCTTTCATCCACAACTCAATAATAGCATAAAGTGAAAAGACGGAATAATCCATAAGCAAGTTATGTTCACAATCTCCAGTTGCTACCTCCATCAAATTTAGGAAATTTCACATGTTTTAGGTGATCACCTTCTTTGGATACAACAGATAGGCATCCTTTTCTTGTAGGTTGACATTACTTTTGTTGTGGGTTGGCAAGTCCTTCATTGCAGGGGTTAGTTTATTCCAAAAGAATATTTTCATCATTCACAACTATAATCAACATAAAACTCTATTAAATCCCATACACATTCAAAAATTCACACAACCATTTACAAATATAATATATCATCTTTAATGCTTTAAATACATAAAATATATGAAAAGGTCTAAGAATTTCTTTGAAACTTATCATAAACATGATGAAAAGTATGAAACTAAAACAAGGAAAATAGAACATTTCTAAGGCTCATTACTCCTCCCAAATTGGCTCTTTGCTTGTCCTCAAATAGTTCAAGGTCTCTAATTATATTGTAATGCAATCTCTCTATAGTCTATTATATAAGTGACTCATTCACTCTACTTTAAGTATAATACCTTTTGTTCATATATCCTCTCCCACCTAGTTTTCTCTAATGCCCCTGGTTCTTCCCTCCTTCCATCTAATGCAAAATTGGATAAAAGAGAAGGGGATGATGAAATTTTAGAGGGAACCAAGTAATTTGATGTTGTAGGGAGGCTTTCATATACTTTTTTCCCTTACAACCACTTCCAAATAATTAAAAATAATGTGGTTCCTTCATTTTTTGTTCTTGTGTCAACTCCTTCCATTTGTCCTAGGAGAAAGCAAGTGCCTCTCTTGTTCTAGTTGTCAGTTCTTGGAATATTTTATAATTTGATTCTCTACATTTCAAAATCCTTTTCCACCTAGCTTTTATCCACAAGGTCAATCCATTTCTCCACTACCCCATTGGGATCCTTTGCATCTACTCTAATATGGAGGGGAAATGACTTCTCCCTCTGATGATAATCTTGTCACACTTGAACTCTCTAATGTTCATTTCTTATAAATGAGGCTAATGCCTTTATCTAAACATCTCCCATAAAGATTTGTGGGTTCTAGGCAGTGTCATATGAAATGGCCAGATTATATAGATAGAATTCACACAATTGATCCTACATATCTTGTGTGACCTCTTGATAATATTTTAAGAATAATGTGGATGATGATAAGGAAACTAGGAGATTACTAATTAGCTAATTGAATTGGAAACTCAAAAAAAATCCTACAAAAAAAGGGTGTAGACCCTAGCAAGAGGTTTGCACTTTAGAAGTTGAACTATCTTATCAGCCATTTCTTCCATTTTCACCTTTAACCTTTTAATCTCAAAGTATCTCTTTTCAATTTCTCTATTATGGTTCTCTATCAAATTTTTCCTCTCATTATTCCATTCTTTTTGTGATTGAGAAATCTCCTTCATTTTGTTCCATAATTCTATTCCAAGGGTCACCAAAGTAGGGGTTTTTGGTATTATTGGAGCTTCATTTTGATTCTTATATTGTGGAGTTTTCTTATTGATTTCAATGATGGACAATTGGGCCATCTCTCCAAACCTACTCCTTGTTCATAAACATGCAGTTGTTTCTCCAATTCTTTGACCTTATGGTCCATCCCAGTCTCTCTTTGTTGGTAACTGTTTATTTGTTCTTCTAGTTCCTTTATTTCTTGTAGAGCTACTTGCAACTCATTATTTTCATATTATCCTATCAAAATCAATTCATTCTCATCTTCCAAAAATAATTATTCATTAGTCTCAACTGGTGAAACAAATTCCTCTTCAGCAATTGGGTTGTTATAAGGCTTGGTTTTCTTCTTTGTTGTAAATAAGTCTTCAATTTGAGAATCTGAGCTAGTACTCAGATATATAAATTACGAAAAAAATTATTGTTTTTATAAGATAAATTTTCCTCTTCTGAGTCTATTTCAGACTCTACTATCATAACCATTTCTAGTCGAAGTTGAGCTTTCCCTCTTGCAATTCCCTTTTTCTTAAGGTAGTGTAACCACCTTTTAGGTTGCACCAACCTTTTCTACTTTCTTTTGGGTGCAGAAGAAGAGGGTATACTTTTTCTTTTGTGTTGCTTGGGTTTGGAAGGGTTTTTTGTGGCAACAGGGGTTTTGACTCTATAGGTGTTGTGGGTTATGCTCTAGAGGTTGCAAGTTGGGTTTCCTACATTTTTGGTTCTAGTTATGCGTCACTATTGTGGGTAGGTGATGAAATATCTAGGAAAGAGGTAGCATGTTCCTCTTTAACAGATATAGATGGCTCATTCACCTCTTGAGGCCCATTTATTTCATCTAACCATAGCCTCATAAGTATGTCATTTATATTGTTAGATACTAGAAAATTTTCCCAAGAAACATCAAGTAATTAGGTTCTAAGGCTTATTTTTATCAATAAGATTATCAAGCAATAAGGAGATGAGGCAAATTGATTCCTCTTTATTCTATACTTAGTAAACATTTATTTCAAAAAATTATACAAGAAATTAGGGACATTCACCAACCTTTGATGGCAAAGGTGACTCAAGAGTTTAAGAAGTACGATGTACAAAAGAGATTACCTACCATTGTAGTGTTAAATATTTAATTATATATGTAGCAAAATATTCCCATAACTATGATAGGGAAATTCATTTAGTACCTTGAGCCGAGAATTCCAATTCCTCTCTTAGTTGTGTAAATTCATTCTATGTTGTGATTGATTCAGCTTGAACTGGAAACTCTTCTCCAACTGTGGACAATCCAAAGACCTCTAAAATGGTTTCCTTTGAAGCATCCACCCCTAAACCTCTAATTATGGCTTCATCATTATGTAATGTACTAGCAAATTATTGTGTCATTACTTCATTGAACTTTGTAAGATGAAGGAAATAGTCCAACTATCCAACTTGTTGGAAGATATGCAAGCACAACTGGTCTTCTAATAATAAATTATGGGTTGTTAGTTTTCATTTGATGATGTCTCCTCCCATTCTACAGTTCTACAACCTTCTTTAGGAAAAAATTTCTTCAATTTATGCTTCAATCTAGTTGTTGCTTATATCTTAATCCATATTCCTCTGAATACTATGACCTCTATTTTTGTAACCTTTGTGACTTTTCAAAGAAATATTTAAACTAGTGTATGCAACTCTTTTCAATTTTTGACAATAAACTCTACAATAACAACTGAACAAGTCCTCCCCCCAACTTAAAGTTGTTATTTATCCTCAAATGGAAAAGTACGGTAATTACGGAGGGGATAATTTTTAAAGCATTGCAGATGTAGATATAATATAAATTAAATATTTCATGAACATGAATTCCATAGAAAATTAGTATAATATGATAATCATAGTTTATAATGTGAAGAGTACCTGGAATAGGTGCGGTGATGGTAAAGATGTTGTGTGTGATGTTGATTTGAATGCCACCAAGTAGCAACATGTGAAAATAAATTGATGGAAATTGATGGTAGTACTATGGGAAAAAAATTGTATAGAGAACTATTGAAATGATTGCACGTTTCTAGAAGAAGCTTGATAAAAAAAAAATTGTGACATGTACAAAATTTATTTATAATAAAGTGATATGTTGCAAACAATGGGTAGTGAATAGGATTGGTTACATGTAGAAATGATGAAAATAAAGTACAATTGAAAGTGGTAGTTGATGCATGTGGAGTGGTATTGGATGTAGTTGCTGGTAGCAGTAGAAAAGGTCCCTTGTATAATGTCTCAAATTTGTTGCTACAGGTCCCATGAGAAGATGTGCTTGTAACTTGTTGTGTGTATCCAAAATAGTTGTTGGCGGTGGTACAATTTATTGGCATCATAGTGTATATGTGTGCATGTGTGATTTTATTGTTGAGTGAGAATTATACCTGCTATATATTAGTAGGTGAGCTAGTTGGCTCACCTACATATGTAGCAATTGGTAATTTGACTATGTCTTGATGATTTGCAAGCAGTGTTGAATATGTAAATGGTATAAATTATTGTTGCAATCCTGTGGAAATTCTTCCTTATGCAATGTCTTTTTATAAATATTTAATCGATGTCCATTGACCATCC
The DNA here is from genome assembly GCA_007258455.2 of Sequoia sempervirens. Taxonomy (NCBI): domain Eukaryota; kingdom Viridiplantae; phylum Streptophyta; class Pinopsida; order Cupressales; family Cupressaceae; genus Sequoia; species Sequoia sempervirens. Next base: position 768,377,881 of record VDFB02000003.1, read on the forward strand.
AAGAGAATCTAACTATATCAATTGTAGTTAGGTATACTGATCCATTCTAAAATACATGTTTAATTTTATAAGGACCTAACCACCATGTCTATAATTTACCCTTATGGTCCTTATACCTTGAATCATAAAGCAATGCCCAATCCCCTTCATAGAATTCCTTAGTTTTATAAATTGTTCATGCCATTTGATTCTTTGTTTTTGCACAATATTTGTATGATGGACTCCTTCCATCCTTATTTTATCTAGAGCATTTAGATTGTGCAATCTATCTTTCTAAGATTCAAAGAGATCTATTTCAAGTTCCACCATTGTTATGAGTGTTTTATGTTCAAATTTAATGGGAAGGACAACCTTTTACCCATATACTAATTTATATGGAATAAACCATGTGGTTGTTTTCTAGGTTGTCCTATACACCCAAACAACTTTTGGTAATCTTGTTACCCACTCCTTTCGATGCAATTGGACTATCTTTGTTAGAATAGCCTCAATCTCCCTTTTTGCAACCTCAACTTGTCCATTTTCTTGTGGGTGGTAGGGATTTGACTTTTATGTCTACTATTGTATTCTTTGACCAAATGGGAAATCAAAATGAAGTAAATTATGGTCCTTGATCTATGACTACCTCCCTAGTTACTCCATATCTTATGAATATTTCCTCATAAAGGAATGTTGCAATCTTGTTGTCTCTAGCAAACTGCAATAATTTAACCTCCACCCATTTTCTTAGATATTTAATACAGACTAGTATATATTCCTTATTATTAGAGGTGGGAGTTATTGGTGCAATGAAATCCAATCCTCATTTATTAAATGGTCCAATGACCAACTACGGTTGTAGAGGCATTTCATTGCTCCATTTTGGTCTATCCATCTACTAGCATCAATCACACCTCCTTGTATACTTGACTAAATCTTTATGAAGTGTTAACCAATAGTAGCCAGTATTTAGAATCTTTAGAGTTTTTATATTGGTTGTAAATTGTCCTCCACAACACTCAACATAACAAGCCTTGAAGATATCATATAATTAATCTTCCTTCATACACTTTCTCATTATATTGTATGGTCCTGTATAGAATATATAACCAGCCACCCATGAATATGGAAAGTTGTGTTCAACTAATGGTGTCTTTCTCTAAGTGAGAGATAAGGGGATGTCCTTCCTACAACCAATTAGTTAGCTATATCTACATACCAAGTTGTTTGTACTGTGAGGCAAATAAGTGTTCATCCAGAAAAGAATCATCCACAATTCCTTCTTTTGTTTTGATTTGCAACCTAGAAAGAAAATCAACTACCACATTTATTTTTCATGGTTTATCCATAATAGTTATATAGAACTCTTATAGCAATATTAACCACCTAACAATTCATCTCCCAACCACTAGTTTGTTCATTAGATATTGGATTGTTGTATGATCAGTATTAATAAAGATAAAATAACTAGTGATATAGTTTATGAATTTGTTAATGGCATATACTACTACAAGTATTTCCCTCTTTGTGATAGTGTAATTGAGCTCAACAACTTGAATATTTTAATTGATATAATAAATGGCATACTCCAAATTACCTTCCTTTTGTCCTAAAATAACACCTATGGAAAAATTAGAAGCATTTATATGTATGTGGAAGGGAATGGTCCATTTAGGGCCTCTCAAAATATGTGTCTTTATTAGAGATGTTTTGAGAGATTTAAAAGCTTTTTGGAAAGTAGCCGTCCATTCAAATTCAATGTCCTTAGATAGGAGGAAAAACAAGGGAGCTGATATTTTACTGAAATCCTTAATAAACCTCCTATAGTATCCTGCATGGCCAAGGAAACTCCTCACATCATTTTCCTTTTGAGGGTAGGCAAAGCGGAGATCACTTCTATTTTATTAGGATCCACTTGAATCCTCTTGCTAGACACAAAGTGTCCAAAAACCACTCCTTTAGTCATCATCATGAAACATTTTTTGTGACTTAAAGAGAGGTTATGATCATGGCACCTTTGAAGGACTTCTCTAAATTTTCTAGTGCTTCTTCATAGGAATTTCCATAAGTGGTGAAGTCATCCATATATATTTCCATAGAGTCATGTCCAAAGTCTAAAATATGCTCAGGATAGCTCATTAGAATGTTGTATATACATTACATAGACCAAATGACAAAATCGAGTAGGGATATGCACCCCATGGACATGTAAAGGTGGTTTATCCTAGTCTTTTGGAGCTATTTTTATCTTGTATCCATTAAACCCATCTAGGAAATAAAATTATTTCTTCCCTGCTAATGAATCTAACACCTAATCAATGAATCACAGAGGGAATAGATCCTTCCTTATGGTTGCATTTAGTTATTTGTAATCCAAAAATACTCTCCACTTGTCTCCCTTCTTGGTTGCTATCACTAATGGAGAAACCCACTGACTATCTGAGATTGGATATATGAACCCTACATCTAATAGTTTACATAATTTTGTTTTCACTATATCTCGCGCAGCGGTGTTTATCCTTATTGTTGATTGCCTAACTAGTTTGTACCCCTCATTTATGTATATTTTATGCACATAGAGACTAGGATCTATTACCTTCATGTCATGGTATACCCAAAAAAATATTGTTATGTGACTTTGCAATATTGTAAGTAATTCAGATTATTGGGAGACTATCAATTGGTTATTGACATTGAGTGTTATGTTTGGTGTTATTTCCATTGGTATGGTAGAATTCATGATAGAAGAATAACTTAGCCCTAAAAGATTAGATTAAAATTGTGTGGGAGTAGTGTATGGAATAGCTGAGAAGTGAATTCAAAGGCTATTATAGTTATAATATTGTGCAAGGGTCAATGTAAACATGCTAAATAGTAGTGTTGATGTGGGTCCCTTCCATAAGAGTTTTGCACAATATTGGAAAGGATTTCATCTTCATCCTAAAGGTTTACCATTAGAATTTTTTTATGGTCATAAATGTTTGCAAGGAATATTAGCCATCTTCTTCCAAGTTTGGCCAAACAGTTTGTTCCAATTATACATATGGTTGTGCAAGTGGGTAAAGGACCAATTTTTTTGTCACATTCCTATTAGAGATGACCATTTCATTAGATCTATATCCAATAAATGTGTCTAATTTGGCTAACCATAGTATTCCTAAGATTAAGGGGTATCCTTTTAGGTTATCTTTAGGCTATAAAACCATAAATTCTACTAGATATTGCCATGAATCTAGTGTGATGACTAAATCCTCAATAATACCCTTTGGCTTTAATATCAACCTATTTGCTAATTGTATAACTAAGGGTGTAGGTCTCAAAACCATCAGTTGAAGCTTTCACATTGTTCCCCTTGTCATTACATTGATGGTTGATCCTAATTCAATCAAATTATTTTTTATGTGTGTTATTAATTTGCACATCTACAATAGGACTACTAGGGTATGCATACTTTGGGATCATTAACTTTCCCAGCATAATGTTAGCCAACTATCTTATAACACAGAAATTCTATGGGTCCTTTTTTCTCCTCCATGGATTTTTGAGGTATAGTTCCCTCACTTTTTTTGTGTAATGGATTGCATCAAGGGTATTTTAACACAAACATTCTTAAGTTGGCTTAAGAAATAAAATTCAAGTTCAAAATGAAATTCTTGAATTGTCAGTCTCTTTAGAAATGGTGGTTCATTATTTATGATGTTTGGATGTGACTATTTTTTTCAAGTTATTTTATTGAATCATCAATAGTTTCTAATGTTGGTTCCATGTCAATAAGTTTTATAATATGAGGAAATGATGATCCAACAAGCATTCTTCATGAATGACACAGGTGAACATCACTAACCTCAACCCCATAGGTTAGGTATTAGATAGGTTCATTAGTATAATCCTTTTGAATAGGCTTATTGTTTATATTCAATGCAAGTTGAGTAGGCAATTATGGTGCTCTTGGCTATACTAGGGCAGATATGGTTGGGTTTGGTATTATGGGTGGTTGTTGTTGCAAATTTTTTTGTGGCTACGGGTAGCTGATATTTTGGTTTTGTCACTGTTGGTTTTGAGAGAGCTACCACTGTGGATTATAGTTTGGGGTTTAATATGGTTTTTGCCACATCCCCTACTATGGAATCCAATTTGATGATTGGGAAATCAGCCATGGTTGATTTTTCATGTTATTCCAAGGTTGATTATTCCAATTACGGAAATTTTAATTGACCCCAAGAAAGGACTTATTATAAGATAAAGGATCTCAGGGCATACCTTTTCTCTATTTCCATGGCTTGTGTTGAGACATATAGAACACTTGGCATTCCTCATTCTCTAGGGTATGAAATTCAAGTGTCCCTTGCTTTTCTTTAGAAATGTTGGCAGTATTTTTGCACTCACAATGAACCCTTTTTGGTGATAGTGTGGACAATATTTGGTGAGAGAAACCTTTGCTTCTTCTTGTTCATTTTTAATGTGTAGAGTGTCTAGTTAGGTTACTAGATGGCTAATTATATCTTCCTTCATGTTTGATAGTAGGTTCATAAGTTCCACCCTGGAAACACCTATAGATGTTTTGGTGGAAGAGAAGGCTCTAGCACCCCTAGTCTTCTTCATAAATGATCTTAATAATTTTAGCACACCTGGAAGATTTCCTCAAAAGGTAATTGATAAATATCCCCTACTCCAATGAGGTTTAATGCATACATGCAATATTCATTTACCCCTTACAGAAATACCAATTTCAGGGACTTTGGGGAGAGCCTATTTTGATATGACTTTTCAAGGTAGAATTGGAACCTTTCCACATAGTTTTCAAGTGTTCTATGACATTCTAAAGTTATCATCTCTTCTCATATCTACTCCCTGATAATAAATAATATTGGCATTTTTGCAATAATTTCTCCTTCATTGTTTCCCAATTTGGTATTGCGTTTCTTCCTAGCCCCATGAACCACCACAAATCGGTATTTTTCAATGTGACCAAGAATATTTTAACCTATGAGCATTTGTGGTATAGTCATAGATTTTGCATAAAACATCAAACTCAAACATAAACATATTTGGGTCTTATATAATTAAACTGTAGAAATTGGGAAAGGCCAAAGGAGGTATATTCTTCAAGATAGTCATCCGCTCTTAATTTGTGATTGAGAATTCAAGCGTAACAAGCTTTGCTAGGTTTCCACTGCCTCTTATATCATGATTTCAAGATGTCTTATGGGGATACTTCCAATGTTCAAAATAAATATAGGTGTGAGGGGCATTTCTATGTCGTTGATTCCCTCAATCAGTTCCTCTAATGTTGTTAGTTCCTCAACTATGCCAATATTTTCAAATTCTTCTTGATTTTGGTTTGAGGGGAGAAATCTTCCCAAAGCATCTCTATGTCATCACATGCAATAGTAACTTGAGCTTAATATATTTTCATGCACACTTTTAGTGAGTGGTTTGGGGTTGATTTGTAAATTCTACTGATCCTAATTAATTTAAATAAAAATTCATAATTTGTGAAAGCAATATAAACGAACTAAAACATGCTTAGGAATTTTGAACTTTAGCATCGTCCCCAACAATGACACCAAAAATGTAGTACTCCCTCTATGTGCAATCAATTGATGTAGATAATCCATATATACAACTTAATGGACTAGTAGATCCCTTATTAAGCAATTCATTGTCTCAGAGGTGCTTCGTTTAATTTATCAATCAAGGAATCATAATCTTGAGATGGTTTCAACATTGCAGAATCCTCAAACCTCCTAATCAATTGAATTTAGAAAATTAACATAAGAAAATATTTAAATTGAAAACAACTTAACTGAAATAATTATATTTAGAAATAAATTCAATTAAATATATTTAGATAAAAAACAACTGTTGTAGGTAACTATAATAACTTCTATGAGTAATTCCTTCTATAAAAACATTAGCTAGATGACCCAACTATGTTTTTTGATTAAATAAGCAAGGTTTAGGCCCTAATCACATACAAGAACAGCAAAACTATTCAATGCAACAACAGCTAGACAAGAACAAGAAAACTAAGGAGACAACAAAGTAGGAAACAACACTACATATCTCACTAAAACCAATGAGAACATCCATCAACCTATTCCTACAACATCAAAACAAATAACCCTGGCTAGGTACCAATAAAGCTTTAACCAAATCATACTATCATCAACCCAAATATTATAATAAGGTAGGCATAACATGTCGTAAGTTCCCAACAAGTAAATAACCTTCAGACCAAAGATTAATAGTATATAAGCTTACCATGCCATTATTAGATATAAATATTATAATAGAGCCAAAAAAACTAGTTGACCAAAGGCATTAAAAGAGGAAAAACAAGACACAAAATAGATGATTAGGCTTCCTCTATAAGGCTCCAAGCCTTCTTTAGATCTTCCACCATTTCCTCAAGGTTGTCCTTGGTCTCCACCATCCCAGACCAATTAGCTTCATTCCTATTTCCTTTTTTCCTCAACTGCATTTTTATCTTTCCATGTCATGATATGGTACCCATCACAACTCTTTTCATGACTCCATCCATCACTCTATAGACATTCTTGATGGCCTCCTAAATAGCATGGAGCCTATTTGAATTATCTTCTTTCTGTATCATTCTTTTGAGTTGCTCCATCCTCTCTTCAAGCATTTCCATTTTTGTCTTTTCTATTTCAATGTTTTTTTTCTTTCAAACTCTCAATATTAAGATGGGTATTAATGGTAATTTCAATGGCTTCCAAGTCGATTGGGGTTTCATTTATGTTTCCCTTTTCTTCAGCCATTCTAGGAATTGTCCCCTCATCCTCACCATGCTCCTCCTCCTGTTGAGTATTACCTTCTTCCTCTTCATGAATAAAGTCCTCAATATCCTCAGACATCGACACCTCTTCCTTGAAGAGCTCAGTTTCTCCAAAAATTTCTAGGACATACTCCTCCTTAGATGAGGTATCATTCTCCTCCATAGCAACTCTCTTCCCTTTTTTGTTCTCAAGATCCAAAGGGGCCTCTATCTTCCTATCAGCATAATTTTTAGTTTTCTTACTTATTTCCTTTCCCTTGGAAGCAACTAGACCAAGACGGGTTGACCTATGACCAGCAGGGGTGGTGGAACCACTTTTAGGCTAATGTCATGATCATCTAGAATCGTAATGGTTGGGGAATTAGAACCTAGCTCTTTCATCAGCACTTTTCTTTTCTTACTGGAAACTGAAGAGAGGGGAGCAGTAGTGCATTTTTTAGGGGTAATTTTGAGGAGTTTCATCCATGAGGGGACCACTTTTTTAGGGATAAGGTTCTTTCAATTTTTTGTTTCTTTCTCAAGGGAGTGGGATCGACTTTCCAGCAGCTCAATTTTGACTGAGCTTTTAGGGGACAGATTTTTATCAAGCAAATTATGAAAGGAATTCTTTTGTGGGGTGGTGGCAAGGACATACTTGAATATGGCCCTAATTAAACCTTGATATAGGGGTTGGTTAGCTCCATTAGTTAGGCTCTGTTGTAACAACAAAAGGAGGAGAAAAGGAAAATTGATTTTCTCCAATGTTGAATGTGGTTTATGATAGGGAAATGGTATCCATGCATGGACTGAAATGGATTCTCTAAAGTGAAATATTTTATAACAAAATAAAAAAAATTGTGGTAATGAGCCAGGAGTAACAACCTAGCATAGTCGTTCTGAAACCTTTGTGCTTTTACCTTGGCTTCAAAAAATTTATCAATATAGGTTTGGTAGTTCCCCGTACTTTTCTTGGCAATTTTATTTCCTTCATATTTGAGACCATGGCATTAGCTATCAGTTTAGCATCCATAGTGAAATGAATCCCACCCATGTCGACCTCACCATCCCTCCAAGCACTTGAAAATTTATAGTTGAGCTCCTCACTATAGCTCTCCATAGCTTCGAAGTACGGGGTAAAACTAGCATGTTCAAAAAGGCTCCATAGCTCCATATTCTACCTCAAAGAGTCATGTTTTCTTGGTTCTATTCTCTTTATGGGTCCTCTCATATTTTCTTCATTGGTAGGTTGTCCTTACATAGAAGCAAATAATCAACTCTTAGACCCTTCTCATCCAAGACGGAAATCACAAGCAATTCAAAATTTGTAGCATTAATGGTGATTTGAGAACTTTTCATTTGGAACGACGATGGCTCAAACCAACTGGAAATAATTTTAAATAAATCATGTTGTTCACAAGGAAATAACTCATGCCTTCCAATCCCTCCTTTATTTGAAAATACAACACCCCCATCATTAAGAAACATAATTAATCTTTTTTTATTGTACTCCACGCTATCAAAGTTGGCCCATGCGGAAATGTCATGTTAATAATCCCTTGAAATATTTTGAGGGGTTTGGGTGGGTAAAATCATTATATGAAGTCTTTCAAACTACTTTCCTTTTTTAATCCTACACGAGGCTTCTAAAAAAGCTTTTCTTTTTATCTTATTTCTTTTATACTTCTGAAGATTTTTCGTACTCTTGCAATCATTAGAGTACCCCAAATCCCTACTCTCCAAATTACCCACAACTATTATGAGTAAGATAATGATTAACATAAAAAATTGATAACTCAACAAGCACTCCATTTACACTAATTTATTTCTATCCATTTAGGACTATTTAAGAGTCCATATTTTTCTTTGAATATAATCTTTTTTATCTAACTTGGCAGTTGGATGAAATTCCAATACACCCACTCCAATTGTCTTAGGCATATATTCACAATTACATCAACGACCATATTACCTTCCCTATACACATGGCCAATTTTATACTATTGGAAGGTTTTCAGCATATTCTTACAATCATCCACAATGTCTTTTAATTCACTAGGCACATCAACCATATTGTTTAAATAGTTTGTTATTAGCTTGGAATCACCTTCAACATAGACTTTAGTGTAACATTTTTCCTTCATACAATTTATTCCTGCCCACACAGTTTTAGCCTCTGCCATATTGTTTATTGCTATTCCCAAACCTTTGTTGTATCCTACCACTAAATTACCCTGATGATTTCTCATTATTCCTCCCACTCCTGCCAAACCAGGGTTACCCTTTGAACAACCATCAAAATTGCATTTTATCCATCTCAAATCCAAAGGTATCCTAATTGTACTCCTAATAAGTTTTTTTGTCTAGTTGATATTAGTTAGATCTTGTGAGATACCCCATAGTTGCTTAATTCACAACTCTTTGTAGGAAGGCATTTTCTTAGAAGGAGCATACTTGTAGTTGTTAATATTTTCTTGTACCTGATGTCTTATAGATATGCATATCTCTTTAACATTTATTTCTGTATCCCTGAAAACTCTATTACTTTGTTCTTTCCACAATCCCCAAGTGAGGAATGGGGGAACTTGCCTCCATAGATCAATAATGATGTTATGAGAATAGGGACAGGAATTCCAATAGTATATAAACATATTAACTGAATAAGGAAACACCCATTCAATTATTAGATTTGTCAAAAAGAAATACCATACCTCCTATGAGTAGGGACATTGAAACAATAGGTGCATGATAGTTTCTTCAACTTCATTACAAAGGTAGCACTTATTAACCAAGTAGAAGGCCTTTTTCTTAAGATTATCAAGAGTGAGAATCTTGCCATGTGCCACTTTCCACCAAAAGAAATTAACTTTAGGTATTAAGTTATTACTCCAAACCATTTTCCAATTAAATTCCCCCCTTTGAATCAACGAATATTCCAAAACTTCATACACAGATTTGACAGAGATTCTTCCAGATGAACTTTATCCATTCATCATCCCTATCCCTCGAGAAAAGATCAAGTTCACCAATTTGTTGCAGGATAATATGCAAACCAGCTTCCCAATTGTATTGTCTTCCTGCTCTAAGAACAAAATTATTCATATAATTTTTAAAATTTATCCATTTAGGCCTCAAGCCATCCCAATTGATATAATTAGTGAAATTTTTTCCAATAGCTCTTTTCATTCTAATTTTAATTTTCTGAAGGTTGTTGTTTGATGATAAAGGAGCACAATTTGTCCAAGCATATTCCTAGAAGTTTGTTCTTTGACCATTCCCAATTCTCAGTTTCACTCCTTGTTTTAGAGTTCCTCTAATCTTGATCAAGTTATTCTAGAAGATAGAACCAAAGGAAAGATCCTCTTTCCTCAAGAAGCAGCTTTGATTTTTGTTTCCCAAATATTTTTCTCTAAGAATTTGAACCCAATCTTTAGGTCCTTCCAGAAGATACCAACCCATTTTTGCCACTAAATCTTTATTGAAAATTTGTATCCTTTGGTTATGCCCAAACCACCATATCTCTTCGGGGTACAGACATTATCCCATCCAACAAGAGCCAATCTTTTCCTCTCCTCCACACCAAACCATAGAAATATCCTTTGAATCATTTATATCTTTTCAGGTATGAAGGTTTGGATGTTAAAGAGGGAGAGATAATAGACTAGGATGTTTTGTAAAGAATCTTTCAAAATTTGTAATTTCCCTACATGGCTTAACAACCTTCCTTTCCATCCAGCCAATTTCTTTTGGATCTTTTCAATAATATAGTTCTAATAATTACTATGGCATTTTTTGGAAATGAGAGGAAGGCCAAGGTAAGTAGTTGAGATTTCAGCTTCCTGACATCCAATTATGTTTATTACTCTCTCTTTTATTTTATGGGTAGTGTTGAAGAAACAGATCTTTCTTTTGTGATAATTAATATATTGGCCCAAAGCTTTAGCATATTTATCCAAAATATCTTCCCATTGTCTAGCTTCCAATACTGAAGCCTCCCCTAAAAGAATGGTTCCATCTACAAATTTTTGGTGGGAGGTTGGAGGAAGTGAGGAAGCAACTTTGAAACCTCTCATTTGTTTGTTATTAAGTTGTGTAGAAGAGGGGGATTCGCTACTCATGAGTTCTCTTCATTTAGAGAGCCTCATGGGGTGAACTGCCCTAAACTACCTCAAGAACAGCGTGAGAGTTCTAGAATCAGAAAGAGCAAGTCACAAAGATTTTTTGGATTGGCTGATGGGCTCTCAGCCAAAGGACATCAGCGCAGAATACGAATGATAGTGTGATGCACTAGTGTCTCAGAGGTGTGTTGGCGTCTCGTACAAAGAACTATTTTATCACAGAAAATAGCTAAATGACTACTTCTACTCCGATTGTTGAGAAATTATAAAATGCGATAAAATAATAGAATGTAATAGAACTAAAATAAAGTAAAGTAGAAATAATGAAGACAAGGAGAAGAAAGGAAAGAAGATGCTCACAATAATCGATGTAATGAAGCCTCCAGCTAGTAGATATCTTCAATACCTACGTCTGTAAGATCTAGAGAAAGTGTTAGGGCTATATAGGGGTTTGCCTCAGTCAAACCCCCATCTTGGTGTTCCCACCTCCACAGAAAACCAAGAAGATAGAGAAAGAGAGAAATGATCAAAGTGTGTGGTGAAAGAAAAACCTGCTCAGGAGTAGAACCCACACCACCAAGTATGAGTGATAAAATCAAACCTTGCTCGAGGAGGAGAACCCGTATCACAAAAGAGGTGATAAAAGAAATCCCCGCTCAAGGAGGAGAACTTGTATCATGAAGTAAGTAAGCAGTAGATAAGGGATATGGAATCCCAAGATGCTCACAAGTGCAAAGAAAAGGAGATAAAGCTACAAGGAGTGTTGTAAAGAGAGCTTGAGAGAGCTTGAAGTTGCTACAACAAGCTATATTTGAGTTGTGCAAGCAAAATAGCAAGGAGAAAAAGGTAAGAGCCAAGGCTAGGAAGATTCAGAAGACCAAATAGATGGAAAGAATGGATTAAAAAGGAAGAAAAGAAGCTTTTCGGATGGTTATAGGGAATCCCAAGCTGTTTCCACCAACAAAATTATCTGACAAGTGGAAAACATGCACGAAGATGGTTGTTTGATCATTGAAACATCACAAGATACTAGTGCAACGCACATACATCCACACGGTGTGTTAGTTTCCAAACACGTCATGCTATAGAATGACGTGAATGGGAAAGCACAAGGTTTGATGAAAAGATGGAACACAAGGGTAGCTACTGAAAAGGGGTGCGGGAGCATCCTAAGAGGGGAAAAAGGATGATGCAAGGGCTAAAATTACCCTACTTAAGAAGCTAAGGGAGTGGACACTAAAGCAGATGTAAGAAAGTATGTGAAATTGTGAGGGGTAAAATTTTATGCCTATACATTTTTCCTCCACTTTAGCGGTCATATGAATCTACATTAATATGCACGCTAAAGGAAATCTACTAAACATAAATAACATCATATGTCAAAAGGATACTATAGAGGAAGCAGATAATCCTTCAAACCACAGAAGCATGCCCCCAGGTTAAAAACCTACAAAACCACTACGTTAGACAAGAAATACCTACAGTAGACAACAATGTTAGCACACAAAAAGCTAAAGGATTTGAGTCAGCAAAGTAAAGAGACCTCGATGTAAAAGGTTGTCTCAATACTATGTGTCGTCCCCAAATATAGAAGAATTCTTAAATGAAGAGAGGAAGGGCATATACTCAGGATGAAGAAGATGCAAATCTTTGATCTGGTACATACAAGAGAGAAGAGAAGAGAAAGAGATAAATGAATGTAAGAGTGATAAAAGTAATCCCTGCTCGAGGAGGAAAACCCGTATCACAAAATATAGGTGATAAAATCAATCCCTACTCGAGGAGGAAAACCCATATCACAAAATATAGGTGATAAAAGCAATCCCTTCTTGAGGAGGAAAACCCATAGCACAACATATAAGTGATAAAAGCAATCCCCACTCGAGGAGGAAAACCCGTATCACAAAATATAGGTGATAAAAGAAATCCCCGCTCGAGGAGGAAAACCCGTATCACAAAATATAGGTGATAAAAGCAATCCCTGCTCGAGGAGGAAAACTTGTATCACAAAATATAGGTGATATAATCAATCCCCACTCAAGGAGGAAAACCCATATCACAAAGTATAGATGATAAAAGCAATCCCTGCTTAAGGAGGAAAACCTGTATCACAAAATATAGGTGATAAAAGTAATCCCCACTCGAGGAGGAAAACATGTATCACAAAATAAGGATGTAAAGGAGCTCTATAGGTTCTCGGTTCTGCAAAGCAAGAAAAATCAGAGAATCATGTGGCTTCTACAAGCTACGTTACAGGACAATTACAGAAAAGATAGGTCTAGTCAGGCTGCCTCCAAGCTAGACATGACTGTATGAAATAGGTCTAGTCAGGCTGCCCTTAAGCTAGATGTGAAGATATGAAATAGGTCTAGTCATGCTGCCCCCAAGCTAGACGCAAAAGAATCCTTTTGAGATAAAGACTTTCAAAGGGGGTCCCTCGGGAACCCTTCAAGAGAAAAAGGGGTCCACTCAAGTAACATTTCAATTGAGAGATAGAGAGAAGAAAGGGGGTCCTTAAGAAGGACACACATCTCTTAAATGAGTTATCACTGCCCCCAATATATAGGGGAGGAGAACCATGTAGGATACTTAGAGCATGGAGGATGGAGGTAAACCTCAATATCACTTGTCATGCAAAGAAAAGGAAAGTGTGTCAATCAAATGGGAGTTTGATGGCACCTGAATCAAGAATTTGTTGTATCTTGTCCTTCAAGGCCTTACATTCACTAGTGGAATGGCCAATCACTTGATGGTATGCACAGAAAGAATGTTATTCTATATCATGTTCATGAGATTTATTGCATGTAGGAGCGAGAAGAGTGATTAAGCAGGCATTTAAAAGCTACAACAAAATACACTCTTGCTCAGATAAAGGATGAGGAGCAAGAAGCAACCCTTTCTCTTGTGGGGAAAGGTTTGACTTCTCACAACAACAAGAAGTCACAAAGATAGAAGACAATGGAGGAAGAATCTTTTCAACAAAATGAGGTTGAGAATAATTCATGTCACTCAACCATGGTTTCCATTTAGATCGTTCCTTCGAGCAACAAGTCCCAAAGTACACTTACGAGGTGTGAATTCTATAGGGACCTTAATGCCCTGTTAGTTATGCCCACAACCTTTACGCTCATAGCCATATTTAGAGACAAGCTTAAAGTCAAGGCCATAACGTTTTTGCAAGTATTGAAAAGAAGGAGGATCCTCATAAAGAGCATTGTCCCAACAACAAGGATCACACTCCTCTATGGGATCGTCATCATCCTCCTTAATAGGACCGTCGACATTATCCTCTTTAGCAGAAGTGTAATCCTCTTCCTCAAAAGGAGGATCAACACTAAGAACATTACAATTATTGCTCACACTACCCCACGATATAGGAGAATAACCATCTCTAAGAGCATAGGTGGATGATGTTATTGGAAGGTATGAGTGGATCAGGTTGACTTTATATTAACCAATTAAGGAGTTTGCAAAATCTAAAGAACCCCAGTCATCACCAAGACATGCATTCTTTTTAGGATTTCTTGCTTCAGAAGGATCTCCCTCAAGGATATTTATCTCAGGAGTATCCTTTGTAGTAGGTACTATTGGAGTAAACATCGACACATTGGAAGACACTAAAGGAATAAGAGTAGGCACAACTAAAGCTTGACCAGCAGCTGCCATTTCACATAAGTGTATAGCCTCAGGGCCAGCTTTAACTGTGACTACTTTATTATTGCAAGTGAACTTAATAGATTTATGCAAGGTAGACGGGACTGCACCCATAGCGTGAATCCACGATCTACCAAGAAGAAGGATATATAGTAACCTTTCTGACATAACATTTATAAGGGTAGGTATGATAACGGGTCCCAACCTCAAAGGCGAGACTATAGTTCCTAGGGCTTGTCGACCAACATTATCAAACCCATGAATAACAATAGAAGAAGGGTTAAGAGAAGATGAGTCAATATTAATCTTAGGAAATAGATCGATGTTACATACATTGAGCACCAAACCAGCATCAACAAGAGTACGTCTAATTCCAATTTTATTAATGTTGACTATGATCATTAAAGGGTCCACTTGCTTTTGTACTTTTGGAGACTAGAGCTCCTACAGATAGAACATAATATTCAGCGAATCTGCACGAATATATGCCATCAACACATCAACATTCATCAGCCTAGTGGAAGAAGGCAAGAGGATTTTTTGCAAGGCTTCCTAAAGCATACCTTTGTAAACCAGAGCAGACTGAAGCAAGTCCCATAGTGAGATCTTAGCGGGAGTAACATGGAGTTGCTCGACAAGATCACAATCACTAGGTGCTTTAATCCTAGGTTTAGGAGCTGAAGGAAGACTTCATTGTTTATTCATTCTATTCTCATAACTATGGGCTACCACTCTATAAGAGGGGTCCATAGAAAGATTAGGAGAATATTTATCCAATGGAATACCATCAATAAAACAAATCCTTTTAGGAGAGGGACTAGTTGGAGTCACATAAATGATCGATCTCTTAGGCCTTTGAGGGGCAGCAGAGACACAGACTACATTTATAGAATCATCACAGCTAGTAGAACAATTATTTGAAAACATATTCCCAACATCAATCCAAACAGGATCAAATGTGGAATAATTATTCGAAGAAACATTTTCAACACCGATCTAGGGAGAATCAGATGTGGAAGGAGGTTCATCATTTGCTAATGCAATATCTCTAGAAGAGAGTGCATTGGAATAGAGACAAGATTCATCATTCAACAATGCATCATCTCTAGAAGAAAGTGCATTGGAATGAAGGTTAGATCCATCATTCACAAATGCATCACCTCTAGAAGAGAGTGCATTGGAATGAATAGAAGGTAGAGTAACATTAAGAAAGGTATCAATGATTTCATCTTCTTGCAACAAAATATCCTCTAAAGCAAGAGGAATTTCATGAGAAGGATCAAAGATACTGAGTGACATGGGTAAAGCCAAGTCACCATCACATGCATTAAATGCAATATCATTAACAATTTGAAAAAAAATAGATACGGGACTAATAAAAGAAAATATTAAATCCATTACAATTTTTTCGATATTTTCTATGTTTTAGTAATTCGCATTATCAAAGGTCTTTGGAGTGGAATTTGAGGTCAGAACTTGCATTGGTCCCTAAAATTCAACTGCCAAAGGCACTAGTATTTTAGGGATTGAACTAGTTCTCTAGGAGACCTTTCCAACGGTGCAAACGATTTTGAATTATGAGCACCGAGTCAATAGTTATGACCCTGCCAAGTAGGGGTAAATAAATTCCTCGTTTTTCAGAAGATTTTCTCTTCTCATTGGGTTCACCAAAATGTAGAAGAGGGGGATTCGCTACTCACAAGTTCTCTTCATTCAAAGAGCCTCATGCAGTGAACTTCCCTAAACTACCTTAGGAATAGCGCGAGAGTTCTAGAATTAGAAAGAGCAAGTCACAAATATTTTCTGGATAGACTAACGGGCTCTCGGCCAAAGGACATCAGCGTAGAATACAGACGACAGCGTGGCTCACTGGTGTCTCATACGAACTAGAGAATGATTTTATCACTAAAAATGGCTAAATGACTACTACTTCTACTCCAATTTTTTAGAACTTATAGAATGCGATAAAATAATAGAATGTAATAGAACTAAAATAAAGTAAAGTAGAAATAATGAAGAAAAGGAGAAGAAAGGAAAGAAGATGCTCACAATAATCCAGGTAATGAAGCCTCTAGCTAGTAGATATCTTCAATACCTATGTCTGTAAGATCTGGAGAAAGTGTTGGGGATGTATAGGGGTTTGCCTTAGTCAAACCCCCATCTTGGTGTTCTCACCTCCATGGACAGCCACGAAGATAGAGAAAGAGAGAAATGAACAAAGTATGTGGTGAAAGAAAAACCCGCTCATGAGTAGAACCACACCACCAAGTATGAGTGATAAAAGCAATCCCCGCTCAAGGAGGAGAACCTATATCACGAAGTAAGTATGTAGTAGATAAGGGATATGGAATCCTACAATGCTCACAAGTGCAAAGCAAAGGAGATAGAGCTACAAGGAGTGTTGTAAAGAGAGCTTGAAAGAGCTTGAAGTTGCTACAAGCTATATTTGAGTTGTGCAAGCAAAATAGCAAGGAGAAAAAGGTAGGAGCCAAGGCTAGGAAGATTAAGAATACCAAATAGATGGAAAGAATGGATTAAAAAGGAAGAAAAGAAGCTTCTCAAATGGTTACTGGGAATCCCGAGCCGTTTCCACTGACAAAATTATCTAACAAGTGGAAAACATGAACAAAGACGGTCATTTGAGCATTGAAATGTCACGGGATGCTAGTGTGGCACACAGACGTCTGTGTGGCACATTAGTGTCTGGACACGTCATGCTATAGAACAACGTGAATGGGAAAGCACAAGGTTCAACAAAAAGTTGGCACACAAGGGTAGCTGTTGAAAAGGGGTGTGGGAGCATCCTAAGAGGGGAAAAAGGTTGATGCAAGGGTTAAAATTACCCCACTTAAGATGCTAAGGGAGTGGACACTAAAGCGGATGCAAGAATGTATGTCAAATTGCAAGGGGTGCAATTTTACGCCTATATAAGTTGTTTCTGAATATTTCATCCTAGGGCTTTTGCCACAATAACAAAAAGGTATGGTGACAAAGTATCATCCTCTACCACATGAGAAGAAGCCTTTAGGCACACCATTAACTAAAACCAAATACTTTGGAGTTGTAACACAAGATATAATTAAGTTAATAAATCTTCCCTTGAAACCAATTTTTTTTAGCACAGCAAAAAGGAATGGCCAAGAGACTCGATCATAAGCCTTCAAGATATCAAGTTTTAGAACTATACCTTGTTTCTTGCTTAAGTCCATAGTATGTAATACCTCGTGTGTATAAATTTGTGCATCCAAAAGGTGTCTTCCTTGAACAAAACCCTTCTGGTTAACAATTATCATTTTAATCAAGACCGGTGTCAATCTATTAACTATTATCTTTGAAAATATCTTATAAGTAGTGTTACAGAAACTGATTGATCTGAAATCATTCATTGATGAAGCTTCTTCTAACTTAGGGATGAGCACTACAAAAGTGGCATTAAGCTAGTTTAGAAGCCTAACAGATCTAAAGAAATCCTGAGTAGCATTGAAGAGGTTAGTTGAAATAATATCCCAAAATTCCTAGAAAAAACTAGGAGGGAAACTATCAGGACCCAGAGCTTTATAAGCACCAAAGGAGAAGGCCAACTCCTTAACTTCTAGGATGGAAACAACTCTAGACAAATCTTTTAGATCCTGCTCAGTAATGACATGTGGAATAACCTGTAGAATATCATCCAGATAAGCTTGGTCAACCCTAGGCATATTTTGAAAGTTTGAAAAGAATGAAACTGCCTCATTAGCAATTTCATCCTCCTCAAACAGAACTAGCCTATTATCAGTTTTTAAAGATCTAATCCCTTTTTTGCATCTATTTTTTAGGGTAGACTAATGAAAAAAATTAGTATTTATGTTTCCTTCTATCAACCATTGTATCTTTGATTCTGTGTCCATAAAATCTCTTCTTTTTTGTTTATTTTAAACCACTAAGATCTCAAGTCCCCTTCTTCATTGCAAATGGTTTCGTCAATATTACCCTACTCCATCAAGTCTTGAATCTCCTTGATCTTTAATCTTATTTCCTTTTAGTATTGAATATATTCCCAAAAGAGTATTTATTCCATCCTTTTACACAATCTTTAACTTTTTTTAGCTTCTAAGCCAAATGGAACATGGGAATACCACTACATGGATCATTCCACCAACCTTCAACAAGAGTTCTAAAATCGGGATGATCAGTCCACATTATTTTATACCAGAAGGGAAAAGTTCCTTTAGCAAATTTATCATCCCACCTAAGGAGGAGAGTGATATGATTTGAACCTGTTCTTGGAAGAGCAATGAGGGTGAGATTTTATAAAATGTTCCAATTCAAAGAAATAAGGAAGTGATCAAATTTTACTTAAATTATATGATTACCCTATCATCTATTAGACCAAGTAAAAAGTGGCCCATTCAAAAGGATATCCATTAAACCCACAGAGTTAATGAAACCTACCAAATCCATCATACTATTTGGGAAGTCAATTATACCTCCAAGCTTTTATGAAGGAAACAATGGAGAGTTAAAGTCCCCTCCCAGCATCCAAAACTCTTGCTTCTTGTTGTTTATATTAACTTCTAAAAAATTCCAAAGATTGAGTTTGTCAAGGTGTGCTTTTGGGCCATAGATGTTTACCAAATTCCATTTAACATAGGTAGCATTGTCTTCCATGGAGACCATCAAACAATTTTTACTGCTAAAACCCAACCATACAGACAGTCTATCTGGATTCCAACAAGTCATAATTCCCCCCGAAGCAAGTTCAGCATCACTAACCGCAAAGTTAGCATTAGGCCAGAACCATTTGACTACTTTTTCAAAAGTCTCTCTTTTCATTTTAGTTTCTTGGATTAAAAGAATATTCGGTTTCAAATCCTCCCAACAATATTTTAACAAATGTTGTTTGTAGGGGATATTAAGTCCCTTAATGTTCAAAAAAATCATATGCATTGGAAATGGAGAGCATTAGTATCACCTTGATACTACTAAAACAAGGGAAAGAACCCCCCACTTACTTCTTTTTGGGTTTATTCCCTGAAAGGGAATCAAGGGTTTTATGTTTTCCTAAAGCAACATCCCTTGTTGTACCTTTGTTCCTTGACTCCTTCAGAGGTGGTCTACCAACTTTATTGCTTCCTCCCACATCCGGCCTCTTCTTCTTTCTTGATTTCATATTTACTTGGTTCCACTCTTCATCACCCACACCTTCCAATTGGGGGGAAGAATGAATCTTCTAACTCTTATTATCTTTAAGACTTTTTTCTATTTCTGGTTTAGCATCTAGAGTTAGTGCCACCTCCCAACAAAGTTCTTCTAGAATGTGCATAGGGGAAGAAGCCAAATTCTATTCCATCTAAATGTCTATCTCTCCTTCCTCTAGGTTTTCAATATTTTCTTTTTGGGGTATCAGATCTACTCCTTCCACTTCTTTTGATAGGTTCTTCTTATTGCTCACCACAAGTTTTCTATTGAACATTTTAGTAACACATTGAGGATCCAAGTTAGCCTCTAAAGTGGGGGATAAAGGTTTAATTTCTACTTTAGCATTCAAAATAGCCATTTCAAGATCAAGAGAGGCATTCAACCCCAATGAAAACACCATTTCCTCCACAGAGTTCTCAACCAAGAGGTCCAGGGAAGTCACTGCCTCCTTACCAGGACACAGTGGAACCGATGAGGAACAAGGAGTGATAGGTTCCTTTGTCAAAGCCTTAGGAGCATCATTTTTAGTGGGAGAACTTATCAACACCCCTAACTGGTTTTTCTTTGGTTCCATAGAAAACTTATTACAAGCATATTGTAAGTGGCCAAACTTGTTGCAAATCGAACAATACACTTTAGCCTTTTCATATTCCAAGGGTTGAATCCATTTACTAAATTTTGATCTCAAGGTCACAGTGGTTAGGAGGACTCTGTTAACAGTGACATTCACACAAATTCTAGCAAAGACTGGTTGTGACTTAAGTTGGGTAACTTTGTCAATATTCAAGAGGGTAACAAAGGAATCAACGATTCCTTTGAAGATAATTTAGTTCTAGAATTCTAAAGGAAAACTTGGGAGCCTAA
Organism: Sequoia sempervirens; assembly: GCA_007258455.2. Lineage (NCBI taxonomy): Eukaryota > Viridiplantae > Streptophyta > Pinopsida > Cupressales > Cupressaceae > Sequoia > Sequoia sempervirens. The sequence goes on from VDFB02000003.1 coordinate 768,398,449, forward strand.
CCTAGGTCAGAGTTCCTTACCAAGGTCAAACAAGGCATCAAAACTTGGCTTCCACTTACAAAGGAAAAGAATATTTTTGAATCCCCTGTCAAAGGCCCAAGGGCCTCCTATAAGAACTTTAATCTATCTCCGGGAACAACAAAACTAAACAAGAATAATACTTTAGCAATACCACTAACTATGACACTACCCTTAAGATTCCAAGTGTCAGTGGCCCATTTTTCGTACTTGGTCGATGTTTGGGTGGGTAGCAAAGAATTTCCCTACCAGGTATAGCTTAAATCCCTCAATATAAGCCTCCTTCAGGAGCAGATCTGGGATGTCCACTTCATTTCCTTCAATAGTATAGAAAGTAGAAAAAGAATTTGGATAAGCCTTTGTCAATGCCTTTCCACCCACAAGTTTATCCACATAGGAAGCTAGGCTCTCCTAGGCCAGAAAAGCAACCTTATCCAAAGAGTTTGAAATAGGAGCTTTACTAGGTTTACTTTTTAAACCCCTTGCAGGTGATGAAGAGGAGGTTGTTCCAAGAGAAGGAGTAGAATATTTAGGTGTGGGAACCCCATTGGGGCCCTTGCCATATCATATCATCAGGATTCACATGCAACACAAAAAAATTGAAATCATGAGCACATGTGCAATCTCATATATGACTCAACTATGTTGTAGCTTACTGTATTGACAATTAATTGTTCATTCAATAACTCAACAAACTATCAATCAATAAATACAACTTAGAAATATATTCTACTGCAACTAATATTCTAAACTACGATGGATATTGTAGTACCTCAAGTGGCCCTTGCTCGAGTTGTAATCCCACAAAATCCTTCTTCAAGCCCTAACTTGATATTCATAGAAAATGTTGTATTCTTCTTTACTACAAATTGAACATTAAAAAAAAAAAACAAAGTATCTAATCAACAATATATTTAAATCTACTTCATACAGAATATATGGTTATGACCTCTCACAAGATCAAATGTATATACAAGATCTTTGAGAGTTCTATTATTCTTGAACTGAAAAAAAAAACTATAAACAACTGTCAAATCTCCCAAAAACGTAGGAAGAGAACTAGGTCTTATTTCAATAGTAATGAAAATCTAGTGGAGATAAGAGTGCTAGAATCACATCAAGACTCTACATCTTTAAAGAATATGGTTATAATTGAAAATGATCCTAACAAGGCAACACTTATTGTAAGTCACTAACCACTATTAGTACAAGTATCTTATTTTCTCCATAATTCAATAATAGCATAAAGTGAAAAGATGGAATAATCCACGAGCAATTTATGTTCACAATCTCTAGCTACTACCTCCATTAGCTTCAGGAAATTACATGTGTTGTAGTTGATCACTTTCTCTGGCTACAATAGACAGATGTCCTTTTGCTACGATTTAGAAGTCCCTTTTTTTGTGGTTTGATAGGTCCTTTGTTGTAGGAGATAGTTTATTCCATAGGAAATTTTCATCATTAACAACCATAATCAACATAAATCTCTATTAAATCCCATAGACATTCAAATTTTCACACAACCATTTATAAATATAATATATAATCTTTAATGCTTTAAATACTTAAAATATATGAAAAGGTCTAGGAATGTTTTTGAAACTTATCAAAAATATGATGATAAGTATGAAACTAAAATAAGAAATCAATACATTTCTAAGGCTCGTCACTCTCTATAGGTACAACCACCTCATATAATATCATGCAATAGGTGGCCTCCTATATTTTCCACCTCATCTCCCCATAACTTGTAGGGAGACTCCACCTGAGCCTCCACTCATCACCTCTACCTACTACCACCAAGCTATCTTAATGTCTCTCTTAGTTTTAATTTGTATCAACTACATGTAGAGGTTGTCCCTCTTCTCAATCATCTATATCAACTGTACAAAGAGGTTGTCCCTCTTCATCATCTTTTGAGTAAGCTGCATAGAGAGGTTGTCCCTCTCCCTCCTATAGTCGTCTCTCTCCCACCAAACCTAATCTCACTCTAATAGTGTGACTCCTATCCACACCCCCATATCAGCATCCTTGACATTCCCTCATCTTCCATCCCCCTATGTCTCCTCTCTCCCCATCACCTCATCCCCAACCCTCCACCAAAACATAGTCTCCACCCCACCCGTTGTCACCTCTATCACCACCCCTATCTTTACCATCCTCACCAACCCTATCTCCACCATCCCTACCACCCCTATCTCTATCATCACCCCCACCTGCATCCCCACCCACCCATTGCTTCAATCTATGAACCCTTGCTAGCTCAGTGTTGTGCCTACCTCTCATAAATGATCCTCCATCTAGATGTGTCAATCTAATAGGTTGCAAGGTTGTGTTGCAAGATGGTATGTCCCTTAGTCTCCTTGGTGCAGCGCAGTGCTGGGGTTCATGACATGGATTAACCGCCTCCTATGGATCTTGTATAAATCTAGTTGTATCGGAGATTAACAAGTCAATATTTTGGTGCAACAACAACCACCAATGTAACAATTAGTATTAGAGTTGAGGTCACAAGTTTGAACCTCTCACTTGTGTTGGGGATTGTTATAAAATGGTGTGTCCCTTGGTCTCCTTGGTGCAGCATGGTGCTTGGGTTCATGGCATGGCTTAACCACCTCCTATGGATCTTGTGTAAATTTGGTAGTTGTATCAGGCATTAATAGTTTGATCTTTTGGTGCAACTACAACCACCAATATAATAGGTTGCCCATTAGAGATCATAATATAAATATGTCCCTACATCCCTCACCCTTGATCCCCATTCCCATTGAATGTGCACCAGTGACTCAAAATCTCCAATAGTTATTTTTGGTACTATCATGGGTCCCCACTCCCCAATCTCTCATTTTGTGCAAGAAAACATAGCCATATCTATAAGTGCAATCTATATCTCCCCAAACTGTCACCTAACTCACTCAAGTAATTACCTCTCAATTATGTGTGGTGTATGCCCAATCAACCATCTAATTTTTCTATAGAAAACATGGTGAGTGGCATCATCCACCCAATCCTCACATAGAATACATGGCCTCCATATGAACTTATCGATATCATCTAGACATCTCTGCTAATAGTCTAAATCTCCCAAACATCGATGTGGCAATCCCCTCATAAATATACACATATTGGAACCCATTGTGGTGTGGTCTATAGCCCAATGAACGAATCATTGTAATATGCTCCCATGGCCAAACATGGACTAGTCACCCTACAAGACAAGCCGGCACAGTGTCTATACACCACTTTGTGTATATCATGATACAAATGGGCAAATACACACGACCCTCATGTAAATACAACTCTATTAGAAAGTAAATACAACTCTATTAGAAATAATATTCTCCAAGATAGATCCCCATCCAATAGAAAATCCACAAGATCATCAATCATGCATAAGAACATCACCAATTAAACTATCTAATACAAGTGGTATATCATCAAACCTCCCCATCAGTCTCCTCGAGTCCAACTCACCATCCTTGATGTCAAGATCATCATCTAAGAAAACTTGATTTAGTGCCTCCTCACTAGTATCTTTGTCATAAGTAACTTAGGCACCATGGATTGGGATCCTCAAGGTCCTCCAAACATCTTCTAATGTGATGGTCGCCTCTCTAGTAGGAAGAACAAATGTAGACCTTTCACTATGCCATCTCTCAACAAGGGATGTCATCATCACCCCATGAAATCTAAACTCTAGCATGTATGTGATATTCCATAATCCAACCAATCCTATAAATGCCCAATCCAACTCACCAAGTATATCAATTAGTTGCAACACCATAGGATGTCACTCCCTGAACATGATTGAGTCTAAAATAAATTGCAATCTTGAATTTTTTTAGCCAAACCATTTTAACGAGTGAAAGTGGGTATGTTGATGGGATTGTAGGTAGATATGTGATGAAAGGATGATTGACCTTGCAGAAAGTTCATTTGTGGGTTTTTTTATGGAATGTATGTATTATTTTGTGGAATGTATGTGTTGTTTTATGGAATGTATGTGTTATTTTGTGGAATATATTTGTTATTTTATGGAATGTATGTATTGTTTTGTGGATTGTATGAGTTTTGTTTTGGAATGCATGTAATGTTTTTTGGAATGAATGTATTTTTTTGTGGAATGTCAATGTTTGTGGATATTTTTTATGTAGAAAATGGGTTTGATGATATGATTTTTTGTTGAGGTTCTATGATGTTTTGAGGTGGGTTTTGTGGAAGGATGTTTTGATTAGATGGGATTTTTATTTTATTTTTAGGAATAGTGACTTGAATTTAAGGAATCTAGGTACTTGTGTGTATATTTCAATGTAGGTGTTGGTGAGATGTAAGATGTAGGTGAAGATGTTTATGGATTAGTCATTACAATGGAAATGATAGTGTTATTGTGTGAAGTGTTTTTTGGTATGATTATCTAGTTTTGAGGAATGGTGTTTTAATTTTGAGGAATTTAGGTACTTGTGTGTATGTTTGATGTAGCTAATTGTGATATATAAGATGTATGTGAAGATTTTTATGGATTATTCATTGAAATGAAAGTGATAGTGTTGTTGTGTGAAGTGTTTCATTTGTATAATGGATCAGTGATTTGAAAGGTGTATGGTGGAAGTCAAGTGCTTAGAGGAGGTACACATACTTGGGATTATTTTATTGGCATTATTGATTTTGGAATGGTGGTGGAAATTTATTAGGACACGTTATTAGAGAATTGTGTGAAAGGTTTGGTCTGTTGTGGTATAGATGTATTATTAGATGGTTGTATGAAGGGATTAGTTTGTTCTGGAATATTGTTTGAGATTGTTTCCCCCAAGATTTGTGATGAGATGGTGTTTTCTACATATTGGATGAGGGTGGTATCAAATTTGGAAGGTAATTTGACTCCTTGTTGTGGTAGAAATAGGAAATATTGATCATAATTTGCTTGAACAAGGGAGTCTACAAGTTTCATGGCGTTAGCATCCCATTGTTCTTCTACCAACTCTTTGGGTGTTAAGTCTCTAGCTTTCCCACATACATTAGGTCTAGTCTTAACACTCGGGTTGTGCAGTTCCAAACACACTTGACATGAATAACTATGGGGACAATTTGTATGGGTCTTGGGTATGGTTCATGTTTGTGGTGGCAATGTTAGGGTTTTGTTAAGATTGCATCTTTTTCTTAATTTGAAACCTACTTTCAACTGGCATACAAGAGATTTTGAGACCTTTTTACTTGAAGAGGGTTGATACTTTGGATAGTGAGACCAAAAAAGGTCAAAAGTATATATCTAGATCTTAGATAATGATGATCGAGATTTGATTTGTATGTTGAACTTGAACTGGACTAATAAATTGAATTCAATGGATAAGGGGGTGAAATATACCAACTTAAGAGTAGCCAAGATCCTAAGTTAAGCTATCCTATTGATAAGCTAACTTGACCCTCTACTTAGAGAAGGAAAACTTCCAAGAAAAAGGAAAAATTAGAGATAAAGGGGGTGTAAGATCTAGATAACTTATGAATCTATTGGCAGATAGATGATAGATTTTTTATTATGGATGGGTGATAGATTTGGTCCATGTCTAAATAAATTCTAAGTCATATGGATATGATGGTGAGATGGGATGTGTATGGGATAATGGATGAATGTTGAATATGGTACACTAGTATGTCTTAGGTTTGCCTGTGTATAGATTTGGTTGTGAGTTTCAAGATCTTGAGGCAATAGTCAAGTAAGTGATAGTTTGAATCAATTGTATCAAAGTATGGATCAATTGCATTATAGGATGGATGAAATACGTTAGGAAAAGCCTCAATTGCAACACATTACATAAAGTTGTTCAAGTTAGGTTTACAATTTATAAATAAATTACAGCATTTCTAAAATCAGTTGCGACACAGGAAGGATCAATTGTAGTATTCCAGGAAAATCTCTAACTTTCGAGATTTTCGTGTAAAATCAGTCGCACCAAAAGATAATCAATTACAATGAAGGATAATCAATTACAAATTTATTGGAATCAGATGTAGTGTTCTACGAAATTTTGATAAAAATGATTTTTTTATTGTTTTGAGGGTGTAGACACCTAAAATGACTGCATTTCTTCTAAATTTTCATCAAATTCGCATCATCCCTCATCAACCCTTTCATCACTATTAATTAAATAATTTTAATTATTTGATTAAGCTAACACATTTGCCTTTTTAATTAAATAATTTTTAATTATTTAATTATTTCTTTAATTTTCCTCATCCACTTTAATTAAATGATTTTTAGTTATTTAATTAATTTATAATTATTCTTCTATCCACATAATTTAAATATATATATATATTTAATTAAATCTAATTATTCTTCCATCCATATTAATTAAATATTTTTAATTATTTAATTAACTCATGCATTATTCCTCTATCCACATAGTTAAATATTTTTTAATTATTTAAATAAAATCATGCATTCCTCTTATCCAACATAATTAAATAATTTTAATTATTTAGTTAGCTAATTATTTCTCCAGAATTAAATAAATTATTTAATTAATTTAGTTTGACTTTGCACATTCCTCTAAGAATAAATAAAACCATTATTTTATTTATTTCCTAAATATATAATTCTAGTTTTATTCCTCCAATTCTAATTTTAGTGACCATCTCTAAATTTAGTGAGTTGACTAATAATCAACCTCAATTCCTTCTCACTCACTCCCACTTCATCCTCTCATGTAGTTAGTCCTCTAATTCATGCAATCTCTTAACTCCTCATCAACACCTTTATCTTGATACATGTCATGTGCACATTCTTCATGATCTCTCAACAATTATCATCCATTAATCTCATATCACATCCTACATATTTGGTCTAATGCCTCTAAAAACTATAAAACATTCATCATTTAGCCTTTCAATTTCTCGACGAATTTTGTATCTAAACTACACTTGATTCCACAAATTTTGTATCTAAACTATACTCGATTTTACATTGCTTTTGCTAACAAGGTTAAATGCTAAGGAATTTGATCAATTCACATAGTATTGAAAGCGGCATAATTTTCATTATACAATAAAGTAAGGCTAGGAATTTTGTGTTACATGCACAGGACAACTGAGAAGGGGGTGAATCAATTGTATACTTTAAAACATCAAAAACCCTCATTAACATTTAAATTTGCATTAGCCTTTAAACCCTTAACAACCATTAAACCCTTTCATGCATTAGAAGAATGTAAACATATGAAAATAGTAATGCAAACACATCCAAACACATAAAAATAACAAATTTACGTGTGTTGGTTCATATTTTTGTCCTTCTTCAAATACCCTTCATAATGACTCACTATGTTCAAGATGAAAGACAAACTGAACCGACAGTTGGGTAGATTTCCATTAAATGGATAATCTTCCTCTGAATTTTAGAGGTACAACTCCCTCTTAAGATGTAATTTGGTTTTTTGGTATGCTTTTGACCGGAAAGCAATAAAGGCCACAAACATCTGCACATAGCTATGCTACAGATGCGATTATGAAACTGAGATTAAAAGAAGGCAGAGTCGGATGATACAAAGCACACCCTTTCAGCACTCACATAAAATAAACAAGAAAAAAAAAATGACAGCAATCCCTTTCAGATAGTATAGACATTCAAGATTTAAACTTCATTAAACATCCACACTTATAATCTAGCATAACAAATAAAATTACCCAAGAATGACTGCAACTAACTTAAGAAAATAATAGCCACAAAGAAGAATAAATAAGCACAAAGTCTTAGAAGCTCCTCCCTATTTCTTGGATAAACAACAGAGTTCAAAGCCTCTTTTTCTATACAACAGATCAAAACTAAAAAACGGAAAGCTATTTATTTTCCCCCTTACAATAATAGAATCAGATCCCTCTTTTCAATGAAGAAAATCTTTTTATATCTTCCTTTCCCACCGTTTGTAACGGTTCCTTCAACTTACAATTTTATTATAAAAAGAAACTCTTCAAGTTTCCCTTCACATGAATGCCTTTTTAGTTTTCATAATTGTTTCATATATGTCATTTTTATTTTTTTTTCATTTATAGATTTCTCAAATTTCCTTCTCTGGACCCCAAAATCTCTTCTTTATAAAGTGGCTTCATTTTACTTTGTAACCACTTCTTTATTGGAAATTGGTTACAAATTGTGAAAATATTGCAGGCATTCCTACTACTAGCTTTATGTGTATAATCTCAAGATTCATAAACATTGCTTCTAAACCTATTATGCACAATAGAATGTCCTGAAAAACATCCATTCTCTTCTTTGTGTCTTCTTCAAAAATTTGTAACATAATATGGAGAGGATGTCTGATAAGCATGAGGATTCCAGTGTATGATATTGTAAAATCCAATGGCACTGATGCATATCAGCCATGTCATGAAACTCACCTAATGTGTGCCAAAGTGTTGCAGTGCAAATAGGTCTACCAATATAAGATAAGATGTGTTCATGGTGTGGCATTGAAAGCTCGAGGCCTGATATTTTACTTGGAAAACTATTGAAGATGTTGCCTTTAGTAGCAGTAATAATCATCTTACTCAATTCTTCTAGAGGATGTGTGTTATTTTCCCACAGTTGTAATCTCAAGGCTCGGTAAAGTTCTAAAACCGTTAAATTTGTTACTGAAAGCCAGGATAGAAAATCTGTATCCTGAAAATCAAACAAATGAATCCATACTAGATGCCCTGATAGTTTGGCAAAGCCCGATGAGGTGAAATGCTTTCCGGTAAGAATGAGAAGCTCTAGGGATCCAAGATCTATGCATTCTCCAAAAGACGAAAAATCAGGATCGTAACATTTAGGGAACTCGTCATAACCATGACATACAACAAATTGAGTTGTAGTAGCTATTATTTCCCAAATCAATGTTCTTTCCTACAAATCCATTTTTATCGTGCCAAAATGAATTTGTGTCAAACACGAGCAAAACAAGTGTTGCATTCATTATTCTAGCAGCAAGGACAACATTACATATCTACAAGAAGACAACTATGGTGGAACCAAGATCACATAACAATCCTATGTCTAGAACATCTAAGGTATGAGGTATGTCTCTTATTTGATCCAGGTTGTTCAAATCTGGTGAAAGACCTTCGTGCATGCATAAAATATTCTCATCTATGAGAGCGACCACTGGTAAACAGTTGAAACAGTCAGTAAAATTTTCCATAATCTAACATTAAATTACATTTACACTCATCATAGAATCCATTATATGATTGATTGAGGCACATTCATGATTGCCTCTCAAAAGGAAGAATTTCTCTAGGTATTTTATTTTGTAAGCAAGCAGAAGGCATATTGTCTCTAGACTTTTCTTTCCATGGTCCACATAGTCCCCACATGAAAATGCCAAATTAGATAAGCCAAAACACTCTATATCCTCCTGTATTAAAGGATTCAATTTCCTCTCGAATACTTATAAAGGTTTTGGTGACTCATATCTGAAATCAAATAAAAGGACTTTGCTATTCCGCATAGACACACAACCAACCTCATCTGATTAGTGGGATTCCACCGAATAGCATCAAGATCATCTACAACTACCTGATCTATGTATTTATATTCTTGCCTTTGTTTTAAAGTTCCTAAGGCCGATTTAACAAATCCACTTTGTGTGTATTCTGCAGTCATGGAGATTCATGGGGTAGCATTCCTTAGAGGTACTATGTCAAACAATTCATATGCTTTGTCTATGCAATCCACAATTGCATAGGTGCTTGCCAAGACATTTTGAATCATTGTGTTTTGATGGACGTCTATATCCTCACCCTGACCACAAACAAGATGGATCATGATTTTTCATCTCTTAAGGGTAATCTGTCAAACGATTCATGTATTCTTCTTCATTATAAGCCATGATCCCGGAGGATGCTAGTAGATTTTGTGAAGTTGGGAAGTTGGAAGATTTGCTAACTTACTAACCTTGAAGTTGCACCCTCTTGGAGTTTTATAACTTAGAAAATCCCTGACATAAAGGGAATTTGGGGAATCGGTGTAAATAAGAACCTTTGAACCTTTATTATAAGGAGTTATAATATTGTGGGAACCTCTGACAATAAGGAACTAAATTTTAAGGTTGATATCTTCGCACAATGACTTTATGGGTGACAAATGTTTGACTTTGATAAAACCATAAGTGGACTTCAAAAGTTAGACACTTTAAATAAATTTTCTAACTTTTGGAAGGCAGATTAAACTTCATGAGGACCGGACAACAATTTAATTCATTGTAAATTAGAAATTGAGACTTCGAAACCACATTTGGGTTGAGAGACAAAACCTTCATATCCCCCATAGAACAGCTCCAATTTGCATGAAATTTGGACAACAAGGTGAATGGGCTACCCCAAGCAAAACTTAGAATTCTTTTAGACTCTAGCAACCAAAAAGTTGGTTTTTGACTCGTTTTGCAGATCATGGGTAGAAAAATGTGAAGCTATAGATCTTGCAAATGGTAAGGCATATTGGCTCAAAAATAGGGCATTTCGAATGAAATAGGGTTAGGATCATTCCCATAAGAGTAATTTGCATCATCTCACACATATTTCAAAAATGAATTGTTTTCATGATTTGGAAGGCTCAGGGTATATAGGTGAATACCCAAAAAAATTGAAAATTTTCAAGTTTTAAATTTTGGGGTAACATTGGCTCTGACTGGGAACTATATTTTTGTAGAAAATGCCAAGAACTCCAAAAGCTTTAGGGTAGACTAGTCCAATTCCATTAGGTACAGAGTCAAAAGAAAAGTAGGAAGATAGGGGATTGTTATAGAAGGGTGGAGGGGAACTGGGCACAAGCCAAAACTGACTAGAACCTATAGCACATCAAAAACTTCTATGTACATGGTCCAAAGACCCTACCATCAGAGAGCCTAATGTTCATGAAAATCCATTGACAGGCTAGGAGAAATAAGACCTGCTGCGAAAAAGAGGATTGTGGCTACATAATGAGGTTGGGAGTAACCACCACTGTGCAACTGCTGTGGTATGAGACTTCCAACTAATATATTGTAGGAACTTTGTAAGTACACAATCATGCCCAAACAACCATACTTCATCAAAAAAAATTGGAACATTATTTATTCTTTATGTGACTTCACATGGGATACGGATAGAAAAACATGGCTTGTCATTATCAACAAAAACACCTTTTGATTTATCCAACTTACCATCATCCAATGCCTCAACGCTTGTAGTCTTGTTGGCTAGAAACTTATCTACTTGCAATGGAAGCAAAACCTTTTTTTCACATGAAATATTATCTTCAACTTTACATTTCATCCCATTCATTTCCACATTTCCAGGCTTATTAAAAGTAGACTCATTTTGTTCAACATCATTATTAGAAGGAAAAATAAATGGCTTCATACAATCATTTCCAAAAGAATCAGATAATTCAAAAAGAGGATTATCTCTTACTCTTGAATCTTTGCAAAATCCCACTAGAAAATATAGTGCATTAAATGTGATCTTAAAATCTTCATGCTTCCTATTGAGAGCTTCAAATGATGATGTATTCATACCTTCTTCTGTGTTACTAGAGCTGCAAGTAAATGCATCTATTCCAACTTCTGTGATGTGGCCATTTTCATCCTCTACTCCACATAACAAGTCTTCTTTCGAACTATCCATGCACCAACTAGGAATAAAAGTAATATTAGAATCTACTGATGAATTGCGGGATGGTTCAATATTGTCACTTTGTACGCATGTTGAGATAGGTTTCGACTTTTCATCTTCAACATGTAAATAATAAATTCCTGCAGCAGAAGGTGTTGGGATGCTTGCTTTATCAAGAACTGTCAGATTTTGATGAGAGGATATAGGAGAGATTTTCCTTTCTCTTTCTTTAGTAAGATTCTTTTTCAATAAAGGTTTATTTTCTAATAAAATTTTTGATTAAAAACTATTTCAGAATTTGAAACTTTTGCATTAAAATCATTCACACATTCCTTTTCTTTAAATAACCCAGATAAAATCAAATCGTCCTCAATTTCAACAGCCAATCTTTGTGCAATCTCCAATTTTTGTACTTTACTTCTTTTCAAATGAAAACTAATTTATGGGTTTGTGGCTGCAATAAATACACATAACTGAATGCTTTCATTTGGTTGCTCATCTTGAGGAATTTTTTTCAAAGTTCGATTAAATCTCTCCACCGATCTCTAATAAATTCATCTTTTTCCTTCTTTATTTGAAAAAATTGAATCAACAATGCATATATATCAACTGTTGGCTTAAATCTTCCAAGAAATCTCACCTTTAAATTGTCCCAACCGGTAATACATCCATCTTCTAAATTTTGAATCCATTATGCTACTAGTCCAATGAGGCTTTCAACAAACACATCTTCTTGAACTCCAAGGATCCCACATGCAACGGTGAATGCTTGAATATGATGATCTGGATCTTGAGAATCTTCACCAGCAAATTTAGGAAAATATTTTCTTGAACCTTCAAGTATGGTTGTATATTGAGGTAAAGCAAATGGTCCAATTTGAGTTCCCCATGGCTAGGATGCTACCAAAGCCATGACATGACACTAAAATTATTTTATCACAAAGATCTTTCATAAACACAAAGTCACCAACCTCCGTCCTCGAGGAGGCACCTTCAGATTTCTGAGAGAACAAAGCACCATCCACTTCATCCCCAGCAGAGTTACTAAAAATTTGTTGGTTCATATTTTTGTCCTTCTTAAAATGACCTTCAGAATGACTCACTATGTTCGAGATGAAAGACAAACTAAATCAACAGTTGGGTAGATTTCCATTAAATGGATAATCTTCCTTTGAATTTTAGAGGTACAGCTCCCTCTTAAGATGTAATTTGGTTTTTGGGTATGTTTTTTACCAGAAAGCAATAAAGGCTACAAACATCTACACATAGCTATGCTACAGATGCAATTTTGAAACTGAGATTAAAATAAGGAAGAGTCAGATGATACAAAGCTCACCCTTTCAGCACTCACATAAAATAAACAAGAAAAAAAAAATGACAACAATCCCTTTCAGATCATATAGACATTCAAGATTCAAAGTTCATTAAACATCCACACTTATAATATATCATAACAGATCAAATTACTCAAGAATGACTGCAATTGACTTAAGAAAATAACAACCATGAAGAAGAATAAATAATCACAAAGTCTTAGAAGCTCCTCCGTGTTTCTTGGATAAATAGAAAAGTTCAAAGCCTCTTTTTTTGTACAACAGATCAAAACTGAAAACGGAAAGCTATCTATTTTCCCCCTTACAATAACATAATCAAATCCCTCTTTTCAATGAAGAAAATATTTTTATATCTTCCTTTCCCACCATTTGTAATAGTTCCTTCAACTTACAATTTTCTTATAAAAAGAAACTCTTCAAGTTTCCCTTCACGTGAATTTCTTTTCAATTTTCATAACTGTTTCTTAGATGTGATTTTTCTTTATTTTTTATTTATAGATTCCTCGAATTTCCTTCTCTGGACCCCAAAATCTCTTCTTTATAAAGCGGCATCCTTTTACTCTATAACTATTGCTTTGTTGGCAATTGGTTACAAAATGTGAAAATATTGCAGGCATTCCTACTACCAGCTTTATGTGTATAAGCTCAAGATTCATAAACATTGCTTCTGAACCTGTTATGCACAATAGAATGTCCCTGAAAAACATCCATTCTCTTCCTTGTGTCTTCTTCAAAAAATTGTAGCATAATATGGAGAGGATGTCTGATAAGCATGAGGATTCCAGTGTATGATATTGTAAAATCCAATGGCATTGATGCATATCAACCATGTCATGAAACTCACCTAATGCGTGCCAAAGTGTTGTAGCACAAATAGGTCTACCAATATAAGATAAGATGTGTTCAAGATGTAGCATTGAAAGCTTGAGGCCTGATATTTTACATGGAAAACTATTGAAGATGTTTCCTTTAGTAGCAGTAATAATCATCTTTCTCAATTCTTCTAGAGGATGCGTGTTATTTTCCCACAGTTGTAATCCCGAGGCTCAGTAAAGTTCTAAAACCATTAAATTTGTTACTGAAAGCCAGGATAGAAAATCTATATCTTGAAAATCAAACAAACGAAGCCATACTAGATGCCCTAATAGTTTGGAAAATCCCAATGAGGTGAAATTCTCTCTAGTAAGAATGAGAAGCTCTAGGGATCCAAGATTTATGCATTCTCCAAAAGATGACAAATTAGGATCGTAACATTTAGGGAACTCATCATAACCACGACATACAACAAATTGAGTTGTAGTAGCTATTATTTCCCAAATCAACATTCTTTCCTGTAAATCCATTTTTATCGTGTCAAGTACAGGAAAACAAGTGTTGCATTCATTATTCTAGTAGCAAGGACAACATTACATATCTGCAAGAAGACAACTATGGTGGAATTGAGATCACATAACAATCCTGTGTCTAGAACATCTGAGGGACGAGGTATGTCTCTTATTTGATCTAGGCTATTCAGATCTAGTGAAAGACCTTCGTGCATGCATAAAATCTCCTCATGTATGAGAGTGGCCACTAGCAAACAGTCTAAACAGTCAGTAAAACTTTCCATAATCTAACATTAAATTACGTTTACACTCATCATAGAATCCATTATACGATTGATCGAGGCACATTCATGATTGCCTCTCAAAAGGAATAATTTCTTTGGGTATTTTATTTTGTAAGCAAGCAGAAGGCATATTGTCTCTAGACTTTGCTTTCCATGGTCCACATAGTCCCCACATGTAAATGCCAGATTAGATAAGCTGAAACACTCCATATCCTCTTGTATTAAGGGATTCAATTTCCTCTCAAATACTTTTGAAGGATTTGGTGACTCATAGTTGATATCAAATAAAAGGACTTTGCTATTCCGCATAGACACACAACCAACCTCATCTAATTAGTGGGATTACACCGAATAACATCAAGATCATTTGCAACTACTTGATCTGGGTATCTATATTCTCGCCTTTGTTTCAAAATTCCTAAGGCCGATTCAACAAATCCACTTTGTGCGTATTCTGCAATCATGGAGATTTGTGGGGTAGCGTTCCTTAGAGGTACTATGTCAAACAATTCATATGCTTTGTCTATGTGATCCACAATTGCATAGGTGCTCGCCAAGACATTTTGAATCACTGTGTTTTGATGGACGTCTATATCCTCACCCTAACCACAGACAAGATGGATCATGATTTATCATCTCTTAGGGGTAATTCGTCAAACAGTTCATGTCTTCTCCTTCATTATAAGCCACGAGCCCGAAGGATGCTGGCAAAGTTTGTGAAGTCGGGAAGTTGGAAGATTTTCTAACTTACAAACCTTGAAGCCGCGCCCTCTTGGAGTTTTATAACTTGGAAAATCCCCGACATAAAGGGAATTTGGGGAATCGGTGTACATAAGAACCTTTGAACCTTTATTATAAGGAGTTCTAATATTGTGGCAACCTCTGACAATAAGGAGCTCAATTTTAATAAGGTTGATATCTTCGCACAATGACTTTATGGGTGACGAATGCTTGACTTTGATAAAACCATAAGTGGACTTCAAAAGTTAGACGTTTTAAATAAATTTTCTGACTTTTGGAAGGTGGATTAAACTTCATGAGAACCAGACAACAATTTAATTCATTGTAAATTAGAAATTGAGACTTCGAAACCACGTTTGGGTTGAGAGACAAAACCTTCATATTTCCCACATAGTAGCTCCAATTCGCATGAAATTTGGATAGCAAGGTGAATGGACTACCCCAAACAAAACCCGGAATTCTTTTAGATTCCAGCAACCGGAAAGTTGGTTTTTGACTCATTTTTCATATCACGGGCAGAAAAATGTGAAGCTATAGATCTTACAAATGGTAAGGCATATTGGCTCAAAAATAGGGAATTTTGGATGAAATAGGGTTAGGATCATGCCCATAAGAGGAATTTGCATTAGCTCTCACAGATTTCAAAAATTAATTATTTTCATGATTTGGTAGGCTCGGGGTATATAGGTGAATACCCAAAAAATTTGAAAATTTTCAAGTTTTAGATTTTTGGGTAACATGGAAAACACAAGAAGGGAAAACCATGGTGAGGATTAGCTCACTAATATATGAATTGAAACACCGAACACAATAAGGATCACTACCAAGGGCTCACTGCCCAGAAAGATAAAGAAAGGCTCACTGTCAAAGGACTCATGCCTAGAAGAAAGAATAATAGAAGAAGGGGTGGCTCACTACCAATTTAAACTGCTAACAATAGATCTTTCATATGTCAAAAATATAGTTCCACTAAAGCACAAAAAGCTCATCAAATAGACTGAAATGTAGACACCTTCTCACTACATGAAAAAGTCATAAGCATTAAGGCTCGCACTCAGATCATTACACTTAATTAGATTCACATATTTTTCATCCCACACTCTACACTTAATCCATATAATGATTATCCTTGCATTTATACCCTCTGCGACCTAAAACAATCTCAATTAGGTTGGCCTTAAGGAAATGTATACACCTCAATCATGGTACATCAAATAGGTCAGCACCAAACACTTCCACAATATAAAGAAGAAAATTCAAACCATTCCACTACTTAACTAGGACTCAAATATACATAAAAACACTTCTCAACACTTCCTCAAACAACAATTATCCTTCGTAATTAGCGCTAACATACCAAGTCAACCAAACCAACACTAACACCAACAAGCAACTACAAACACACCTCTTTAGGTCTAAAAAAATCTCATGGACCACACAACAACATTTTACAATATCTCAAAATATTCCACATCATCAAAATATTTTCCGCAACTACTACAACCACCTAAAACTCAAGAACACCTTCATTTTGTGCAACTAGACATACTAGCACAAAAATCCAACACACTAGACAACTTTGTAGAAAAACTCAACACCTGAAACTTCAAGGGAATGTAGATAAAGACATTATAAACATGTTCCTAGATCTACAACACTAGAACCTTCATTGTGGATAAATATAGAGCAATCTCATTTCTCCTAGACACCCTGTTTCACCAGACAGACATACTATCAAACACATCTTCTACTTCAGTACAATCCAAAACGTAGAACTTTGGATATGATACCTTTGAACACGTCTGATCATCATGTCCAAACTGTATGAGCATATCTTTAATCATGAAGAAATGTGGAGAAAAACACAGAACACCACTCTAACACATTGAACTCTCTTTTATTCAAATTTTCTCAAAAGCGCGTGGAAACCAAGTGAACCAACTATATTAGTAACACTACTAGCATCTTTGCAACACATCTACAACATCTATAACATGAAACACTTTCCAACAACAACAATCTTCCCAAACACAAATCAGGCCAACAACCTTTGTAATAATACTGAAGTCAGACATCAATGACAACACCAACATGTGTTGACATCAATACCAACAATTCTAGACACATCATCAATACTAGTAGTATTCCAACACTCTCTTTATACAAGGGATTGACATCAATGACAACACCCAAGTAGCTCACAAACAACTCAAGCTTCCAGCATCTCCAAACTTTCAACAATCTCCCCCTTTGTCATTGATGGCAATGCCTGCTTTTTGAAAAACTGTCAACAACAAAAGCAACCAACGACAATAATGCAATAAGCATTACTCCCCCTAATTGGGATAACTCGTTACTCTTCATCCTCTCTCTTCACAGACTTCTTCTCCTACAACACTAGCAACACCTACATTCTAGATCACTCTCCTCCTTTGCTCCTCAGACAACTCTTTTCCATACTCTCTCCCTCTATGGTCTTCAAACCATTCTCTTCATGTTTTTCTTTCTAATCTTATGGTTTTTCAACCACTTTAACTCTCTCCATGTTTTTTAGATTCCCTCTCCCCCTTTGACATCAATGATAAAGGGCCATATACTCATCCAACTTTTCTTTCTCTTCCCTTTGACAACATTCAAAGGGAAACACCTATACCTTTCACGCATCACCTGCATACACCACTTTGACACTACTTGCAACACTGGCAAGAAACTACACTCTCTCTTTATTGTACTCACTTTTCTGCACACTCCCCCTTAGGGGCACACAATATGCTCCATCTAACTACACCATCCAGTAACTACTACTACATACTCCCCCTGATAGGTAGCCTTCAACATCAGTCCAAGACAAAGAATGTATCTTGAAATCCTTCTTGGACAAATGTACACACTTATTCATCTAGTTGAAAGAAGGAGAGGCAATAACCCCTAACTTTTCCTAGAGATACTCAAAATCATCTTTTGGAAGAGCCTTTGTGAAAATGACAATAACTTGATCCTTAGTAGGCACATACTCCAACTTGACCTCATTCTCTACAACTTTCTCTCTCAAGTAGTGATACCGAATTGAGATATTTTTTCTCTTGAATGCATTACTAGATTCTTTGAAATATTGATTTCACTTGTATTTTCACACATGATAGAAATAGGTTCATCATATGAAACTATGATATCCTTCAATATTTGCTTCATCCACAACACCTGTGTATAGCATGATGTTGTTGCAATATATTCTGCTTCTATAGAAGATAGTGACACTGAATCCTGCTTCTTACTTAGCCATGAAACTAACTTTCTTCCAAGAAAGAAAGCACCACCACTTGTAATTTTCCTATCATCTACACATCCAGCCCAATTTGCATCTGTATATGCACTCAAAGAAAATCTAGTATCCTTAATATAACATAAATCATAATCTAGAGTACCCTTCAAATATCTAAATATCCTCTTCACTGCAACACCATGAGATTCTTTGGGATCTTGAAATCTAGCCACAAGACAAACTGAATGCATGATATCTAGTCTAGTAGCAGTGAGGTATAATAGTCCACAAATCATTGATTTATACTTTCTTTGATCTGTCTTAGGAGATTTGTCATTCTTTCTTAACTTACAACCAGTAACCATAGGAGTACATATCAGTTTAGAGTCATCCATTCCAAACTTCTTCAACATTTCCTTAACATACTTAGATTGTGATATGAATATACCTTTCTTTGATTGACTGGTCTATAAACCAAGGAAGAAATTAATCTCCCCACACATTGACATTTCAAATTATTTATGCATTTCCTTTATAAACCTTTTGCACATACCTTCATTTCCTTTGAATATTATGTCATCAACATATACCACCACAACTAATATTTGTTCACCTTCAATTTTGAAATACAAATTGTTATCTACAGTGCCTTTTTTGAATCCTTGTTGTAGCAAGTACTTATTTAACCTTGCATACCAAGCTCTAGGTGCTTACTTAAGTTCATACAATGCTTTCTTCAATTTGGACACCATATTTGTATATTTTGACAACTAAAAACCTTCTAGTTGTTCAATGTATACTTCTTCCAATTCACCATTCAAGAATGTGGATTTCACATCCATTTGATATACTTGGAAATCTTTATGTGTTGCAAAAGCTAAAAACATCCTGATAGCTTCCATTCTTGCAACTACAGAAAAAATTTCCTCAAAATCTATACCATCAGCCTATGAGTAACCCTTACACACAAGTCTATCCTTGTTCCTAATAAATTTTCAATCTTCATTCAGCTTGTTCTCTAATACTGATTTAGTACCAATCACATTCTTATTTGTCGATCTTGGGACCAATTCCCAAGTTATATTCTTCTCTATGTGTTCTAACTCTTCCTTCATTACTTTGATCTAATTCTCATCTTTCCATGCCTCAATAACTTTTTTCGGTTCCACCTCAAAAAGTAAACAGAAGTTTACTTGTTCCTCTATCATAGTAACTTTTCTCCTTGTTAGCACACCTTTTCTCTTATCTCCAATGACCTGATCTTTTGAATGATTCTTCTACACATACTTGGGAGTCTTAAGATTCTTTTTCAAAGCTTCTTCCTCTTCAACTATCAAATCTTTTTCTTTATCTTCATCCTTTTCTTCTTCAATACAAGGGGATTCATCAAATTCATATCCTTCTATCAACACTGAACTTTGATGTGGTTCTTCATCCACTTTAACACTTGCACTCTCAACAATATTCTTGAACCTTTTATTGTAACACCGGTAGGCCTTGCTTATTATAGAGTATCCAAGGAACATTCCTTCATTAGACCTTGCATCAAACTTTCTTAAGTTTTCTTCATCTCTTCTAATATAACATTTTCTTCCAAAAACTTTGAAATATTTCACAGTAGGAGGTTTACCATACCATAACTCATAGGGATTCTTTGAACTATTCACTCCTTCTTGACCTTTGTTAAGAATGTAGACTACAGTATGAATTACTTCTCTCCAATAGACATCCGGAAGATTAGCTTCCTTCATCATTTTCCTAGCTGCTTCTTAAACTATTATGTTTTTTCTTTCCACAACTCCATTTTGCTGAGGAGTTCTAGGGGTTGATAAATGCCTTCTTATTCCATGATCTTCACAAAAACTATTATACTCATTTGAAGTAAACTCACCACCTCTATCAGATCTCAAATATTTAATTTTTTAGATTCATTTCATTTTCAACCTTAGCCTTAAATGCTTTAAACTTGTCTACAACTTCTAATTTTTCTTTAAGAAATGTAACCCAAGCCATTCTAGAATAATCATCTATTAACAACATGAAATACATGTCACCACATGAGCTTCTAATTTTGGTAGGTCCACATAGAACTGTATGCACTAACTCTAAGGGACTTGTGGTAGAATATTCCTTTGTCTTGAATCTTGTCTTTGTTTGCTTTCCAACTTGACATTCTTTGCAAATTGTATTAATAGGATTTTTAATCTTTGAAAAATCTCTCACAACATCAGTAGAACTTATCCTTACTAGGCTATCAAAATTTATGTGACCCATTCTTCTATGCCATATCCAACTTTCATTAGTTTAAGACATAAAGCACTTTGTACCACTACCTTTGAGTTGATAGACATTATCTTTTGTCCTTGTTTCGATAGCAACCAAAATACTAGAGCTTCCTTTTTCTGATTTCACAACCACCATTCTAAAATGTAAGATTATATCCTTTGCTACACATTTTTCCTACACTTAGAAGATTATGTCGGAGACCCTCTACATAAAGAACATCATCTATATTATGCTTTCCATAAAAACTAACTGAACCTTTTCCACAAATCTTAGCAGATGTATCATCACCAAACTTAACAAGACCACCATCATACTTTTTAAGATTAACAAACTTACTCTTATCACCTATCATATGATTTGAGCATCCATTATCAATGATCTAGTAATTCTTCTCTTCTCTAGCATGAAAATCAGTCAACATAGTTCCTTCAATGTTATGACATGTTGTTGAAGCACTTTCCTTCACACATCTTTCAAGATTAGTAGAATTAGTTCCAACATTTAAAGCTATGAACAAGCATTCACCACTTCATCCAGATAATTTGATTCTTCATCATCAAATACACCATTTTCCTTTTCAACATAATGACTCTTTTTAACAAATTTACCCTTATGATCCTTTTGTTTGTCATTAATAGTTCTTTGGTTGGACATTTAGATGCATAATGACCTATCTTTCCATAATTGAAACATTTGAAAGGTAGCTTACATCTATATTTTCCAATACCCTTTTTCAATATCCTCACAAATTTTGCTTCCACCTCATCAAGATCATTTAGATCTGATCCATCATCCTTTTCCACTTTGCAAACTTTAAAAGCAATTTTTTTGTCTGTAGTATCTTGACCAAACTCTCTCATTTCAAAAGATTTTAAAGCACCAAACATCTGATCTCTAGAATAATTATCCAAATTTTGAGCTTCCTCAATAGAAGAAACTTTAGGACTATAGGCTTTAGGTAGAGTTCTTAATACCTTTTTCACAACTTGGCTTTCATCCAACTTTCCACAAACCATTGATGGCATTGAAAACTTCAGCAACTCTGAGTATGTAGGTAGTAATATCTTCATCTTCAAACATCCTTATGGTTTCAAATTTAGCTTTTTAGTTTTGCATATTTTCTTGTTTGGCCCTATCATCTCCTCTATAGATACCTTATAGCTTTGTCTAGATCTCTTTAGAAAACTTCAGACTTATCACCTTTCCAAGTTCAAAATCGGAAAGACCACTCAAGATTAAATTTTTTGCTTTTCCATTTTTTTCATAATCCTTGATCTCATCATCACTTTTCAGGCCATTTAAAGGCATATTATAACCTTTTTCAATATACTACCAAACACCAAATCTAAGAGAAACCATAAAAGACTTCATCCTAGCTTTCTAGTAGGTAAAATTTGTTCCATTGAACAAAGGAGCTTTGACACCTTTCCTATGCGACATACAGATCTACCTTAAGCGGTTAAGCTTCTTCCTAGGAACCATAACTCTTATACCAATTGTTAGATGCATAGTACAACTGAGAAGAGGGTGAATCGGTTATATACCTTAAAACATAAAAAAACCTCATTAACATTTAGATTTACATTAGCCCTTAAACCCTTAACAACCATTAAACCCTTATCATGCATTAGCAAAATGTAAACATATGAAACAATAATGTAAACACATCCAAACACATAAGAACACCATATTTACATGGAAAACCCAAGAAAGGAAAAACCATTGTGAGGATTAGCTCACTAATATTTGAATTGTAACACCAAATACAATAAGGCTCACTACCCAGAAAGATAAAAAACATCTCACTACCATTGACTCACTTTCAAAGGACCCACTTCCCAAAAGAAAGAGGAATAGAAGAAGGGATGGCTCACTACCAATTTGAACTACTAACTATGCATCTCCCATAAGTCAAAGATACAGTTCCACTGAAGCACAAGAAACTCATCAAACAGACTGAAATGTAGACACCTCTGCTCACTGCATCAAGAAGTCATAAGCATTAAGGTTCACACTCAGATCATCACACTTGATTAGATTCATATCTTTTGCATCTCAAACTCTACACTTAATCCATACAACGATTCTCCTTGCATTTATACCCTTCGTGACCTAAAAAAATATCAATTAGGTCAGCCTTAAGGAAACGTATAACCTCAACTATGCAACATTAAATAAGTTAGCACCAAACACTTCCACAATATAAAGAAGTAAATCCAAACCATGCCACTACTTAACTGGGACCCAAATCTACACATACACGCTTCTCAACACTTCCTCAAACAATAATTATCCTTCACAATTAGTGTTAGCATACTAGATTGGTCAAACCTCCACTAACACTAAAAAGTGACTCCAAACACACCTCTCCAAGTCTAGAAACATCTCACAGACCACACAACAACATTCTACAATATCTCATAATATTCCACATCATTAAAATATTCACCACAACTACTACAACCACCTGAAACTCAAGAACACCTTCATTTTGTGCAACTAGACATATTGAAACAAACATCCAACACACCAGGTAGCTTTGTGGAATAACTCAACACTTGAAAATTCAAGGGAATGTATATACAAACATTATAAGCATGTTCTCAAATCTGCAACACCAAAACCCTCACTATAGAGAAATGTGAAGCAATCTCATTTCTCCTAGACACCCTATTTCACCAAACAGACATACTTTCAAACACATATTCCATTGTAGTACGATATAGAACCTAAGACTTTGGATATGACACCTCTAAACACCTATGATCATCACATTCAAACTGCATGATCATATCTTCAATTATGAAGAAATGTGGAGCAAAACAAAGAACACCACTTTAACACATTGAACTCTCTTTTATTCAAATTTTCTTAAAAGCATTTTGAAACCAAGTGAACCAACTATGTTAGTAGCACTACTAAAATCTCTAAACACATCTATAGCATTTGCAACACTTTACACTTTCTAACAACAACAATCTTCCCAAACACAAATTAGGCCAACAACCTCTGCAGCAATACTAAAGTAGGACATCAATGACAACACCAACATGTGTTGACATCAATACCAACAATTCCAGACATGTCATCAATACTAGTAGTATTCTAACACTATATTTATACAAGGGGTTGACATCAATGACAACACCCAAGTAGCTCACAAACAACTCAAGCTTCCAACATCTCCAAACTTCCAAAATTTTGGTTTAAGTAAAGTAGTTAGTTTTATGTTATTTGCTTTCATGTTTTTTTTGCACATGCTTCATTGA
Organism: Sequoia sempervirens; assembly: GCA_007258455.2. Classification (NCBI taxonomy): domain Eukaryota; kingdom Viridiplantae; phylum Streptophyta; class Pinopsida; order Cupressales; family Cupressaceae; genus Sequoia; species Sequoia sempervirens. Next base: position 768,422,593 of record VDFB02000003.1, read on the forward strand.
GATTAGGTCTTTTGATCATTGAATTGGTTTTGATATTACTTCATTTACTTTTTTGAATTCATTGATATGATTTTCTCCTATTCACATTCTGACACACTTGGTGGGACCCATGTCCCTGATTTTAACATTGGATTAAGTTTCCTTGAGTTTTTAAGGTCACAAGTGCAAAATGACATAATTGATCCCAGAACAACACTTCTGACAAAGAATCAACACTTTTACCTCAAAATGGTGATTTTGACCTCAGAATGGCATTTTGATAATAGAATGTCACTTTTGATCACAAAATGGTGCTTTTGATCACAAAATGGTGCTTTTGATCACAAAATGGCGCATTTGATGTTAGAATGGCGCATTTGATTTCAAAATGGAACATTTGATGCTAGAATGGTGCATTTGATCATGGAATAGTGCATTTAATGCTAGAATGAAATTTGATGCTAAAATTAGTGCTTTTTGATTTGTTCCTAAGTTGATACTATTTTTGGTGTATTTGATATACACAATGATGCATTTTATTCTATAAATTTGATTTTTCTAACCTAACATTTGCATGATTTTTTGGAACTAATAATTTTTTGTAGCTTTGAAATCACTGGGAGAAGACTTGGTAAAATAAACTACTAACAAATTTGGTGCAATAATTTTAAATTACTTTGATTTTATGTAGTTGCATAATTCATTTGGGATTTAATTAATGAATCTTGTATGTCACATTTGGTGAACTTATAGTGTGTATGATAGCTCCTTGCACCTAGTGTGAGCCTAGAGATCAAAATCACTCTTTGTTCACATTTTATCAAGTACACCCAAGGAGTATTAGTAAAGTATGATCTTCCCTTGCACTTCATGCGAGCCTAAGAATCAGAAATGATAGAATCTTCTTTTTAATTTTAGTAAGGGGATTGCTTGGGGATTTCATCACCCCAAGGGCAACCTCAACCATGTTTAATAACAAGATATATAAAGGGGGGGGAGTGAAATTTGTACCTCAAATTGTGGCCAGCATCGTTCAAGCCAAGCCACAAGACCCTTGTTCCATTGAAGATTATTTAGTGAGGAGAAGAGGGAGACCACCCTAGTCTCAAATACTATCAAATAAGCTCAATATACTCAAAGCCACTATGAACAGGTTATTTTTAGAGATCTAAGATCTTTTATCGTTAATCTAGTTGTGCAAGGTACATTATCATGCCTAAAGTTACTCAACATGTACCATCCTGAGGAGAGATAGGATTTCTTTGGAGGTGTCAAAACTTTCAAGGGAATGGCAGAGGTGATCCCTTATGTCACTAGAATCCTGTCTATTCCCTCTTGAGAGTGGAACGCACATGCACAATCCTATGATATTTTATTGTTTGGGCCCACACTAGTGTGACACACCCTTAATGAATAGTTAGGTTATATTTCTTGGCATGTTTCCTTGTGAAGAAAAGTAAAATACCATTCATATCTACTACCTTGAATTCAATTTCCATCTTGTTTTCTTTATCATCTCTTGCCAAAAAAGTTGTCAAAAATTAGTCTAAAATTTGCAAAGTTTACCACTAGTTACACAAAATTGCTTTTATGAGTCTACAACTACACATCTAAGATTTAAATTATGCATATGAGACTTAATGTTGTGCTCTTGAAACCCTAATAATCTTTTTTTGCATCTCTCAAACAAAATTGTGCATTTGATTGCTACTATGACACATTTGATAGCTATAATGGTGCTTTTGACTATCCTTCTATGTACTTGATCACCTTTTGGTACATTTGACTATCTTGTGGCACATTTGATTATTCTGAGTCATATTTGACCATACTTTGGCATATTTGATCTTCAAAATTATGTATTTGACAATATATTATCACTTTTGATCTGACACTTGCTTAACATGTCCTAACAACTAGTAACAATTTTCTAACAGAATTGTGCATTTGATCCTACTTTGGCCCTTTTGATCAGTACATTGGAACTTTTGATCAGTATATTGGTGTATTTTACCTATATAGTGGTGCATCTAATTAGTATCTTGATGCATTTGATAAATATTGTGGCACATATTATCAATATCAGTCTTATTTTTCTTTTGATCTTTCAAACCATTAATTACACTTTAAGGATGTCACCCAAGAAAACTTAGAATAGACCTAAGGCACCCCAACTAAGTCCATCATCAAAATATTGGATCAAAATCCATAAATTATACCATTCATTACTACCCCAACTTGGTACGGTCATAACTCTTAGCTCGATGGTAAAAATTACAACTTCTTTACATCGTTGGAAAGATCTCCAAGAACTCTAATTTAAATCCCTTGAGAAGAATGACTTAGGAAACCATTCCAAGAGACTAAAGATAACGTTAACCCCAAATTCTACTTTTAAAGCCTCAAAAATGTAATTTACTAAAACATAGAAAATATCAAAAAAATGATTTTCAAATTTTTTCATTTTTGCTTGTGCCAACACCACCCAAGTGCTTTTGAATTGCTACTATATCATGAATAATCCAATTTTTTCATCCCACACATCATTTAGTAATGTCTTGATACTTGGCCTCTACATAGAAATCTCATGGAGTCTAATCAAAGTGAGACAAACATTACTAGAACCATGGTTGATACTCAACATGAGTTTGGCATGCCTTCTTCTTTGGTCACCTCAAATGCTTACCAAACCCCACTACCATCATCGTCAGGGGTTATTCCTAATTTATAGGATAACACACATATACCACCTAATCAAAACAACATCCCTTTGTGAACAACTTATCACCAACTATTCACTCCATCTTAATCATTTCACTATATCCATTCCTAATCATCAAATATTTTCATCCATTCTGCACATTTCATAATATTTCATATCTAACATACCCATAACACTTACATCCCAAGTCATCCACAATATTCTACATTCAACATTCCTATAAACACATACATCCCAAATCATTCACAATATCCCTCGTCTAACATTTCACTAAATCAATCATACATCCTACAAAATCAATCATTTATCCCCTCATCTAACATTTCACAATATCAATCATGCATCCCACAAAATAAATAATCTATCCCCTCATCTAACATCCTACAAAATCAATCATACATCCCTTCAAATTAAAAAATCTCACAACAACAATCAGCTATCCCCTAATATCATAATCATTCATTCAATACATCCAACATCTCACAACAACAATCATATATCCACCAATATCACAATCATCCATTGAATACATCCAATATTCCACAAAAACAATCATCTATCCTCCAATATCACAATCATTCATTTAATACAACCAATATTCCACAATATCAATAATTGATTCCTTCACATTTCACCATTCAACCTCAAACTGAGATTTCCATCAACACACCCACTAATGACTTGCCATTACAAATCCAAATATTTCATAATAAGATAACTAACATGGAACTTGCACATACAAAGAAGAAGAATATACTTGATGATAAATTCCATTTTCCATTTGATTGATTGATACCTATGATACCTTTTCCTCACAAATTTGAAATTCCCAAACTTGGAATTTATAAGGGAGTGGGAGATCCACGAGAGCATATACGAGAATTCTACATATCTTGCCTAGAGATTGCTTATAATGGAACATACTTAATGTGTCTCTTTCCTCAAAATTTAGGAGGATAAGAAATATAATACTTCTCTCATTTACCATATGGAATCAAGACCTTTTATAAATTAGCTAAAATTTTCATTTGTCACTTCTCCTACCACATTGAGCCTGGAATCACTATGAATGACTTATGCAATGCCAAACAAAAGAATGGAGAATCATTTGCTGCCTTCCTACAACAATGGTGGAATGTAGCAATAAAATTCCTATGGCCTCTACCTAAAAAACAACTTGTGAGCATATTTGTACAAAATATAAACTAGGAGATGAGTTTTCAATTACAATTCCAATGTGTAATATATTTGATGGAATTATATAGAAATAGATAACCATTAAAAATTCTCTCCTCGCTAAGGGTAATTTAAAAATATATAAGGAAAACAAGGAAAATGGCCCTAAATCTAATGAAAAACCTCACCTATGGGTTAAAAATATATAACCATCATCAAATGAACAGTCATCATTAAACACCTAGAAAAACACTGAAGGTGTCATAATTCTTAGAGGACCACCAAGGTAGGACTCTATGCCATGACAAAAATACACTCCTCTAGGAGAGCCTATCAAATCTACCTTACAAAAATTGGTCCAATCCAATCTCATCATGTTACCTAAAGTTATACAATAGAAACCTTAGTTTGAATCCTCGTGGTACAAAGCTAACAAATATTGTGAATATCATATGGCCAAAGGACATAAGACCCTTGATTGTATAAAATTGAAAGATACCATTCAATGTTTTGTTTCCCTGGTGATGTCACCATTGAATATCATCCTAATAATCCATCCAAAAATAATCACATAAACAATATCCATAGCTCACATAATGAGAAATTAGGAATATATCAAGATACTTTTCCCAAGCATGATCAAAATCATCCATCTATGTCTATAAATGGATCATCCCAAAATAATTGCATTAACAACATCCATAACCATAACATATCCACCTCATTTGACTCCACAATAGGTCATATTGAAGAATCTTTCCCACAAGAAGCTTCACTCTCTCCTTCCAATATTTCATCTATAAAATCTTTGCAACATCAATCCACACGATCAACATCAGACAACTCATCCAAAAATGACACTTTTTCAATATTTTCTCCAAGGTCTATCCATGATAGATAATCATGAAATCCAAGCTAATCCAATCCTTGATAAAGATCCTATCTATGATCAAGAAATCCTAGACCAAAACTATCATTCCCTCCATCACCTGTCATGCCTACTCTAGAGATTTCTATTCAAAATTCATTACCACCATGCCAACATATTGAGGTTATCCAATCTAGTCCCTTATTTATACCCCATTATTAGAATAAGATCTATGTCAAGAACACAATTTGAAGCATAAAGAAGAAAGCTCTGAAATGAATCAAGGTCAAGTTACCCAAATCCTATAATTTCATCCCATTATTGATCAAGATACCATCTCTCTAAAATTCCATTATGACCCCACCATCCCTTTCCATTCCATCCATGATTCCAACATTAAATTTGACTCCATAGATATTCCGATAACCTCTACTTCTACAGATGAGACACTTGCTTCCCCTGAACACATATATGATCTCCCCCTTGTTCATCTATAACAAAATTATTTCTCTCTAGACATATTTGAAAATGATGAAGCTATAATTGAGTTCATGGGACTCCATGATGATATTCCAGAAAATGACTACAAAGAGGGATTTTATATCGACTTCAAGGAAACAACATATTTAGAGAAACAAGCTAGGTTCCTTATCCCTCAAACTCATGTCAAAGATATTGATCAACAAGTTACTATGGATCCAATCAATATCCCACAGAATGATGAAGCAACAATCTTGAAGATTAAGAAAGAACCAATATTCTATCAGCTCGGATCACTCACTTTTGTCAAAAAAAATTCTTATTAATGAGAAGATAACCACCATTGATGATTCCCAAAAACATAAAGAAGAGTTAGCATCTTGCTTCTATACTACACATATCCTATTATAAATAGAATCTATCAATGCATACAATATCAAGGAAAAGGATTATGCCTACATAAAAAGGGTATTATGGAGCCAATGCAATTTTTTGACAATCCCAAATATTAAGGTCTTGGTTATTCATTGATCAAGAAATCAAATGATGTTAGTGGTTCCTTCATGATACTGAGGGTAACTTCATCTAATGCAAGCATAAAAATAGGGGGTCATGAATAGTCCTTACAATAAGGTTATTTCTAGTACTCATGCCATCCACATCATAAACCATCATTCCCAAATCCTTCAACTCACTAATTGGGACCAAAAAAATAAAAATACTTATAAATAAAAAGATCAAATTTAGGTTGTAAACACTTTAAAATGTCCTGAATGATATACACACTTGAATCCGATATACTAACACCGTTTCATCCTAAAACCATCCTATTTTTTCTTAATTGATTAAATTAGCCTAGCTATTTAATTAATTATCTCATTTTCATCTATTAACCTAATTAATCTAATTAGGTTAATTCCTACCCCTTTCATGCTAACCTTTCGTCCTGTTAAATTGGATAAGTTAAATTATCTAATTTAATCCCTAAGTCCTCTTATTTAATTAAATAACCCTAAGCTATTTGATTAAATATCATATCACATCCCCCTTTTTCATTAAATCATTTATTTAGTGAATATTATATAATTCCCCTAATTTGCATAATTGAAACTTTATTAAATTACCAGATTATTAATTAAATCTCACTTTCCCACTTGCAATGGAATATTCCTCCTTTGCACATTCCTCCAAAAAGGGAATATTCTTTCCCTCTTCACTCATTTTAAAAAAGGAATATTCTTTCTTGTAACAAACTTCTTGTTCAAGTTTTGAATGTGTGTTTGTTTGGATGATTGTGAGCCTTTGATAAACTATCATCTTTCATTCTTAATCCTTGATGGGAATCCATGATCCATGCCTCCATCTTCCTTTCATCCTGAACATTGATGGATTCTTTCAATCTTTACCATCGATTTCATTTTTCCTATTCTATAAATAGACCTTGCGTCTATTGAATAGGGATCCATCTTTTAATAGTAAAATTGTATTGTTAAAATCACTCTCATCTTGCATCCATATTTCATTTTTTAAAAGCTTTTAGTTTAAATCTTACATTATTAGCTTAGAGCATCCATTAATGGCTTCCATGGTAACTTAGTTGCATCCATTTAGTATATTTTGAAACTAGGGTTTTAATCTTTCAAATATTACATACATTTAGAATAGATTTACATACACTCACATTTATCATCATAGCATTTTTCATGTTAAAATAGCTTTCATCATGTTTTACAACACATCTTTCATCAGTTTCATCAATTTTCTTCAATAAAACTGATTGAAACAAGCTCATTATCCAAGGGATTGGGAAAGGATCACCATTCCACATCGATGCGACACCACTCCCCCAATAGGATAAGTTTCAATGTCTTAGAGTAGATGCTTATCAATCTTTCATGTTTTAGAATGTTAGTTTTAATAGCTTCTCTGTCTTTGTTTACATTGAATGATCTTATTGGATTGATGCTTGGTGGCTTAAATACACTTTGAATCCTTTTGGATCAAGTGTAGTTAACCTATACTATGTCATTAGTCACATATATTTTTGAAGCTAATAAATCCAAAAGTCAAAGTGGATACATAAAGTTGAAATGGATCCCAAAGAAAATTGGATAAAGTAAATCATCCAATCCAAATCTAAATCCAATAGTCAATGAAACTATAGAGCCACACCAAAAAATGTCTTCCATCTATCACAAGTGTCCACTATTTTAAAATATTCTTCAAAAACCCATTTTTAGGGATCGATGTAAGTTTCAACCCCAAATTTCACTTTGAAGATCTCCAAAAATATGATTTACTAGAACATAGAAAAAACCAAAAAAATTGAAAAGTTTGATTTTCAGTTTTTCTTAGTTTTAGTTATTTTAAAAGTGTTTTGAAACATATGGGACAATTATAAACCATCGTGATTCTTTTCTTTATGTTATAGGACAACTAAACTTCCATTAGTTTATAAAATTTGCGTTCAAAGTTGGTTAAAATTGAAACCACATATCCTCATTTTACAATACTGGTTTAAAATTGAACAAAACAATCCCAACACTTCAATTTGGTGCTTAAAATGAACTCATCTTTCTTTCTACGGTTAAAATTAATGAGTGCTTGATTTGTGTGACACACTTGTAGTGTGTATCCACTCCCCTTGTGCTTCTTGTGATCTTGGATGAAGAGAAACACTCAAGTGTACTTCATTGCTTGTGTATACTTGTTGTATGTATCCACTCCCCTTGCACTTCATGTGATCTTGGGTGAAGAGAAATACGCAAGTATACTTTCATGCTTTGTGTCACCCTTAAGAGAGGGCTTGCTATGAGACACACCTCACAATGGGAAACTCATAATTAAGTTCTTGCAAGCACGTTTACCAACAGGCTTTAAATAAAGGATGTGAAAACATGAGAAATTAGCATCAATCTGTGCCAACAATAGACTGCACCTAATCCCACGCCTTAAGTGGAACATGAACGGTTAAACATCCTTAAGTGGCCAATAGGTGAGTGTTGATACTGGTGTTCTCAGTTTGTTGTCAATAAAAACCTTGTTTGTAGTGGCCAACTTTTCCACCAAAGAGTTTATCAAATTATTACATTGGAATTTATTTCCAAGAAATTACTTTCCATGTCCAATTTTGGTTAAAGTGTAGAGGTTAAGACTTCATTCTTAACATACCTCTACACTCTTTCCTTGATTTCATGTAAAATCATCTCTTCTACTATGAAGGGTATGAGGAAAGCCTACTAAAAAAAATGTACCATTTGAGCTAGGAATGTTATTGCTTGTGAGTTAGTTTGATACTTTGCTTGGTTCTAAAAAAATTCAAACACACATCAACATGATTCATCAAACTTCAAACCCTTTGGTTTAAGCATGGATACCCTTTGAAAAGTGTTGATATTAATGCTTGTCCTAAGGATTCTATCCTTATAGGCTTCTAAGTATTTTGGCTTATATCTAAATCCATATTTTCCAAAGTTAACTTAGGGAAATATGGCCTTAGCATCTTGATTTTCACATAATGGACTATGTGGATTGAGGATTTTCTTTGACATAGACATTTTAGTTTGAACTTTAACTAATACCTTCTTGATGTGGTAATAAAAAAATCTCATTTAATCAAAGATTAACTCAAATGAACACCCCACATTGATGTAAGTTCAAACTTGTACTCCCAAAAACAAGAAAATTGAGACAAGGAAAGTATTGCAAAACATTGGGTCTAAGTTTCGTTTTAACAAAATCATTGAGTTCCATTATCTGAAGTCATTGAGTTCTATTGTCAAAATCATTGGTTCCTATTACCAAAACCATTAAGTTCTATTTTACCAAAATCATTGAGTTCTTAGGGCATTATCACTTTAGAGGTATAGCATGTTTATCACTACCTTGGTCTTGCAAAACAAAGGTCCCTTTTAGGTTAACATTTTGGATCAAAATATTTCATCCACCTTCATCATATTTAATATTACTCTTCATAAACAACTTTAGAAATGTTTTGGACACATCAACACTCTTTGGACTTAGACATTTATCAAACCAATCCCCTAACTTAGCTATGTTGTGTGTGAAATGGATCCTTTTCCATGCACTTAGTTGAGTTGGTTATCACATTTTGTGAACAAATTTATCTTGAAAGTCACAAGTTTTCCTTCAATATTTACAAGTTCATTAACACATTTCATCAAACCAATCAAATCTCTTCGTCTAAAAGTGTTGTCCCAAAAGTTTGCAAAGATCACTTCCCATATCACTCACCCTTTTTCATCATCCACTTCACATCATTGCTCCAAAATGACTTAGAGGGGCCCTCTTACCTAAATTTGAGTCAACTAGAGAGTTTAAACGCTACAAATCTCAACACACCTCTTCCATCATTGACCCAAAATCTATGGTTACAACAATATCACAACACAAGAGAATCGTGGAAGAAACCAAAATCCCATCCACCAAAAGTGATCCAAACTCACAAGAATTTGATCCAAGGAGCTATTCTACCCCCTCATGACAACCCCAAGATCCATTGGGACCATATGAGGTAGAAGATGTCACAAACCACCCATTGGAGCTTACTAAAGAAGAAATCCTTGAGTATAAACAAGAGCATCAAGCCTTAGAGAAAGTGGCTTCAATTCCCCCATCTTTTGTCGCACAAACCTTGGCACAAGGCTTGAATCTATCTATGATTCAACCAACTCCATTCCTTGTGCCAAGTCAAACCTTAACATCTAGTCTTGCAACTACACTAAGAACCAACCTTGGTCTCACTTCATTTCTAGGAACAAACACAAATTTGGGTATTCACAACATGACCATTCCATTAACCACCAACCTTCCCCAAAACATAAGTTGGACACCAACATTTGGAAAACCACTTACATTCCATGATGCCACAACGACCTTGATATCTTGAGTGTAACCATCTTCATCCATCACCACAAATACCCCAAGTGTGTATAACATTACACAAGGTAATGTGAACCAAGTGCCTCAAGTAGGAAAAAAAGGGAAATTTAACACTCTCATGCAAAGTCAACCCTTGACATGTGGTTCCAACAACCAAATTAACACATCAAAACAAGTGGTTACCCAAACTACTCAAATCAATCCACCATCCACATCAAACCCATCCATTACCAACCCAAATCAAAACAACCCCTTGGTCACGAACCCCATCAACCAAGGTAATACCTTGGTCCCACCTCAAATACAACAAGGGAACCCCCTACCCTTCGGTCAATGGAACCCTTTCAATCAATTTCAAGATCCTAATGTGCCATTTCCATCGTAATATCAAATGGAACCATCATCATCTTTACCATTAGTCCCCCAAATCATGCAAAATCAATGGGGTCCCAAATCTACATTCCTCCCTCCCAATTGATAATCTTATAAGGAATGATATCACAAAACTACCTGCAACCATCTCAACTCAATCAACAACCCATGAACACCCAAAATCCATCTCACATGTCCCAACAACAAAATGATCCTACATTGCAAGCACGTGCTCTAGCTTTGCAACAAGCACAACAGGCTTATCAACAAGCCTTAGCATCCCAACAATAACAACAAGAACAACAAGCAGCCCTAGTGACCCAACAACAACAGCAAGCCCAACAAGCAGCCTTAGTTGCATAACAACAAGCCCAACAAGAAACCTTAGTCGCACAACAACAACAAGCAACACAAGAAGTAGCCTTCATTGTGCAACAACAACAACAAGCCCAACAAGCAACCTTAGTCACGCAACAACAGCAAGCACAAAAAGCATCCTTCATCACACAACAACAATAGCAAGCGCAAAAAGCATCCCTAGTAGCCCAACAACAAGCATTGCTCACTCAACAATATGCACAACAACAACAAGGGTTGTATTATAACCCTCAACAGAACATCATCAATCCAAATACATTAGGAGCATATATACCTCTACCACCATCACCTTCACAATATCCTACACCACCATACACCCCATGCAACACCCCATCATATCATAATCCCATGTACAAACCATCTGCCATCCCACAATATGCAACATATGTTCCTCCACCAAACCCACAAGACGATGCAACATCACAACTTAGGCCATTAACATAAGAAATGTAAGATATCCAGATGAGAAAAATGAAGAAGACCCATACACAACAAAACCTGTGTCCATATCCATTAAATTGAAGCATCACAATGGTACCATTCCCTCCCAGTTTTGAGGTTCCCAAATTTGATAAATACAAATGGAGAGGAAATCTTGTGGACCACATCAAGGAATTCAACGTCATGTGCATGAAGGTTGCCTATAATGATTCCTATTTGATACTCCTCTTTCCACGAAGCTTGACGGGCCCATCCATCAACCGATTTTCTCAATTGCCTCCAGGTATCAAAACCTTCCAAGAAATCACCAATAAATTCATATATAAATTCTCCTTTAATCTTGACATGGATGTAAGCTTAGAAGAATTTTACACTCTTAAGCAAAACAAAGGAGAATCCTTCACTAACTTCCTACAAAGGTGGAGGAAAAGAGCAAGTTAAAGCAAGTGGCCCATTCTCGACGAGCAACAAGTGGGATTATTATAGAAAATGTTGATCTATATCTATCCTTCCACTTGAAGATGCAATGTATCACCGCTTATTATGAGCTTGTCCCTAGGGACCTCAACATCAAGAGAGCCCTAATCTCACAAGGAAACACACAAGTATATAGAGACAACTGCCCATCCACTAGTTCTAACGACAAATCCCACTTTTGGGACAAGAATAAGAATTAGTTACTAGTGATGGTGTTGTTGATGCAAAGGTGGTCTTAATTGCTCCTGGACAATAAAACACCCAAACCATAAACACACAACATATGCCACAAAGAAAAAATAATGCTTCTAAGTGACAATTCACTCCCTTATGGGAACCTATGGGGGATGTGTTGAAAAGATTGATGCAGTAACCTTATCACACTCCCATATTTCTCAAACTATCAAGAGCCACAAGCCAAACCTCGTAGCTAGAGAGATAATCATTTTTGTGAATTTCACCAATACAAAGGTCATAACACACAAAACTATTTTAGACTCAAACATCTAATAGAAGATCTTATTGAACAAGGAGACATTGATGTCGATCAAAAATCTAGGAATGAAAATCTAAAAATTTACACAAACCCTGTGCCTAATCATGGAAAAATAAAATATTCAAGAAAGGAATCAACTTCAAACAACATAAACCATACACATGATACCACAATGGGACATATTTATGTTATTCCTTCATCACCACATGAGGAATTAGACATGTAGCATGATATTGTTTTAAAACAAAGTCCAAACCCATTAACAATGTCTAGCAATATTTCATACCATAATAGCATCAAGTATGTATCACATTACAATATCTCTCCCACATATTACTTCATGATTGGGCATGTTAAATAAGTTCCAAATGAGAAGAAATATCCCTTATTGCACCCATACCCACAAACTATTGTGAAGAGTCTTTTACTAATGGTATATCATCCACCAAAGGATCATGTCAAGAAGAGGCTCTTGAGGATAATGAAAGTTACTCTGAAGCAAGTCAGGATCAAGAAACCCTATCCCCAAAGTTTCACCAAGAGCTAAGGGACATCTTCCAAACCATTTTAAACTCCAAATATGTCATCGATATCACCCCTGAGATGTTTCTTTTTGATGGACATATAGACGTTCTTCATCCAAAACAAGAGTCTCGCACTCTTGGTATTCCTACACAAGAGAAAGCAATGGTCGAGATTCTTGATTCTTACAATGATTGTGCATCATCGACATCTTTTTAATCAACACCAACAATTTTGAAGCAGTATCAATAGATAATGATGTCGTAGAATCAAAGCAAACAGTTCATATTCTTGAACAGTAGGAACCTATAGCAATATCATGTGTTCATGACAAGTCATATTCAGTGGCTATAGATCAGAGGATAAATTATTAGGGAAAAGGATTAGGCATTGATAATACCTTCACAACATTGGGCGCAATCTTGACTACAACAAACATCAACATATGGGGCACAAAGAATCCTTATGATGAAAGCACTATCAACACTACAACTGGTCATATCATGAATCGCCATCCACCCATCATCTCATACTAAAATGGGGACCAATGTAGAATGAAAGATTCATATCAAAGCAAGAAGAAGATCATTAAAGAAAATGAAGCAGTAAAGTAAAAAGGACATTTCAAGTACAAATGGATACCAAAGCAAAATAAAGAAAATCATCCCTCCAAAACTCCACTAGTCAAAGAAACTATGGGGAAAAATAAAAAAGGGAAATGTTTCCATCAAAAGCATCCTCAAATACAAAAATAGGTTTCTAAAGAAAGGAACAAAGTATATCCAATGGTTGGTCCTAATTCCACTCAAAGCTCTGTTCCCACCCATTATTGCTCATCTTCCCAAGTTTGGAGAGTCAAAGGTTCCAAATCCATCTACTAATCCATCTCATATTCCTTTATGTATAACATCATACACTCCATTCATGATATCCAATTCTCACATTGACCGTGTGTTGGCAGCTACCCTTCATCATAAGGATTCTAAAGGTACCATATCACAATGTGCACACATAGACACGGTTAATTCTAGTACCGACAAGGCAGATCAAAGTTCTTCAAGGTTTCATCCAAGTGTTCATATCTTAGCAAATCATCTTCTTCAAGCAAGATATCGTTGGCATGTTATGACAATGGCCTCTACATCAATAACACTAGGTGGTTCAACATGAGGTTAAAATTTTCAAAAAAATAAAAAAAATAAAAAAAATGAAGAAAATAATAAAAATAAAAAATCGTCCTCTAGTGAAAACCACTACGGTGGTGCTTTGGGTAAGTACTATGATGAAAAATTGGCAAACAAGCGTCATGAGTAGAATCGAGCATCTATATGATCCTTCTCAGATAGAAGTATCTCATCCTTGTCATGATAAATCCAATGTTCCCTCCATCCATCCAATCTAGCTTTTATCCAGATATTCCAATTTATCTTGACCTTGACAAACATTCAGTGTATATTTTAACTTTACTCATGGTAAAATTTTGACAGGCTCTTCACCATTTTATCTCACGAAGTCCCATAGCCCATATCTAGCATGATAAAACTCTGTTGAAATCTTTGCATATACATTACCCATCTTAGTTTGTGCATAAACTATGAAGTATTGATAGACACTGGGGGCAGGTTCTTGCACTCTTGTTTCCAAATAACTCTAGATCCATGTCTTATATCTCACATCATGACATCAACATCATGATCTAGGTATCATTTACCTCAAAATCTCATCAAAAAATCCCAAAAATATTCATAAAATCTCATCAAATTCCAAAAACACTTGCAAAATCCAAAACCATTCAAAATCACGTACAACTAAAATCCAAAGACATTAAAAAAAGTTGTAAAGTCAAAATCCAAAACATCCAAAACACATCAAAATCCCTAAAAAGGTCAAAACATCGAAAATCCAAAAATAGTACCATGTTGAACTACGTTGTCTTTGAGCTTGAACGTGGGCAAGGCCATCATTGATGTGCCCCCGAGAGACCCTAGGTCAGTCCTTTAGGAGTCTATCATAATAAACTGACAATCCATCAACTATTCATATCTCATTATCAATAAGTCAAGTCAGTCAAACTATGTGGTCTCTATGTGTATAACGTAGGTAAGGTTCATCTTTGATAAGCCCCCGAGGCCCCTAAGATAGTCTTGTAAGTTAGGTTCTTGGTTGAAAAACTTATTAAACACCAAAAAAAATTGAAATACTTAGAAAAAACTCAAAACATTTGAAATTTTGAAAACTCAAAACATTGGAAAACCTTGAAAAAACCCTAAATAGCCTCAAATAATCGAAAACCAAAACATTTGTAGAAATTTCAAAAAGACCAAAAACAGCCTTAGAATATTTTCAAAACACTAAAAGCATTGAAATATTCTAGAAAATCCAAAACAAACTATCCAATTTCGCTTTCACCTATAATAAATCTTCATCCATAATAAATCAAATCGTCATCTTCAAACTTTGGTAAAACAAATAGAAAAAAAGTATCACAAGTCGTAAAGTGAGGACTTGAGTGTCAAAATCTAAAGTTTGGATCATAGATAAATGAGTCAATGGAGTTTGTATCAATGGCTTATCACACACCTAATCCTAATCAAACCTTCTGATAAACTGTCCTAGGATGTATCCTTCTGACAATGGGCATCAACATCATAAATCACCTTACCTATCTTAAATTGGCAAGAGATATAGATAACACTAACTGTTTGTCTTTGATCTTTTCTTATGATTTATCTTATTGACCCATTCTGAGGACCTCTTGATGATGTCTCAATGATTTAGAGAGAAAGGAATGGGGCATCGATCATTATCTTTCATTTGTTGTGCTTGTGGGTATTCTTGTAAAATAATCTTGGCGCATACTTGTTTAGTTGTGTGTAGGGAGGTCGTTTGGAGTAGATTGTTGACTATTGTGTATGATTTGGTCTAATATATTCTAAACTTCTAAACTACATTCCAACGAGGTTTTCGCATGTCAAGGTGTGAACAAAAACTATCCTATCTATTTGCATAGTCAAATTCCATGTCACTAGACGCAACACCATCCTGGTTTTCAATACCATGATGCATCGTGTCTATGTGTTATATCAAACATAAGGAATGAGAGAAAATCCCAATCCCAATATATGAACAAAAACATCCATCTCATCACCATATCTAATAAATTCTCGATGCATCATGGACTTGTTAGACTTTTGGATCAATCTCAAAATCAATGGTTAATCCATCCATCTTATTCTTCTTATTCTTCTATCTTTACTAACATTTCTATCCAAGTATCAAATTTTTGTGATATATTAAGATATACATGAGGCTACCCATGGCTGATGACTATCTATACATCATCATTTTTTTCTACATTAGACATCTGAGCTATCTAGTCCTCTCTAAGTCGAATTGATCCTAAATCTTTATCGAGAGATTGACCCAAAATTTAAAATTTTCTCCCGATCTCTCAAGGGGGCAAGGTACCAACTTATTTCCTTCTGTTGGGGCAATAGTGGGGCATCCAAAATTTACAAAATTTTAATTTTTGATCTGAGCAGTAGCATTAATCCAAAAAAGCATCAGGATTTGAACCAACATAACAGGTACCTCGCTTCAAAGAGAGGCAAAATGTAAACACCTAAAAATGTCCTGAATGATATACACACTTGAATCCAATATACTAACACTATTTCATCCTAAAACCCATCCTCTTTATGCTTAATTGATTAAATTAGCCTAGCTATTTAATTAATTATGTCATTTTTGTCTATTAGCCTGATTAATCTAATTAGGTTAATTCCTACCCCTTTCATGCTAACATTTCATCCTGTTAAATTGGATAAATAAAATTATCTAATTTAATCCCTAAGTCATCTTATTTAATTTAATAACCCTAAGCTATTTGATTAAATATCATATCACATCCCCCTTTTTCATTAAATCATTTATTTAATGAATATCATATAATTCCCCTAATGGCATAATTGAAACTTTATTTAATTATCAAATTATTAATTAAATTTCACTCTCCCACTTGCAATGGAATATTCCTCCTTTTCATATTCCTCCAAAAATGGAATATTCTCATGGAATATTCTTTCCCTCTTCACTGATTTGAAAAAAGGAATATTCTTCCTTGTAACAAACTTTCAACAAACTTCTTGTGCAAGTTTTGAAAGCGTGTTTGTTTGGATGATTGTGAGCCCTTGATTAAATATCATCTTGCATTCTCAATCCTTGATGGGAATCCATGATCCATGCCTCCATCTTCCTTCCATCATAACCATTGATAGATTATTTCAATCTTGACCATCAGTTTCATTTTGCCTATTCTATAAATAGACCTTGCATCTATTGAATAGGGATCCATCTTTTAATAGTAGACTTATGTTGTTAAAATCACTCTCATCTTGCATCCATATTTCATGTTTTAAAAGATTTTTTAGTTTAAATCTTGCATCATTAGCTTAGAGCATCCATTAATGGCTTCCATGGTAACTTAGTTACATCCATTTAGTATATTTTGAAACTAGGGTTTTAATCTTTCGAATCTTGCATACATTTACAATAGTTTTGCATACACTCACATCTATCATCGTGGCATTTATCATGTTAAAATAGCTTTCATCATGTTTTACAACACATATTTCATTAATTTCATCAGTTTTCTTCAATAAAACTTATTGAAACAAGTTCATTATCCAAGGGATTGGGAAAGGGTCGCCATTTCACATCAATGCAACACCACTCCCCCAATAGGATAAGTTTCAATATCTTAGAGTAGATGTTTATCAAGCTTTCATGTTTTAGAATGATTGTTTTAATGGCTTCTCTGTCTTTGTTTACATTGAATGAATTTATTGGATTGATGCTTGGTGGCTTAAATATGCTTTGAATCCTCATGGATCAAGTGTAGTTAACCTATACTATGTCATCGGTCACATAGAATTTTGAAGCTAATAAATCTAAAAGTCAAAGTGGATACATAAAGTTGAAATGGATCCCAAAGAAAATTGGATCAAGTAAATCATCCAATCAAAATCCAAATCCAATAGTCAATGAAACTATAGAGCCACACCAAAAATGTCTTCCATCTATCACAAGTGTCCACCTATTTTAAAATAGTCTTCAACAACAACACACAAAGTGTATAAAATCATTGGTCCCAAAAATACTCAAAATCTCACATCCACACTCCATCGTCCACAATCCCAAGTTTGGAAAATAAAAATACTACATCCAAACTACAAAATAGTTCATCCACATCTCACATCCCCCATCAAAATACAACATTCCACCTAAAATCATATAATCCCAATTCCCACATTCACCATATTCTAGCAGCAACACTTTATCATAAGGACTCTAATGGCACTCTATCATGATGTGCATATTTATATAAGGCCAACCCTAGTATAAACACATCACAATAACATAAATGAGCTATATACAAGTTCCCTTTATCTTGGAAAATCAACTCTTAAAGGTTGGACATTATTGGCACATTATGATAGCAACATCTCCATCAGCACCACCAGATGGTCCTACATAATTGATGATCATTCAAAAAAGAAAAAAAAAGAAAAAAAAGAAAAAAATTAAAGATAAAGATCATCTTTTGGTGAAAACCACTTCAATGGTGCCTTGGGAAATTTTTTGACCCCTTTAACAATGTTGTTTTGGTATTGATGTCAAGAAAGATTGTCATCTTGGTATTTTGATGAAGAGCATGAACTTCATTGGTTTAGCTATTTTATTTGGTGAAAATGAGCTATCATTGTTTTGATGTTGAGGCAGCACCATGAGGTATAGGTATAATGAAGTTCATATTATTGAAATGGACAAAAGCGATGGTTTTTATATTATTAAACCATAATATGTGGAAAGGGAACATTATAATGTTTTCGTTGCAAAAGGCAGTCTCGAAGGTTACATTGGAATAAGCAATAATAAAGTGCTTTGGTTTCGAATGAGGTCTATTTGGTAAAGTTGAAAAATGTTTTTTCATGGGCATATTATTGCATACACATTATAGTGTTTTGTTTGACATTGGAAAAGACACTTGGTCGGGCAGATTATTGCACATGTTTTAATGTTTCACTTATCATTGATTTGGTAATAATGTTTCCCTCATTATGTTGAGAAATTTATCAACGGCATATGCTATTGTTGTTCATCATTGAACATGCTAGGGCACGAGACAGTGATTAGGGTTTGAAGACTTCATGATGGTGAAGTGATAATGCTCATGGTGGTGGTATTGCGATTGCAGAAAATTGGTTTTAGGTAGTAAGACTGTGGTTTCAGTTTCATCAAGAGTGTTAGCTATCATATGGAGTTTCCCGGTAACATCTTTCTTTGAATCCTAGTTTATTTTGACTACATTCTTTGAAATCACAAAGGTTTCGTTTATAAATGTTTTGTGTTTGCAAACCCTAGCTTGAGTATTCTCGACCGATGTTTATGTAAAGCAGTTTATCCTTCACAGCTATCGAGTTTTCTTTTGTGCTTTACTATTTTATGATAGTTGACTTCAGGCTTGGTATTTTGACATGTGCACTATTGTTTCAAAGGTTGCATAAAAAGTCATTACAAGGGTTGTCGACCATATTTCAAGTGGTTTAAACTAGCATTGTTTCAAATGTTTCATGAAATGGCTTTGGACTTTGGTGATAGGTATCTTTGTGGCAGTTATCACCGTATGGTGGTTCATTCAACTATGAGGAAATTTGTATTTTATAAACTATTCTTAGACAATATAGTTTGGTTGGTTGATTATCATGTTGATATCACATAGCCATGTTATATGAATTACATTTACTGTTATAATCATGTTGTAAGCATTTGATGAGGAAGTTAGTAATGAGTAGTAAGAAGGCACTTTAAGTGCAAATTGTAATTGTTTATACATTTAGATTCTTGAGTCGCAAATGAAAATGAGATAATCAATACATGCTTTGTAGTGAAGCAGAGATTAAACTTTGTCTTTTTTTTTTCTAAATCATTTTAATGTGAAATTTTTTTTCCAATGAGGCAATTGCTAACTTTAAAAAAGCCAATGAGGCTATAGAAACATTGAAAATCTAGTTAGGCAATTTTGTAGCCAGTGAGGCATTTTCGTAGCCAGTGAGGCTCTATAATCAGTGGGAATTTATTAAGCCGGTGAGGCATTTTCCCGAGTGGTTTTTTATCCCTACGATGGTTTTCCACTCATGAAAATATTATGTTATGGATCTTTTATGTTATGCCTTTTTTGAGTTCTTCACGTGGTTTAAAGATCTGATATTGGCTTTCACATTTGAGTACATTCTTGAAACTAAACTTTTCATGATTATAAAGAAGTTTTGTGTTTTGAAAAACAATTGAATTTAAAATTGGTTATTGAAACACTAATTCACCCCCCCTCTTAGTGTTTCACGTACTCCAACAAGTGGTATCAGAGCCATACCCTTGCATAATTCTAGCCAACTTAGGGGTTCCTAGTAGTGGAGTACTTGTTATGGCAAAAAGTAAAAGAAACAGAGAAAAAAAATAACCAGCTGAATTTTGAACAACAAACACCATTTAAACCTAGTACAAAAGATGATTTTGTAGTGAAGAGTGTAGACAAAAAAGGAGATCACTTAGTGAGTAATTTTGAACACGATTATGTTGAAGATGAATGTGAATTTGATTTTGAAGGTGAACTTATTTATGCCCTTAATGAGATTGAGAAACTTAGAAAGGAGAATTGGGATCTAAAGTTGCAACTGGCAGAGTCTAGAAGAGTTGAAAAAGTTACCAGTATAAACTTGCAAACCAAAATGGAAGATTGTCAAAAGCTAGAGACTGAAGTGTTGTCTCTAAGAAAAGAACTAGAGGAAATTTATTTATTAAAAGAACACACTTTAAAAGATGAGTTGGTTGTCAATCTGAAATTAGGGATTGAAGAAAACAAGAGGATAGCAGAAATGACAAGGTCTGATTTGGAAGTCAAAACAATTGAATGCCAAAAGCTTGAAGGAGAAATAGTCTCTCTAAGGAAAGATCTTGAGAGTGTTAGGAAGCAGTTAGAAAAGAATCAGAGTTTTGGTGAGAGCTCCAAAAAACTGAATGAGATGTTAAGAAAGTAGAAACATCATAAGGATGTTACTGGTGTGGGTTTTGTAGACGGAAAGAGTTCTGGAGTCAGAAAAACACCAAGAACGAAAATAGACTTAAGTTATCATTTTGCTGCCCCTAAGACTGTTGATAGAAGACAGTTCAAGGACATCAATAGAGGAAGAAGAAGTAGAGCCAACCGGTTCATAGGATCTCCACCTACTTGGCAAGGTCAATCAGTGAGGTACAGTTATTCATTTCCTAGTTATTGTTATTTATGTAATGGTTATGGGCATAAAGAAAGCTATTGTAGAAGAAGGTATAAAAGGAGTCAATATGCATTCTCTGAGAATATGAATGTAACATGTTATAAATTTCATAACCATGGTCATGTTGCAAAGCACTATAGAACTAGGTTTGAGAAACCAGAGAAGAAAGTTTGGAGAAGGAAACATCCCAAGAAGATAAGCATTCAGAAGGTTTGGAGAAGAAAGCAAAAAAAGAAGGATGAGTCTAAGCTTGTGCATATGAAACAAGTGACATCTGTAAGTGCATAATAGGATCTTGAGTTGAGGGGGAGATGCTTTTAGAGGTATTATTCAAACCCCTTAGATAACAATAAAGAGGATGTGTCTCTATTGTAAATTGGTGTTCTTTGGTTCAGAAGTTGTGATAGTCCTTGTTTGATCTTTGAATTCAATATAAAGCTCATACATCTTCATGATAGTGTCAGTGGTTGTGCAAAGGTACATGTTTCTTTGTTACAAGGTGATTGTGTTCATACTATAAATGAATTGCTTCTAAAGATTATTGATGTTTGTCCCTAATGCAACAAAGGTATTTTATGGTTTCTTATTTTGATATGTTACAAAGGATAAAAGGGCAAATCAATCAAAGAGAGTAGGAATCATAAGTCTTAAAGGCTTGAGGGATATATTTTATCCTTGGTTTCAAATATAAGTATTAATATTTGTAGTTGGTCTTCAAGATTGGTATGTCAGTGCTTCCATAGTTTGATGATAGTGCTTCTCCTAAATTCTTTCATTTACAATTTGCAATTAATTTTATTTTGCTTTGATAGTCAAGTAATTGTAGTCATAGATCAAGTGTCAAGGTGGTAAGTGAACAACATGGAATAGTTATTCAACTTACACTTTGCTCTCTTGGCTTCATTAGAATGGGTATGAGTATTCTTGATGTAAGGTAGCTCTTGAAGTGCCCATAATGATAGTGACTCTACTTCAGTTTTCATGCTATATTGTTCAAGATATTTTTATCCTTGTCAAAAGCTTAGCATACATTGTCAGCAGATTATTGGTGTTCATCATGTTTGGTCTAATAATAGTGGAAATTTCTTCCAATGTGTTGCAGTTCTTAATGCTATTGCTTCACAATATTGGTGGCAAAGTGGCAAAAATGTTTTCATGGTTTATGATTTATAGTGTTGCTTTAATGCAAGAATTTATTGATGATGGACTTGAGAAATATAGGGGTAGTAGTGGTATGTGTTTACACCATATCAGATGCACAGTGATATTCTTGTTTGGTTCAAGGTATTTCATGTTTGCAGCAAGGTATTAGCATGAAGACAGGGAAAATGCTACTCAATTTTTTTTGTATTTGTGGTGGTATGCCATAAGGTGATAGTGTGAGATTATTAATATCAATGTTTGGTATATGTCTTGATAGTAGTGATCTAACAGTGATTGGTGCTTGGTCTTGGTTGAACTGTACTTAGATTTCAACTCATTTGTATCCTTTTGTCACTATGGATAGTCATAAATGTGGTTTTCTTGAACTTCTTTTTGTGGACAATCATTTGTGGGCTTGGGACAGTGAATAAAATTATAGTAGCAAATGGAACCTTGGTGAAGTTGCTTGACAGTTGATAATTACTTTGTCAATTGGAAACTAAATATAATGTATTTTTGACACATTTGATGCCATGATTTTGATTGAAATTAAATGGTTTGGTGAGCATTTTGTTTGTAGTGTTATTGGTTCTGGTTTACATTCAGTTGATACTCATAAACTTTAGTTGATATTCATAGTTGGTTTCAGTCTATTCATACTATTTTAGTTCTTTTATTCATTTGTGTTGAATATTCTTGAAAAAAAATTGGCACAATCCCCCAAGCATTGATCAATGACAGTAAAGGTTAAGAGTGGGGAAGATTGGTCATTAATGGAGGAATTAGTAGAACACTACCTGACATCCTAGATCTAATGTTCTTTAATACAATTATGTAATGGTGTTAATATTTGAAAGATTTCATCAATAGTAGAAAGAGTTGGTCCAAGAAGTGGTGGAAAATGTGGACAAATAGCATATGATAGTGAGCATCTAGGTAAGGTTTAGTTCCCCACCCATCTGTACCATAATCATGTGAGCACAACTTTCATCTACCCTCTTTATTCAAAAGAAATTTGTTGATGCATAAGGTCACAAGACAATATTTTCCAAGGAAATTTTCTATGGACCAAACCCGGATGTTGTGACATGCTTAAGAGAATTAATCTCACAAGTTCTAGATTCTATAGTGCTAAAAAAATCATGTTGGCACTCAAATAAGCCATTCAATCCCTCAGAAATTGGTTATGGCAGTCGTGAGATGTTGACAATAGTCATTTCAATTGTGGTTATCCCTAAAAAATTGGTTCAAGATTGTGGGTGTCTATGTATTGTGATTGTGGTCTGTCAGTAGCTCTAAAATTTAGATCATGTTGTCAATCATATGGATTGCCATTCTGGGTATTCATTTAATCTGAATATGGTTATGGAAAAGTCTTGAATCTCGGGCCAATCAATTGCAAGACCGTCGTTATTTTTAGACTTTGCAATTTGGTTATGGTATTGGGAAGTCCTCAATCTGGGGAATTGGGCAAGCTATCAGAATGGGTGAGTTGTCAGAGTGAGTATTCCTCAAAAGTTATGTGTAATTTGTAGACTGCATTGATTACCTTGGATCTATTTTAGGAGACTCTTTTTGTGGGATTCCACATAACCCTTAGGTGGATTATATAGCCACAATGAAGGGTTTTTTGGTGAGCCACAAGAATGCTAAAGGACTAAGCAAGGGTGGATAGTAAAACAGGTCGGTTACCATTATAGTATGTTTTATGTGCTCTTTAGTTTTGATACTTGGGATTTTCTGCACACAATGGACACAAATTTTCTTCAATGCTCCCAGTGACTCTGCTACTCACGAGGTGGCTTTCAGAGACAATGATCTTCTAGCTTGCTTTCTCACTATATTGAATTGTCTTGGGGTACTGTGATATACATGACCTTGTAAATTTTATGAATGGTCTATGAATATGGTATCATTTGATGGTATGGCTTATCTATGCTACAATTTATGCATTTTATACACTATTTACTAATGTTGCCTCTGAAGATCTTGATAGGCTGTAATGTTCTCTTTTTTTATTACATGACTCTTTGCTCGGATAATGGTAACCACATGACAGTGATTTGTTGGAAGGATGCATTAGCAGTGACCTTATGCAAAAGAAAGTTAGTGGAACAATTAAGTGTACTTTGGATGCACGTTGCTTGATACAATTGCATCTTTGCTTGACGATAGTGACACTCTTGTTCGTAATAATAGTTAGTAACTTAATCATGAAATTTGCTATGTTAATGAATCTTGAAGGTATTCTTGATAGGGCGAGTGACTTGCAAACACAGTTTAAGAGGTTTGGGCAGATGGTTTCTTGATGCTTGGTTCTTTCCGACAGGTTCAACTACTAGTAATATCTTGCTTTCACAATTTCACTATTTTCTACAGTGGCTCTTTGTTGATTTTGTACCCCTTTGACCTTTGGCTTGTCTTCAAAAGGGGGAGATGTAACATTCAGCACTTGATTATTACATTCAACATTTGATGTACAATGCAAATCATTTTGCATTCAACATTTGGAGTACGATGCAGATCATTTTGACATATGGATAGTTTGTTGTTTGACATATTGACAGTTTGTTGGTTTAGATTCATTTTGTTGTTTCAAATTCATTGTTGTCATGTTTTTGGTATCTCATGCTATCTATATTTAGGAATTTGACAGGTTTGACATTAATTCCAAAGGGGGAGATTGTTGAACCCTTTGACAAAACTATTTTGGCATTGATGTCAAGATAGATTGTCATCTTGATATCTTGATGAAGAGCATGAACTTCATTGGTTTAGCTATTTTCTTTGGTGACAATGAGCTATCATTGTTTTGATGTTGAGGCAGCACCATGAGGTATAGGTATAATGAAGTTCATATTATTGAAATGGACAAAAACGATGGTGTCTATATTATTAAACCATAATATGTGGAAAGGGAACATTATAATGTTTTTGTTGCAAAAGGAAGCCTTGAAGGTTTCATTACATTGGCATAAGCAATAATAAAGTTCTTTGGTTTCAAATGAGGTCTATTTGGTAAAGTTGACAGATGTTTTGTCACGGGCATATTATTTCATACACATTATAGTGTTTTGTTTGATATTGGAAAAGACACTTGGTTGGGAAGATTATTGCACATGTTTTAATGTTTCACTTATCATTGCTTTGGAAATAATGTTTCCCTCATTATGTTGAGAAATTTCTTGAGGGAATATCCTATTGGTGTTCATCATTGAACATGCTAGGGCATGAGACAGTGATTAGCATTTGAAGACTTCATGATGGTGAAGTGACAATGCTCATGGTGGTGGTATTGCGACTGCAAAGAATTGGTTTCAGGCAGTAAGACTATGGTTTTAGTTTCTTCAAGAGTGTCAGCTATCATATGGAGTTTCTTGATAACATCTTTCTTTGAATCCTAGTTTTTTTTAACTACATTCTTTGAAATCACAAAGGTTTCGTTTATAAATATTTTGTGTTTGCAAACCCTAGCTTGAGTATTCTCGATCGGTGTTTATGTAAAGCAGTTTATCCTTCACAGCTATCAAGTTTTCTTTTGTGCTTTACTACTTTATTATAGTCAACTTCAGGCTTGGTATTTCGACTTGTGTACTATTGTTTCAAAGGTTGCATAAAAAGTCGTTACAAGGGTTGTCGACCATATCTTAGGTGGATTAAACTAGCATTGTTTCAAATGTTTCATGAAATGGCTTTGGACTTTGATGAAAGGTATCTTTGTGGCAGTTATCACATATGGTGGTTCATTCAGTTATTAGGAAATTTGTATTTTATAAACTATTCTTAGACAATATAGTTTGGTTGGTTGATTATCATGTTGATATCACATAGCCATGTTATATGAATTGCATTTACTATTATAATCATGTTGTAAGCATTTGATGAGGAAGTTAGTAATGAGCAGTAAGAAGGTACTTTAAGTGTAGATTGTAATTTTTTATACATTTAGATTCTTGAGTCTCAAATGAAAATGAGATAATCAAGAATTTTTTTGTATTGAAGCAGAGATTAAACTCTTTCTTTTTGTTTTCTGAATCATTTTGATGTGAAAATGTTTTGCCAATGAGGAAATTGTATTTTCCAGTGAGCCAATTGCTAACTTAAAAAAAGCTAGTGAGGTTGTAGCAGCATTGAAAAGCCAATGAGGCATTTTTTGTAGCTAGTGAGGCTCTGTAATCAGTGGGAATTTATTAAGCTTGTGAGGCATTTTCCCAAGTGGTTTTTTTATCCCTATGAGGGTTTTCCACTCATGAAAATACTGTGTTATGGTTCTTTTGTGTTATGCCTTTTTTGAGTTCATGTGGTTTAAAGATTTGATATTGGTTTTCACATTTGAGTACATTCTTGAAACTGAAATTTTTATGATTATAAAGAAGTTCTATGATTTGAAAAACAATTGAATTTAAATTTGGTTATTGAAACACTGGTTCACCCCCCCTCTCAGTGTTTCTCATACTCCAACACAAGTACCATAGTGAAAACTTGTTTATAGGTGCCATATCTAGCAAAAAAAAAAAAAGTAAAGAAAAATAATTCATCCAATAGTGAAAACCATTCTTATGACGCTTTGGGCAAGTACCATGATGAAAACCTATTTGTGGGAGTCATGTATAAAATTGGCTATCTATGTGTACCATTCTAGTTGAGAGCATCTTATCTCATACATCATGCTATTTTATCCTAACACCATTATCCATCCAAAGCATTTCATTTCCGTCCATCTTCCCTATTCACCTTAATCTTGACAAAGCCTAAGGGCATATACTTCAAAACATGCTTTTAGAAAAATATTCACATGGTCATTTCCTTTGACCATATACTATGCCATGTCATACCATCACCTACATAACACTATCCATATGGTTAGCTTAGGTAAAACATATTATCCTATTATGGGATAGTCCTTGGAAGTAAAATCCCTTATCCTATATCTATTTTCATAATGTTTATCCTCCCCATCCTTCACATATCCATCCATCGCACTACTCAATTCATCCACTCATAGTGTCCCATAGATTGCTAGACATTGGGGCAAGTACTTACATCTTGCTTTGGAATAAATCTTGATATATGCCTTCTAGCTCACTTAGTGATCTGGACACCTTCCAAAAATCCAAAAAAATCACATATTCCAAAAATTCCAAAAATTCACATAGTCCAAGAATCCAAAAAATCACATTCCAAGAATAAAAATAAAAAATTCATATATCCATAAAAACAAACTATCGAACATTTTCCACCATCCCATGAATAATTTTTTTCTATCAAACTCTCCTCCATCACCTGCAATCCAAACAAACCCCATCAATCTCATCTTTCCTACACTCCAACGCGATATCAAACCATCTTACACATTTGGTTCCTAACCTTTTTATAAATCTCAATCCACTTTATCCAACCAATCATCATTGGGATGTATCCTTCCCAATAATCATGTTATTCTTATTGTTAACAACATAATTATTGCGTTGTTTTTATCATCAACAATGTTATCACTATCATAAATCAATTGATCCAATCAATCAACTTTATCTTGGATAGTGACAAGATCTTGAGAGATATTTGGAATCCTTACACATTCATATCTCTTCATCATTCATCACAATCATTATCATCACCCTGATCTTTTTACCATTATCATTTTCATCATTATCTTCCATCAATAAACCATATAACATGCTCTTTTATATCCAAAAAATTACACAACACCATCTATCGCATCCATAATAAATCATCCCCACCTAAAATTGACACTATGCATCGAAGAAACAAACTATGCATCAAAGAAAAACATCAAGTTTTCTTGAAAAATCACAGGTCAAGACCACTACTAAAACAACCCACTACCTACATATCGATTGCCTAAATCATTTTTCATCATCACAATCAATGCCTTGATGGATATATCTTTCCTACATTAGGCACAATCTAGGATAACAATTACAAGATCTTTGGAAAGAGATATCATGGATGTGATATGTTTTTTCAATCAATCTTTTCTTTTTGATTTATCTTTTTTTCTCCTTCCAACATTTAGTTCAAGCCACCTTGATCTTTCAATATCTTGGTGTCTCTAGAGGAGCACAAAATGGGGCATATTCATTGATTTTGTATGTTGTGTTTGTGAGATGTTCTTATAATATGACCATGGTGAATACTTTCCTTGTGTGTTTCATGATAGCTTCTTGCATAACACCCTTTGTATATTAGGCTTTTCATACCTTTTGGTCACTAGGACTATCATGCTCTTTAAAGTATAATTCTCTCACACATTCAAACAAGGTTTTTGTATGTCTGGTATGAATAAGGATAATCCTATTTGTTTGTAGAGTCAAAGCTCATGCAATAGATATGACGCCACCCTGGTTCTTCATACCTTGGTCCATAGTCTCCATTTGCTATATAAAAATAAAGATTTCTCTTTACATTTTTTTAATATAACCAAAAGCAAAATAAAATTCACTTTTCCATCCCAAGGTGAACCCACAAAATTGGTTTACAATTTTTTTGAGGAAGGAAAAATGAATTTTTTAAGTTTGAGAAATTTTAGGGGGTTTTCTCAAACTAAGGAACTTTTAGGGTTCACTCGAACCCCCTAGTTCGAGTGAACACCCCTTGCGTATGCTCAAACCCTAGAATGTAGATTATTTTTAATTAAAAAATGAGGTTCAAGCGAATGTGGGTTCCCTCAAACCCCCAAATTATGGTTTTTTTTAAGAAATCTTTTTATTGTCATTTTTGACAATGTCATTTTCACTTCACTATAAGCAGTAAATGAACCCTTAAACCCCCTAGGCCTCCGACATTGCAAGGTTGATGAACTCACCACCCTGAGCCATAAGCATCGCCCTCTAGTGTAACCAACAACTTCCAAGTTGGTTCTCCTACTCTGCATCAAGTTTTTTTTGGTTAATGCTTCCACATTTTGCATACATGTCTCAAAATGGAAGCTTTTGAATAGGGTGTCGACATAAATTGCATTTACTTGAAAGTTTCTAAACTATATTTTCAACAAATCCATTTTGTGCATATCTTTCAATCATGGAATTCGATGAGAATGTATACACTTTTCTCCTTGAGGTGGTACCATTGTGATCTGTTTGGAAAAATGCCTCAAAGAAATGTGGTCTCACGGAATGTTTTGATAACAGGGATATACACACACTTCCTGCACCCAAAATGGGAGTTCGCCTCAAGAAAAAACACACATTAAGCACACCAAAAGGTATTTGTTTAAACATTCTAGTTGTAGACAAAAAATAATGGATGCGAAAAGGAGACTCTTGGCATCAAAAGGACTTCCTTAATCCACTAGGTAAAAAGATCTAGACTTAAATGATTTCCATTAACTAAATACTACATGAAAGAAAGGATTCTACTGTAAAATTTCTTCAGGTCTATTCACATTCTTTCCCACAATAAAAGTATGTGCACATTAACTGTATTGTTGACTACTACAACTATAAAGTCAACTAAAAAAATCCTTCCATTATCTACTAGATACTCATTGCATTCCTTCCTCATAGTTCTTACACTTGGAAATATTGGAAATATCTATTCAAACAAAAGGAAAAGTTATATTCGATAGAAAGGAGATATTACAATAGCAGGTTAGCTCCAAGCCCATAATAGGTTCTTGGAGTTAAGTACAAGACTATGCAAAGCTAGAGTACCTAGAAGAAAACCAAAGGACAAGTGAATAATTAGTATGTCTACATATGAGAAGTAGCAATACAAACTAGGAGTTTTAGTAAATAGTAATCAGTACAATAGAGTGCTCACCACAAAAACCAACATTTCAGCTCCACGATCATGGTAGGTTCTTGGAGTTAAGTACAAGACTATATAGAGAAAAAGTTGCTAGTAGAAAACCAAAAGATGTGAATAATTAGTCCATTTACTAAAGAGTAAGTAGAAGTACAAACTAGGATGAGAAAAGTAAACAATAATCAGTAAGCTAGGGTACTCACCATAAAAACCAAAGATGACATCCTTGCACATTGCTAGTAAAATAGGTGCTTCAAAAAGATAAGACTGGAGAACAGATTGCAGATTCTCATGGGAATGAGTGAGACACAAGGTCCCCCAAGCCAATTGTTGGTTCTTTTTCTAGACCTGTGGATCAACATATTTGGGTAGTTTACATTTATTTGTAGACAATATTGTGGTGAGCACCCTAGCTTACTGATTAAATAAGACCCTATAGAGTATAACATGTTAAAATAGATCTCAATTAAAAAGGAAAATACATGCACACATGTAAAAATAAAATTATAATGTATTAATGCTTTGGCACCACTTTCAGGGGGGAATCATCCAATAGAATAAAAAATCCAAATATAATATATTCAAGATTCTTTACACTTACTAGATCATTATAGTTCACATAGAGTCTAAGTAAAGTCAACTACTACTAGGTACTTATACATATCAGATAAATACTTTTAATCTAATTTAGTAGATTGAGTACTTGGATTTCAAGACATATGTTCCCAAGTCAATAATAACTACTAACATAAATTACATATATTAGAATGAGGGTTCTTAAAATTGCTTCCTCCATAAAAAATATTTATCCTCAAAGCTTGACATGTGTAAACTTGGATAGAATGTTGGAGATATCCCACCTTGTATCTTTAGGTTTCATTCCTTTCCATTGTACCAAACCTCCTTAATGGCACAATTATAATGTTACTTTGCATGCACTTATATTTAAGTTCACATTTAGTTCCAAAAAAATGGACCCCTCCTCACCTAGTATATGAATTTTTGTTGAAACTAGTGTGGATTGACCAATAACTCTCTTAAGGCATCACACATGAAAGTTTTGTATTTGATAAAATTCCTATCTAAATTTGATATGCCTTTTGATTTTATGAAGTTTGAATATAGTTTTGTTGAACATAGATAATCACACTTTGCATATGTTAGCTTGAAACTTCTATGAGAAATGTGAAACATATTTTATTAAATAGTTCACTGGACCTAATCTCTAATCTATATGTGCTTTCAAATCTTGCTAAAAGCACTTGTTGGCCCTTGTGATTTACTCATGGATCATATATTTAAGATCATTTTATATATTTAAATGTATAGTTAGAAGTTTCTACATTTTGGTGAAATGAGTTTGTGCATTACTTTGAATTATGTAAATTTAAAGATTTATTAATATTTCAAATTAATTTACTTGTTTCACAAGCAATTTAGTAATGTCTAGAATTTACATTATTCATTGCACACATGCACTTGAGAACTATTATCTAGATATCTAGTGAATGCAATACATTCTATATCATGTGCACTTATAAATTTAGTTGTTTTAAATTTAAATTGAACATGTACATGTTCCATGTTATTTATATTCTCTAGATCTAGATATATTAAAGAAAGAAGGTCTCATTGCTCCTTTAGGTACACATCATGGCAAATGTACCTATTCCACCTTCGCCTACACTATTTGCAAGTACTAATAGTGAGACTAAGAGATTGAGAGATTCATTAACTGATGGTACAAACACAGGCATATATGTGGACACTTGCATGTCTATATTACATAGCCTAGAACAAATTAGAGATAAACTTGAGGATACTGGTGCATTTTCCCCTGAGAGTAGTTGTTATTCTTTCCCACATGCAGGAAGAAGTATGTGGTGAGGTTCCCTTTTCTCAAATAAAAGATGTTGTGACCAAAGATATGATTAAAACCAATGTTTTCCATTCTATCAAAATAAAGCTAAGGTGAGGGCATACCAAGTCACCAAATGTGTGGATACAGTTATGGCCACTTTGATCTACCCGTGATTTCTTGCAGCACATGGTAAATATCCAAACAATGACCAACTTTTGTTATATTTTGTTCAATAGTTGTATGTTGAGGTTCATTTGGGCCTCAAAGTCAACTACCTGGACATTCCACCATATGTTGGTCAGGGGTGTGGCAGGATTGCCTATAGGGACATCTATTGTCAAGCATGTTGACTAGCCTTGGTGTTTAGGGTATTGGTTGGTGAGAGGTCTCATGCTCTCACCCCAGCTCTGCCCCCCTTAATGGATCAAGTTTTCATTGCTCCCCAAAAGGAAGCAATTGATAGTGTAGGTGATATTGTAGCTGCAACCACTAGGATATCTATTGATCGTGTGGGTCAATATTTGATGTCTAGATGTTCACAATCCACACCATTTGTAGCACAACATGGTAGCATTGATCCTTTTACAGCAGTGGGCATCCCTGCACCCACATAGCTGGACAAACTTACAGGAGAGATGGCATGCAGGACTTTGTAGTGTTTGGCTATGGACCTCTTGGAGGCATATGCCTTCATTGCATCAGACCATGGGATCTCTATAGACCAGGTCAGAGGTTGTTTAGGTGCA
This sequence comes from Sequoia sempervirens, assembly GCA_007258455.2. Classification (NCBI taxonomy): domain Eukaryota; kingdom Viridiplantae; phylum Streptophyta; class Pinopsida; order Cupressales; family Cupressaceae; genus Sequoia; species Sequoia sempervirens. The sequence continues at coordinate 768,455,256 of VDFB02000003.1, forward strand.
AGAGTTCATTCACATCTAGGATCCCATTATTCTCATCACTCTCAGCCCAGTACCGGTGCACATCAAGATCCACCTACAGATCATTCGATTATTGCATAAGCTATTGATCCTTCAGTTGACCTGGAGATGGTGCAACTTCTATGGGTTTTGTGGAGATGTTGACCGGTCCAGATTTGTCATCGTCGATGCCATCTCAGCTGGTTAGTCCCCTTCACTCATCATTTTTGGCATGACATGCGATGGCTCAGAGGGATGTAGATCTTGATGCGTCGACTGAGTAGACATCTTGTTTGGTTGATTTGGTGGAGGCAACCATTCAAGAGGGCTCAAATCATCCAATGCCACCTGATGTGCAAGTACATGTGTATCTATATATATGTGTGCATGCGCATGTTTAATTAATTTTTTAAAAAAATTATTTAAATTTTAGTTTTATCTATTCATAATATATGTATATTTTAGATGGACATACACCATGTTACTCCTATCTTGGGGTTGGATCGTGTACATCAGCATGATTCAGTGGATTATACTGCTGCCAATGGACATGTGATTTTTAATTTTTTATATACATATATGTGTATATACATTTATATATATCTAGATAGTTATTTAAAAATACATGTACATTCTTAAATAACTTTCATTATATATATATTAAATATGTATTTAACACATTGTGTAAAATTTTATCTCCAGGGCTCGGGACATCCATCAAAGCAAGATTCTCATTTAGAGGGCCGTTCAACTAGGAGTCGACATGACTATTAGGTTGCACTAGATCTATGAGGTGTTGAACATTATATATGATAGGCTGCATTTGATGATCTCTAGTACATGTTTGTTAGGTTGTTGATACAGTATTACCTACATTTGATGATCTCTAGTACATTTGTTAGGTTGTTGATACATTATTACCTACATTTGATGATCTCTAGTACATTTGTTAGGTTGTTGATACATCATTACCTACATTTGATAATCTCTAGTACATTTTCATATATGATATACATACATGTGTTTGAGCTTAAAAATATTCATTTGCTTATGTTTATATGTTTATTTTCATTCAATCGATGTGCATGTACCTCTTTGCTTTTAATTTTTATGTTTATGTCCATCTATCTACATGTACATGTGTTTGATTATGTTTAAATGTTTATGTTAATCTACATGTGTACATGTACATGTTTACACTCAAGAGTGTTTATACATTATATCTAGATTTAGAGAACTCATGCTCAAGTATTTATGATTTATATATGTTGAACATGTTAAATGCACATTAAATACATTATGTACGTACACAAATGTAGTTCTACACATGTACACATACATGTAATGTTATAAAATTTGAATAAAAGTCATATACAAAACTACGTATTGTCTAATCTAAGCATAAGAATAATCTAGTTTGAAAAGAATAAATTTAAGTATTGAATCCTTGCACAGGATAGAAAGAGGGAAAAGATTAAGAGAGTGTACAATTTTTTTAGGAAAACAACATAATTCATACTTCATAATACAAAATACTAGGCATGAATACTTCATAATTCAATTAGCAAGAAATAATGGTAGAAGCAAAAGATTGGAAAAAGAACAAAGTAAAATAAGGCATAAGATAGTTAAGGATAAGATAAAGAGATCCAATAAAGTAATCAAATTAGGTGGAAGGATAATCCCTAGAAAGTAAATAAATAAATCAAATACACACTTAAACTCTACAATGACGGTTACAAATGGGAATACACTCCCTATATGTTTGGTTAATACACCAAGGATTCAAATGGTTTAATGTATTTGTCGAGTGGAATATCATTAGAATATAGTAAGTTAAAATATTCTCTAAACATAATAAGACATGGATGAGATAAGAGTTAAATAGTAAGATGAGGCCCTAATCATACAAGAGAATAATTATTTGGTAAAATGATATGAATAATGATTTAAAAGTGGTTTATAGTTTATATGAATCACAATCATAGAAATAGATTCTAAAGGTACCCCATCAAAATTACTACAAGTAGTACAAGCCCTAATATGTATCCCATCAAAAGTACTACAAGCCCTAATATGTACCCCATCAAAAGTAATACAAGTAAAAGAACTAGATTCTAAAGGTTCTATTTAATTTCTATAAAGGATATTAATCATCTTTTTACCTTTAAATAGATAGTCATATTAAATAGATATACACTTTTTAATTGTTGTAGTGCACATTATGTGTAACATAAAATTAATCATTGAATTCAATTCAATTTATAATAACTTTTCTATCTATATGTGTACCTTTAAAGCCACAAGGAAATTAAATATGTAACATCAATTTAAGTTCATGTAAGCATGGGATCTATGGTTCAAAATTATACATAGATCTATATAGATCTACAAGTGCATATGAGTTTACATGCAAGCTCAAAAAAAGTGAGAGATGATGCTATAAGTGGAGTTGAACATTCAAATGAAATCAAAGATTCTTGAACTTAAGAATTCTATGGAAAAAATATACATAATTGGAAATAAACTCAATTTAAGGAAATGGAAAAATGAATTTTCAAATTTTGTATTAAATATATCTATAAACTTTTCAATTGTTGACATAGTGCACATTATACATATAAAATTAAGCATCATTCAAATCAATTTAAATAACTTATGTACCAATGTGTTTTAACCACTAATTTGTGAACTTCCATGGAACAAATTGAATTGGAAATAGATGATAAGGAATTTAGGCAAAATGATTTTAAAAAACTTCACTAGGTTTCAAACAAGTATTGCATATGAATTTACATGCAAGCAAAAAAAGTGAGATATGATGCTATAAGTGGAGTTGAACTTTCAAATGAAATCAAAGATTCTTGAACTTAAGAATTTCATGGAACAAATATGTAATTGAAAATATCTACTCAATTTAAGGAAATGGCAAAATAAATTTTCAAATTTTGTATTAAATAGATACAAAATTTTCAATTGTTGTAGTGCAGATGTTATGTATAAAATTAAGCATTGAATTCAAATAAATTTATAATAGTTTTTGTCTATATATGTACCTAAAGCCACAAGGAAATTAAATATGTAACATCAATTTAAGTTCATGCACACACTTCAAGTTTCTAAGGAATTTAAGTTCATGCAATTGAAATAGATGATAAGGAATTTAGGCAAAATGAGTTTAAAAAACTTCACTAGATTGAACAAGTATTGCATATGAGTTTACATGAAAGAAAAAAAAAAGTGAGAGATGATGCTATAAGTGGAGTTGAACTTTCAAATGAAATCAAAGATTCTTGAACAAGTAAGAATTCCATGGAATAAATATGTAATTGGAAATAGACTCAATTTAAGGACCAATGTGTTTCAACCACTAATTTGTGTCCAACCAAATTTAAAATACTTGTCATCGACATATATTATAAGTAACTAAAACAATCTAGAGTTCAAACAAGTTACTATAAGTTCTCACTTGAACATGTATACATGTACAAGTGAAGTTGAAAATCATGATATAATCTAACTCAAACGTTTTGGTTCAGCCCACTCTTCAATAACATGTAAATTTTTTTGATGATCATCACTATCTAGTCTCCATTTTTTTCGTCCACGTGCATGTGGAACTGCATGAAGATGTAGGGCAGTAGCAATTACTAGGTGACTATATTGATATACCTTGTTATCAGGTTGATATTCAATAAAATGAATCCCATGTTGAACAATTTTGACTTGTTTGAGATATATCCCTTGCACTAAAACGAAACCTACATGGTAAACAACATGAACCTGAGGTAAGACATGTGCATGTAGAACATTTTAACTCAAGGTTTGTACAATATATTTAATGTTTTTAAGGCAATGTACATTTACACAATGCATATATAATTTTAAATTCAAACTCACCAATGGGAAACAACATTCCATCACTTGTTTAAGGTTTTGTTAGCTTATTCCTCTCTTCTATGCAACGCAGTAAATAATAGCTAACACCTTCTATGTTTCTAGGCTCTGCTATGACTGCAAAAACTTCTCATGTACACTAAATTTACACATGGAAAATTTTAAAAAAAAATAGAATTGTCTAGACTTTAAAGATCATTAAATTTATATAATAAATTATTGAAAACTTACACATGTACCCTTTCTAACCAATCCTGAAATATGGTCATAATCAATTGAAATCAAAGGAATGTCTTAAAATCTTTCATCCTCACTTTCGTCGTATGTGTCTAAAATGAATAGTGGCACCAAATTCCATCTACTAACATATCCAAGTTCTTGGTTGTTGCATGTATCATAGTTTCCCAAATTGCACTCAATGCAGAAACAAGAGTAATCCCTCGTGTATAATGTCCATCCAGGGTGATTATTTGTACTCCTAAACAATGCAAAGATCTTGTTTTTTCTACCCTCTTGCATCCATGCATCGATCTTTTGTTCACACCTAGATACGTGTAAAAACAAACTTATGTGAACAAACATATATATATAAATTAAATAAATAAATTCTCTATGTGGAATGTTTTGATTCGTTCCTGAAGATGTGTCAACCTCATTTGATGCAAAGTGTTTCTTACACCATTCAACAAGATCATGTGCATTGCCTATACAATCTCCCAAATAACTCATTTGATGCTTTCTTAGAGCACGTTTGATGCAAGCTCCTATGTCATCATGCTCACCCTTTCCATGCCCATTCTTAAAGAAACTCCAAACAAGTGGTATTTTGTAATTTTTATGATATCTACATGGTGCATAAAATGATCATGATGATTTGAATTGTGCCACACATCTATTTGACAATACAAAATTCTTTTCTATTTTTACACCCCTACTTCTCAAATTCTCAAAAAAAATTGTAAAGAAATGTTGTACAAAAATTGTGTCATGCTCTTTATCATCACTAATATAAAAGTGATATTCTTTCTTAATGACTCTTTGTTCATATGTATTCTCAACACCATCCAATTCTGATTTTGCATGTCGATAACACACATGAACCATAATAGTGATCTACTTTGAAAAGTAATATTCTGATTGAATCTCTTTTTAATGTACAAAAGAGTAATTTTCTGCAAATTCAACTATTGATAGAACTTTTCCAAGTGGGAAAGTATCTCTTAATGTTTGAAATTTTTGTGTTTGCCACTTAGCAAAAAATTCATGCTATATGTATGGTTGTATCAATTTTTGAACATCTTCCGTAAAATTTCCAATAGGTATCTCCTCTTCTACATAGTTTAACCTTGTGGATTTTTTCCAAAAAATTGTTTGAAACTTTACATACTTGTAACTCTTGCAATTTACTATCTTTGTTAGGTCAATATCTTCGTTTCTTGAAGGAAATTTAGCCAAATTTCCATAGGTTTCACAAAATCTTTTTATGTAGTTTATTTGAGGTCCATTTGCATTATCATATAACATGGATTTTATGAACAAACTTACCTATTTAGGAGATGCATTTTGAAAACCATAACTTTGTTCTCTCATCTTTCGAAACACCTGATAGTAGAGATCAAATTTAATATGATAATGACAACAATAAGTTTCAAAAACCTTGTTTATCTTCACATAATATGGCTTTAACCTTTCAAAAATTGTTTGCCCAATCTTTATATGAGGATACTTATTACAAAATTTCATATACATCTCAAGTTATGTTATGTCTAGTCAATGTTTTATATGATTTTCATAAATATTGGACCAATCTTGTGTCTCATAACATCTCTACTATTTGATGATGGATGGGTCTGATAATTCCAAAAACTTGAGATCAAGTTCCTAACAACATCTCCAATCATGTCAGAATGGGGAGCTCTACACATAATTTCCAAATTTCCTTCTGAACTATCATCCAAAACCTTTCTCTTTTTCTCATATTTTATTAGTGTGGTTCTACTATAACCAATTTTAGTCGAAAGTACAAACATTTTTCTTTTTCTTGATATTTCTTGATTTAAAATAGATGTCAACATCACCCTTCTTGCAATGGCTTTATCCACTGATTGAGATCCTCTCCCAATGGAATCTAAACCTTTTTTAACATTTTCAACAAGTCTCATGTGTTTCCTCTTATTCGATGTCAAATGTACACCCAACAATTGTAATGGCTCTTTTAACTCATTATGAAGAAGTAAACTTGATAACAATTGAGCTTTTTCAAGTGTTCCAAGATGATTGAAATGATCATTGATTATTTCCTTTACATATTTAGTCATTGACCTCCTACTAGTATTTCTAGGTTGGCTGGCATAACATTTCAATTTCTCCATATCCATTTCAAGTAAATGATCTAAACTTTTATAAGAAATTTGTTTCCTCACCTTTTTAGCTAGATTTATATGCTCATCCATACCAATAGAAGGAAGTGATCCTGACCCCTCTCCAACATGCATTGTTTGAACTTGGGCCTCCTCCCTATCTTCAACCATGTGTTCTTTAGCCTTGTTTGATACAATATCTAAATTTGGCTCGACTTCTGCTTGAGAACTTCTGCTTGTTGACCCCTTTCTAAATGTCACAAATATTGCAAAGAAAGTGAAAGATGATGCTATATAAGTGGAGTTGAACATATGAAATCAAAGATTCTTGAACTTAAGGTTTCCATGGAACAAATGCAATTGGAAATAGATGATAAGGAATTTAGGCTTGAAATGAGTTTAAAACTTCACTAGGTCAAGAACAAGTATTGCATATGAGTTTACATGTGCAAGCCAAAAAAGTGAGAGATGGTGCTATAAGTGGAGTAGAACTTAAATCAAGTGAAATCAAAGATTCTTGAACTTAATAATTCCATGGAACAAATACAATTGGAAATAAATCTTTAATTTAAGGAAATGATAAAATGAATTTTCAAAGTCACTAGGTTTTGTAAATTGGATACATGAATTTACATGCAAGCAAAGAAAGTGAGAGATGATGAGATATAAGTGGAGTCAAGAACAAATGAAATCAAATATTCTTGAACTTAATAATTCCATGGAACAAATACAATTGGAAATAGATGATAAGGAATTTAGGAAAAATTCAAAACTTCACTAGGTTGAACACAAGTGTATTGCATATGAGTTTACATGTGCAAGAAAAAAGAGTGAGACTTGATGCTATAAGTGGAGTATAACTTTCAAATGAAATAAATCTTGATTCTTGAACTTAAGAATTCCATGGAACAAATACAATTGGAAATAGATTCAATTTAAGGAAATGGAAAAATGAATTTTCAAAGTCACTAGATTTTGTAAATTGCATATGAATTTACTTGCAAGCAAAGAAAGTGAGAAGTGACGAGCTATTTAAGTGGAGTTGAACAAATGAAATCAAGATTCTTGAACTTAATAATTCCATGGAACAAATGCAATTGGAAATAGATGACAAGGAATTTAGGCAAAATGAGTTTAAAAAATTTCACTAGGTTGAACAAGTATTGCATATAAGTTTACATACATGCAAGCAAAAAAAGTGAGATCTATGATTCTATAAGTGGAGTTGAGTTCAAATGAAATTAAAGATTCTTGAACTTAAGAATTACATGGAACAAATACAATTGGAAATAGATTCAATTTAAGGATATCGCAAAATGAATTTTCAAAGTCACTAGGTTTTGTAAATTGCATATGAATTTATATGCAAGCAAAGAAAGTGAGAGATGATGAGCTATTTAAGTGGAGTTTAAAAAATGAAATCAAAGATTCTTGAACTTAATAATTCCATGGAGAAAATTCAATTGCAAATAGATGATAAGGAATTTAGGAAAAATGAGTTTAAAACTTCACTAGGTAGAACAAGTATTGCATAGGAGTTTACATGCAAGCAAAGAAAGTGAGAGATGATGTTATAAGTTGAATTTAAATTTCAAATGAAATCAAAGATTCTTGAACTTAAGAATTCCATGAAACAAATACAATTGGAAATAGATTCAATTTAAGGAAATGGCAAAATAAATTTTCAGAGTCACTAGGTTTTGTAAATTGCATATGAATTTACATGCAAGCAAAGAAAGTGAGTGATGATGAGCTATTTAAGTGGAGTTGAACAAATGAAATCAAATATTCTTGAACTTAAGAATTCCATGGAACAAATGCAATTGGAAATAGATGATAAGGAATTTAGGGAAAATGAGTTTAAAACTTTACTAGGTAGAATAAGTATTGCATAAGAGTTTACATGCAAGCAAAGAAAGTGAGAGATGATGCTATAAGTGGAGTTGGACTTTCAAATGAAATAAAAGATTCTTAAACTTAAGAATTCCATGGAACAAATGCACAATTGGAAATAGATTATAAGGAATTTAGGTAAAATGAGTTTAAAACTTCACTAGGTAGAACAAGTATTGCATAAGAGTTTACATGCAAGCAAAGAAAGTGAGAGATGATGCTATAAGTCGAGTTGAACTTTCAAATGAAATCAAAGATTCTTGAACTTGAGAATTCCATGGAACAAATGCAATTGGGAATAGATGATAAGGAATTTAGGAAAAATGAGTTTAAAACTTCACTAGGTAGAACAAGTATTGTATAAGAGTTTATATGCAAGCAAAAAAGTGAGAGATGATGCTATAAATGGAGTTGAACTTTCAAATGAAATCAGAGACTCTTGAACTTAAGAATTCCATAGAACAAATGCATAATTGGAAATAGATGATAAGGAATTTAGGAAAAATTAGTTTAAAACTTCACTAGGTAGAACAAGTATTCCATAAGAGTTTAAATGCAAGAAAAGAAAGTGAGAGATGATGATATAAGTAGAGTTGAACTTTCAAATGAAATCAAAGTTTATTGAACTTAAGAATTCCATGGAACAAATGCAATTGGAAATAGATGATAAGGAATATTTTAGGCAAAATTAGTTTAAAACTTCACTAGGTAGAACAAGTATTGCATAAAAGTTTACATGCAAGCAAAAAAAGTGAGAGATGATGTTATAAGTGGAGTTGAACTTTCAAATGAAATCAAAGATTCTTGAACTTAAGAATTCCATGGGACAAATACAATTGGAAATATATGATAAGGAATTTAGGAAAAATGAGTTTAAAACTTCACTAGGTAGAACAAGTATTGCATAAGAGTTTGCATGCAAGAAAAAAAAGTGAGAGATGATGCTATAAGTGGAGTTGAACTTTCAAAAGAAATAAAAGATTCTTGAACTTAAGAATTTCATGGAACAAATGCAATCGGAAATAGATGATAAGGAATTTAGGAAAAATGAGTTTAAAACTTCACAAGGTAGAACAAGTATTGCATAAGAGTTTACATACAAGCAAAAAAAGTGAGAGATGATGCTATAAGTGGAGTTGAAATTTCAAATGAAATCAAAGATTCTTGAACTTAAGAATTCCATGGAACAAATGCAATTGGAAATAGATGATAAGGAATTTAGGCAAAATGAGTTTAAAACTTCACTAGGTAGAACAAGTATTGCATAAGAGTTTACATGCAAGCAAAAAAAGTGAGAGATGGTGCTATAAGTGGAGTTGAAATTTCAAATGAAATCAAAGATTCTTGAACTTAAGAATTCCATGGAACAAATGGGAAATAGATGATAAGGAATTTAGGAAAAATGAGTTTAAAACTTCACTAGGTAGAACAAGTATTGCATAAGAGTTTACATGCAAGCAAAAAAAGTGAGAGATGGTGCTATAAGTGGAGTTGAAGAAATCAAAGATTCTTGAACTGTGGAACAAATACAATTGGAAATAGATTCAATTTAAGGAAATGAAAAAATGAATTTTTAAAGTCACTAGGTTTTGTATTGCATATGAATTTACATGTGCAAGAAAAGAAAGTGAGAGATGATGAGCTCTATAAGTGGAGTTGAACAAATGTTCAATCAAAGATTAGAACTTGAACTTAAGAATTCCATGGAACAAATGCAATTGGAAATATACATGATAAGGAATTTAGGCAAAATGAGTTTAAAACTTCACTAGGTTGAACAAGTATTGCATATTAGTTTACATACATGCAAGCAAAAAAAGTGAGATCTATGATTCTATAAGTGGAGTTGAGTTAAAATGAAATCAAAGATTCTTGAACTCAATAATTCCATGGAAAAAATACAATTGGAAATGGATTCAATTTAAGGAAATGGAAAAATTAATTTTCAAAGTCAAGTGCTAGGTTGTGTATTGCATATGAATTTACATGCAAACAAAGAAAGTGAGAGATCTGATGAGCTCTACAAGTGGAGTTGAACAAATGGCTATCAAAGATTGGGAATATCTATTCAATTTAAGGAAATGGAAAAATGAATTTTCAAATGACCACTAGGTTTCAACTGTTGCATGTATATGAATTTATATGCAAGCAACTTAGAAAGTGAGATACATGATGAGCTATAAGTGGAGTTGAATGTAAATGAAATCAAAGATTCTTGAACTTAAGAATTTGATGGAACAAGTGCAATGATGATAATGACCTTATGACCATTTAAGGATATGATATGCAACATGAGACCAAATGAGATTATGACTACTAAGATTAAAAGGTATGCCAAATGAAACTAAGGGTATGAACCTTTGGACCTAGAAAAAAGGATGCCAACCAATGTTGTTCTTTTTAACCAATGAAGTGAAAATGCAATTGGTTGTTGCTATTTTTAAACCAACATGAGTGAAAATGCAAGGTTGTTCTTTTTAAGCTCCAATGAGTGAAAATGCAAGGTTTTTCTTTCTAAACCAATGAGTGAAAATTTGCAAGTTGTTCTTTTTAAACCAATGAGTGAAAATTCAAGGTGGTTGTTCTTTTTAAACCAATGAGTGAAAATGCAAGGTTGTTCTTTTTAAACCAATGAGTGAAAATGCAAGTTGTTCTTTTTAAACTAGTGAGTGAAAATGCAAGTTGTTCTTTTTAAACCAATGAGTGAAAATGCAAGGTTGTTCTTTTTAAACCAATGAGTGGCAATGCAAGGTTGTTTTTTTTAAACCAATGAGTGGAAATGCAAGGTTGTTGTTCTTTTTAAACCAATGAACTAGAAAATGAAAGTTGATTTCATGTGCACTTTTAGATCTTCAATCACTTCCTAAAAATCCATATATAGAATCACTTGTAAATTAAAAAAACTTTACTAAGTGATATGGAGAGTTTAAAGGGAATTGTACAAGTGATTCAATCAAATCCCCTTGTGGGTAATTACAATATAAAGATCCACATTGTTTTAATAGGAAAATGGTTTATGTAAGCCTAGGGTAGGGAAATAATTTGAAACAATTTAATAGACAAAATAAAAACCATGATCAGAAAAGATAAACCCATATAAATATATAATAATTAGTATTAACTTCCAAGTTATCTAACATGGTTTTCATAATTGGAAATAGATTTATAAGAAAAACAATGACGTGTTAATAAAGGTCTTAAACACACACACAAGAGAGAGAGAGAGAGAGAGAGAAGAAATAAGCATGTACCTTGTTTCTTTCTATGATAATTTGCCAAGTTTTGCCCGCACCTCTTTTTTTTTTGTTCTTTTGAATAATTTAGTTGAGCCTTATTTTTTTCTTTTTTCTTGTTCTCCCATTTTCTTCATCAAATAAAAGATGACTCAAGACAAATCCTCTACCAAAAGTAAATTCTCCAAAAAATTTCTTGATTGATAAAAATGCAAAGTTGTCTTCTCCAAAATTTTCCTTGATTGATAAAAATGCAAAGTTGTCTTCTCCAATATTTTCCTTGATTGATAAAAATGCAAAGTTCTCTTCTCAAAAATCTTCCCTCCTTGATAAAAATGCAAAAATCTCTTCTCCAAAATTTGCTCTCCTTGATAGAAATGCGAATTAATCTTGTAATGATATGGAAAAATTAAAAAATAAGCTTGTATTTATATGCATATGAAATTAAAAGTAAAAATAAAAATACATTCGTCGGCCAAGGGTTCGAGCAGACATTGGCGAAGGGTTCACTCTAACCACCCTAACCAAATTTTTTTAATATTATTTCAAAGGGGTTTGAGCGAACACCCATTCGCTTGAACCCCCATTTGAGCGAATGGGTCAAGGGGGGTTCAAGTGAAGGGGGGTTCGATCAAACCCCCCTTTTTCCCCCTTCTCCCCCTCTTCTACCAAATTTCCACAAAAAAATTCCTTTCAAAGCTTGGGTTGAGGATGAAAATGGAGGAAACTTCAGAGACCAAACTGGATGACGATAGTCCTCGAAATGAGCTATCCATTGAATATAATTTTAATATATTTTAGTTTTATTATGTATTTTTTTTAGTTTAATTAAACATAGGTTTTTCACTGAAAATCAAGCTCTTTGTTCTGCACATGTGGAAAAATAGTAGATTATCAAAAAAAAATCTAAAAAATATGTTCGGGCTAGGTATTGATGTCCTTGATCCAGTAAAAAAAATGAATTTCGATACATACAAAAAAAGTTATGTTGTTTACGGTCTGCCTATGTCTAAATTGTATTTGGTTTGACTTCAAAACTTGATTAAGAAATGTGTGAGGGTGAAAATCATAGATGCAAACAAGAGAAATGCAATTGAAATTAGAATCTAATCTAAGATCAAGAACACTAATCTAAGATCTAATCCTACACTTATGAAACGAAACTAAGCTATTATTGAATTCAAGAAACAAGATCACAATATGAAAGCATACATGAATTCATGAAAAGGAAAAGTGTTACCATCTTGTATCAGAGTGTGTTCGCCTGATGTTGGATTGTTTGTATCATTGTGAAGCCTCCACAGTTCGTGTATGAAGATTTGATGTGATGTATTGGTTGGTTGATCAAAGAAATGATTAACAATGGTGGTTGTGAATGTCGGCAGTACTTCGTTGTGCAAATGATGTTGACTCTTCGATCCCGTTTTTCTGAGGAAAGAGGTTTGTTATATAGAGAATGTGATTCAAAATGGACGGTCAAGATTAAACAATGTCGAATCAAGATCGATGGTTGAGAGGTGTTGAGAGGATTTAGACAAGAGTAATATGTGCAAAGTAGATGGTGGTTGTGAATGTCAGCAGTACTTCATTTTTTATCAAAGAAATGATTAACAATGGTGGTTGTGAATGTTGGCAGTACTTCATTGTGCAAATGATGTTGAATCTTCGATCCCATTTTTGTGAGGAAAGAGATTTGTTATATAGAGAATGTGATTCGAAACGGACGGTCAAGATTAAACAATGTTGAATCAAGATCGATGGTTGAGAGGTGTTGAGAGGATTTAGACATGAGTAATATGTGAAAAGTAGATTGCACAATTTTTGTGATTGAAGAAATATATTGAATGATCAATGGGATTGAAGAATAGATTGATCAATCAGGAATTGATTGATCAGTTAGGGAATCGTAATTTGCTCAATCAGAAATAGATTGATCAGTTAGGATTAGATTGAGAAATCAGGGGATCGTAATTTACTCAATCAGGAAAGTGGTTGAAAAAGATTAATTAATTGATTTAATTCATTTATTCATTTTGGAGTTGAACGTGCAAATCATGTTTGACTTTTGCAGATAAAGTTGCATTAGTTTGATTTGATTTTTGATGATAATTTGAATAGTTTGATTTATTCAAATTTTTGGAGGGAAAGTGTTGTAATTAAATTATTATGATTTAATAATTCAATTAACTTTAGGGGAATAAGGTGATGTAGTGATGTAATTAAATATTTGGTGTTATTTAACTAATCTGGACAAAATAAAGTGAGATTAGGACTTTATTAACTAAATGTAATTTATTTAATTGGTCAAAATGATAAAATATGAATTAATTAAATAATATCGTTTTATTCAATTAATGGCAGAAATAAGATTTTCAGGACTTCATTAAATAAATGGAATTTATTTAATTCATCGAAAATGATGAAAAAAGTGAATTAATTAAATAATGTTGTTTTATTCAATTAATAGGGGAAATTAGGGTTTCAGATGATTTTGATGTGAAATGCAGTGATGTTTGATGATAATGATGTTGATGATGTGAGAATGTTGTTTAGGGTGTGTGATAGGTGTCAGGTCAATTTTACATGTCTACATTTCGCCCCTCTTTGAGACAAAGTACTAGTTGCTTTGTTTCAAAGATTTTGATGTTTAAGATCATTTTTTTTCAAAACCATTATGCCCCATCGTGCCTTGACATTCGGTGGAATGATGGTAGGACTCTGTGCTACCCCCTCAGAGGTTGGCTAAAAATTTCAATTTTGAGGTCAAGCTCACAACACTGTTCTATTTCAGCTCAAATGTGTTTAGGATGAAAAATTAGGTCTATAGGTCCCTTGTTGCTTGTTCCGATGTTCCTGGTGTTCCCAAGAGATCCTAATTTGAACGTAGGAAGGTTCCCTAACTAAAAATTAGGGTTTCCTAGGTGAAATTAGGGTTTTCTTGAGGGTTAATATAGGTAATTAGGGTTTTAATTGTCTCACTTTTTTTTTATCGTATAGCTAATTCTTGTCTCTAGATTTCTCATTCTATCATTTGTCAAGGAGCAATGCCTAGGATTCAAGGAGCCCCACATCATTTGGACCTGGTTCGAGAGTTTGGATAGCTCACAGGCATCAGTGGCCTAGTATGTACCCTCTTACTTCTCATTTTCATCTTGTCATGTTCTCACAATTTGTGTACAAAGTTCTCTAAGTCAATAGTGAGGTTTTAGGAGTTTATGTGCTTTTGCATCATTTTCAACACATTTTCTATTTTAGGAAGCTCGCACTTGCTCTAAACCAATGCACTTGCTTTAGACCTACGCCTTTGAATTATACCTTCACTTTTGTTTTGTGCTTTTGCTCTAAAACTGTGTTTTTGATTGCTCGGGGACTATTTCTACGCATTCTCTTTAAACCTGCACACTTGACAAATGTCCTCGCTTTTGATATCTTCGCCCTTGACCTAAACCAGTGCACTTGACTTAAACTAGCACACTTGTCAGTGAATTCACCACTTTTTCTAAATGTTGCTTGCTTTTGTCTGTTTGGAACCTTAAGTCTTGTTTTTCATCATTTTTGTGTTGTTTTGTCTATTCAGAGTGAAACCCTAACATCATGGGTTAAAATGATTGTAGGTGGTCCGTAAAACCACTACAGCCGAGGGAGAGACGACCTCAGGATCTATTTGATCTGATTGCTCATTTTGATGTTTTAGACTGAGATTTCCTAGATGCAGTCAGGTTTCGTCATATTTTCTACATGCCTCCCATTTGATCTCACACTGTGATGATGATTGTGCTCATGGAGCGATGGCATTCAGAGACGTCTTCATTTCATTTACCTATAGGAGATGCCACCATTACACTCAAGGATTTTTAGAGGATTCTCGACATTCTTATCCATGGAAAGCTCCCGACATACCATGTTCAATGAGGTACCTATGCCATGCAGCGTGTGTTGGGTGTCAGACACTTGGAGGTTCGACAGTTTGAGATTGATTTTTCTGAGTTCATTGGCAGTGCAGACCCCGTTTCCCTTGTTCTTCGTGGTTTGATTTTGGGACTAGTTGTTCCTAATAGGAGAGGTTGTCAGTTCCTTGTTGGATGGGGTATTTTGCATTGAGGGTATGTTTGAGCATGGGACCAAATATACATGGGGTTCGCGTCTTCTCACCCACCTCTATAGAGATATGCATGAGGTTGTATACCGAGGCAGGAAATCTATTTTTGTAGGTGTTTCTCTTTTGCATATTTTGGCCTAGGAGCACATTGCAGTTGCTCGGTCGGATGGTATTTAGGTAGTACTTTAATTATACCTTTGTTAATATTATCTCCTAGAGAGCCTCTATTGATGGCTTCAATGTGTACTTGTAGCAGGTCTTCACTCACCCACTCAATATTTTTCTTAAAGAATTCTACAAGAAGGCCATCAGCCCCTGAGATTTATCATTAATGAGTACCTAAACTACCTTTACAATTTCTTCTCTTGATACTTCTTTTCTTAACACTTCTGCACTTTCTTTAGAGATATTTTTTGGGATTATCTTTTTGCATAAATTTCTAGCATTATGACTTTGTATATTTTCTCCTTCAAAAGTAAAAATATCTTTGTAAAATCAATAGAAATGGTTTTTCATTTCATTTGGGTCACTTAACAAAGTGTTATCTCCCCAAACTAATCCTAATTTTTCTTTTTCATTATTTTCTTTAACGAATCTAAAGAAGGACTTTGTACCTTTGTCTCCATAATTTAACCAATTCATTTTTTTCTCTTATTCTTAATCCTTTGGTTTTGTTAGCTTGCAACCTTCTTAAAGAGTTTTTATTGGAGATTAGTTCCTCATTCTTAGGGTCTCTCTAAAGTTTAGATTCTAGTTTGAATAAATTTTCTTGGAGCATTTTCATTCCTCATGTTATCTATGGATTTTTCTTACCTATAGTATGGAAAATAATTGTCCATCCTTTAGCATTTTTATTCCATCTCTTTATGGTTGGTTTGTCTTTTAACATCCATTTATTAATTTCTTTAAGAGTAAATATAGCCTAATTGCAATCCTCGTCATTCAATAATTTGGTATTTAGAATGAATTTTCATCTTTTGTACATATTTTAGGCCTTTCCTTTGCTATTATGATCTTCATATTGATAGGTTGGTGATCAAACAAAGTGCAAGGGTATACCCTTACTCTATCTTTTCCCTCTGTTTTACAAAAAACTAAAGAAATCCCTATTAACATAGTACCTGCCTAGCCTACAGTAGATTCTCCTATTAACTTTCTATGAATTACACCATGAGAACCAAATATTTCTACTTTCTTTTTTAAATCCTTCAAGAGGATCAAAGAGTTTGAGTTTGCTTTTTCAATCTAAACCAAAAGTAATTATCATTCCATTTCCATTCCATGCCAATACCACTAGATTTGTCTCCACTCTTCTCAATCATATTGAAGTCCCCCTACAATCCAAGGAATATCTTGAAGATTGTACATCCACTTCCAAAGCTCAATCATGTCTCTATATTCATTTGGATGACTCTTTCCATATGAATTTTACATTGGTTTCAAGAGTAAATTTTATAGCCTTTACCTCTTGTAATAATACAACATCCTTGGACATGTTCCAATTTAGATAACTCCTAACTATATATTTCCTTTTTGGGGATTCAAGTCCCCTTACATTCCAACTAGTGCATAGTTAAAGATCATTAGATTCCCTTATTTATGATTCATCCTTACTTTTTCTAAATCTATCAAAGCATTTAGGAATCTTAATTTTCTTATCCTTCCTCTTTGGGTAAGGTTCCCCTTCATCTTTTCTAATATGTCTTCTTTTTTCAATTTTTTAAACCCACTCATTTCCTCAAGTGAGATCCTTCTCTTCTATTGGTGTGTTGTTCTCACTAGTTAGAGAAGGGGCATCTGACTCAAGAAGCACCAACCTCTGTGTTTTCTCATTTTTCTAAATACCTTATATTCCTTATTGGATCCTCCTTTTTATGCCATATACTCACCTCAACTCATTTAGAGTCACTCTTATTGCTTTTGTCCAAGATTAGGATTGGACAAGTAAAGCATAGTGGGAATATTCACCACTTTAATTTTTGCATTGTCCTCTAATTTGTACCACTCTTCTTTGTCAAAACTTTTACACTTTGTTGAAGCACCTAGGAGCAATTGCACACCAAAATAAACCTTCACGAAAAGAGAGAAGCAATAGGAGAAGCTAGTTTTTTTGTTTCTGGATTCGATTGTGTTCTAATTTTTTCATAACGTTTCGGATCACACTCTGTGATCCAACATTTTCTCATCCTTTTTCAGCTCTCCATCCTGATGATGGATCACGGAGTGTGATCCGAAACGTTATGAAAAAATTAGAACACAATCGAATCCAGAAACAAAAAAACTAATTTCATATGGATTGTGGAAATATTATTGCATTAATAGGAGAAGTTATTTCACCAGGAGTGAAAAGAATGCATTGAGACGTGATGAAATACATAATGTACAAAGTGCCTTATAAAGGCATGAAAATATGTGACGGGTGCACAACTACCCAGCATGGGAAAAAACCACACGAATAACCAATATAATATTAAGCCTAAGTAAACTTAAGAAGGTGAATAATATTCACACTAACACACTCCCTTGCTCATTCTTGTCTCTGAATAGTCCTCGAGCAACTTTATTTTTCTTAGGGTTAGTCTTAGGAAACGATAGCAACATGGGGCTAGTATGATCTAGATTCAAATTGTGCATGTTTGAAATCTTATGAAATTTTTACCATTTTCCAACTTTTGGCTTTAAAATTTTGTTCAAAATATTTTATTCTTTTTCAATATTCTTTATTTTCTCATTCCCTACTTTTTATTTGTTCCTAGAAGTATGATTCTCCTAATTAGAGAGCTTCTCTATGTCCTTTGAGTATTCCTCTATATTATTCAAATTAGTCTTTTTAATACTATTTTTTTGTGCAATCCTCTACTTAATTTTTTCCATTACTAACTCAGGGATTTTTTGTTTGTCTTGATTTAATAGTAGACCCATCTAAAAGATTGGATTTATGAAATACTTGGGGGGGAGGGTCATTCATAGGGATTAAAAACTCAATCCCATATTTAGTATAAACTCCCTCTACTGTCTAGTTTTTAGTCTTATAAATAACATCATTGGTTTCACTACTCGGGTCATTATGACGATCCTCTGCTACTTCTTTCACTATATATTCACATGTGTTTTCTTTAGTAGAGGATATTCCAAATTTTTCATTAGGTCTTAATACATTCTCTTCTAAGTTGGTTTTGCAAACCACTACTTTGGATGAATATGTTATTTCATTATTATCCTTTTGAACACTCTCCCTCCCATTTATATTGCTGCTAGGATTAGGGTTTTTAAAAACTAAGGTTGAGCTTTGTCTCTCCCAATTTACCCTTAACAATAAGGCAATTCCTTCTCACATGCCCTTCTTTTCTACATAGAAAGCAAGCATTAAGAATTCCTAGAGTCTCAATCTTGCGGGATAAATGGTTTCAATTTCTATTTCTTCAAGAATATCCACCCCTGGACATAGTGAAAATAGTACTCTTACATCCATGTGTAATAGGGTCACTTTGGTTTCTTCCACCCTCATCACATTCCCTATTGGAGAAAGCATTTATGGTAGAAAGGCCCAAAGTTGGGGAGGAATGTTTTTTATGGTGACCCATCTAGGGTAGGAAAGTGCCAAAATCTCCTCACTCAACACCTCCAAAGACCAAGAGATTGCTCGAAACATGGAGTTGCCTATATTCCAAAATTCCTTGAAACATTTTTTTATTGCATCAATCGATTCTTGCAAAAAATCAAAAACAAACCCCTTTGTATCATTCTACATAATGAAAGATAGATTCTAAAGTTTTTATTCCAAACATTTTTAAGCCATTCATCCATATATTTCCTAGCAAGAAGCTTATTACACTCTAAGGCAACGAGAAATACAACCACACTTTTTAATCTACTTTCCTCCCTACCTAAAGTAATTACCATATTAGGATTTAGCACTACAACAAGTTTTTTAGGCTCTACTAGTTAGAAAGAACTTACCTTCTCTTCTACACTCTTGTTGTACCCCATAACACTTGCCATTCTCCAAATCCATGAACTTTGTGAAATATGGTACCCTCTCTCTATTTTCGCCTACTATAATGTCCCTAAAGGAATAATCCTTTACTATGTTGCTACCATTATTGACACTCGCCACTTTCATTTAATTGAGGGGGTCACCCGACACTAGATCACCTTCCCCCATTAAGCACTTCATACCTTACACACCCACTATACTGCAACATTAAATGTGAGACACACAGGGAAAATTTTCAAAATTGCAAGGTGGGAAAAGTAATATACTTTCAAAAACCTATAAACTTTACTAAACAAGAAAGAAACAAGCATGAACATGAGGAATGGAACTAGTACAAAAAAGAGAGTGATTGAGGATAAAATTCAAACCCTTATTGGCAATATGCTATTATGTACCAGCTTGCAGAACCCTCCCCAATTTGTGGATGATTTTGCAGGCTCAAATCCTAATTAGATAATTTTAATTATTTAATTAACTATTTTATTCCTCCAAAACTAAATAATTTATTTATTTTATTTAGTTTGACTTTGTGCATTCCTCTAAAAATAAATAAAATCATTATTTTATTTATTTTCTAAATATATCATTCTATTTTTATTCCTCCAACTCTAAATTTAGTGATTTGATTGAAAAGCATCCTCAGTTCACTCTCACTCACTTCCACTTCATCCTCTCATGCAATCAATCCTTTGATTTATATAGTCACTTAACTCCTTATAACAATCCCTTATCTTGACACATGTTGTGTGCATGTTCTTCATAATCTCTTAAAAATTCTCATTCAATGATCTCATCTCACATCCTACACCATTGAACTAATATATTTAAAAGTTACAAAACACCCATCATTTAGCCTTTTAATCCCTTCATGAAATTTACATCTAAACAACTCAATTGTACATTGTTTTTGTTAACAAGGTTATGCTAAGGTATTTGAGCAATCTACATACTATTCAAATTGGCATAATTTATATTTTATAATGGAGAAAGGTTGAGAAATCCCAATCAATTGTGACGAAGGACTAATCAATTACGTTGATGTGCAAGAAATTCTTGCAAAAACATATTACAAAACCCTAGGAGAATAATAAATTCAATGTTCAAGGGTTAGAAGCAAGTAAATTATAGTCATATATTTTTAGAAAAATAATAAACAAAGACCAATAAATATAGTAATGACCCAACAAAACTAAATCCTTGTAAAACAAACAAATTGCTCTATCAATCAAATGCGGTAAAAACAAAATCAACTACGAAAAATCTTGAATTGATTGCAATGGATCATCCCATTTCTTAAAAAGAAAAATTCAGAATCAAATGTGTTTTACGTAGAATCAATTGTCGTGAAAGGTCAATCAATTATGTAATTCTATCTTATAACTACTAAAAACATAAAATTTCTCATAAAATTATTAAAAATCAAGGATGTGGGTCCCATCGGGCATGCCAAAATGTGGATCAGTAAATGAATTGTGAATAAACAAACTAGGAACAATAAGAAACCCAATCACAATAAAATTAAATCACTCAATGAAGCATAAGGAAATTGCATAAATAATGAATCAAACTTGCAATAATAACATCGTGCAATCACCTTTCTTAGCTCCAATATTCTTTAAATACACCTTGAAAAATGGTAGTGTAGTTGCTCTTAGAATTTTGCACAAAGCACTTAGAATAATAATGATCACAAAAGTATAAATATTTTTGGAGGACCCAATGAGATGGATGAAGGCTATATTTATAGATTTTTATTGATATTGATCAACAACTAAGATTGAATAGATAGATCAATGGATGATAATTATTGAGAGGAATTGATTGATAGATCTGAGGAGTTAACTGATTACATGATTTGAGTGAGTTAACTATATGGAGCAATGAAGTGATTGATTGATTAGAGAAGTAAGAGTGACTATAAGTTAGACTAAATAGATTAGATGGAAGACTGATACAATTGAAGAATGAACTAGAAGTGGGTGTGAGTTAATTGATGAGGTGGAAAGTGAATGAAGAATTAATAAAATAATTAAATAAATAAAATATTTAATTTATGTGCACATGGGAAAAATAAATAAATAACAATGTTATTTATCTTTAGAAAAAAATTATGGAGGAATAATTAGCTAATTAAATAATTTAAAATAATTATTTAATTATAATTAAATAATTATAAGTTTTTTAATTATAATCAAATAATTATAAGTTATTTAATTATAATCAAATAATTAATGTGCAAGAGAAGAATAATTAATATGGAGGAAAATGAGAAATTAGTGATTTGATTAAATAATTAAAATTTATTTAATTAAAGTAGAAATGAAGGAAAATTATGAATTTAAACAATTAAATAATTAAAATTATCTAATTATCTAGGATGAAGGGGAAATTATGTTAATGTTAGAAGAAGAATTGATGAGAAATGATGACAGGATGTGTTAGTCATTTTTAGATGTCTACAAGACTCCCCCAATTAGATGAGAGAAACCCATGTGTAGGGTTAAGAGAGATGTGAACGCTCCTTGAAAAAATATACATTTCTTGGTTTTTTTTTTGGCGTGAGTGCTTTATGATTTTTCATGAGATTATAGGTTGGAGATGATGTGTTGAGTTGTTTATGAAAATATACATTTTTTGGCAAATAATTTTTGGCATGAGTGTCTTATGATTTTTTATGATATTATATGTTAAAGATATTGTGTTGAATTGTTTGTAAAAATATACATTTCTTGGTGAAGACATTTTTGCATGAGTTCCTTATGAGTTTTCATGATATTATATGTTGGAGATTTTGTGTTGAGTTTCTTATGTTATTGGATATGAGAGGAGACTTGAAAATATATACGAAGAATGTTTAATGTTGATACTTGATTGAGTTGTTCTATTTATATTCACTTTTCTCTATTTGGACAGAGTCCCCTCATCTCCCCCTATTTCTATGAATTTTTCAAGATTCATGTGTTTTTTAAGCCTTGGGTGTTGTTTAGTTATGATTGTATTTATTTATTACATGTTGTGGAACTTGGTTTCTTAGAGGATTTCCTAGCTTAGGGTGGGCTTGAGAGCAAGCCCTATGGTTGAAAGGTGAAAAAACTTGTATTAGTCTAGTTCTAAAGACTTATTTTGCAATTTTGTTGAAGATTAAAGATAAGGCATCATCATGTGAAAGGAGACCATTTATTATTTTAAAAATCTCTCTTGGAACCAATAGACTATTGTAAACTCTCATTGTGATAATGTGAATTATTTTCATATCTATGCATGTTGACACTCTAGATCTTGTTTAGAAAATAACTTGTTGAAAATGAAAAAGTAAATGATCATTTAATATAAATGCATTCATTGTTATAAGAAAAAGGAAATTTACTACAAATACAAAAATTTATTTTATATATTAAAAATAAAATAAAACAATATAATTGTTAATACACATCATTTAAATATATGAATATTATGTTATTCTTTCTCCTGTCATTTAAAGATTTTACTTATAAGTATTTAATTAGAGGTCTCAATATAAATATGTATACAATTGTAATTTATTTTATGTCGAAGATTTTACTATCATGTATTTTAAATCTTTTTGAACTTTTAAAACATTGATTCAATACACGTGTTTAGTTTGCGATTAAATTTCATTTATATTTAGCTAGATTCATTTTGTACTTTATTGATAATTTTAAATTGATAATTGGGTATGTGTTGCAACTTCCTTTCAATTTAACTTTGATGATATTATGACAAATGTATGCTTAGTCAATTATTCACATGTATTCATTTAATAATTCTAGTATGATTAGGTACTTAATTTAATGGTTTAACTTAGTTTGTGTTATGGAGGCATGAACAAATAAGCTTCACACAAGAAACCAAAGGGGGTAATACTCATGAGGGTTTTCCCTTAAGATGTTATGAGAGGTGACACCCCCCTCTAATTAGTTTTACATCACCTTTATAGGATGAACAAAAATAGGTTTCACATCATCTACTCACTTCAAATTATTCCCCCTCATATAGTTTGGTGTGCTCTTTGTTTTTTTAATAAAATTTAGAACCTATATATTATATTGATTATAAATAGATATTACATAAGTATGCCAATAAGAACAAAAATTGGCTGATATAGTTCGAATTACATCATCAAGATTATATGCCTAAGAAGTACAACAACGTGTTTATTTACTTGAGATCTAACAACCAAACAATCAACAATATACAAAATAACATTCATCACCCACTATTATTCCATATGAAAAACCTCAACTAAATTCACACCTTGTTGTTCTTGGAATTCAACCTCCACATGAGCAATTAGAGGAGACTGAGAATTGGAGGCTACTGCAATATTGGGGTGACGCTCATGAGCTAGAAGAAAGGCTACAACATGATATTTTTATTTGAAGTTTGCAATCATATCCCCCCTAATTCATTTGTGTTTTGGTTGCGAACCCTATTCATGTATCTGATATTACTCATTTCAAATGAGTGTTTGGTTGTATCATAAATACATACATAAGCTCGTTTGTGCAGCAAGAAATGCTTAGGGAGTAGCCCCCCACGTATCCCTAAACTTTCTAGAAGTCATAAGCTTGGACAGTTTTGAGGAGTGTATTGTTTGCTATGAATATGTAATTTACAACCTCATTTGCAATGTGTTGAACAAATGTAAAGCATTACAACAAATCCAACAAATTTGAAATAAACATAAAAAGGATTTGTGAAGAAAAAAGTAATCTTTGTGCTTGTGGATGAAGAATTTCCTCACCTATGACACATTTTATGCACTGAAGCACACTTGGGCATTGAAGCTTGGAAACTTGTTCCATCTTAGCCCGACCAATGCAACCTGAGAATGGGATTTCCCAATTTTGGATTGGAAATGATGCTTTATAGTTCCTTGGGTAGTATTCCATTTGATAATTAATGTTAATGACAAAACCTTTGTTGTTGTTGCTATCAAATCCTTTATTGTCGATGTCGAAGACTTTACTATGATTATTGTGGAAGCCATTACTACCGCTACAGAGGAAGCCTATGAAAAGAAACCCTTTGTAGCCCACCACTCTTGAAGCCTACGTAGAGGAACCCTTGTAGACCCACCACCCTTGATGCCAAGAACTTACCAGAAGAGACCTAAAATTCTTGGCACCAAATTCATAGAGAATTATCATAAGCACTGAGCATAATGTGATTAATTTCTTCCCTTTTACCATTGAGTTTTCATGCTTGGCAACAAATGAGTGCACATAACATGTCTTAGATTGATTACCTTTGTCATTTTAATTTAACATGATTTGTATTAGCACGAGTATTAACATAGGGCATTGTTTGTAATAAATCCTCACGATGATTATACCTTAAGGTTGGAGCATTGTCTTTATAAACTATAATATGTTTTGTACCCCTACAAAATAATGTAAGCATGTGAATAAAAATAAATTTATTATGTTGCATATAGGTCGATGTCAATACAATGAAACCCTCCTTGCTCTAGGTGGCATAAGTTTCCCAAACTTATCGACCCACACTAAGGCCTTCATGACTAAGGCCTTCGTTGTGTTGCACATACAATGATATTGAGTGCATCTGATGCACTATTGTGTGAAGTGTGGTGAATGTATATTAGAGTTGCTTATTTAAAAAAATTGTTGACATTTATGTCCACATGTAAGTATGGACATGTTAATTTGTATAATTTTATGTAACTATGTATCCTTTGAGTGTCTAAAAAATACTTAATTTATATGTTGGTTGCTTGATTTTACTTTGAATATATTCTCATAGTAGCTCACATACAATTCAAAGTGCTAGAAAAATATAATGGTGAGAATTTAATACCTAAGCTCTTTTCAAGTCAAGCTTTGGGTCTATATTAACTAGATTTTTATGCATTAACTAGTGTGTAAAATGATATTTTTTGTATGGAACTTGACAAATAGCTTTATCTTAGCCTATTCCCATCACCACCCATCCCCAATATTAGGATCCAATCTTCATATCTAGTTGTATATCACTCGGGTTCCTTTTTGTGGGTGAAGAATTGATCTAGATCTTTTTTTTATCATGGTCATATATATGAACCACAAACCTTTGAAATTGAATTTCTCAATTAAAGCCCATGTTTCCCTCCCTCACTAGCCATTATGAATTAACTCAATTCTAACTTATTTTAAACTGCATGTTAGGATGGTGTATTTAAAGATTAGCCCTAATTCAAAATAATCACTTAAAATTAAGAGAATAATTTATTAATCCCATTAATTACAAAGGGATAAAAATAATTACATCAACATTGCATCATCTTCATAGGAGATTATTGCACATTTGTTTTTTATTCTTTATATTGTTTCATTACTATTGAATTGATCTATTCAGGGGTCTAATTGATGAAACCATAAACCTCAAAATGTAGTAGATTCCCTAAAGGTGTTTTATAAACAATACATGTTTCTTATTAGATTCAAAGTGCATACATAAAGATAAACATGTTTTAGACATCAAAATCTTGGAAGATTAGATCTATGAATCACAAGTTCAGTTCCACACACAACATAAGGCTTGTATTTACAAAGACCACCTTTGCACTCACATACTCACAATAGTGAACCAACATAATACATAGTCAAAATCTCAAATTAATAATAGTCATCTAACATATCTTAAGTTTATAATATCTTTTTTTTTATCAATAAACATAGCACTATGGGGCCACAACTAGTATATTGATATGATAATAGCAAATTTACATTTGTCTTGCCTTGGAGGGGCATTTTGCATGTTTATCTATAGAGGATCCAAGTAAGCCAAGGCTCTTACTTAGTTTCAGGATTACATACAAAATGATTACTTAACATGATGGCCTTATACACCTATACATTTATATCTATACAAGTCGGGATAAAAAATGACCCTATTCAACATGTAAGGTATTAACTAGATAAACAAAAAAACTAGAGGCCCTATTATGGATTGCCCTCACTAGATCCTAAGTGACACCTTCTAATGTTTCTTTACCCTTTGAATCTTTAGCCCAAGCAAAGGACCAATTTTCAACCTTCATTCTTGTGATGCTAGTGACCTTCAAGAAATTTATACCCTATTTTTCCCTCGCACGCCATACAAAATTGTCCACCCCAATAAATTGATTAAAAAGGGATTTAATCCTCATAATTACAACAGGAGTCTTCAAACAGTGATGAGGTGCGTGTCGAGCCAAGAAGGTGTAGAGATTTCCAAAGAATGTTAATGGAATACTATCCTTAGAATTACAGAGTTGCCATATCTGTGAACAACTGGGAGCTGCCTTTCATGGAGACCCTCAAGGATGCATAGATTCATTTAATTTTCAAGGGGCATTGCACTCAATTTATGAAATCCATCAAAAGGTTATAGGAGTTGAAATACTCAAGCCAAAGGCAAGGATTCTACTATTTCCTTCTCATATTTTATCTATATTCATCTCAAATCTGCTTGATTTTCTCTAGTGTTTTCGGTCAGTAGAGCACATCATGGACAAAGTTGTTAAGGGTGTATATTTACCAGATGATATTTTGTTAAAGGCATGTCAAAATTATGATTTGTGGAAGGGGCAGGGATATGTAGGAGGTATGTTTCCTCGTCGTTTTCTATTGCATATAAATGTTTTTTTTACTATCTATCATGCAATTAAGAAGCCCTTGGAGATGCATAATTCAAACCATTTGCAGACAATGTTAAATAGATATGCAAGGGAGGTTAATTTTGAGTTAGCAGAAAATATAAGAACCAGGGTAAATGCAATTATGGTGTTGCTCACACATGACCATAATCCCCCAATATTGGCTCAACCAATGGATGTGGATGCAGATAGTGTTTCCCCTCGCTGTCCTAATGCTATGGGTTTCAATTTGAATGCTCTGCCACTAGTACATTCTGATGTGGGGAATTTATATGAACATTAGGATGAAAATGATGTTCAAGTAGACCAGATGGAGGAATGAAGTTTACTCCTTCAAAATTTGCATATGGAATTTTTCTCATTTTTGTCTACTCTAAATTCTTAGATAATGTAATGAAATGATTGAATTGGCCTTGTTTTGTTTTTTGCTTAGCCCAAAATTATATTGTAAACTCTAGGTTTGTGGGTAAAATCTTGACATCCTCGTATACTTTATATTACTAGAGGAATCAGGGGATAATATATGGGCTTATGAGCCATGAATCTAAAAATATTGTACATATTTACTATTAATTATAATATATATAGGCCTATGGCCTTTTATCAAAAAAATAAAAAATCTAGAACTTTAATCTTGACCATATCCTGTTGTTGGGTTGCAAGCCAATTAAAATAATTGCTCTACCTAGGTAAATTTTCATTCCCCCACAACACTTTACCCTTACTAGTTTTTGCATTAATAATTTCACCACCTCCTTGTCTTCTTTGGAATCCAACAGGATTGCAAGGATCATCGACACTACATCAAATTTTACTTGATACCTTGGAGAAGATTCCACATATATTTCATCCAGAACTAGTTCAATGGCATGCACCATTACATGACTTGGAAAATGATTATGAAATCAAAGGATAGAACAACAAATAACAATGATTCACAATCAAATTCAATACAAGATCACACCAATGAAGCATAAAGTAAATCACCAAAAAAATATATTGCAAACCCGTGTGACCCCTTTGTTGAGCTTCATTGTTCTCCTCTTTGCACTTTGGAGAAAAGTGTAATAGTATTTGCTCTCAATTTTTTGGTAGCACAATAGAATAAGCACTCATAATATGAGTATATTTTCTTTGCAATGATGAGAGAGAGTGAATAGATGATAGGAAGGTTGAATTTATAGATATTTGGTGACATCGATCAATGGTCAAGATCTAAAGAGAGACTGAAAAGACCAATGAATCATAATTGATGAGGAGTTAACTGATCTCTTAATTGTAGCTAATTGATTGTATGGATTAGTTAAGAATATTCATTTGGGAGATAAGTGCGATTGACGGTTAGTAGACAAAATTGATTACTCAATGAACTGAATTGATTGATTAGTGAACTCAAAGTGAGTGGGACTAAAGTGGATTGATTAAGGAGTGGACTGAGAGTAAGTCTCGATCAATTGATGAGGTGGGAATGAATAGGTAATTAATAATTACACGTACAAATGGATAAATGGATAAAATAATTAATTTTATTTAATTATGGGAGAATATATTTTTTTAAGGTAAGTTGTTACCATTCATGGGAGAATAATTAAATAATTAAAAATAATTATTTAATTGGAGAAATAGATGATGGGGGATTTTATTAAATAATATTTATTTAATTAATTAATTGAGGAGAAAATCATAGTTAGTGAACTAATTGAATAATAGAAGTTATTCAATTAACCGTAGAAGAATAAGTGATAATATGAATTAATTAAATAATCCAAAATTATTTAATTAATAGATTAGGAAAAATTAAAGTTTTGAATAATTAAATAATTAAAATTATTTAAATATTGAATATGACATTAGATTAATTAAATAATGGAATAATTTAATTAAGATTGGAAAAATAATTAGTATGATGCAATGTGAGAAATGTTAGGCAATTTTAAGTGTCTACATTTTGCCCCTCTTTGAGACAATGTGTTTTTATGGTGTTGTTTCAAAGTAAGTATAATTTTTTTAGTGATATGCCCAAGTCTCAATCGGTAAATGAAAATGGAGGTGGGATGCCCCCTTGGGAGTTTGACGAAAAAATTATAAAAAACAATTATTTGTAGGCAAACTCTAAAAAATGAATGAATTTGGTGGAGGATATGAGAGAAATAATTAAATTGTTAAAATGGAATGGAGTTATGTGATGGGGATCTAGTGAAGGGGATAGAAATAGGTTAGTGGGATGGAGGGAATGGTAAAATAAGAAGATTACTGTTTGGTAGGAGTATAAAAAGTGGGTGGGTGAGATTTTATCCTCATTTACACTCCTTGCTTTGTGGAAATTGAGTGAGCTCTAGCTCAGTGAGAGTGAATTTGTGGATAGAATGGCAGGAGTTCCTAAGGGTGATCATTGTATAGAGTGGGTGCAAATGGAGGAATGACATGCCAATCGAGGTAGGGTTTCTTGACTTGCTTTATCATTTGCATGATTTAATGCATTAATTAGGGCAAAACTAGGGTTTGGTGCAATTAAGGGTGAAAATGGCATAAATGTGCCATAATGGTGCATTTGTACGACCCTATGATTACACAAATGTTACTAATTATGGTGCATTTCTTGAAAAATGTACAAATATGAGAGATTTTGGCACATTTGAAATGAAATGGCACAAATGCAGGGCAGAATGACTCAATTGATGTGTAGTGGCGCACTTGCTAAGGAAGTGCACATTTGTAAAGGGGTGCAATTTTGCCTAAACTGGCACAATTGTTGCACATTGATAGAAATGTTTAAATGTTAAGTAATGAGTAGGTAGGATGGGAGTCTTAGGTGACTTAAATGATACCTATGTGATAAGGGTACATTTATTTCTAGAAATGGCATAAATATTAGGTTTACCTCGATTGATGCTAGAAATGGTGCTCATTGTAAGGGTTTTAGGAAAATGATAAAAAGTTGGATAACTAAGATGTCATGTTGGGTGTAGGGTGGTCAGGAGGATCTAATGTGTTGTGAGAGACATCCATATGCTATGAGACTAAGGTAGCATATCGGTGGGCATGAGCGAGCCTTCTTAGGGGTAGTGAGATTATTCTATATTACCTATATGTCAGAGATCTGAGCACATAGGGCGATGATGACTGCATTAGCCTAGAGATGGTATAGCGAGCAACACTCCTTTTTGTTACTGATTAGAGAGGTGATGATCACCCTCAAGGACTTGTGGAGGATTCTACAGATCTTGATCCATGGGGAGTGGGTGGTTTGTGATACAGATGGTGGGGAGTTGAAACTTAACTAAGTGTCCATGACAGACAACCTTGGCATAAAGGATTATGAGATCAACTTGAGTTACATGCAGAAACATTTCAATGTGCTACTTGTGTTGTTGGTGATAGTGATTAGCAATGTGTTAGTCCTTGATAAGAGGAGTCATGGATTTATTATTGGATATGAGATAGTGATTGAGCGGATGATTAAAGATGATGTTGTGTATGCATGAGGTCTGTATGTACGACCTACTTTATATCATCACCTTCACCAAGTTGCTTACATGCATGGAATGAGCATAGGGTGTGGAGTGACACTCCATATATGGGCATGAGAGCACATAGCAATCATACAACCGATGACAGATTGATCATGAGCACTTGGATTACCATATGTTTATAGTTATAATCAATCTTTGACACATCGCCAGTTAGGAGATGTTCCTTATTGGTGACGAGTGATGGATGACATGGTTGGTTTCACCTAGATACCTTGGATGTGGTGCAAGGCGTGGTCGATGATGGAGAACATCTTCCATATATTATCAGGAAACCCATTATTTGATTGGGAGGATGACATAGGTTATTGAGCTTTATTTTCCAGATAGGGTTTGCAGACTGTTTGGTGGTCGGTAGGGTGTACTAGCTAGTGAGGCAATATTTTCTTGCATGCTTCTAAAGAGGTTGTGCATTGGGGACTCGTGATTAGTCCAAAGACATTTATTAGTGATTTTGAGGTGTTGGTACTAGTGCGATGGATTTCACAACCAAATATTATTGATGCAAGGATGACACCAAAGTATGATAGATGGTGGGCGAGGGCAAGACCTACACGATTAAAAAAGCCTGCAGGTGGGATGGTGAAGGACAATAGGAAAGAAAGGGTGGAGGAGGAGAGGAGATGATGAGAGGAGCCAAGGAGGAGAGGAAGGTGATTACATCACCAATTTGGTCATGGAGATGATGGAGGGGGTGTTGATGGTGGGAGATGGAGGATGGGTACCCAATACCTAGTAGGTAGTTTTTCCACCACCTCTGGTATAAATAGGTAGCACAATCACAATTAGTAGGAGAGTAGGCAATACACTCACCGCCAGTAGGAGAGGATGCATTAGTTTATGATGGGGATGGTTAGGTTGTAGCTTTGTAGGCCCAAGCGTAGGGATTGCAGGCACAACTAGCGAGTGCACAGGCTTAGGTGCAAGGATTGTAGATATAGTTAGCTAGTATGACTGCGGAGAGGGATGCAACACTTATTCAATTTTAAAGAGCAGAGTAGTCTCTACTTAGGGTTAGATATTTGGCATAGGGTCTACAACTGATATGATCTAAGAGATTACGAGATTAACACTTGAGGTCCTCTATTACAAATCTTTATATGAGGGAGTGGTTCCACCAGAGTGTCGAGCTGCTAGCTTTACACAAAGTAGATATAAGAGATCAAAATCTTAGAGATCAGTGAGGGAGTGATGGGGCCACCACCTCATCCATTACTGCGAGGGAAAAGTGAAGAGCAAGGTTAAAGGGGATCACAACAACGAGGACCACATGGTCGCAACAACTAGCTCCTTCCCATTCTAAGGGAGGGAGTTCCCTATAGACTATGGTGTACTAATTTTGTAGACACATGATGATTTTGGCTCAAGGGCTATTGCATGTTTATGGCTGATTATTTTTCTTTACTTTTTTTTTAATTTTTGAATGATCATCCATTATATGGGACCATTTGGTGGTGTTGATGTAGATGTTGCTTTCATAATGTACCAATAATGTTATGCCTTAAGGAGTTGCTTTTCCAAGATAAGGGAACTTTTGTACAGAACATGGATGTTATTATGATCCGTGTTGATACTAGAGATGATTTTATCTAAATGTGCACATCATGATAAAGTGTCATTAGAGTCCTTATGATAAAGTGTTGCTACCATGACACAGTGAATGTGGGATTTGAAATTTTTAGATTTTAGGCGAGATGTGGAATTTGATGGGAGATGTAAGATGTGGATGAATCATTTGGTAGTTTAGATGTAGGATTTTTTATTTCCCAAACTTGGGATGTGTTGATGTATTTTTTATGCACTTCTTAGCACAAGTAATGCATAGGTGCATCACCTCTCTTGGAAGAAAATCTTCCACAATCAAATTGTAGAACACTATCCCAAGGTATCTAATGTTAGGTCTTGACAATGCTTGGAATATCTCAGTTGATTCTTGTGATTTGTTGGAATCACAAGGCGGACTTACGAATGAGTTACAAAGTGTGGGAAGTTGGGTCTGTAAATGGAGTTCTTAGGATGTGGAAATGGTTGTTCAGTTGCTGCAGGTTCAAACAACAGTCTTGAAATCCTATTTCAACTTTGGATTTGGCTTTACAGTGTGCAATGAACCTTAGCTTAGGTTACTTATTAAAAAAAGGGAAAAGGGTAGGGAAGAGAGGAAGTTCCTAGACTTGAAACTATGAATGAACAATTATCATGGAGGCTGCTACAGTAGACAAACTCCCTAAACTGGGTTTTGCTTGGCCAAGAGGAACCTACAGTTACACAAAACCAGTGCAATCTTCCAAGGACTGTAGATTTTCATATTGCACATGCACATGATGAACATGCAATTGAACTAAGTTGCAACATTGAAATCAAGAAGCTCAAGCTAACTTTACACAACAGTTTGTCATCAACAAGTGCTAAAAGTATGGGCTGAAAGTTCATCAGATACCATAGCAGTAAACACCATCATCACTTCCATTCAAGAAACTAACAACTAAACTAAAAGGGAAGCAAAACCATGCACACATAATGAGAAAACTCAAAAGGAACACCCATAGATCATGCAATGCTACTTTCTATTTTGCAGAATGTTTTACATCAGCTCTCCAACCATTTACAAATGAGGGGGAGACCCCTATTTATAGTTTTCCAAAGCCAAAATGAATGGCTAGGATTGAATTACATTGTGTGGCTCATATTTGATTGTACTAAGGCTTCACCTACCCCTCATTATATAGCAATTAAAAATACATTCCTTGTCTTTTCTCTATTTTGTCCTGTAGTGGCCAGTCACTGTAGAAATTTTGTCTTCTAGTTGATTGCCCTTTTGCTGTAGCTGAAATTGTTCAAAAGTTGCCTTCTTGATGTGTTCGCAACATCCCTCAATCAATCAAGTACACCTTGTTTGCATCGTTGTTAAATGGATTAGATGATTTGATGAGACAACTCCTGACAGATCGTGATCGTTTGTTTGGAGGGAGGAAACAACCGCTCCCTCCCACCACCTTCAAGGCCACCCTTTATAGATTTGTCACTAACTCCCTTGACATAGGCCTTCTTCTAATGCTGGCTCTATTGATAGGTGTTAGGGGAAGAGGCGAGCATAAATGAGTGGTGAAAGGAGCAATGTGCCTTTTCATTGTTCAGCTTTCTCAATGGGCCCTCGATGGACCCACGGTAGGTTTCTTGAATCCTGCATACATGAAGTGTCGTAAGTGATTTCATATGCAAATCAAGGCAAACGTTAGTCAAATCTTGCAAACTCCTTGTTAGATCCATCCATGCATCATCAAAAGATCATAACATTCATATTTGGAGCTCATTTAGACCATAAACATAAATGCAGGCTCAAGGGTGTGGGCGCCATAGGGCAGAAGGACGGTGGATGGTAGACGTCAGACGACGAACGACAGATGATGGACGGAAGGAAGACGACCACGATGGACAACAACCTGACAAGGAAGTTCCCAAATGGCCACAGAGGGATGACGACCCAGCAAGGAAGTTCCCAAACGACCACAGAGGGACGATGACTCGACAAGGAAGTTCCCAAATGACTACGGAGGGACAACGTGGACAACGACCCGACAAGGAAGTTCTAAACTTCACAAAACTTAGCAAATTTGAGATTTTTCAATTTTAGTGCATGGTAAAAGGGGTAGAAAGAGTGCAAAGACATACTTCCTTAAGATTTGACTCATTTTGAACAATGCAAAAATTTGGAAGGGGGAAGTTGGAGGGTCACCGCCCTTTTGAAATGACAATGAGCACACGGCGGCCCGACAAGGAAGTTCCCATGGTGACGGAGGGATGGCGGGCTGACAAGGAAGTTATGATAGCGACGGAGGGACGACAACCCGACAAGGAAGTTCCCAAATGGCCACAGAGGGACGACGACCCAACAAGGAAGTTCCGATGGTGACAGAGGGACGACAAACCGACATGAAAGTTTCGACGATGGCGGAGGGGTGGCGACCTGACATGAAATTTCCGCAACTTCCCAAAACTTAACGAAACCTTGGAAGTTCACTTAGGCATTGCAAAACCATCCCAAATCCATAGGAAACTTGTCCCCAAAGTCAAAAAATGAAGGAAAAAACAAATCAAGCGACCAGGGACCAAGTTAGCAAGAACAAGGCAAAAGGCAGAAAAAGGAAGGGGGACTTTGCTTCTCTCCAGATTTGAATGCCCCAAGTAAAATGAAGGGTCAGGAGCAACGTTTATAGGCCAATTTCCATTAATGGTATGCATTGATTTCTTTATATGGTAGACCCAAGTTAGGTGAGATGCATAATCTTGTGCTCGTTTGGATGCTTGGTCAAGGCTCAGACAAAGAAACTAAGTGCAGATCCTGCCATGCGGGTGGAAGTTGGGTGTTAGTCACTATTCGACGACGAAAAATGAGTGGAAACCCACACGAGGAGACCCGCAGTTGTGGGTCTACGAGGCCTGGAGGACGCCGAGGCAACGGGTGAAGGGAAACCCGTAGGGGCACTTCCACGAAGGCAAAAGACTTAGCAAATTTTAGGTAGGCAAATTTGGTCAAGAGAATTTGATCGTTTGAAGGCACATGACCAATTTGGGCTTGGAAAAAGGGGCACGCAAAATGAGACGGGAACAAAGCAGCTCGTCGGGAGTGAAAAGAGGGGGTCCCTGCCTACAGCGGGGCGTGTGTGCTAAACACACACGACAGGATGGTGGATGATGAAGTGTGGATGTGAGATTTTGAGTGTGTTGGGGACCAACAATTTTATACTCATTTCATGGTGGTATTAAAGATTGTTTTAAAGGAGGTGGACACTTTTGAGTGATGGAAGGCCTTCTTTGAGATGGCTCCATAATTTCATTGAATTTTGGATTTGGATTTGGATTGGATGCTTTGCATGATCCAATTTTCCTTGGGATCCATTTTGACTGTATGTGTCCACTTTTATTTTTGGATTTGTTAGCCTCAAAAGCTTGACTTTGATCTTTCTCTTTGTTATTTTTCTTCTATTGGTCCCCATTAGTAGATGGAAGGATTTGGGAGTGATGGTCTATAATGTGAATTGGAGGAGTGTTGGCAATAACCTTATTGTAAGGACTATTTATGACCCCTATTTTGATGTTTACATTAGTTGAAGTTGCCCCCAATATCATGGAGATACCACTTACATCATTATATTTCTCGATTGAGGAATAACCAAGTACTTGATATTTAGGATTGTCAAAAAACTATCCTAGTTCCAAATACCCTGTTCATGTAGGCCTAATCCTTTTCCTTTATATTGCATTCTTTGACATATTTTATTTTTAATAGGATATATGTTCTTCTAATAACAAGATGCTAACTCTTCTTTGCGTTGTTG
Source organism: Sequoia sempervirens (assembly GCA_007258455.2). Lineage (NCBI taxonomy): Eukaryota > Viridiplantae > Streptophyta > Pinopsida > Cupressales > Cupressaceae > Sequoia > Sequoia sempervirens. The sequence continues at coordinate 768,491,255 of VDFB02000003.1, forward strand.
AGAATAATCATTGGTGGTTATATTCTTGTTCATAATAAAGGTTGCTTTAACAAAAGTGAGTAATCTAAGTTGATAGGGTATTGGTTCTTTATCTACTTTCATGCTTGTTGATTCGTCATTCTCAAATGTGTATAGAGAGAAACTCTAGTTCTAGATGAACAAGGGAGAGATCATCTGTGTCGGGTGGAAGCAAGTGTCTCATCTGTGGAAGTGGAAGTTATTGGAATATGGATGGGGTCAACTTTAGTTTTGGGATCATTGATGGAATGGAAAGGGATTATGAGATCATGTATGAAATGGAAAGGCATGATGGGATCTTGGATAACTTGATCTCGAATCATTTTAGGGATTTCTTCTTTATGCTCTAGATTATGTTCTTGACATAGGTCTAGTTTCGATAATGTGATAGGGATAAAGGACTATTGGGTAGTCTTAGTGTGTTGGAATGGTGGTAATTGATTTTGAATAGGAATCACAGAAGTGGGCATGATGCGTATTGAAATACGTGATGGTGTTTGGTCTAATATTCATCATTATAGAGACTTGTATCAAATAGTGGATTTTCTATCGTGGATATCCCTTGGGGAAAATCCTGAAAGGTGTAATTATTAAATGAGTTGGTTGATGGGGATGATGTGGATTAATGCTGCAAAGGTTCTAGCAATGAAGGATTGAAATGAGAGATGGAGACTTCTTGTGGGTGAGCTTCTTCAAGATGACCTATTATGGAGTCAAATGAGATGAATATATTATGGCCCTAACTAATGCAATTATTTTGAGATGATCCATTGCTAGACATAGATGGATGGTTTTGATCATGCTTTGGGAAAGTATCTTGATATATGTCTAATTTCTCATCCTATGAGCTACAAATATTATTGATGTGACTATTTTGAGATGAATCACTAGGATTATCTTCAATAGTGATGTCACCTTGGTCAATAAAATTTTGAATGATATTTTTTAGATCGAAACAATTTAAAGTTGCATGTCCTTTGGCCCTACAGTACTTGCATAAATTAGTGTACTTCCACCATGTGGGCCTGACTTGGGGTTTGTATTCTCTAATTTTTAGGATCGTAACTAAATTTGACTGGACTAGTTTTCAAAGTGCTGATTCAATGGGCTCACTCAAAGGAGTGTATTTTTTCCATGGGACATTGTTTTCTCTAGGATGTCCTCTATAAGTTATTTTGGACTACCATCAATGTTTGGATTTGGGTGGTGCTTGTAATAATAAGGCGGGTTGAGAATGTTGGGCCATCCTGATGTCAACCACATCGTCATTAACAACATTTTTATTTTTGTTCTAGAAGTGAGATTTGTCATTTGAGGAGATATCCTTCTTGTCTTTGAATACCTTCACGAGTCGTTTAGCTATAAGGGATTTTTTAATGGTAAGCCCTTTCTCGATAACCTCATTGAAAGTGTTGGAGTATTGAACTTTTAGATGGAACCCTATTTTTGTATTCATGTTTTAGATGAATATTTGGACCAACTATTTCTCAAGTATATGGAATGGACATCTATTGGCTAAACTTCGCCATATTTGTAAGGAGGAAAATGTTTTTCCATTATTCTATTTAGTGTTACAAAGATCGGTCATGGATATCTCTCGTTCAATGTTGTATGAAAAATGTGATGATTTTTTTAGCTAGTTCATTGAAAGTCCTAATGTTAGTTGGAAGTCGAGAAAACCATTCCATAGCTTGCCCTCCTAAGATTCTTAGGAAGATGCACATAATATAAGTATAATTGTGAACTACCTCTAAGAAAGCTCCATATAATTCTCTAATATGTTCTCGAGGGTCTCCTTTTCCTTTGTAGTTGTCAAATTTAGGAATCTCAAAATTATGTGAAAAAGGTGGTATGGGTAGTCTTGTCAAAAGGATAGGGGAATATCTCCTATATTGAGTAGCTCTTCTTCATTGGTCCCATGTGGATGATAGAGATTTGTTTTTGTATATCTTAGATTTGTAGCGCCAAATCGTTCAGATGTGTGAACATGGGTATGTTGATGGTGTGTAGCTAGATATGGGATGTGATGATGATTGACCTTGGGGGAAATTTTGTGATGAGTTTTTTTGGTGGTTGTGTGAATAGTTTGGTGGAATGTAGGTGTGAGAAGACGTGACCAATTATTGTTATGGGTTTATGATGTTTTGAGTTGGGTATTGTTATGAAATTTTTGGTTGGATGGGCTAACGTAGTAGTTTTGATGATGGTAGTTTGGTGGGTTGACATTTTGGTTAGATGGATTCATGTTTTTATTATGGTTTGAGGTGAGAGTATGCGGATGATGTGATGTGGGATTGTAATTTTGATGGGTGATGTTATCATTGTTGGGTATGTGAGTATGGATGTTAGACGTAAGTGGTTGAGAATTTTGGAATGCATATGAAGGTGCTTGCATATTTGTTATTTGGTTGGAGATGTCAGAATTATTAAGTGGAATAGTATGTTGATATAGTGGATTGGTAATAGCATTTTAACTTTGGATGTTGTTTTCATTTTTAGGAATGTTGAATGAGGTTGCTTGGGATGTGTGAGATGATATCAACAAGGTTTATGGATTTGTCATGGAAGCGGGTGCAATGGTATTACTTGATGTTGTGTTGTATAGTGGGTTGGTTATTTGTATGGTATAGGCAGGAGTATAAGTGTGTATGGGAGGTAATGATACTTGTGTAGAGTTAGTGGGTATAACTGTTTGTAGAATGGTAGTAGCAATTTGTTGAGATGTAATGTTAGGATAATAAATGGGAGTAGGTTGAATGGTGAGGTTGTTATGTTATGACATGGAAGGTGGTATCATATTGTTGGAAATTGTTTTCTCTTAGGTCAATGATGGAATATTATTGACAACATACTGAATAAGTGTTGTGTCAAATGAAGAAGGCAGTTTAGCCCCTTGTTGGGTGAGTAATCAAAAATACTATCATGATTGGCTACTAGAATTGAGTCTACCAACTTCACAACGTTATGATATTATTGGGCTTCAACCAACTCCTCAAGTGTTACATATTTTACAAATCCACCAATGTTGGGACTATGTTTAGGACTCAGTGGGGGTGGTGTTTCAAATCCTCTTTCTACAAACATGTTTGTGTGAATTCTCTTTTTGTTTCAAGGAAAGGGTTTAAGTTTGTGGGTATCATGTTGGGCTCTTATTGGTGTTGCATTTTTCTTAGTCTCTGACCTTGTTCTACTGGCATATAAAATATTTATGACCTTTTGACTTGGATGGGTTGTTGGGTGATTTGAATGATGGAATGGAAAAGAGTCAAAAAGTGTATTTAGATCTTTGGATTGTATGACTGAAATTTTGATGAGATGTATATTAAATTTTAAACTAGACTTGTGAGTTCAAAACCAATGGATTATGGAATAGGTCAACATAGAAGTAGTTAATACTCCTAAGTTAGTCTAACCATGGATAAGCTAATTTGACATTTTACATAGAGAAGATAGACCTCTAAAGTAAACTATCAAACTAGAGATGAGGTAATCGTGAGATCTAGGAAAACTTAGTGAATCAGATTTGGATAAGAGAATTGGTGGTTATGGATGCATGATAGATTTGAATTAAGCGACAAACCTAGGTATGTGAAAAATGGGAAATGAAACTGGTGAATGATCAAACCTTAGGTTTGTCTCTATGTATGCTAATAGGTATTAGTTTTGTTTATTATAGGTTTATTTATAGGATTACAAGTTATGGTGACAAGAAGCAATTTGAATGATAAAATAATTACGTTGAAGTACAACACAATTGTGCCACAATACAAAACAATTGCACCATAGTACAAGACAAATGTGACAATCAGGGTTTCAACTACATGATTCAGAGGAAACATGGATGATAGTTTAGTTTTCATAGTAGAATTGGTCATGTAACAATTTGAGACAATTGCACCACTTTGTGTTGTAATTGTGCCATAGTAAGTTGTAATTGCACCAATGCAAGCTACAATTGTGCCAATGTAAGCTGCAATTGTGCCACTCTAGGACAATTGTGCCAAACTGGAAACAGGTGCATCATTTTGACCTAAAATTGAGTTTCTAAGTTTTCCATGACATATAGTTGCACATAATGATAAACATTTGAGTGGCAAAATAAAGAAGTGCGAGTTTTTTTAGGTTCTATTACATGATTTTGAGTGATTTTTGTCTAATTTGAGTGTTTTTGAGAAATTTTGGCAAGAAAAACACATCACATAGTAGACGTGATAGATGTTGATGTTTCAAGATGATAGGATGAATGGTATCACTGGTCTAAACAAATAAGACACTCCAAGAAGTACAACCTAACTAGTATAAAAGGCGTTTCCCACTAGTAGAGGACTATCAATAAAATATCATAGAAGACCACAAATACATGGCTCCACTCTCAAAGAGGGATAACTAGGTCTCCAATGGTACAAGGGCTCAACTTCCTCTTCCCTTATAGGTTTTTACACCTCCAAAAGATTATATGTCACCCTAAGACGATACATGCTGGGTAACTTTGTGCATGATGTTGTACACTGTACCCCACTAGCGATAATAGCCGATGGTCTTAAAGGCTTCTAAAAATAATGGTTTGTATGGTTCTGTGAACAATGAGCTTGTCCAAGGATGCCTAAGATTAGAGGGGTCTCCTCTACTCTCTTCACCTATACACATCTTGATGGATTGAGGATCGTGAGGCTTGAATTTTACAATGCTTTCCACACCTTGTGGTAAAAATTTCATTCTCCCCCTTTTATATACCCTGTCGATGAATGTGGCCGAGGTCATCCTTAGGGTGATGAAATCCCCAAGCAAGCCTCCTATTGAAATTAAAAAGGAAAATGATGATGTTTATGATCCCCAAGATCGTACTAGATGCGAGGGGGGAACATACACATTTTATCACTTCCTTGGATAAACAAATAGAATGTGAATTCTAAGGTATTTTTGATTTCCAAGTTCTCACTAAGCGTGAGGAGAGAGCATATGCACCGAAGAATTCACAAGACACAACACAATTCATTTACCTTAAAAAATTGAAGTGTTATTTAATTTATAAAAAATCAAACATAAGATCCTGGAACAAATACACTAGTTTTTTAAGTGTTTGGTCTTCTATCCAATGAAAGCCACAACTACTCATAAAAGATTAATAACCCAAAAAAATATAGATAATTGCACTAAAGTAGATGAAAAATGATTAAACAACAGATTATACCTTATGAAAAATACACCAAATAGGAGCACAATTGCACCACCCTACACAAAAACATAAAAAAATGTAGAAAATAAAGCAAAAACCCTAATCTAAAAGATCAAATTGTTAGTTCAGTGATGATTATCTGCAAAACATAGTCAAAAGTCAATAGAGGAACATAGATTAGCAAAATGAAAAGACCAAAGACAAAGTTTTTAATCTTTGAAAACCCAATGATCTCTTGATTAAGTAGATGTGCAGTTCTAAGGATCAATTGCACCACTTTAGAGAGTAATTACGCCACAAATAGCTACAAATGTGCCAATGTATGGGAAAACACGCCAATGTACTAGACAAATTCACCAATCTAGAAACACATGTGCTAAACGAACCTGCAAATGTTAAAAATGCAGAACACTTATGGGAAAACATTAAATTCGAGGGCTTGAGTGTCCCATTGGGCATTCCAAAATATATGACCCAAAAAAATGATTATGAAATCAAAGGATAAAATAGCAAACAACAACAATTCACAATCAAATTCAATAAAAGATCACACTAATTAAGCATAAAGTAAATCACCAAATTCATATACTATAAACCTGCATGATCCCTTTGTTGTTCTTCTTTATTCTCCTCTTTGTACTTTGGAGAAAAGTATAATAATACTTGCTCTCAGATTTTTGGTAGCACAATAGCATAAAGCACTAATAATATGAGTATAGTTTCTTCGCAATGATGACAAAGAAGGAATAGATGATAGGAAGGTTGAATTTATAGACATTTGGTGACATTGATCAATGATCAAGATCTAAGAAGAGATTGGAAAGACCAATGACTCAGAATTGATGAGGAGTTAATTGATCTCTTGATTGTAGCTAACTGACCGTATGGTTCAGTTAAGAAGATTGATTTAGGAGATAAGTGTGACTAACGGTCAATAGACATAATTGATTACTTAGTGAACTAAATTGACTGATCAGTGAACTTGAAGTGAGTGGGAGTGAAGTGAAATTGGTTAAGAAGTGGACTAAGAGTAAGTCTCAGTCAGTTGACGAAGAGGGAATGCATAGGTAATTAATAATTAAATGAATTAATTATTATTTACATGTGCAAATGGATAAATAGATAAAATAATTAATTTTATTTATTTATGGGAGAGTAATTAAATAATTGAAAATAATTATTTAATTGGAGAAATAGATGATGGGGGATTACTTCAAGAATAATGATTTATTTAAATAATTGAGGAGAAAAAGAACAATTAGTGAACTAATTGAATAATACAAATTATTCAATTAATCATAGAAGAATAAGTGATAATATGAATTAATTAAATAATATGAAATTATTTAATTAATAGTTTAGGAAAAAATGAAGTTTTGAATAACTAAATAGTAAAAATTATTTAACTATTGAAGATGACATTAGATTAATTAAATAATGAAAGGAAGAATAATTAGTATGATGCAATGACGAGAAATGTTAGTCAATTTTAAGTGTCTACAACCACCATTAATGCCTTCACTTAAAATTTTTTCTTCATTCTTGCTTTGGTGATTTTACCCTAGAATGCCATTTGCATTTTCTTTGATTTTATGCATATCGTTGTATCTATTTTAATGAGCAATCACACAAATGGGAGAATGGGCCATTGATAAAACAATTTAAAAGGGAGGCACAATTATTGAAATTCATGTTTATAGCTCTAGGCATTTAGACCATCCTCTTCGCACACCCAAGCCTTGAAGTTGAGCTTCATCATTAATGAATATTACAGTATATATGCTGCAAAATTATGAGATCAACATCCTTGATGTTCAACATGTCAACCAACATCTCTTTGTGTTGTGAATTGATTGCCCAGTTTTCCATGTAATCAACCACTTCATTTGCTCTTCGGTAAACGTGTGTCACCTTGATATTGCTAAAATTTGAATAGCTCTCCCATACTTCTTGGACAAATTTGTTAAGTTTCCGATTGGGAGTTGATTTCCGATGTGTGATGTTAATGGTGATTAAAGAGTCGCCCTCAAGATGAATTGAATCCTTTTTTAATTTTTTTGCAAATTTGTAGTCCTAGGATAGCTACCTAGAATTTAGCTTCATTATTTGTACCCTCCCTAAGTTTTTTGGTTGCTAGTGCTAAGATGTTCCCTTTGTGGTCTCCTACTACACAACCTGCTCTTGATTTACTCAAATTTCTCTAAGAGACCCCATCAAAATTTATTTTGATCGAATTTGTGTCTAGGGAAACCAACGAGCATTCACTTTTAGATTATCACTTGATTGAATCTGGAAAACCTCATGAACAAAACTTAAAATTATAATATCATAACAAACGAATTCTAAATTTTATATTTTAATATCTTTATCAATTCAAAGCTAAATATTCTTATTATCAATTCAAAGCTAAATATTCTTATATTTAATTTATTTATTTTCACATTTATTTAAACATGGATTTATGTCATATTAATCCCCTCTTTTATCTAAATTATCTATAATATAATTATTTGAATAACCCTGAATATGTGTTCCCTACACCGAGATATATTTGTAGGGTGTCAAGTGGAAATAGAAGAATAGGAAAATAGGGAAAAAAAGAAAAGAAGGCAAAGTAGAGGAGAGACGTTCGGTGGCGTTGAATATGTGACATGCATTATACATAAAACACATACACATTTAACATTTGGGATGTAATTAAATAGTATAGGAGATAAGGCCATAACATAACGAGATGCGACTGAGAGTGAAAGAGAAAAATGAGTGCAGGAAGCGTGGATCTGGTACGAATGGCTTTACCTGGACTTGGCGGGCTTTCAGAAGCAGAGTCCGCTAAAAAGATAAGGAAACCCTACACCATCACCAAGTCTCGAGAGAGCTGGACCGAGCAAGAGCACGACAAATTTCTCGAGGCCCTTCAACTGTACGCTTTTTTCCCTCCATTTATGTTTAACATTGTTAAAATCACTTTGCTCTTTATTTACTCTGTGAATCGAGCACACGACGTTCTAGACCTCTACTCCATGTATTCTTTTATACAATTCGGACTGGAATTATGCACTTCCCTTTTCAAATAGCACAATTGTGTCATCCAATTAAAAGTTTTAATCCATCTTTTGGTTGGCGGTGGGGTTTTCACCGGCTGGAAATTTCTTAAAACACACTAATTTCATTCTTTACGCGAGAAGTCGGTGCTCATCTCGTTCAAATTTTGAATCGATTTTGTATGTATGTATAATTATTCTGGTTTAGTAAACTCTAGTGAAAATCTTAATTAAAATGAAGTAGGCCATGACAGTGAATGGAAAAATAATCGCAGTAATGATCGACTTGGTATCTCGTATGAAATTTCTTTTTTTTTTTTTATCTATACCATCTGACCTGTCATAAGATTTAATTTCCTAAAGACGGGGCTAGAAGCTGCACCAAAAGACTATATAACATAGTTGTCTCTAGATAATTTTATAAAACCCTAGTAAATCCGCATATTAGGTATGGCAGGTTATATATCGAAATTCGAGTAGATTGAAAAAGATTATCGCTTCTGCTTATGTAAATAGTCTCATTTTCCTCGCAAGAATGTTACAGTTTATGTTTTTAATAATGTTTCGAGGTAGTTAACGTGTCTTTGGAACATCAGATGGTTATGCTAAGAATTAGAATACTGTTTCATAGCTGACGTCTGCCTGCGAATCAAAATCAAACTACAGAGCAAATCAGAATTTATGCTAATAAATTTCTTAAGATGTCTCCAAATTACTTCAAAGCTTAGTTGGCGAAATGAGACATGAAAAATGTGATGGCGAAATAGAGCTGTGAAGATTTTTGTGTGTGTGAAATTTACAATTATTTCAGAGATTTCTTAGTCATGCATTTCCAATGATTCAAAATGTAAGTACATGAAACTTAATAATGTCTCAACAAGCAAAAGAGTCGGTCAAATTGCAACTAGCAAATACTGAGAAAAACTTCGTAGACTTGAAAACATTTAAAATGTTTAAAAATTCAATGGCAGTGAGAAATCATTCAATTGCAGCTTGGAATCCTTTGTCGCACAAGAAACAGGTTGTGATCCTTTGGCCAGGTTTTCTGCATCCAATGTCTAAAACGTTTAAAATTTTGTATGTTGAAGTAAATATTGAGTACACCTTGCAAATTATATCAACATATGCTCTAAGAACGTTCTTCTGGCAAGTCAAAGATTTTTTAATGGCAGATGCTTTTAATAAGAACTAGAATCTCCTCACACTGCTGACATCTACTCCTAGACTGAAATAATAGAGCAAATTCAAGAACATATATGTGAATAAGTCCTTTGAAATATCTCTCTAGCTGGTTAAAAAGTCATAGAGCTATGTCTAATAGAGTAAATTTTCAGGATACCTAACCTTTGGGATTTGATACGAGCATTTTAGTTGAATTTTTGATTTTCTTACAAACCATTTTACGGCAGACAGTTTTATTGAGAAGTAGAACCTTACCTCACTGCTGACATCTGTATGTGAAATAAAATAACAGAGTAGATTAAAGCACGTGCAAATTGATTTCCTAAAACATTTTTGGAGCTGTTTATAATGCTCTAAAACTATGTGTAATTGAGTCATTTTTCAGGAGACTTTACCCTTAACAGAGAACCTGAACTTTTTTTCTTGCAAATTAGGTCAACGTATGTTGGAAAAAGAATTTTCAGGCTATTCAAAAGTTTTTCCAGCAGCAAATGGTTTTGCTATTAGGACCTAATTACCTGCTGATGTCTACCAGTAGGCTAAAAAAATAGAGTACATAAAAGCATATGTAAATGAGCTGCTTATGATCTGGCAGATAACTGTGTAGAAATTTTTGGCATCAACATTTCAGAACACACTCTGTGATGGATCATCAGGACGAGGAAAATAATAGAGAGATTGCAGAGCTAAATTTTTTAAAAAGGAAGGGGAAGAAAGGGAAGGACAGAAAACAAGAGAGAAAGGAAGAGAAAGAGCACAAAGTAAACATGTCCTTTGAAAAGATTTACTCTTAAATAATTATAATGCAAAAATTAAAAGTAAATAAATCAAATTATTAAACAAAAAATTGACATGAACACACTGTTTAAATAAGCTAGGATTTAAAGAAGAAAAGGTTAATTGTAAATATTGGAAGATTAATGAGGAAAATAAAAACACGAAAAAGAAAAGAAGAATTTGTACTAAAAGCATATTAATTACAAATGAGTATGAACCTTAGAAAATCTAATTTGTTATAAGTACCATAGTTCTTACAAATAGTTACAATAACTAATAATATAGCTTATGAATTTGCCTTATACAAAGTAATTAATATAATTACTCTAAATTGTCATAAAAAACTATAAATTGAATATCAAAGAGAAGCTAGTATGTTATAAAACTTATGAACTTCACCAATGTTGTAATTATTGAAAAAGGCAATATGATTAAAAATTTATAAATTAGTGAAAAGGATAATAATAAAGTCACCTCTTAATGGCGAGTGGGAGTGCAAGTGCAAGGCAATTCGAGGCTTGGGATAGGGCAATAGAGCAAAGAAGAATAGTATCAGAGTGGTGGGAGAATGAAAGGAGGAGAGAAGCAAATTTGAGGTAGAGCGACTTGTGTGGAAGAAGAGAATCATGAAGAGATGTTGCGAACAAAGAGAAGCCAAAGGAACAAAGAAACAATGTGAGATATGGGACGGAAATAGGGGAACATAGCATAAAGATTTGGGTACCCGAATGGCCAAACCCAACCACGTGAGCAAATAAAACCCTTGTCATTCCAATGGTTTTTGAGCAAAAGAAAGCAATGTCTTTGAAAGCCGTTGCTCACTATCTTGACTTAGATTAAATGACTTTTTCATTAAGTGGGCTAGTATTTGGTCGTCAAGAACTCAAGTGTAAAATTGGTATAGAGAGAAGTGGGGTAGGGATGTTTAAGTAAAATCCATGCGGAAAAGGATTCTTCCTTGTTGAATGCAATTCATTTGAAAAAAAGAGGAAATTCCAAATGGTGGCCCATTGCTTATGGACAGTATGGGTTTCTATGTGTTTGACTAGGAGCCTAATTTCAACCTGCTCACTCATACTCCAAAAAACACCCCAATGTGGATCAGATTATATAATTTACCCTTAGAGTATTAGAATCTTGGTATCCTCACAATTATTGGCAACTTGTTGGGATCCTTTGTCAAGATAGATGATAGCATTTGGCATGTGATGCAAAATGCATGCTACAATTTACGTCACGAGAAATTTGGAGAGCTTGCCCCCATTGGATATAGAAATATTATTACAATTAAGAACATGGCTACAAAAGATTAGAGAGTGCTGATTAAGTGCAAGAAATGCCATCTCTTTGGACTTGGAATGGCTGAGAAGTACAGGACGGACATAGGACCCAAAAAAGACAAAATCTGGAGGTGGCCTGAAATCCCAACATTTTAGATGACGTGGAACTTTAAATGAAGCCTCTTGACAACCCACTGAAATACAAGGAAAATAACAATTCCTTCTTTGGACACCCCTTCCTTGGCACTTAGGTAAAAGATGATAATCTGGTGAAGGATACATGTGGAAATATTGAAGAAAAATCCACTTTTGGCCTAGCAATGGAGCTTTTTGGGCTTCTTGAGGAAAATGAAATGAACAAAAACTTACAATTGGAAAGAAATAACCTTGAATTAGGGCACAATTCTAGAAATAGATATCTGTGAAGAATTTAGGACACATTGGAAGAAAGGTTGGTGAGCCAAATTGAATCCAAAATAAAAAGTCCATGTGTGGAGAAAAGAAGCGAAGGGGGACTAAGACCAATAAAGAAAAATTGGCATTGGTGGGAATGACAGATGGTCAAATTAAGCTGAGATCTGGGAAGGGAATAACCCTTCTTGGCGAGCCATGAGGATCCTTACTTGGAATGTTAGGGGCGTAAATGCCCCTAACAAGAGATGCGTGTTCAAGTGTCAAATCTATATGTCCAAACCAAACATAATCTTAATTCAAGAAACAAAATTGGGCAGCATAGAATCTACCACCTTAATGCTAAAATGGAAACAATGGGAGGGACATTTTGTGGAAGCTAATGGAGCCTTAGGAGGTTTGGGAACACTCTGGAACCCTAATTTGATGGAGGTAGAAAGTATTCAAGCAAGCCAATTTTGTTAGGTAAGCAAAGTGAAACAATACACATCTAATATTAGATTTTTCTTGATAAATGTCTATGGACCTATGGGGCATATACAAAAAAAGGGAGTGTGAGACCAAATTGCTTCCTTTTTGCAAACAATGGATAAGGAAATTATTATTTTTTTGGAGGGGATTTCAATGTAACCTTGGATGCATTAGAGAAACGAGGGGGTGTTGATAGGGTCTTGCAAACACAAATAGATTTCCAAAATTTTGTCAACAACAACCACCTCCTGGACATTGTTCCAAAGAATGATTGCTTCATTTGGATGAATAGAAGGCAAGGCTTTACAAACATAGTGGAAAGGTTGGACCGCTTCTTACTATTTGGGGATTGGTCTCTATTGCCATTGCTCCACGAATGTTCCATACTTCCAATATTGAGCTCCAATCACTTCCCCCTCTAGTTGATGTTCACTCCAGACTCAAGACCAGTTAGGGGACCTTTCAAATTAAAAAACATGTGGCTAAGGGATTTGGATTTGATTAGCGAAATCTAGGTTTGGTGGACATCCATCCCAAGATCAAAGGCACACAATTATTCCAATATTACAAAAAAGTAAGCCATGTCAATAGCTGAAACAATGAAATACCAATCACTTTAAGAACATCTTTGAAGATAAAGAGAGAGTGGAGTCCAATATGGCCAGCCTTAACGAATTAATCATAAAAGTGGGATGTACTGAGACACCTATCAGAATAAAAAACACTAAAAATTTCATTATGTAGAGTTTTAGCATGAGAAGAGGTTTATTGCAGGAAAAAATCTAGAGAATGTTGGTTAAAAGGAGACAAGAATACAAAATTCTTCCACAACTCCACAAAACATAGAAGAAACTTAAACATAATCTCTAACATCCAAAACAATGATGGGCAAATTTTGGCAATGAAATTAGTGCATTGGTAGTCAATTACTTCAAAACATTGCTGAACAAAGTTGATGATGCGAATGGGAAATCACAAGGTGATATCTTGAGGAACATTCCAAGTTTGGTTTCTCTTGAACAAAATGTGCTTCTCACTTGCTCATTCACAAAAGTCGAGATAAAGCTTGCAGTTTCCAAAATGGCTCTAGATAAAGCTCTGGGCTTGGATGGTTTCTTGATGGGATTTTTTCAAAAATATCGAAGTACTATCAAAAAGGGTTTGCTAGTAGTTGTAGAAGAATCCAAGAAGAAGCTCATAATGCTCAAGGATTTAAATAATACATTCATAGCGCTTATCCCCAAGAAAAGCATAGTAGAAACTATGGATGACTTTTGCCCAATCTCCCTATGCAACACATCATACAAAATAAAATCCAAGGCTCTGGCTAATAGACTTGAAGTTATGTTTCCGAATATTATATTAGAAAAACAAAGTGGCTTTACCTTGGGCCAATCAATTTTAGGTGGGATAATCATTGCTCATGTGGCCATACTCACAATCAAAACCAAGAAGGCATAAAGAATGCTAATAAAGCTAGACATAAGGAAGACCTATGACAAAGCTGACTAGAGATTCCTAATAAAATGTAATGGAAAAGTTTGGATTTTGTAAGAAATGGATGAAAATCCTTGGGGATTCTTTGGTTCATCTTGAGGTCTTAGGTAGGGGGATCTGTTGGAATATTTTGTCATTGATGTCAAGGTTGAGCTGTGTGCTTAAGTGCTTGAGCTGCTTGAGGTGCTTGCTTGTTTGGTTGAGGTGTCTGCGTGTTTGCTTCAGCTACTTGGCTGTCTGCCTAAGCTTCTTGCTTGTTTGCTTCAGCTATCAGCTTGTGTGTTTAGTCAACAAATGTGTTGTCAGTTCACATGTCAGCCTTATGAAGCAGCTAATATATTTTATGGCTATCAGAGAATATTATTATATTCAGGCTTTATGTTGATGAGGAGTTGGCTATGTTTTTGTCTTCTTTGAAAAAGACAAAGAAACTTTATAAGGAGTTACGTGGCTAAGGAGGTCTGCCGCTACTTATGTGAAGACACTTTTTATTGATTTTTTTTTTAAGCTATAATGTTCATTCGAAACAGAGCAGGCTTTAAAAAGGAGACTTTATTGTTGAGCTGTCTTGAAGACTACAGGTGTTGTGTTGACGTCTTCTTAATTTCCTAGCAACTCCTTTATGTGGCATCTCTTCAAATTTGTGCGACTACCTTTCAATCTTCAGGATATTTTAAAATGTTTTCTTTGGAGATTTGTCTTTATCTTCTGACATTTTTTCAGACTCCTTTTGGATACATGAAGGCGGCTTCAGTGGTCATTTTGAATTATATGGAAAACGAATGTATTGTAGTCTTTATTTTCTTCGGGCCTTCTTGAAGGATGTCATTTACTTCAGCGGACTCCTTTCTCCTCTTAGTAAAACCTTTTTCATTAAAGGATGCCAAAATGATTTGAAAGATTTATGCAGCAACTCTTCAGATTGATTGTTGAGTCTATCTTTAGCCGGCGAATATAATATGCATAGTGGTGGCTTTATTCCTTCTAGGTGTTTTTGGCCGACGACTATATGATTTTATTTGTGTAGCAACGGTTACTTGGGTGCTGTGGGAATGCATGCTTATTTTTTTGTCCATTCTTTTATGATTGGTAGGCGTCTCTTTATTTTCAGAGGTCGGGTTTTCTGTGGATGGCAACGGCCTCATTGTTCTGTGTGAGTTGACTCAATATTCGTCATCATTTCTGAGCAGCGTTTTAAGCATGTGGCAGCTCCTTTATTTAACTCTGCGTGCTTTAAAGGAGGATGATGGCTAATAGTGGTGTCTAACGTGCTTACCAAAAAAAAATTCATCGACATTTATTTCCTAAGTTGTAACGGCTTCAGAAATTTGAAATGCTTCTGACCAAAATCTCCATCGTGGCAAGTTTGAAAAGATTATGAAATCTTCTTTGCTCTTTATCCTTTATGATTTGTCAGAATGGAGTCGAATTTTATGAAGAAAAGGTAATCAACGGTGGCTTCGACTTATTTGAGCGACCATTCATTGGATGTTTATTTTTTGGACGACATCTTCAATTTAACTACTGTCAACTTTATTGGGGAGGCTTTCAGCAGATTTATTACAGTAGACGGCTTTCATTTTACTTTTATGAGGTGGCTGCAGGTGATATTTGATGGCTTTCATTATGATTAGCAGGGACGTGTGAATGGAGTGTGCTCAAGTCTGACGTTTTTTTTATGAGCAACAGTTTAAGCTTGTAACGGCCAATATGTTGGCGTTTTTTTATGAGCTCCATTGTTACTTAAAAGTATTGGAGATAGTGGATACGCGGTTCCCTATTTTTTTTGATGTGAAATCGAGCTAAGGATGTTTGGGTAGTAGGAGGAAATTTGAAGATTTTATTGATAATGCTTGTGGTGATAAAAAAATGAGTGTCTAGTCTCTATTGTGCAGCGCGGGTATTTGATTCAAAAGTCATCGACATTATGGAGCTAAATTAAAGAGAGTATCAGAAAATCACATTTTCTTCTGAGGATATTTGCATGAGTTGGTACGTGTTAGAGTCTTTTAAAGTATGGCAGAGACGTTTCTTTTAGATATAAGTTTTGGAGTTACTTGGTTTGAAGTTTCGTTTTTGGTGTTATGATGAAGACATTTGGGTGCATACTCAGATAAAAAAAATCTTTGGTGAAAGAAAAAAAAAAAAAAACTTGATGCTTTTTACCGCAATCTTCTTTTTGAGTAAGCTGGTGAATATGTGTTAGAGACTGTGTATGCATTGACTGAGTGGAGTGTTGGATGGACTCAAAAAGGGGAGATATCTCATGAATGGTTGCTGTTGGAGGAGTAATCTTCAGCTACGAGGGTCATGTGATTTGGTTTTTGGTGCTGTGTGTTTGAAAATCTAAATGGAGCTGTTTTCTATCTGTGTGCATTATGGATATTCTGAATGTTAGTGTCTGATTGTAAAATCAGAATGAGAAATTTTGTCATTTACTTTTGACTGCAGTGTGATTTGGGATTCTGAATGAAGATCTGTGCCTGGTGAAGTGAGTAGTAAGTGTGTGCCTAAGTGTTGAGAAAGTGATAAATTCATGTTGCAGATATTTGATGACTTCGATGGTACATGTGTGAAGTTGTTCAGAGTGTGATTGTGAATGGTTGAGAGCCTCACAGTTCATGTGAAGGCATTGCTTGAAACAGTGTTTTGCAGCCTTGTATTTGAAGTCTGGAGTTGGTGCTTCAGCCATTGAAGTTGGTGCTTCGGTGTATTCGGAGTTGGTGCTCTTGGTGGGTTGGTGCTCACTAAATGTAATCAGAGTAGGTGCTTCGAAGGAGAGTTGGTGCTCTCGGTTGGTTGGCGCTCACTATATGTAATCAGGGTTGATGCCCTTTGGAGATATATAAAAGCAATGTTTTGCCGTGGTTTTTTACCCGAAAGGGTTTTCTACATAATTCTGGTGTTCGTCTTATTTATGGTGTTTGATGATGCTCTTAATGTTTTGATTTCTGATTTACTTGATTAATCTGGTTTAAAGTTTTAAAAGTTCTGAAATACTGATTCACTCCCCCCCCCACCCTTGTGTGCTCTTCAAGATGCACTATCACCCTTCCTCTTCATATTAATGGCCAAGGCTTTGGGATGCCACATGCAAGTGGACAATTTAAGGGGAAGATGGGGAGGCATAAAGGCAGCACCAAATGTGAGCTCCACAACCTATCAATAATTTGTTGATGACACATAGTTATTTAGCATATCCAATAGAAGACGACACTATAGATTGCTATTGTCAAGCATTGGGGCAAAGCATTAACCAGATGAAATAAAAAAGTATTCTTTTTCAACATGGAAATAAATAAATAGAGAGAGATTGCTGCCATACTACAATTCAAAATCAGCCAGCTCCTGAGCAAATACCTTGGAATCCCATTGTTTGCTGGCTAATGTAAGACATCCTATTAGGATCCCATCCTAACAAGATTAAACAATAAAATGACTTAATGGAAGGAAAATGGCTACCATTTACAGGCAGATTTTGATGATGAAAGCAATTATATTAGCAATCCCAATCTTCATTATGTCTTGTTTAAAAATGCCTATAAAAACTATCGACTCTCTAAATCAATAAATGTGAAACTTCTTGTGGAAAGGAACCTTAGAGGATACAAAATATCCATTAATTGCATGTGATTCAATCAGCAAGCCAAAAAATTTGAGCGGGGAGGGGTGGGACTCAAGAAATGGTCTAACCTCAACATGACATTAGGGTCGAAAATAGTATAGGGAATATATTCCAAGTCACACCTTAATGGGCCAAAATTCTCTTCCACAAATACTTGGACTTTGAGGCTCTTGAAAGAATACTAACCAAACTAATCCTCCTAGTGGATCATCAATTTGGAATTTTCTTCTAGCTTGTAGACACGTGATAATTAGGAACATCACATGGAGAAGTAAAAGATGTCAAAAGAGCCTTATTTTGGTAGGACCCATGGAACACATATCTCACCCTCAAGGAAATCCCCAATATAGTCGAAGCAAGACAAATATTGGAATTGTTGGGGTTGTAGAGTGTGGGAATACCTTTCAAATAATGAAAGAGATGAAAGAAGGGCGTGGCATTGGAAGAAATTATAGAATTGAGTATCCGAAAAGAAAAAAATTGCTTGCTTTGAAAAAGAATTGGCTGTTAGAAAGGTTTTTATCACAAAAGAGGACCTCATCAAATGGTGAGGAACATAGTCTAGAAATTATAATGTGAAAACATGATACATTTTGGAGAATGCTTCAACCAAAAAGGAGGGATGGCCAACACGTCTATGTTGGCACAAAAATTGTTTACCAAAAGCTAGGGTGTTTGTGTGGGTAGCCCTATACCCTATAGAAAAGAATTTTCGTTGCTGAAAGGCTACGAAAGCTTGGTTTCAAGGGGCCCTCCAAACGTGTAATGTGTAATCAAGAAGAATAATCTGTTGATCATTTTTTTTTAAACTATCAATATGGAGAAGAATGTTGGTAGTGGGTCCGTAAGAAATTGAATTGGTTTGTTCCCTTGCCTCAAGATATCTTGGATTTATTTACCTCTTGGCCGATTCTCTATAAAAAGGCCACCTTTTTCAATGTTTGGATTACAAGCCATTTAATGATGGGAGCTATAGAAAGAAAGGAATAAGCGAATATTTCAATACAAAGAAATGGTGATTGAGAGTTCCCTAATCAAACTAGAGAATGCAATTGAGGAAGTGGTCAATAATGTAGCTAAAACACAAAATTCAAATAATAGATGTTTCACATGTTGGGATAATGAATTAATGAAGAGGTGGAAAAATCCTAGGCCTCCCTCTTGTTCATAGGAATGGTGGGATGAATCCCATGTCAAATCCTAGATAGGGAGTACGATGAGTTGCCCCCATGAAGGCTGGTTTAAACTCAATTTTGATGGAGCATCTAGGGGAAATCTTAGCATCTTGGGAGTTGTATAATTAGGGATCACAAAGGGAAGACGGTTGGAGCAAGTTGGGAAAAAACTGGTGTTAGGAACCAACAATGAAGCAAAAGTTTAGGCACTTTTGCTAGGCCTTTAGACTTGCGAACAATTTGGGGTTAAACAAGTGCATATTGAGGGTGATTCAATGACCATTCTAAATTCTATTAGAAAGAAAGCCTCCTCAAATCGGAAAATAAATATCCTAAGGTAGTGCTGGCCCCTCATTGAATCCTTATGAACATTCACAATAGAGCATGTTTCTAGGGAGATTAATAGTCATGTAGATTCACTTGCCAACTTGGCAATAGGCATGGAAGGAGATTGTATTGTGGACAACTTACTGCACACATGGCTAAAACTAGTTCCAAACATAGTTAATAATGCCCCTTGTGCAATTGTGATGTTCCATCATTAGAAGGTGGTAAGGTTGTTGTAGGCACAAATAAAGCTAGTGTAAGGCGCTCTTTTGTGGTTGAATGCTAGGCATACAAATCATGATGTTTAGATATGTGGTCACCTCCCACATTCAGATCATAATGTGATGGCCTTAGAGTATATGTAGGATGGATACAATAGTGCACTCGATGGTGAAGAAAAGACAAATTGCATTTCTAGGGGAGATTATTGATCTCAGGTTGAGGAAGATCTTCAAGGTGGATGTGGTAATCATGATACATTCTATTAGAGTGACTCTCAGAGAGTTGTTTCTTTCAACGACTCATAGATACATGGTAAACACTGATGTGTCTTCAACATTCAATTTTTGGAGGAAGGAGAAGCCAAGGAAACTATGTGGGTGGCTTCAAAGTCTTTGATTAGGCTCCGCTAGTGATGAGGGCTTCGAGCTATCCTAGGAAACCTTGAATGGGCTATGGCTTCTATCTTGGCGTAGGAGTATGGCCAACTCTTATTGTTGTACTTGTTGGACCATGGATACTATTTATAGTTTTTGCTGTTGGACAAAATGAAACCCTTCGAAGACACCAAGTGAAGTGGGGAATCGAGTTCTTGTAATTTGCTATCAAGGCTGCCCCCTCACCTAGGATTGATTGGTTGTTTGCACTGGAGATAGGCAACTTGGATAGTAGTGGGGAGGAGGAACTGGAACAACAAGAATAAGAAATAATAAGGAAATAGTTGAAATGTATAAGGGTGAATGTACAAACCCTTTGTAGATAAGGAAAATCCATATAGAATATACTATTAATAGTAAATTTAGGAGAAATCCATGCACCCCAAAAGGGTTTTTGTAACTTGGCCCTCCATTTCGTAGTACCCAATACTCTACAATCTTTCTTGGAAATTAATACAATGGTATGGCCCCCTAGGCCAAATTTATTGGTAAAAAAAAGAATTATAAATTAACATGATATAAATACTAATGTGAAAGTTTTTGAGTTATAAATATCATACAATGCTATAAGCTAAAGCTAGGATTAAAACGATAAATGTTAATAAGAAATATGTGGATTGATGATAACAAGATATAAATATTGTTAGGGGTTGATAAAATAAAAGCATTTTAAACCTTATAATGCCATTTGATTGTGGATTATTATGTTTAAAATAATGGAAGGATTCTTTTTTTGTTCCTGTAATAATCAACCCCAATTTTTTTTGAAATTTGCTACTACTGTTATAATCTTTTTTCTGTATTTTTTCCTCTGAGTTTTCTGTTTGCTGTTTGTGATGTTTTCTGAGGTTGTGTTTGTATTGTTTATTTCGATATTTTTTGAGAGGGTTTATTTTGCATACGAAATGATAATGAAGTACATAAACAGAAAATTGAAAGATAGATAGAAAAAAGCTTTCAAACAACACCCTTTGAAGCAATAATATTCTGTTTTCTATCAAGATAAATTTCAGTCATAAAACAGCAACAAATATCAGATTTCATACTTTTCTCAGACCTGGAAATAATGTGAAAAGAGCAACTAGTTGAACCTCTTGAAACCCTACGACCAGCGTGTAAGGTGAGAAGCTTCTTCTCCAATCACTAGAGCTCCAATGCAGCCAGCTGAGCTTCCAAACCACCAATCACCAACGCCAAGATAAGACTGTTTTCAACTGTTAACCATGCACAAAGGGGCCCTACCTTCAAGGAGGGGTGATTAAGTCCCAAAAATCCAACTCTTCCCGAAAAATCCTAAACTTTAGCTTGAAATGATTGCTTTTAATAGAGGAAGAGATTAGTTAAACACCCATTTTGAAACACTTCTTCTTTTCTGAATTATGAGCAGAATATAGGTTCCCAGGTACAAAATATGAAGCTCCTCAAATGCTTGAAAATCACACCAAACTGTAAGTATTTCACTCCACACCAAAATCCTGCAGTCACAAATCCAAAACAACTGAAATGCAATAAAAAATATTGGTAAATCTTCATCTTTTAACCCAGCTGTGATCTCTGAATGAAATCACCCAGCACAAGTCTGAGCAGGTCTCTCACTGCCAAGACAAATCTTAGAACTTGAGGGGCTACGTCCTCAATTCCATTCTTCAATACCTTGGCACCACACCAGCAGCATATCCCTGTAAAAAAACTCCAACTCCAACCTGTTCAAATGAGCCTCCAAAATGATCTTTTATCAAAAGCAAAGTTAGGGCAAATTCTCATCTCTCAAAATCCATGCCAACTCCAAGCATTTGTTTTATTTTAATTTTCAATACTTTAGCCTTCAATAATATAGGCACCCCAAAGGAGAGATATTTTAATTTAATATTATCCTTTTAAAAACAACTTTAAGTTGTTGCTCTAGGCCTCCTTGGTCACCTTTTAAAAAGACCCCCTTATGACCCCATTTTTAAATAAATTAAATATAAAGTCACTTTATTTTTGCACACTTTTCAAGACATTCATCAAATATTAAAATAATTCCTCCAAAGTGACTTTATCAATTGAATATGCTGCACAGACCAGTTTGACAAGTCCATTGCCCCGAAATTGACTTTCCACAGCTCCACTGAAGAGAAACTGATGTCACACCACGACTCACTGAAGACTGTGAACATCCATCTGCCCTTGCTAAGAATGGAAAGTCCCGACTAACCCTAACTGACTTACTATTTTTAGAAAGTTCTAAAAATAGTAAAATGCTCCTTGAAACCTGAGTCGGACAGAGACCAAGATGCTCAAGAAGGCTCACCAAAGACTGAAGCGCTGAACCAAACTCCCTGCTAAAATTAGTACTTACTAAAAATAGTAAGTGTTCCTAGAACAACCCTAACTGAAAGATGGTGTCGTAAAAAGGGGACATTATAGTTCCGTAAATGATGGTCATGGGGATCACTCCCATTATTTACATAACCAAAAGATAAAATAAAGTGCATCAAACTGTTAAATAGGGGTGCATCACAATTTAACTCTGAGACTAAAAGTTCTTGCTTTCCCAACCATTATGACAATTTTGCCTATGGAACTAGTTGTCCACTTTACCATGGGAGCATAAAGTCATCAGGAACATGCCATTTGATGATTTTTCTTTCTTCCCCCGCTTGACAAGGGTCCGAATTTCCTTATTTGGATCTTCAATGCTTGAATTTTGGCTAATCTCCTCCAATGGAGGCTTTATGCCACTGGAAACCAAAACGGTTTGTATCAATTCTGCAAAAGCATTAACTTCATTAACACCATTGGATGCCATATTGGCGTTCTTTGATCTTGCTGAAATGTTGGCTTCATTAATGCCACTAGAAACCATATTGGCCAACTCCGAACTTGTAGAAGCATAGACCTCATCAACTTTCTTTGTTGGTATAAAATGTTGATGGCTGAAGTTGACACCTTCCACCAAGTAGCTTGCTTTGGATGATAAGATTTGTTTCTAGAAGGGATGATTTTTGAGTAATTCTCAGTCGTGTGATTTGTTCCATAACAAGGCATGCATCTAAAAATGATTCCTTCATGATCCACCATTTGATTCCAAGGTTTGGAGCCAGCCTTAATTCTTATCTCAGTTGGTAGAGGTTTTGACAAGTCTATTTCCGCTAAGATTTGAGCAAAGGTGAAGGAAGAATGCAAAGTGAAGGTGGATTGGACTTAAAAAATGAAGGGCCAAAAAGGAATTTCTTGATAGAATTACCAATGGATCAAAGGCAAGAAAAACCCTAGAAGTGCAATGGCAAGTTTGGGAGTCTCACCCAGAGCGGTGAAGTAGCAAAAGTATCTTTAAATGGGTTAAGTCTCAAAAACCATTGTTTCATTCCTAGGTAGGATTTGTCCCAAGCCTAGGGGCCTTTTAGGAGAAGCATCTTTCTATCCTTAGGGAGCTCACAAGTTACATAAAATTAACCTTTAGTGCAAGGTCCAATGTAGAGATCACCAACAAATAAAGTTTGCTAGTGTTTTTAACCCATTCATTGAACTCTACCAGAGTGGGCCAGAGATTATGGAAGTGACATATCAAAGAGTGTTTTTTGTGTAGGTCTTCCTCCCCTAGTGTGGTATCCCCAAGATCAATAATGGGGGTATTCTCATTTGAAGCTACAAGAAAAGGTCTCCTCCCTAGAACCTACAACAGAGAGGTCACCAAGGACCATGGTTTAGGTCTCGAGGCAACATCAATAGACTTGTGCATGGAAGTACCCTTAGCAATCACATTTTTGAAGGAGAGCCCAACAACATTGTTTGCACCAATGCTTGGTAGGTTGTTGCGAAGAGAACTTGTTGTGATGCCAAAATTGGCAAGGGATAGAGGCGATTTGGAAGTTGGAAAACCAAATGCTAAAGGGAGTGATTCCCTCTGTTGTGCCCTAAATTTTGAAATATCTTCCACATAGCTTGCACCATTTCCATCCCTAGCAAAAGATTTGGCCTCTAGGCATTCAAATTTGCTTTTGGAAACCCTAAATTGGGGAGATTTTGGGAGTGACATTTTTAGCACCAATTTTTTTAAAAATAATGGAAGAAATTAAGAAATGCTATGATTATTATATTATAGGGGGATGGTGGGGTAAAAAAAATGAACTTGGATTAGATATAAATATATCAATACTTATTTAAAATGTTTTAATTATTGCCAAATTTGATATAAAAAGGCCAAGCACATTAAGTGAAGAAAAGGATTGAAGTAAGGAAAGGAGAAAATATACTAGTAAACAAGTATAATGATTATAAATAATATTATAGAATTTATTATAAATTGCAAAAAAGGGAAGAAAAGAAAGAGGAAATAAAGATTGAAGCAAAAAGGAATTTATAAAGTAGCCAAATTAGAAAGGTAAAAAGGACATGTAAGAAGAGTGGTATTGAGAGGAACAAAGCTATGAATAAGAGAAAAGGAAATTGATTTGAAATGCAAATTGCGGGAGGAGAAGAGTGAATAAAAGGCGAAGCCAAACCTTCAAGAGTCAATTAGAAGAAAGGAATGGAATTGTGAGAGAAAAAAACAACATGAAGGAAAAGAAAAAATAAAGGAGAACAATTAGAAGAGAAAGGATTTTTAGAGAAGGATGGGCAAGGAAAAAAAGACAAAGATTAAGTGATGGATCAAACGTAATAACAAGATACATAGAGGATGAAGTGAAGAAAGTTAGAGGGTATAGCAAGAATGAAAAAGGAAAGAAGGAAACCAAAGAAAGGCAACATTCACAAGGAAAAAGACTTGGAAAATAAAATAGAAAGAGGTGGGGAACATGGAGATGGAGACTCAAGGGAGTGGTTCACAAGCTTGGGCAATGAAAATAGAAGGGAGACACACTAACAAGTGGAGAGGAAAGGGTGGGGGGGTTTGGAGGAGAGGAAGGGAGTTGGTGGGGGGAAGAAAGGAGTGGGAGAGGAAAACACAAGGGAAGACAAGGTAACAATGGGAATAGCAGAAGAGAGGAGGAAGGAGGAGGTCAAGTGAAGGGAGGGAGGGTTGGAATTCAAAGAAT
Source organism: Sequoia sempervirens (assembly GCA_007258455.2). Lineage (NCBI taxonomy): Eukaryota > Viridiplantae > Streptophyta > Pinopsida > Cupressales > Cupressaceae > Sequoia > Sequoia sempervirens. Next base: position 768,515,915 of record VDFB02000003.1, read on the forward strand.
CTTGATATGGATGGCTTCTTTATGTTTTCTTTTGAAGAAACTATCTTCTTTGATTAGGATTTATGTAGCCTCTAGGTGAATGTGGTGCTTGGTGTTGGATGAGTGTTCTGCAAAGCTAAATTTTGTTATCCACTCATGTTAAATAACATAACTATGCTCCTTAATTCCAGTGTCAATTGAACAACTAGTCTTACCAATGTACAAAATGTTGCAAGAACAGTCAATCTTATAGACCTTAGAGTTGAGAAAAATGTCTCTTGCATCTTTAGTAGATGGGATGAGGTTTTTGATAGTGGTTAAATGTTTGAAGGTGCATTTGAGGCTTTTTTGTAGAGGATTTTGGAGATTTTATTAGAAATTCTTTTGACATAGTGTAGGGTGGTCATATGGACAACATTGGGGTCTTCATCCTTTGGTTTAGAATTTTGAGCTTTGGCTTATTTTAATGCTCTAGTGATTTGTTTGTTGTGATACCCATTCAATTTGAAAACATTGGACAAGTGGGAAAGCTCTTGGTCAATGTGATTACCATCATAAATGTGAAAGGCCCTAGTGCCTAGAGTCTTTAAGAACCCAACAATTTGTGTAGGATGGTGGCGAGAGGATGCATGCAAGTAGAGGTCAGTGTGGGTTTAGTATGGGTGGACATTCTGAAGACTTGGTAGGTTAAGGAACCATTCACAAAAGAACTTGAAACCAATAATCAACTCACACAATCCAATTCAAAAACATCTAATGTTAATAATCAACTTCCTATCCTAGATATCCTCCTCAAAAAAGGGGATGGTTCCTTAATTTGCCAAGTTTTCAAAAACCTTACCCATAGCTACTTCTACCTGCATGTGTCCTCTGATCACCATCTTGCCCAAAAGGCTAGGTCTTATCAATTGTTGTTGTCGAGGCCTATGACATTTGTGATGGTGATCGTATTGATCAAGAGCTTTCCCACTTGTCTAATGTTTTCAAATTGAATGGGTATCAAAACAAACAAATTACCAAATCATTCAAACAAGTCAAAACTAGGAATAATTCTAAACCAAAGAGTGAGGATTCTAGTGCCTATCCATATTGCCACCCTCTCCTACGTAGAAGACATTTTCAATAAGATCTCCAATTTTTTTTGCAAAAAGGGCCTCAAATGTGCCTTAAACCTTTTCTCATTATCAAAACGCTTATCATGTCTACTAAAGATCCAAGAGACATTTTGCTCAACTTTGTAGTCTATAAGATGATTGTACTTGTGGCACTTTGTACATCAGTGTGATTGGTCGTTCCATCAACACTAGAATTAAAGAACTTAGTGTTGACATTAGGCATAAGCGGATTGCAAAATCCAACTTTGCAGAACACTCATCCAACACCAACATCACATTCGCCTAGAGGCTATTCAAGTTATGGTCAAAGAAGATAGCTCCTTAAAAAGAAAACTTAAAAGAATCCATTCATATTAGAAACTGGCCTTCCAACCTTAATTGTGATGAGAGATGGTACCCGAGTTCTACATGGCACCCTTTGTTGAATGCTTTGAATTCTAACCCTCCCTTCGCTTGACCTCCTTTCCTCTCTCTCTACCCTTGTTCCCCTCGTTAGCTTCTCTTTCCTTTAGTTTTTCTTTGACTTCTCTCCTTTTTTGTTGCTCTAGCTTGTGAATCCCTCTTGAGTCTTCGTCTTTGTGCCCCGTACCTCTTTTTGTTTCATTTTCTTGGTCTTTTTTCTTGTGTTTCTTTGCATTTCCCCACTCCTCCGGTTTCCTTCTCTTTTATTCCTGCTCTACCCTTTAACCTTTTTTTCTCTATCTTTTTAACGTTATGCTATTATATTTGATTTGTCATTGATCTTTATCTTTTTCTTCTTGCCCATCATTTTCTCTTTTATTTGTTCTCATTCTTTTCTTTTGCCTTTCCTCCATGTCGTTTTTTTCCTTGCAATTCTGTTTTTCTAATTACCTCTTGATGGTTTTTCTGTGTTTCATTCACTTTCCTCCTCTTTTTGCATGCATTTCAAATCAATTTCCTTTCCTCTTCTTCATAGCTTTGTTCCTCTAGATACCACCCTTCTTATGTGTCCTTTTTATCTTTCTAATTTTTCTACTTTATCAATTCCGTCTTGCTTCAATATTTATTTCCTCATTTCCTTCTTCCCTTGTTTTGCGATTTATGATAATGTAGTTTATCATTGTCTAATATTGTTTATAGTCATTATAGTTTTTTACTATTATATTTTCTCCTTTCCTAACTTGAATATTTGTCTTCATTTAATGTGGTTGTCCTTTTTATATCAAATTTGGTAATAATTAAAACATTTTTAATTATAAGTATTTGGATGTTTATATCTAATCCAAGTTCAAATTTTTTGACTCCTCTTGTCCCCCTTTAATATAATATTTATAAATCTTGTTAATTCCTTCAATTATTTTACTCATAATAATCCATGATCAAGGTTCAGAATAGTTTTAATTTATCAATCCCTAACAATATTTATATCTTGTCATCATCAACCTGCATATTTCTTATTAACATTTGATAATAAATACTAGGTAGAACTTTTTAAGATGTATAATCGAATCTTTTTAATCCTTAGCTTTAGCTTATAGTATTTGATAATATTTATAACTCAATAATTTTTGCATCAGTATTTATATTATCAATTATGTTAATTTATAATTCTTTTTAATCGTGTTGCCTTTTTTAATAATTACAACATTGGAGAATTTTAAAAGTTTTATAACATACTAGTTTCTCCCTTATAGCTTTTTATAACAATTTATAATAATTATATTAATTACTTTGTATAAGGCAAATTAGTAACATATATTATCAGCTAATATAATTATTTCTAAGAACCATAATACTTATGACAACTTAGATCTTATAAATCGCAGACTCATTTGTAATTAATATGCTTTTAGAACAAATTCTTCTTTTCTTTTTTCATTTTTTTAGTTTCCTTGTTAATCTTCCCACATTTACAATTAACCTTTCTTAAAATTTCTTGCTTATTTCGATTGTGTGATCTTGTCAATGTTTTGTTTAATAATTTGCTTTATTATAATTAACTATTAAGTGGAAAAAGAAAACAGTTCAAGTACTAATTTTTGCATTATAATTATTTAAGAGGAAATCTTTTCAAAGGGCATGTTGATCTTGTGCTCTCTCTCCTCTCATCTCTCATTTTCTGTGCCTCCCTTTTTCCCCCATCATTTTTGACAGACATAGTTCTGAATCTCTCTATTATTTTCCCCATTGGACCAGGGAGTGTTATCTGTCATATTGAGGCAAAAGGTCTCTGCACTGTTATGCATTCAAATTTATTAATATGGACTGTGGAAATATCATGTTGTAGTTCTCATAATCTACTTGTTTGTTTTGATATTATGTAGATTAGAGTTTTTTGTAACAGAAATTAAATTATATGCAAAAGATTACCCTAATTGATTCTCTAGCAAATCAGGCTAATATATGCTCTAGAAAGATTTCAGGTAATTTAGCTTTCAAACAACAAACTGTTCTGTGCACTGCTTACATCTTTTGGTAGTATAAAATACAGTAATACATTTAACTATATGCATATAGGATTTTTAACATATCTCTGGGTCTATTTAAAAGTTTTCAAAACTAGGCAGAATTTAGTCAATTTTGGAGAGGGTTTATAACATATCTTTATCTTTGGAGCTATTTATAAGGTTAAAACTACTCAGAATTTAGTCAGTTTTTGGAGGCTTTTACCACACTTTTACCATTAACAGAGTCCCTAACTGATTTATTATTTTATACCTAAATATTATAATTTAATTAATAATAAAATATTAAACCTATTAAAATTAAATACTAATAAAAATACTAAATACAGATAAAATTACTATTAAATGATAAATGATCTTAATCTTCATTACAAACTTATTCAATTTAATTAATATTTATAAAATTATAATTTGTGTATGAATACAGTTAATATATTATTAAAGTTACAGATAAACTAAAAAGTTAATATTAATAAAGATAAAACTAAACCAAAGTTACCCCTCATTTACAACTCTAAACAGACTTGGTGTTATTGCTTTCAGTTTAAAGTAAGTTAATATTTATAGACTTTTATGTTATCCCTCACATGATTGGTGTTCATTCCCATTCTATAACTAAATGACTTATAGCTCGTTGAAACTTTGCCAATAAGTTTTTGTTTATAATGAAATTTTACAAATTTGTGAATTCCTAATATTAACTCCTAATCAATACTCAAATTAGTTGACAGGTTCATCTTTGTTGCTATGAGTTTCAAGTTCTAGCATTAATATTTGTCCATTATCTATTTTAAAGTTGCACAACATATTTGAAACATCTGTATACTTGAGTTTGAATTCTTTTGGTAAATAGCAGAATTATGATATTTGTATTTGGTGAATGTTGTAATCTAAAAAACCAAAAACAAACTCTCCTAATCTTAATATTACCGCACCTTCATCCTATTGGCAAAATCGTTGCGCCCACTTGGTGTAACCACTAGTTATATAGACTTGGTTAGTTCTCTAATCACTTTCTTCCACTATTTTGATTGAAGGTTCTTGGTACTTTTTCTTTGAGAGGCTTTCACCTTCAGTCTTGGGTTCTTGCAAGGGACATCCAAAGCTCTCACTTTCAGTCTTGGATTCTTGCAAGGGACATCTAGCTACCAGGCCAATCACCTTCTCTCAATCCACCATTATCGTTAAAGGTGTCAACTTTAACTTTCTTTTAGAAGGTGTCATTCTTTGTTCCATAGTATTACTCAGAGTGTACCAACCATCTCATCCTCATTGTAGGCTCCATGGAGCTGTTTTGTTTCAGAGTCGAGGGCTTACTAAGTCCCTTGACTCATAGCCCAAGTCACAGGGACTAACATGCATTATTTGTTTTTTCTCTACCTCCAATGATTCATTGATCTTTGCTATTAGGAGAGATTCTGGGGGGAGGGTACCCTTCTTCCTTCTTTGATTGTCCAGCCAGATCCCCTTAGCCCTGAATGCTGTCCCATGGACAAGTATTCGATCTTGCATTGGTGCTCTTGTGGTAGTGGATGGTAATATTCTAGGTTTTTCTGGCTGCATCATTATTGCAAATGTGTGATGATGCCATTTTCTAGTCTTGGTCTCCAACTTTGATCTTCTTCATCTCCTTCCATTTGAGTGGAGGGTCCTTCTCTCTCTTGATTATTTGTACTTGTAATTGAATTACATTGTTTGGGTTGTAACCACTTTAGGTTTACCCCCTAGTATGTTTTCTTAAGTATTTAACTGCTTTTGAATTTGGGGTTCTTTTCACCATTATACTTTCCTATTGTAAATGTAGTAATATACTCTTGAGTCCCATTGGCCGTCTTTGGTCATTTGTAAACACTAACTTCTCTCTCTTTCTCTCTCTTCTTTCTGTTAAAAACTTAAACCCTTGCAAAAGTCATTATGGTTGGTTTTAGGGAAACAAAAAATATTGGTATGGGTAGAGCCAAGCTGGTTATGAGGATTTCTTGGTTGCTTAATAGTTTTAAGACAGGGGATGAAGGCCATGTTTGCAATTCCTGCCATCTCAAGGAGTTTGAGGAGCATCTGATTTATACTTGTGAGATGAATAACAAGTTTTGCATCTCTAGGAGATGAAAGAAGCAATGCTAACCATAAGCCATTGGATGAGAAATCTAGAACATTACCTAAATTAAATTTTAAAACCCTCCAAGAGGTTTTGAGCTAAGTTACTGGGTCCTTCTATTTACCCCCTCGTACCCGGCAAAATATGGTTCTGGTTCTGGTTCTGGTTCGGTTTTGGTTCTCTGTGGGTTCGGCCAGGGTTCCTCCCTGGGCCCCCGTGTTCTCTGTGGGTCCTTTTACACCATCGAGCTTTTTCTCTAACTGATTTTTTTCTGTTAAAAGGGTAGTATGGAGTTCCTTTTACACCATCGAGCTTTTTCTCTAACTGATTTTTTTCTGTTAAAAGGGTAGTATGGAGGTTATGTTATTGCTGAGAACCTTGAGAGTATTATGCTTTGTATACCATTACAAAGTGTATTTTAAGAGCATCAATATATAAGAAGACTATGGCTATTGTGAGGTATCATGTGAGTCTAGTAAGCTACTTGTAAAGTTATTGTGTGAAACTTTAGACCATTATGAAAATCTAAGGAATAAATGGAATCAGTTACATTGTGAGTAGACAAGGGTTAAACTATTGGATTTCAAGAGTTATTCAATCGCAGATAATATGCACACATTTGAATAACATACAGGAATATATCATCTTATTCAATTTTCCAATACCCTATTGTGGAAGTGGAGCCTGTAGGTTAATGTCCGAATCAGTCCGTATAGTCCTTAAGCTGATTGAGGAGATTTATATGGGAATGGAAACCATAAATGCCCTATTTAAGAGAGTATTTCTCCTAAATAAATGCCCCATGTTTAATAGTTTATCATTTATGTCTGATGAATATCATTGTTCTTATAATTAAATTTATAAATTTGAACATGCCTATGACATTATGTTTATAATTTATAAATATATATACTCCCGTACCCGTACCCAAGATTTTTTTTGCCGTACTGGCGTACCCGCATCCGTACCCATATCTGAACCTGTACCAGAACTGGCAACTTAGGTTTTGAGTGATGGATGCAAAAGTTAGTAAGGAGCTTTCAACCAGCACCTGCACATAAATATGTCTCTTTCCTTTAACAACTATGTTATGTTGCCAACGATTTTTCTGTAACAATTAGGTTAAAATCTGTACATAAAAGCTGATTATGAACAATCTGAAAATTCTGAAATTGATACTATAAGTCAAAATTTGAAATGGAAACTAAAAAGAAGATGTCTCTGAAGCTTCTTTGCAGTCTAAAATCTGAAAATGATGATGCAATGAAACAGAAAATTTGAAAACTTTGAGAAAATTGAATTCTGGAACTGTAGAAAATATGAAACTGGCTTTTTGAAAGTAGGAGAACAGAACTTTAATATAGAAAAAAATAGTACACAGAAAGAATTAATTTCCTGGGAGGGTGTGAATGCTATCTCAGGTCTAAGTAGAGGATGCCATACTTAGACTAAACCTAAGAGGAGGTCTAAGTAGAGGATGCCATAATGCCTTGGCCTAAACACAATCTGAGACTGTGCACAAGCACTGTTTTCACAAGAACATGCCATACTTTACAATCTGAGAGTCTATTTATAACATTTTCCCGTGTTTAGCTCTCGTCTCTTGCATGTAGGGTCAATTATATGGACTTTGAAAACTGGCTTAAATGGAACTAGAAAACACATATTAAATGGACCCACAAAACTGATCTCAAATGAATCCACAAAATGCGTTTACAAAACCTTCTTAATTGATCTTGCTGACTGATGTGTATAATTCTATGCTCTCCCACATTTCCGGGATGGGTTTTTTAAGGCCATTTTAAGGGGATGGCTATTAAAAAAGGTAGAGAAATTTTTAAAATATTAGGAAATTTCAAATATTCATATGATAACATTGATCAGACATTCATCATAGACATTATAGAACCTTTGTGAGCATATGAGTAATTGAATAGGAATTATGGTGTTCTTAATATGTGTATATACATATATTTACACATGAGCATGAGTTAAAAAGACATACCTGACTGGTATATGTATTCAGGTGAGGGATTTATTATTGAAGTTTTCCTGAAGCCTTCAAAACTGTATGTTCTGCTGTCAAAGTTATTAACAAAGAGGAATGGTTAAGTGAAAAGATAACTGGTTGTGTTCCAGTTTGACCTCAGCTGGGATACTAATAGATGGGATTGCTCTCTGAGTTCTCTGTGCAGGGTATGATTGATATATTTTTGCATTATGAAAGTGGCATTTCCTGCCAACTATGACTTAACTCGTATTGAGCACTGTAATGACTGTAGCATGCCAACTTTGTCTGTGGCAGTTCTTGTATACTGAACAGGTTGTCTAATGTATGAAACAAGATAATCCTTGACTGCGACTTCAATTGTGAAGATGCAGAGATCTTCAAGAGGAATATGTATTGTGTAGATGTTGTGATAATGATGAATCATTGGTCTATTACTTGGTCAGACTTATAGTTATAATTGTTGTGGACTCATGCAAAGTGATGTATAGCTCTGTAACAGTCAAGTTATCAAGGTTGATGGCATAGATACAGCATAAAAGATGAATCTGAGTTGTCTTTGCTTCATGTCAAAAAGGTCTAGACCAAAGAAATGAAAACTATAGATAAATCTGGGGTTGCAAACTATACTAGACAATAAGGATTTGATCTTTTCTAATGGTAGTTCAGTGTTAGTACTGTTAAAGCTTTAGCCATGATATCTTTTAGTGTGGGGGCATGACCTTTGCACTTTATCCTGATTGATTGAGGATTAATAAACATAAACACTTCTCGACTTTTTGCAAATCTTAGGTGGGCATGTCATAAACCAAACATGCATTGGAAGGTTGTAAGTTTTAAAAAAAGAAGTAACTAAAGTGTGCCTTGGCCCTATCTGTCCCCTAATGTACCCAAGCATTCCCTAAAAAAGTTTGCGCATACTGGGGACATATCCATTTTTTTTGCAAAATACGGGATGGGTGGGGGATGTTTCCTACCCATCCTTGTGTCCTTGACACATTCCCTATTGGATGCATCCCCGGGGAGCATAGGTATAATTTTAAATATCATTTTATTTGCAACTTACTCTAAAGGTTCAAATACTGTATATAAAACCCTGAGTGGTTAGATGGAAGCATGCAAAAAATGCACAAGACCTCAAAAATCTTCTCGAATAGGTGTCAAAGTGTATATGTCTGGATAAAGCTCAGAAGTATCCTTCCATCACTTCCAAGAAGAGCTCAAATGGATTTTGGATGCAAAAGTTCTGACCTATAAAAGGTCAGGAACTCAAATATCACTCAATAAAAGCAGATGACAGTCATATGAATGCCAAATTTATTACTATTTAGAAAAAATTCAGAAAATGGTGGGAAACTATCAGATTTCACCCTTTCGTGAGCTAGCTGTGATGTGCCTGTTTATTGTGTGCCAGCTGGGATACTTTGCTTATTGTGTGCTCACTTTGAAGATGATTGTATTCTGACTAGTGAGCATAAATAGTAAGAAGTTGGCCAGTGACACTCGGGCACCATTTGTTAAACTCAACTCAATTTTTTGGGATTTTTTGCAACCTTTCCACCTAGGGCACAAGATCCAATCAGACTGTGCCACATGACACCAACAATGCTAACATAATCATACACAGTGCTGATGTGATCACCAGAATTCAAGCAGGCACTTGCAGGGTTTGAACTAGTGACCTCTCCAGAGGGTAGTGCTTTACCAACGAGTGTGTGGCTAGTCAGGCTGTACCCAACTCCACACCCCAATACCACTGCTACAATCCTATATGCAGATCACTGTGCCTTCTCCACTTGTAGTGCCTTGCCCTTGTGCCCTTGGTCACTGATGCACCCTTACTCCTGGCCCTAGGGTGATCAAAATAATGAAATATGAAAGGCAATTTTAATGGTGAAATGAAGGAATCTTACCTCAAGGGAAAAATAGATCTTTGATGGTTTTCTGCAAGGATTCCATAAACACAACCTAATTTGCTCCTTAATGCACCAAATTTTGATCGACTTTAGAAATCCCAAATCTCCAATGTGGACAAAATCTTGTTCCATAAGAACAATATGAGCCTCTTTCTCTTCAAACAACTGCATGTGGGCAAAATGAACTACATGTCAATTTTGATATTCTGTAACATGTCCAAGGATCAATAAATGATGTGTTAGCCTTCTGTCACTTAAATTGCCTAATGTTGTCTCAGATGAGTGACCACAAATCGGTTTCAGCAGGGTCTTGGCGCAATCATCTGATGGCAAATCAATTTCAGCATGCTATTGGGTGAAGAGAGGAAAAAATATGGATATTTGATTGCATCATTGTGTTTATTTTAAAAATTTCTAATTTTGAACAAATGGGCATGCAATTCTAATTCTGCATGAGAAAGTTACTGTCTTTGCAAGACATTGTGTGTGAGAGAGCATGAGATCAACTTACACATGGTCTTGCTCTTGAGAAAAAAAGAATTTGAAAAAAAAGGCCACTCAATTGAGTCCATATGAATAAGTTAAGATGACTTATGAGTAAATACGAGTGGAGATGGGCTCACTTCTCACTAGTGGCTGCCAACCTCTCACCAAGCATTTTGAGAAACACACCTCACCTCTTTGCCATCAAACCAAAATGGTGGAGAGGTAGATGGATGGCACTGATTTGAATTGATTGCATGTCAAGAAGTGTGATTAGTTCCACACACATTCTTAATAGTATTTATGATAGTATTAAATTCACCAAGGAATTGGAGAAGAATGGATGTTTCCTCTCTTAGATGTCCTCATTCAAAGAAAAGTAGGATTCTCTTGTTTACAAGGTTTATGAAAGGTGCATACACAGATCTATACTTGTAGGTCTCATCTTATCATTACCTTACTCAAAAAGAGGGTGTTCTTAGGACATTGGCCTCTAGAGCTTTCAGATTCGCAAATGAGCACTTGGATAAAGATAAATAACACCTGGCAGTGGTCTTCAAGAAGAATGGGTATGGTTGTAAGCAATTTTCAAGGCTTTCTGCAGAGCATGTCTTACCCATGCACAATAGACTAATGTTAGATATAAAGCTTAATTTTGTTTTGCAAAACAAGCTAAGAAAGACTCAAGGCTTTGGCAGATCATTTAGAACCCAAGTTGAGTAGGTGTGGTCTATCATGTAAGATACTCTTGTGGAATATCTTACATGGGTAGACAGGAGGTCAATTCAAATTAGAATTAAAAAGCATATTTTGGAAATTTCTCTCATCAAGGTGGAGATTGGGTTTTACTGTAGACTTAGGTGGGACAAAGAATCTCATTTCTGTTGAAAAGGCTGAGGTCATTTTCAAGGACTATTACTTCTACAAGCAATGGCTGAGGGAGGTGGTGAAAATTTGTAAACATCATGAGTCACTTGTGGAGACCAATCATCCTCAATCTTAGGGAAGATACCATGGCTTAATTAATGTGTCAATTTAATGGATCAATTAGTAAGTTGAAACTAGCTTTTGTAATTGCTAGTTTACATCAACAAACTAAGTTCATGAATACTTAATGTTTTGCTTTGGATGGGGCAATTTGGCATCTTGTTTGTGTAAAAGAGATATATATATTAGGAGAGCTTTAATTTTGCTATCAAAATCACATCTTCATCCTGATGGTGGAATCGCCTAGTGTGATCTGAGACCTCTTGATGTAATATTTTGCATCACTAGTTTTTCTAGATGAATTATTTCAATCATTTGTATGCTGGGCTAGTAATTGGAGGAGGAGAATTGAGGATTGATCTAGTAAAGATTGAAACTACGCTCAAGGGGCATAAAATTCCTAATACAGCAAACGAATTTTGAGGGTGGCATCCAACATCTTCAAAAGTAAATAGCCTCTTTCTTGAATATTTCACCTCCATTGCATGCCATGTCAAGTGATAAATCCTTTACTTGGAGCAAAAATCAGCAAATTGCTTCTGGTTATTTGAAGCAAGAAATTAGCAATGCTCCAGTTTTGGCATTACCTGATGTGCAGCATCCTTTTGAGAAACACATGTTGCATTTGTGTGCAAAGAAGCAGAAGGTGTGATACTATTGCAATTGTTTTGTGGGGCCATATTGAACTATCCAACACATGATGAGCTGTGTTCACTACTGCAGGCAATGAAGTAATGGAAGCATTACTCGATGAGGAAGGATATGGTACTCTACAATGATCATCAACCTCTTTAGCAGCAAGAAATGTAGTTAACATGCATGGGTTTGTCTTCAAAGTTTTCACTTGATGATGAAGCACAAGAAGGGTACTAGGAATATGCTATCTAGACTTTGTCAAAGATTTTAGATATGACCACTTGAACCATTCACTTGTATGGTGTTCAAGGAGGAATAAGTACAAAATGCTGATTTTGGGGATGTATATTAGGCTTTAATAAGGACGACTGTTTACATCCTCAAAGAGGGGCTTCTATACAAGTTATTCAGGCTTTGCATTTGTTGGTGTTTTAATTTGTCACTTTCATGACAGTACAAAATAGAATAGTGTATACGGTAAAACTGTTCTTCAAATCAGAAGGGGAAGCTCCCGAAGGCTTAACTAAACTTAAAACTAACAAAATCACAAATATTTACATTGTATAAATCATCCATGAGGGGCATTTAATATAAAATATTACCTTGACTATGTTTTTGGCTCGGATGCATTATCGAACTATTAGTAGCTTAGGTTGCAGCAAGATTTTCAGATTAAGTGGGTTAACAACTCAAGAACAAACAGATGCAACTTCCTATCCATTGAAACAGAGATGAGTGTTCAGCTGTAAACAAGAATTTAAATACTTAACATCAACAGACACTATTTGTTAGCTGAATTAGAGCCCAATACATTAGCATTGACATAGGAAACGATAATATGAAAGAACATCACATGATTCCATGAAGTAAATTGTCAAAGGAATATGTGAAGTTATTTTTTGATAAGCAATGAACATCAACACCAACTCAAGGAATTATAAATGTGGGATTAATAGTTATTGAATAACATTAACAGCTGGATGGTTGCTGTAGTGTAAGTGTAGCATTCACTGCCTTTTGTTACAGACACTGAACACATTAACTTGACTTCAACCTTCAAATGACAATTTTTGCAGCATAAGTTTGGCATCTACTCTCATTACAATTTATGTGTAAATGCCTCATATTTATAACTTTCTAGCTAAAGCTTCTTGAAGCTCAAAAATAAATAAAACAATAACTTCAAAAGCTATTCAATCTTCATCCCTTCAAAAATAATATAAAAATGAGCTTCCAACACATTCTTTCCATCTTATCCATCTCATCTTGGGCATCACTTTGAAAGGGGGGCTTAGATTTATTGATTTTTATTCTTTATTTCATTTTATTTGCTTTTCATCCTTGACTTGGGCTCATAGGCTAACTTGGGCACCACTTTTGCTTTGCTTCTATCTTCATTTTGCCTAAAAAAATGCTATTTTGGTGCCATGTGGAGCTTAGGTGCCCATGTTGCTTTTTTTGTGGAACTTTGGTTAATTAATGCCAAGTGGAACTTTTGGAACTTAACACAAAGAATTGGAATGAAACAATTTTGGGCTAAAAATTGTTTGAAATTGCTTGAAATTAACAGAAGGAGATGATTACAATATATAGTGAAGGTAGATTACTGTAGACATTTAAAATGTCTAATTACCTCACCTACTAACTACTGTAGCAACAGTAGTATTGACCATTAATAATATAGAATAATTATTCTAACACGCTCCCTTAATGGTCAATCGTCTAACTAGCCTACATAAAACACTCTGCAGGTCGTTTGGTCACAAATTCTTTAGAACACTCCGCTACTTCTGAGACCCTCCCTGGATCTGTAGAATGTTGATGACCAAGAGTACAAAAAACCGTCTAGAAAAGAACAGAGAAGGCTGCCCCTTCTTTACAAAGCTCTGCAACAAGAGACAAGAGCCTGCCACAGACTCTGCCACTGAGATGAGTCTGCCACCAACCCTCCCAAAAACTGCAGAACTGCAGACCAGAAAATGTCCAACTTGATGTTGGATAACAGAGCTGTTCCTCCCTATCGCTAGAGACACACCGAGAACAACTGCCACGATTTTGAGGATAAATCGGCAAACTGTTGAAACTTTTGCAGATGAGCATGACGCTTGAGAATAGACTGCAAGAAGCTAGTTGTGCAGATGTTCGCCCCAACAACTTGAGGTGCGACCAAAATAGACTGCAACAAACCCAAGAGTACAAATCATCGTTTTTTTTGGAAAAAACGGTAAAACCAGAGAGGAATCCCAAGCACTTTGCGAATTACAGAAACCCAAAAAGTAGCTGGCACGAAATCCAAAACACGGATCAGCATACAAAACATCGTTTTTTAAGAAAAACGGTAAAACCCTTTAGAAACCAGAGAGCCCTCCCGTACAACAGAAACCCTGACTAGGGTAAACAGGAACTGACCCTTAATTTTTGAGGAGAAAATTATAAACCTTATCGGAATTTTTTTAAGGGAAAAAATTATGAAAACCCGTACAGATTTATCTTTTTTTTTGGGGGAAAAAATATTAAAAACCTAGAAACCCAATTTTTTTCTTTTCTTTATGGGACAAAAAATATTTAAAAACCCAGAGATCCGAAGAGTACCCAGAAAATGTTGTTGAAAACCCAAAAAATTTCGTCAACACCCATTTGCACAAATTTTGAGGCACGAACTTCGAGAAACCTAGAAAAATTGAACAACCCATTTGAGATCTCGGAAAACCCAAAAGGAATCTGCAACCAAATAATTTTTCGACTTGAACTGGAGGGTCAACACCCTAGCCGAAAGTCACAGAAACCCTAGCCGCCATGGAAAAGACAGAAAAATGCAAAGAACAGGCACAAAATCTTCTGAAAACGCATCACAAAAGGGGCAAAACCCTAGGTGACTTCGAGTGAAAGCAAAAACGATCAGAAGAGGCTCAAAAACGAGTAGGGAGACACCACGAATTGGGCTCATAGTCGTCTGAAAAACACGGGCATATATCATCAGAAAATGCGTGCAGGAGAAAATCCGAGTGTGTCTCCAAAAAGGGCACAAAAACAGAATCTGCTGTCCACCAAAAATTGTGAAGAAACGTGTACAGGTATCGCGCGCTAGACAGAGAGAAATCGTGCTGGTAGAGAAACACGAGCAGACAGGTAAATCGCGCCCTAAAACGACGCGTGCAACAGAGACGACGCGAAAACAGAGTCGCAGACAAAAAACGCCAAGTCCCGTCACAAACCAGAGTCGCGTGTCGCTAGAAAACTTCAGAAAAAAATGTGGCCTGAAAGAGGCGTTTTTATCGCGCGCCAAAAAGCACGAACTAGACAGAAAAATCGCGTAGAAAAAAGCACGTGATTTGCAGCAAATAATAACCTTCAGATCCGCGCCAAAAAAAAACTTCAAACTTGTTTCCTCAGAACATTTCCGCAAAAAAGCCCTCAAATTTTTCTCCTTAACTGAAGCACTAAAATCACAAAAAACAAGAGCCACAAAATTTTCTCCCAGAATCCTGAGCCCTCCCATGAGGGAGACTCAGATCAGCGCTGATACCATGTTAAAAAATGAACTGGTTAAAATGTGATATTATTACTCAAGTAAAGAGTACATTATATAGAGGGGTAAATTACTGTAGATATTTAAGATATCTACCTACCAACTACCTACCAACTACTGTTGACCATTATACAATATCAGAATATAGTATTCTAACATGGAAGGCACCACTTTTGCTTTGTTTCTATCTTCATTTTCCCTAAAAAAATGCTATTTTGGTGCCTCGTGGAGCTTAGGTGCCCATGTTGCTTTTTTTGTGGAACTTTGGTTAATTAATGCCAATTGGAACTTTTGGAACTTAACACAAAGAATTGGAACTTTTGATATTAGTCACCAATAAGTGCAGCTTTTCTTCATTAATGTCAAAAAGTGGAAGTTTTTGACATAGGTGCCAAGTTGTGGGAGTTTCACGTGGCAATTCCAATTAGAAAACCCACTTAAGTGAAAGTTGCTAGTTCATGTTGCGTTTTGGTGGGTGTTTTAACATGGCAAGTCAAAAAGTCGAAGTTTAGACATGGCAACAGTGTTAGAAAAGCTCCATTGCTTGGCTTGTACTAGAGAAATCTCCACCCTCCACCAAATTAAGGAATTTTCAAATAATTATGCCAAAACTTTAAACTTCTTATAAACTCCTTCCATTTTTCATTTTCGAAGATTGACTTTGATAAATTTTCCTCTTATTTCCTTTATTCTTATTGAATTCCATTTCCTTGTGATATAACCTCATCCTTCTGTCCTTGCTATACATTGCCATTCTCTGAAAAAGTACAAAAAACAAAAGAAAAACCCAACTTTCTAAAAATAGATAGTCGGATTTTCTAGCTTCTCTCTTTAATCTAGGAAACAAAAAAGCAAAAAACAAAATTCTTAAAATAGAAAATTTGATTTTTGGTAGAAACTAAAACTGCCGACTTGAATTTTGGATCTTCCATAATGGCAACCTTATGCT
Source organism: Sequoia sempervirens (assembly GCA_007258455.2). Taxonomy (NCBI): domain Eukaryota; kingdom Viridiplantae; phylum Streptophyta; class Pinopsida; order Cupressales; family Cupressaceae; genus Sequoia; species Sequoia sempervirens. The sequence continues at coordinate 768,532,041 of VDFB02000003.1, forward strand.
TGTAAGATGACCCCCATATATGATTCTATCTTAGTGAGCTGGATTAGATTTTCCTTAACCTTAATCCTTCTTGTCTCTGTCTAGTATTTTCCACCAGTCTTTCCTTTAACTTCACTTTCCTTCCTCTGCTTGTGCTGGGATCTCCTTTAGGATTTAGAGCTTGATAATCTTCATGATGAACATCCTGCATACCTGGTTAGTGGACCGAGACATCCCAACATCTAAGGACTTGACTGTTTGATAGAAAAGATAATATAGTTGACACTTATGTGGACAAAGACATACCAACATCTCATGACTTGATTGTTTGAGAGGAAAGATAACATAGTTGACATTGATGTGACAAGAATGACTCGACATTTGGCTACCATAGCGAATTTGCAGCGATAAGTGTATCATCCAAGGATGCAAGTGGATGTGGTAATGCTCATTTGGGTACGAGTCTTGTGTAGCACAACCAAACGAAAAAGTAGGAAGTTGGGATTTTAAATACTACTAGTACCAAGTTGGGATCTGCGTGACGTGGCATGGTAATGGCCACTTGTTTTTTGTGCCTTGGGGTTAATCAGTCAAGTAAGATGTGCATGCTAATCTGCAGTATTAAGACAATCTCAGGTCAAGAAGCTACTCAAAAGTTCTTCATGATTGGGTGCAATCTGGGTTTCAAAAATCAATTGTTTCAGACCGATATTTTAGTTCTTGGGGCAAACTCTTGACCATTTGTGGGGGAAGATTGACACAAGGCTGAAGGGTTCTATCATTTTATCTCTGGAAATGAATGGCCAATCTGAAGGAGGAAATTAGACATTGGTGCAGCTTGTGAGGGGTAACAATAGGAAGAATCCAATAGCTTGAGATTAACATTTGGCACATATCCAAAGTTCTTACAATAGGGCAACACACTCTTCCTTTATAGTTGTCTCCATTTCAGACTTGTTCTTCATATTTGCTTCTCACACGATTTAATGCTGTATATGTACAGCAAAGAAGACAAAGAAGCAGCTAGTTTGGAAGCAACCAAGGCAATAAGTTCTGTTGAGAGACTAAGGCAGATACACTAAAAAGTTGCAAATATAGCTAAAGAAGTAACAAACTAAGTACAAAGCATACCATGACTAGCATAGGAAGGGGCATCACTTTCTGGATTAGAGACATGTTATGGATTCATTTGAGCAAGGATTGTCTCCTAGGCAAAGGGAAGACTTTAATACCAGTGAGGTGTGGACCTTTTGAGGTACCAAAAGGGAGATGATACTTTTAGATGGAACTTTCCTTCTAAAATGCATTTGTATCCAATGGTTTATATGGAAAACTTGAAAGGGATCATGTATTTCCTTTCATAGAGGATTTTGCACCTTGTTCCGCAGAAGGAGTTAGAAGAGGGCAATGAGTTGCAAAAGAAAATCAGAAACACTGCAGGAGAGAGCAAGAATATTGGTAGGTTGGTCTTACAGGGAAGCTATCATATATGGCAGAACAGTACCTAACAGAGAGGGGGACAGATGTTCTGTCAACCTCAATAATATGCTTTTGTGGGTCAAAAAACCTCTTCTTGGGGAAATATGATCTCAGACTTTCTTCACCACAGGTTGAGGAATGAAAAGTGAATCAGAAGATGACTGAGCATGACAACCTCTTCTAGGTGCCACTTATTTCATTAGGCATCACTTATTTCAAGTTTTGAGTAGGTGTGATTGATGTGGAGAGCTAAAACTCAGTGCCAAGGCCTTGGAAGAGCACCGTGAAGTGTGCTGATGAGTTCAGGGACATGTTTGGGGGATGACCATCTGCCAGATTGTGTGGGAACAAAAGCTTAGATAACCGCGTCAGGAATTGTTCTTTGATTTCAGAGACATTTCCCAAGATTGATGGTGGCTGGAATGTTTTAAAAGAAAGCTCACAAGAGGGAAGGCATAGGAGTTAGAGGTCAAGCATCCAACATTTTAACCAAGCATCCTTTATCAACATATGATTGCAAAATTACTTGCACAAGGTTCTTGTGAAAATTTTCAAGCAGATTTAAGTAGAGAAGATAGAGGTTGTCGTGCAGAGCAAAGAAACAAGGTTCCAAGCTCCAGAGAGCCATTTCACTGTGTAAAATGCTGCATTTACTTTTTCAGAAATATAATTAAAAATTACCTTATCTTGGGGTGGAATTTTTATACCACATGAGGGTTTTAACTTTTCTCCATGTAAATTGCTGTTCTGTTCGTAATTACTGCTTTCCTTTCCATCCATTACTGCAATCTGGGATTATCGCTCTATTGAGAAATTGTAAATACATTTCCAGCTATTTCATGTTCTCAGCAGCATAGCATTGGAATCGGCATTATGTAATTGAGAAGACATATTTTGATGTTTTGAATTAATCATAGATTGTGCAGATATCAAATTGAATCTGGCCTAGAATTGTTGGTTTGAAGCAAAATTTGCTTGTGGAAAAACAAGAAGGAAGACAGATGGAATATTAATAAAGATGACAAATGGGAGGTGACTCCTGTTACGTTGCTTCCATTCTTTCCAGTAAAGCACGAAAGACTATATGGCAGAGAGAGACACAATTATGCCTTTGCTCTATGGATGAACAAGTGATGATTGTGTGGAATCTTGAAGAATGACAGCAAAAGCTAAGGTGGTCTATTTGGAAATCAAAAAATTTCTTCAGAAAACGGTTTTAAGGTGATTAGTACTTCTTCATGGTGTAGTTGTCAAATTAGTTCTCAACAAAGCTGGTATACTAGACTCTCTATGCATTTTATGTGGGAGAATGGACTCAGTGTAATGTTTTTCTTATTTCTAGACATGTTCACCTACAAGACTTTTTGGGCAACTACTTATTTATCTGTCCTTTTTTCTGTCAGGGTTATCTTTTAGGGAACACTTAAGATGAATGATAGCTGAGAAATTCTTTGACATGTGATACAGTCATTTGCAATTGATTCTATCTTTGGAGGAGAAGATGGAAGGCGAACTTTCTTGAGGATAGTTGTCACACATCTTAGAAGAGTTGAATATTTGTAGCTGGATTTTTAAATTTTTTCTGTGGTTGCTAAAGCCTGTTTTATTATTTTTATAAAGATGGGGATTATTTTGCTCTTGGGGCAAAGGCACAGATGTTAGGATTTTGAGCTTCTATAGGGCAAGTGTTTTTGTGTAACTCTTTCTGTTTTCTCATGTTATTTGGTGTAATATAAGATGCATTGCTTCAAGAGAAAAAGAAGAACAGCCATGGACAAAAGGAAATTGAAATTGGAATACTCATAAAATAAGAAAATCAAAGTGCGGACATGCATGAACAGGAGAAAAATGAGGGAGGAACATTCATGAATGGAAGTTGGAATGTTAAAGAGACAACTTTTAATTTTCTATTGGAATAGTAAATCTGTCAGTAGATAGTCAAAAGCAATGCCATATTGACTTCCATGAGCCTTCTTCAGTTGCTGTGAAGAAAAACAGAGAGAATACAAAAAGCTAAAATTTAAAAGTTAAATAAATAGTACAATGTCCATGTACTAAATTTCTTTTTTGACACATCCTTGGGACATCAATCTTTGGTTAATCATTCCATGCTTTCTATTCGAAGTAGGCTTCTTAATTAATGCTTTAGAATCAAAACCCATTCGTGATAACTGTTTGCATGCAAAACATTATAGGCTGCTTTAAACTGAAAGACCTTGTGATAATTTTTGCAGTGTTCTGCCTTAAAGGTGCAAAACATTGTACTCAAGGCTTGTAATTTCAGTTGTACATATGAATGCAATATTACTTTACAGATGCACCATAGCATGCTGGAAGTGTGAGAGTCTGAAACTGTTAGTAATTAGTGAAATTGTAACTATATTTATAAAATTAATGAAACTTGCTGAGTATACCTTGCAACTCACAAGATTTACATTCAATTCTCAAACATTCACTATTATTTACAGGAATTTGAGTGTAGTGGCACATGTTTCTGAATAGTGCAATGCTGGCTGTCATTCCATAATTCTGCCAAAATGTCTGTGCTTTTGTGCTTACAATAGATGCAGCAGATTGATCTTCCATTCTGAGAATTGATTGCTTATATATGCACCCTGTTCTCTCTGATTTATGTTCCATTTGTTTTATAGTTCATTGCTGATTTTTAAATTGTTTTAATGATTTTCCTTATGGTCTAATACCATGTATCCTTTGTTAAGAGGCCCAAATAGAGTTATGATAAGGACAGAATATCTATTCTTGCCCCAAGTTCGCTAATTTTTATAATATGCATGTTATGGAGTACTAAATTATCTTGTTCAAATCTCTGGTTGCATTTCAGATTTGATCGTGATTGGAAAAAAATTGAAGCTTTTGTAGGATCAAAGACTGTCATACAGGTATGCTTTCCATCAGAATTTAGTCTATTAAACTGTTCATGATTTTTCAATGTTAAATAAGTTGATAAATTTTGGGGAATGAACAAATGATGAGACTGGTTTACAATTATCAAGTTGCATGAATGTGGATGCACTTACAGAATAGTTTAATTATGGGTATGGTATCATTTACAGATATGATAAATTAAAAAAATGGATGTACCAAAAAGTCTGTAAATGGTATCATTTACAGATATGATAAATTAAAAAAATTGAAAATGCCATCGAGAAAGACGGAAATAAGTGGATGGATATCCATACAGATCCAGATCCAGATACAGCATGTGGATATAGCAGATTGATGGCAAATCTCAGATATGGTGCAAGCATAGATAAAGCATATGTAACAGAATACACGTAAATCTAAAAAACCACAACATCAAAATGTCAAAATTCCATTCATCAGTTTGGAAATAAAATTAGCGAATGAATTTTCATTGGCATTTGGATACCATATAAACAATTCATGAAATACAAATGTCCATCGTGTTACTGCTATGGGCTCTTTTGCATTAGACATCAATCTAGAGCTTTCAGAAATCTTCCAAGTTGCACTAAAGACATCAAACAGCACATAAAGGCTAAGTTGACAGTTCAGGTGCAGGGTCAGGTATGGGTTTGGGGTTTGGTTTGGTTGTACAATGTAAATATTAAATATTAAATATATATATATATATATATTATATTAACAATAAATTTAATGTATAAATATAAAATAAATTAGCAATAAATAGATAATTTATAATCATACATAATATTTTAAATACAATTAACATATATTTTTATTACTTCTTATATATAAATATTAAAATAAATATAAAATGATATATAAATTATATATTATTATTTGATACATAACCGTGGTCATGTGGACTACTCCCTTTAAATATATAACTTGAAAATATAAACATTATGTATGAGCTTCAGCCCTGTTAATAGGGATGCAGATGAGAATCAACAAAACTTGACCCATACATGGCAGGAAGAACCTATTTCCTAAACAGTGCTGCTAGAGAATGCCAGGGAAAACATCCAAAAATATCAAAAATAACCTATATTGTCTAAGAGCTCTGCTTTCGTATCTTAACATGGAAACACTAAGGCATTGTACACTGATGATTTCCAAATTTACCAGATGAGTTCCTCTTTTGATTGAAAGTTGTCCAATGTTTTATGTTGTTTTTTGAATGATTACTGCATTCAAGACCAGGGATTTCTATTGTACCTCCTTCAAAAAGGGCTCCTTGCTTTGAACATTACCTCTCAAAGTATTGGGGGAGAAGGATTCAATCCTTTCAGAAATTGAGCTCGTAAAAGGAGAATCAAGTGACCTTAACAAATCAGAGTTTAGAGAAGCATCATCGTCAAAACCTTCCCTAACAGTAGGAGATATTATTTAATGGTTTAGATCTGCCCTTTCCTCTAAGTAGCTTGTTTCATGGGTTTTTCCTTTTTATCTGAAGGAGAAAATTTTGAACATTCTTCTGCCTTGTGTCCTGTAGCATAGCACTGTCTACACTTGACTGCTATTCCTTTATAGTCCACCGTTTGGTTCTAAAATTTGGTGTCTATCTTGATTCCAATTTCTGGGGGTAACTATTTGGAAAGGTCCATTTTCACAAGAATCTGAACAAATGTGAATGAAGATTGATATTATGACATATCCAGCCCTGAAATACATCTCCCAATAGAGCTTCCAATTGAAGAGAGATAAGGAGTGCCTCAGAAATGCAGTGGTAGGTTGGAGAGTCTCACACAAGTTGGAATAACTGAAAAAATCTCTGCGAGGGGGTTGAAATCTAGGAACCATGGTTTCATACGAAGGTAGGATGTCCTAAGCTGAAGGCCCCTTCCGAATCAGCAAACCCTTGTTCTCACGAGTGTTGCAAATCAGTAGGACTATTGAAAATTTCTCCTTCCAGGAGTAGCACAAGATCTGATGAAAATGCTTTGTTCTAGGAGTAGCTGCCATGTTTTCAAGATCCACTTATTAAGCTTAGCCAGACGGCCAAAAATTGTGAAAGCAGCAAATCAAAGTGTGTTCTCTGTGTACCGCTTCATCCTCCAAAACATCTTCACCAAGATTGACGATGACAAGGGCCTCACACTGAGCCATGGAGGGTTCTGACTGTGATTTGTGATAATCATCCTTATTCTGATAAAAATAGGGAGATTCACCATAGACATGATTTCTATAAGCTGAAGAATTATTTTCACCTGCTGTGCTTGATCCATTCAGGCTTGAATGAACCTTGACTAAATTGTTTTTATCTTTCAGTGCTGTCTCAAGCAGCCAAAGATCCATATATAGAGGATGGACATGCAGGGATGGAGATGGCAAAGGTTCTGGCCTTTTGTGCCGCCACAAGGAAAGAGCTGTGCTTTGGAGAAGAGCCCAAGATCTTCGCATATGATGCCCTAGCAGTGCATATGAACACGAGGAGATAGGAAGATCTGTAGGCAGCTTGCTTAGAAATCGTATGTCTGATGGGAGAAACACGACTATTCACAAGGCCTAATTTCTGATTAATATCAACATGGTCCTGAACTTGAAGAACTAAGGGTTGTTCATCAAGCCACTATGCATCAGGGAAGGAGGGGATCATCCCTTTGACAAACTTGTGCTGCCACGTTTAGAAGGTTAAACAGGAGCAAAAGAAGAATTCAGTAGTGACATCCCAAAGATTTGTTAAATATTATAATCATATATAAATGAATATATGGTAAAATAAAATTTAAATATATTAAAATTTATATAAATTTAAAAATATTAATATTTAATAATTTAAATAATTTAAAAAATAAATAAATTAATATATTAAAATTTATATAAATTTAAAAATATTACTATTTAATAATTCAAATAATTTAAAAAAAATATTTAATATTTTTAAATTTAAATAAATTTAAAAGTTTTAATAAAAAAATATATATTAAAATTTACAAGCATTAAAAGTTAAATAAATTTAAAACATTAAAATTTCAAATAAATTTAAAACATTAAGAGTTGAATAAATTTAGAACTAGAAGTATTAACATCTAAATAAATTTTAAATAATTAAAAGCTAAACGTGAAATGATAGAACTAATATCTAGACATTTAAATGATGTCTTTTTCTGAATGTGTAATGGGTATGAGTTTAAGATGGCCACTCCATCTCTTATGCATGCTCTACACTGTGAAATAAATAGATCTCATGCAAAACCAGTTTGATTAAATGAAAATCTGCTGATTTCTCTTTTGCAATAGATGAAACATAGAAACTGGAGATGGCAATAGGTGCTCATTTGTTTTTCCCTCATCAATCACTTTGAAATAATGGGGCAGAGTCGGGGCACTATTTGGGTGACTCGGGTATGCTTGTGGTGTACCTTGGCTGTCAGGGCCATGCTTGGGGTGGATCCTTGGGGAATCCATGCTTGGCCCCAGAAATGGACATGTTCAGGCTGGCTATGCAGGCCAGGACCAGCAAACTTGACAACTTAGCATAAACACTATAAACTCTGTGGATATCACCTCAAGATTAGTGGTATGTTGACAATCTGGAACTTCTACCTCTATTTATGTGTTCTCAGGGGTATATTTTCTCATTTCTGTTTATTGAGGCTTTTCTTCTTGCACTTCGTATTTTATTTTCATGGGATACAGCCTTGGGTGTTTGACCTGTTTGAGAAGAGTGGCATGTGTAAGAATAGAGACATTTTGTATCTTGTTATAATGGGCAATAGTTTTTTCTTTGTCATTCTTGTTTTCTTTTTGAGTTTTTATTTTGAATGAGGCTTCCCCAAAAAACAGTGTCATTGTCCTCAAATCTATTTTTAGGAGATGTCCTAAACTGGGTTCCTTGGATGCCCGTGTCCTGGGGACAGCTGGGGATGCCCACACATTCCAATTTTTTCACTTAAAAAACAGTGAAAATAAGAAAAGAAAAAATGTTAACAAAGGGGGTTGGGAGGCTTACCATTAAGCAATGAAATTCTAATTCCTTATTGCTGTATATTTGAATCAATGTACATTGGACATTGAATCTTAAATTTTATGCACCGTGTGAATGTCTAGACTTGAATCATGTCAGGTATAGCTAAACATGTAAATCTCTCTCTCTCTCTCTCTCTCTCTACATATATATATATAAGAAAAGAAAAAATGTTAACAAAGGGGGTTGGGAGGCTTACCGTTTAACAATGAAATTTTAATTCTTTATTGCTGTTATATTTCAATCAATGTATATTGAACATTGAATCTCAAATTTTATGCACCGTGTGAATGTCTAGACTTGAATCATGTCAGGTATAGCTAAACATGTAAATCTCTCTCTCTCTCTCTCTCTATATATATATATATACATGTAAATCTCTCTCTCTCTCTCTCTCTATATATATATATATATACATGTAAATCTCTCTCTCTCTCTATATATATAAATTTTTTTACTGCCATCCCCAAAACCTGGCCTTGTAGACTGCCATCCCTGAAATGTGTACTAGCATTCCCATCCTGTATATATATATATATAATATTTTTGTACTGCCGTATCTGACTCCTATTCATACTATATACATGGAATACCATATCTACGTTAGTGAAGGTTGGGAGTGGGTGGATGTTTAGTAAAATAGAGACAGAAGTCATTCAACAATATAATCATGGCCACCATATGTATTTTATGGCTATCCTTTTTAGCTTATGTCTTTCTAAGCTTATTTTGTAGCGCTCCATGTATTGTTGCATTGGTTTCATTAGAAATGATAGCTTCATACTACTAAAATTTCAAAATTTAACAGGTTTTTGAACAACATTAATTTTACAAATTTTTACTCCATGACATGGGATGCCCCAGCAGCTGGGTCTATTCATTAGAATAAGTCAATTATAAATGTCTAGGAGCTTCACAGATGATGTTATCATGGTAACCTTTTTTGTTGTCAGTTTATGGTTTTCAGGTTTATCATCTTTAGAGTGCTTGACTTATAGAGGTAATCATTGTAATAGAAATGTTGCCCTTGATCTACTGAAATTTGACACTGATTAAAGACACAATTTTACTTTGTGAATTACTCCAGCGATATGGGTTAGTCCTCCCATTCAAGTTTTTTCTTTCACAATAATCTTGTGCATTATACGGTAAATAAATTCTGTAGGTGCCAGGCAGTTGTTGATCCTTAAATATCTTGAGTACAGTGTGGATAGATAAAGGACACTAGGAGGCTTTGTTTTAACTTAATTTAATCTCAATAAGATATTTATCAGGTGATAACCACCACATGCGAAGATCCATCGACTGATTTTGATTGAGTGAGTCGTAATTAAAAAAATGTTTCTTTTAAAATGAAGTGTGGTTTCTTTGAAAAGCAAACTCATTATGGAACTTCTCTGCTTATTAGCAGAAAACTGTGATGCCCAAAACCAGATGATGTCATCTTGATGAGAGTCTGGTAAAATTTAGGGAAAAATTCCTTTTGTTTTTTATAATTTTTGGTCGATATTCACATTTTCAACAAGGAATTTGCTCTAAGGCCAATGTATAGGGAAGCTATTACAAGATTCTAAAAGTTGTTAAACCAAAGAAATATTGGCAGAGAACTTGAATGATTTGTTGGGTGCACTTTTTTCACTCGGAAAGTTGTGCCTCTGGCTATGTTATTACAATTGAGAATGAAAAATGAAAAACTCAAAGTTGTACCATGTGGTTTCTGGGGCACATCAATAGGAACTACAAAGCTCTTCAATAATGAAGTTGCTCCAATACAAATCAAGAATGGGATATATCATCTCACAAATAAGAGATAAATGAGGATTTTTATCGACAAGGACAATTTTTTAAGGTTTCTTCCTTAAATGGCCTTGCTATTGAAAGACATGGAATGAAAGAAAAACAAGAAATGCACGTCTATTTTAAATGTGTGCTTGCTATAGCTCTCCCATAAGAAGCTGCAATGGTAATTAAGAGTAAAGTGGAGGATTGTGCAAATAAAATGAAATGTTGATGCATGCATGAATATCCATTGAAGAAGCCAATAATGCCAGAGTAATAAGACTAATAAAAGTACATTTATCCACAATGAATGAAACTTTTGATCTCTTCCTTGACCTGTTTAATGGTACTACTGACATATATCTATTGAAAGGCCTATGAAATGATAATTATTCAAATCAGAGAAAATTTAGTCTGTTTTTGATAATGGTCTACAATAAGGATCCAAAGGAAATATTTACTCTGGCATGAAGATCCATTTAAATGTCAGCAGAACCAAATGCAATAAATGTAATAAATTGGGTTTTTAATCCACAATGAATAAGATCTTTTTGGTTTCTTCCTCAAACAACCTTTCTAGTAACATCTATATACTGTTGAAAGATCTATAAAACAAAATCAGAAAAGGAAGATAGGCATAGTTCCATGGAGTTTCCTGATGGGGGGACGCGGGGACCTGTTGGTGTACGTTTTATCATCCACCGAACACACAGAATAAAATGTCCAAAGACACTCTATCCTCTCTTGAAAAACCATCGCGTATGCTAAGATTGCGAGAAGATCATATGGCGATTCCAAGGTTTCTTTTGTTAGGTCTTGACGTGTGGATAAGCTCAATGGGCGTTGTGATTTGCTGGTAATACACAAAGGGACTTACGTTAAAGAATTCTTCACAAGTTTGGGACTTAGGCGGATTTATCATTAAAAGCTTCTTCAATGGGGACTTTCAATTTGGATCTCAAAAAAAGGCAAAAAGATAAGGGTTTAGGGGATCTATTCTATGCCTAGGAATTTAAGAGACAGTAAAGATTCGGTGAAAAGAATAACCACACTTTGTTTCGCCTCCCTGGGACAACTACGCAAAGTGGGTGCAATCTTCAAGGGGTGTGATTATAATTTTCAAGCCTTGAACGAGACCCAAGTTAAGCTTCCACAATTACAAGCTCAGGCTAACTTTACGCATCAAATGCAAATCATCCATTCGAAGAAAGTATGAGCAATACTTCACCATTGAATCTATACGATCAATCACGCATTCACTTAACCAATATTCAAAGCAAATTCTACTTAATTTAATTCTAACTCTAATCTATGGTAGAAGAAGCTATGCAACCTTGCTTACTAGTTGACAATAAAAGTTATTCAAAGCAAATCATGCATAAGAGCTTTTATTATCAGAAATAGTCTCAATGCAACAATTTCATACACTGTCTCCACACAAATGAAAGTGAGAGATCACCAGTTTAAATAGAGTTTTCAAAATCAAATGAAAGGCCAAGGTTAAATCAATATCGACGGCCAAGATTAATACAACCCAACCCTAATTAGGGTTGCCCAAAATAACACCAATTAACACCCAACAAACAAGCAGTGAAGTGGTAGTTGGAGCTATCTTCAAGGGAAGGCGTCCCTATCCTCTTGGGCAACATTGTGCTTGATGAATCTGGACACGACTGTGACAACTTCCTCCATTGTGACTGGCGGCAGCATGCTAATCCTGAATTCAAGTCCATCCAAATCCTCAGCACATTTGGCGAAGATGCTCTCCCAATCCGCCTCCTGCCTCACAAAATCATTCCGGATGGCCAAGAGATTCGCCATTCTTGCGAAATCCTGTCTCATAATTGGCTCAGTAGCAGAGAAGATCTCCTGAACCTTATGCTTCAACCTCTCCAACTGCATGTCGTTTTCCTGGACAATTTCTCGGTCAAACACATTTGCAGCTATCATGTAAATCTTCTCCCGGATTTCTTGAACTTGCTCCTCAACTTTGAGCCCATCCGCCTTCGCCTTCTCTAGAATTTCACTCCGTATAGTCACTGCCCAAAACCAATGGTGAAAATCATAAGCTGCTCCTGCAACAATCACCTTTCCTTCGACCAACTCTTCCCTTGGAACACCCTTCAGTACCTTGAGGCATGGAATGAGCCTCTCCTGAATGTCTGGAAGGTTGTCCCAAGCTTCCGCCATGTCGACCAATCTGGAAAGAAAAGAAGAAGTCTGTCCGTAGGCAAGCGCCAATTTCTCCATGAACGAGGCCACTTCCGTGCTCTCGCCTACCATCCATTCCTGGGCCTCCTTGGCCGTGACCATTCCTTGCTCCACATCCTTGGCTATTTCTTGTGAGGGATTAAGAAGAGGAGGAGCTACTGCATCACCCTGATTGAGTGGTTGGGTCAGATGCTGTATGTACTCCTTTAGGCGCTCGACCTCCCTTTTATATTCCTTCTTTTTCACCACTTCTTTTTCCAATCTCGCCTTGACAGTTGAGACGGAATTGTCCAGTTCTTCCACTTCCTGGCCTTTTGTTGTTGGGCCAAGGTCTATAGTGGTTATGGCATATTCTTTGGGAGTGATCTCATCTTGTGGCTTGTCCACTGTTGGTACTGCGATATGTATGGAACGGCTGCTGGCCTCGTCCCTTTGAATGGTGGAAAATTTCTTGGCAGGTTCTTAATTGCAACCTGTTCCAACCTTTCCAAGAAATCCGCAGTATCATCTTCCTCTTGGGCTTCGACTGGTGCCTGAATCTTCATCCTCTCTATTAGCCAGTCCGGAATGGTAGGCTGCTCGATACCATCTTCCTCTTGAACGTTCTCTTCATCCGGAATATCCAAGACTCCTCTAAGGGTGGAAATCATTCCCTCTTCAAAGTCATCATTTTGGACTTCCACTTCATTGTCCGAACCCAGTATTTATGTGCCCGTCGGTGATGAGGGCTCATCGTTATCCAACTGGATCGGCTCATTGTTCTCTTCCTGAACTGCAGAAGGTCTCATCATTTCAGCCAAGGATTCGTCTGCGGTGGCCACTAGCTCATCAATATTTCGAGACGCGGCGGAGCGAGATGATTCTATCCTCTGTCTTTTCTGGACAGGCTCTATACTTGGAACTACTTCTTTCCTCTTCTTGCCAATCTTAACCAAATCATCCTGATGGGATGCGCCAGCATTGGAGGAGTACGACTCCGTCTCGCTCAGTAAATCATGCGTGAGCGTTATCCTTTTTTGTCTCAACTCCTGAACATGATGGTCGACCCATCACTGAGAGTACTTGATCACTGGTCTCATCAAGGTTGCCAAATCTGAGTGCTCAGGCTTTGACCACTTCACGGAAGGAAGAGGTCGACTCTCCTTGAAGCGCGGCTGGATGTAATTTCCATCGTCCTGCAACTGATCAGGCACCCTGCAAAGTTCGATCGCCTTCATGAAGTCCACTGGCATTCTAAACCATAATCTTCTCCTGACTTCATATTCATCAGCGACATTCGCCCAAAAGTCTTCCAATTCCACTCTGTGCTTGTACCTTCTCCCATCCACTGTCTGGATATGATGATGTGGGTCAAAGTTGGCCCTGGACTTATAGGCTGTGAATGGGTACCACTGGATCTCTAGCCTGGCGCTCTCAGCTGCTTGTGCTAACGGACAGTATTCTAACATATTCCCAAGGAAGAATGGGAATGTAACAGCCGCCTTCTTACTCGGCCTTTGGATGCTCTGGTATTCATCCAGCTGCCTCAGGACTTCAAGCAAGATCATCCGATTTGTTGGATAGATAGGCAACTTGTAGGGATTTCCAGTGAATCCCTGGATCTTGACATATGTAAATTTAGGAAACTGGATAAACCAGGATCCATACTTGCTGATCAAACTCTTTGCCTCGTGACTCAGCCTTTGATGCGTTCCTCCCCGAAGTGTTCTTGTGATGTACATTAAGAAAGCATCGTGCACCCGCCTGAAATGGGATTTCTCCCTTAGCTGAAGTTGTGGGTAGCAATCATAAGCCCCGAGTTCATTTTCTCCATTGCCAACTTTGCCTTTGCAAATCAGTCCTGAGTATTTATATGACCTGGCCAATAAATAGACAATGTACGAGCTCATGTGAAAAGACTTAGTCTTTTCCAAATTAGTCAGCTGCTCATGAAGATTCACTTATCATTTGGGACCAGTTAAACATTTTTACGCCGGAAGTGATTTCATCTATGAAGTAATACATCCAATTTTCAAAATATGCACCTTGTGGGTTGCCAGCTATTCTGTTCAACATCAAAATGATGTCCCCATAATCTTCTGTAAAATCTGTCCGGCGTGGCCTCTTAGGCATCTTCTTTATTGATGTTCTAGGCTTCTCCAGCCATGCCTTATTAACATTTGTGGCGCATAACTCTGACTGGCTGTCATACAATCCCTTGGCTTCCTCCTTGGTTTTGTAGGTAGTACGGGATTGTGCCGGGATGCCGAATGTCTCCTGTATTGCTACTTCACCTAGGTGAGCCAGGATTCTTCCGTTAGGTGTAGTGATTTGTCTTTTCTGAGCATCGTAGTGGATGGCACATTCTACCATTAATTCAACACAGTCCATCGCAGGCGGAAATCTAGCTGCCTGAAAAATTGCATTCCTCACCATTCATCTGACAATTGGTGTAGGAAGTCCATCATGTCCATATACTCTTTTCTTGAACTCTATGAAGTCAACATGTCCCAGATCGGTGTCTGCAACATTTTTCCACTTTGAATTTATTTTCGACTCTCGCTGTGCGTCTTTGCTGGCGAACTTCATTGGCGCCTTCTTCGATGATTCGCCCACCGTGGTCATCAACCTGCAGTAAAAATACTAACATTAATACGAAGACTTTTTAAAATAATTCATTTTCGTGCCTTGTGTTCGAATATTTTACTTTCAGCTCATTAAATAATTAAAACTTCTGCAAAAAAGCAAGTGAAAGTAAATGAATTTAATTGAAATTTGGCCAGAACTAAGCCAAGATGAAAAAGACAGAAGGAGAATGGCGAATTTATCCATTTGAACTTCAAACCTTAGGAAAGAGCTTCCGGCTGCAGATCAGATTTAAACTTTGAGAAATTAATCAAAATTAAGTGACTAAGTGCGCCTGTCTTGCTAAGAAATTCGACTCTCAGCAAATAAATCCTTCAGTCTTTCGAGAAAAACTCTTCTTGAGCATAAAATTATTTCTTCCTCTAAGGAAATCGATCTTGCCTACAGAAGAATGAATCGTCTTACAATTTCGAGAGATTAGCTTCTCTTCAGCGTGTCTGTGAAAAATGAGCTGCTGAAACTCATTATAATGCTGAAGAACTTGATTTGTTTTAGCAACTGCCTTCTTCTCCCTTGATCTCGATTTGTTTTCTCTTCTTCAAACAGGCAAGTTTCCATTATTTTTCGAAAAAACTCCATGGCGATCTTATCCAGGCAAATCTCTTTGATTTTCCAAAATTCAATTTTTGTTTAGATGTTTATCTTTAATTTTCAAAATTTTGAAAAAAACATTAAATATCCAATTAAATTCGATTGGCGAATTTAATTTTGCCCATTGGATTTTATCTTTGTTCGGCGCAATTTATTTTCCTCCGATATATGTCTGGCGAATTTAATTTTGTCCAAGGCTTTTTAAATTTCTGAGTATTTGGAAATAAATTATTAAAATATTAAAATTTATTTCCAACCCGTTCGTTTTGGACCCATGGCTATTTTGATTTTCTCTCCTTTTTCTTTTCTAAAGTTTATTTTCCAAATTTATTCCAATTTTCGTCTAGCCAAGTTAAAATTCTAGCCATCTCGTCAATAAATGTTACGCCAGATCCTCATTTTCTTCTGCCATGGCGGACTTCAAATTGTGCCGGGCACATTTTCTCATGCCAAAATCAATTTTTCTCTTGTTTGGACGAATTTCTCTAGGCAAAGTCTGTGTTTGGATATCTCCCTTAGGCAAAATTCCATGATACTTAGACAAATTCTTATCCCCTCTAGCCAAGGGCGGACTTTCTTGCCTCTTTGCCATGTGCATTTTCCTCTGTATACTTGGCCAACTTCATCAATTTTTCTCTAGGCATCCAGACTTAGGCGAATTTTTAATTTTTCTTCTCTTTTTATGCTAGGCGGACTTCACACTTCCTTTGCCATGACCTAGGCGGACTTCCTCAAGTCCTTTCCATCTTCCATCAAGGCATGGCGGACTTTCTCGAGCATTTGCCTTTTTTTTTTAATTTATTCAAGGGGTAAACGCTTTTGACTGGAGCTATGAACCAGAATACAACCATTCAACAATACCACCCCAATGGGGTTTGAACCTTGGTGGCAAGAACAACATTGCCACCTATAAACCATCACACCATGCCAATACCGGCTCGAGCATTTGCCTTTCACACTTAGCCAAAATTCGCATTTCTCCCTCTAAAGCATTAAAATACTTAGCCAAAATTTCAATTTTCTCCCCTTTCTAGGCCTCCATACTTGGACAAATTTCGGATTTTCCCTTCAAGGCATCAAACACTTAGCAAAAATTTCAATTTTTTTTCCTTTCTCATGCCTAGGCAGACTTCCCAAGTGCCTTGCCAAGGCTGGGCGGACTTTGGAAGGTCTTTGCCAAGGTGGGGCGGACTTTGGAAGGTCTTTGCCAAGGTGGGGCGGACTTTGGAAGGTCTTTGCCAAGTCCCTTATTTTAAGGGCCAACCTCTATGCCATGTCTTGCCATCTTTCTTCAAGGCTTGGGCGGACTTCTAAGGAGGCTTGCCATTTTTCAATCAAGGCAAGGGCGGACTTCCTCACCTCTATGCCATGTCCCTCATTTTAAGGGCCGACCTTATTAATGGCTGAATACTCTCTTGATGGCGAATTTTATATCAGACTTAGGCAAAATTTATCACAGATTTCATGCCTTTGAGTTGATTTTTTGGTGATTTTTCTCATGATTTTGACTGATTTCTCAATGATTTTCCCAGTTTTTTCATGCTTTTGGGTTGATTTTCTCAGATTTTTGACTAATTTTTTCCATGCTTTTCCTGATTTTTTACTTGATTTTTCGGTTTTCACTTTGATTTTTCAATGATTTTTTAATTTTTTGGTTGATTTTTGGATCTAAAGATGGAAAGTTGACTTGCTGACCAGGGTTGACTTTCTAAAAATATGAATTTCTAAAAATAGAAAAAGCAAAATCCCTAAAAAATAGGGAACCCCGTTTGGTCCAAAAATGCCAAAAACGAAAAAACGAAAAAGCAAAAAAATAGATTCCCTAAAAAATAGGAAGTGTCAAAGCCCAAAGCACAGGCGATCCTCTCTCGTTTCTGGGCACTTCCATGACGTTTTTCAAGCATGGATTATTGACTTGGCTCGGATGACTTCCAAAAGACTGACTTGAAACTCTTAAAGTGACCTCATGAAACTGTTGCGTAGAGACAATACCCTAAAAACTAGCAAACTACTGGGGGTCCCCATTTGCAATGGGGTGATGTGTGAAAAGGTCACAACAGGACCAAGGGCCTAAGTTTGGCGGGGGGGGGGAGCAAGGGTGGAGGGGCGGTTGTAGGGTGGTGGTGGGGGGCAGGGGGAGCTGAAATACATATAGTACTTGAAAAAATAGTTATAAAAAGATGTATAAGAATTACAAATGAAACTTTGGCAAACTAGTAAAAGTTAGAGCTTAGAATTTAGAAACTTCAAACTACTAAACTTTGAAGTGAACATTAACAATTAACATTGAACAATGAAAATGTCGAATTCGAAATTTATAATATATTCAAGATTTCATAATGATGATTACAATGAGTACAATGATGATAACAAATCAAAATGTTCAAAATAACAAAATGGAGTGAAGTGAGGCCTCTTATCATCCCCAAACTCCTCATCACCAGAACTTTTGGACTTAGACTCCACATGGCCAATTTCCTCCATACCAATACCAACCAGCCTTGTCTATGTAGCATCCTCATCAATATGTGTTGGCTCCTTTGGCTCTACATCCCATCGCGTTGCTTGACTCTCCTTGTACAATTTTTTTTTGTGGTCAATGAGATGCAAGGCACTATGTACAACCACAAGCTTCTCTTCTCTCCTGGAGGTAAGCTTGTTCCTCTTAAGGTAGTGGATGAAGCTATAAGTAGACCAATTCCTCTCAGTAGCAGAAGAACTAAAAACCTAAGATAACAAGCGAATGGCTAGAGATGTATTCATACAATTCGGTCCATACATAGCCCACCACAAAATTGGGACCTCCTGTGCCATAGTTCCCCTATCCATCTTGGCCTCCTCGGAATAACCCCTAAGAGTGGAAAATTTTGTCCACTTAGTATGAATGATGCTAGCCTGTTCAGGATCATACATCTTTTGAATGGCCTTCTTGAACCCTTAACCTCAACATCTTGTATGGCTGTAACTCTCTACTAGGCCTTTGCACATACCACTTGGGGTTCAATGCATAGGCAACCATGTGCAAGGGAGTGTTGAGCTTCTCCCATCTCTGATGAATGATTGGCTAATTGTGCTTTGTAATAACCACCCTAGATTTTTTTTTTGAAATTATGTTAGCTTCAACTGCAAATGAAAAGCATAACTTCCTTTCCACTTTTTGATCACCAAGTTCCTGGTATGGGTGAGGTCAGAGCATACAGTGTAAGGATTACAATAATTATACTTGAAAATAAGTTGCTGAAAGTAACAACCACTTATTCAGTGGGGTAAGCTAAGCACATCCACTTCGCAGTGGGAAGCTAATACAATTATGAAATGTAAAACAAGTTCTTCCACTTTTCAATGGTGAGCGAAATGCCAAAGCCACTTATTTAGTGGGGTAAGTACAAAGCCAGTTATGCAGTGGATAGAACAAGAGTCACTTATGCAGTGGGGTAAGTATATACCACTTATGTAGTGAGGTGAGTACCAAAAAGCAACAAGAGCAAGATCATTGGTGGTACTATCATTCAGTGTTACATGGTCAGCTCTTACAATTCATTCCAAATCAGGTATATGTTACAAATATAAATATGATATGAAGATGAACCAAGCACCCCCAATGAACCCCAACTCAAGAAACCCAACACCCAGCACCAGCAATGTAATAACAATTATACCTCAAGGGAATGCAATTAGGTGACTGATACAGGTCTGCAACTTCGCTGCAGCAGTTTGGACAGCGAAACAATGACTCAGAAATCTTCACCAATTCATCCACCAATGCACCCAATGGTCAATGTAGGCTTGGAGCAATGTTTCCAGCTCCTCTAATCAACTTAACATCTCTTATGAATGAATAATGAGGGTTTGATAATGACTGAACAGCAGCTACAAGTCTGTCACAACTCAAAAAACTTCAAAAAAACTTCAAAACTCTGCAAACAAAAACCATCAAATGCACTCAAACTGAAATACCCAAAACTGAAAACTTCAATCAGCACCAATGTTGATTGCTGGATGGAATCACACCGGTCTAGCTAGGGAATTCTCTCAATTCCAAAACTAGAAAAATCCTTGAGGGTTTCCGTTCTCAAAGACTTGGAGAATCCAAAGCCAATTTGGCAACTTAACAATATCATTCTTCAACATAATAACAATGAGCCCCCAACACCTCCTTTTATAGCTTTTTCGTTGTTTTTTTGAAATAGCGCTTTTGCTTTTTTGATGCTTTTTCGAAAAAGCAATTTTTGCCTTTTTGCTGCCTTTTCAAAAGAGCATTTTTTGCTTTTCGTTGTCTTTTTGAAAAAGCACTTTTTGCTTTTTTGCTGCTTTTTCAAAAAAAAACATTTTTCCTTTTTGAAAGGGGTTTTTTGCTTTTTACTTTTTCCAAAAAAAATCACTTTTGTTTTAAATAATTCATTATATGTAAACATTTAATCACCTTTTCCATCAAATTCCCTTTTAAAATAAAATAAAACCTTTTTCATGTGCAAGACCCCCTTATTTCTCCTAGGCATCCATTTGGGAAATTAAAATATGTTGTACCCAAAATAAATTTTGCTTCAAAGAGACATTTTTGTTAAAATGATCTAAATCATGTAAAAATATTGTCAAAAATATGTTTTAGGTCAAACCAAACATAGGCTTTTTGTGGGTTTGTGTCAAGGAACATATGTGCGAAGTTTTAAAAATTTGAAAATTAGGGTTTTGTTCCCCTATTTTTAGGGAAACCCCTGAAAATAGGACCTTGCCAGAATTCATTGAAAATGATTTTGATAGGATGAATTGACTTCACAATCACATTGGTCAAGTCAAAATCACCAAAAAGTTAGTTTTACTCTGGTGGATATATTTTCATTTTCAGGAAGAAAGTTAGGACCTTTGCAACCATTAATGGTAGATTGGTCAGTACCAAGTGTTGAAAGCTAAGCTTCAAAAGCTTCAATGATGAAACCATGGCGAAAGTACTCCAAAAAGATGCTATCTCACGGAGGGGATTCTCAAAGCTGAAAAATGCCAAAAATTGACTAACTTTGGAGAAAGTATGCATTGCTACCAAGGAGGATATGCAGTCAACATGAGAAAAAACGCCCTTGTTGACCAGGGGCGCCCTTGAACAAGGAGATCTAGATGTCAGTTTTTGACAAAACTTGTCTTCAGATGATATCTCCAGCATCAACTCAGCCTTGCAACAAACCTTTCAGTTAGCCTATGAGACACATAAAACGACAGCAACGGTTGATCGTTAGAGCATGCAAAATCAGTGGAAAATCAATGCATATCAAGGCAAAAGCGCCTTTGCTGGCCAGAGGCACCCTTGAATCTAAGCCACTTGATGAAGTTTTCAACAACTGCTTTCTACAAGGCATCTGCTTAGCTCTCTCTCAGCTTCACGATCAATCTAGTTGCATGTCCACAAGACCTGTCAAGCAATCAGAGGTAGAGATCAAGCAAAAGACACCTAAAGGTGAAAGTTGAAGGAAGAATATGGAGAAATTGGCCTTATAAGTGTTAAGGAAAAGTGCCCCTGCTGAGAAAAGGTTCCCATCTTTTTGGGTAGTCTGATGCTGTCTGCAAGCTTGGTGACCTCCAACATGACCTTCTCTGTTTTGATTAATCTCAACAACAACACCGTCAGCGAAGACAACAGACAAATTAGATGCCTGACGACAAAGATCAAATTGGAACCATTCTTGAAGGTTTGCAACATGAAAATCATGAGTCAAAAAGTCAAAAGCGCTCCTGCTGGCCAGGGGCGCCCATGCTTTTGAAGGACTTAAATTGACTTTCAAGATCTGTGAAACCAGTCATCCTTTCCAGGACTGAGCTGGTTATCCATCCCAGGTTTTAGCAAGATCATCAGACCCATTAGTCAATGGTGATCTCAGATCATAACATGGAGAGTCAAAATGGTAAAATTGAAGAACAGTCAAGAAATTGACTAAGACTGAGGCCAAAAGCGCCCTTGCTGAGAAAAGGCGCCCTTGAATCAGAAGCATCAAACTTAGGTTTTTAAGTTTTGCAGCTCCCAAGCACACTTCATCAGTGATGTTCCACCTCAGCTATGGATCTATTTGCGACACCTCAAGATCATTAGAGCAATCGGAATTAGGAATTGAATGGAGGCATTTCACCACAGAAAAATAATGAAAAAGTGTTCAACTCTTCAAAGGGACACCTAAAGTCAAAGTAAGGCTCAGTTGACTGAAGTTAAGATATTTTGAAGCCTTTCTATGTCTAAAATGTCCCTAAATGGGTGGAAATCAGTGTTGTGAACTCCAAATCAGGCAGAAAGACTCCTCCATCATGAGTTGGTGTCCAAACTTGATTGCTTCAACATCAATCACTATGTATCAAGCTTGGACATCATTATTCATCATTTGTCTTTGCAGGTTGGAGCTCAAGAACAATCATTTTCTCTCCAAGACGTCTTTTCAAGATTTGACTGAGGGGTTTTCATCGTTCTTCATATTTTTGAAGATCAGTTGCATAGAAGGACAATTTATTAGAGGTTGCATCAAAAGGCATAATTTTTCCAGAAAGACAATTGATAACTTCCAATCTTCTTCTTGTCTTTTTCCTCTTTTCTTGTCTTAGATCTTCTTGCATGTCATAGAAAACAACAGGCTATCACAGATCTGGCCAACTGGGTATGATCAACACAGTTTTTCGGCAAAACCCATCTCTTGAATTTTTCCAGAAACAACAAACTTGTTGCCCCTATTTTTAGGGATTTTTCCGAAAAAGTTCAGATTTGAAAATCGAATAAACTGGGTTTGTTTAGCATTGAAGCACAAACAATACCCATGTGTCAGATTTTTTTCGGAAAAATACTTCTCGACGGGTGGCTATTTTTAGGGGTTTTCAGAAGTTGTTTGAACATATCCGTGTTTACAGTCAACAATCAAGTTTTTCAAAATATAGTACTCTCAAGTTGAAATCAAGACCAAAATGGTCCTACTTCACGACTTTTTGAAAACACTCGACATGGACATGCATCAAGTGAAGCCTGTAGTCAAGTTGGACGCCTTGGAAGGCGTAAATGACATCACCGTTCAATGGATAGCCAAATGCGGAAGGTAGTCGTTCCAAGCACAGAGCCGCCACCGGTTACTACCGCACTACATTCCACATTTCATGTCTGGATGACACAAGTGCAAAGAAGATCGAATATCAAAAGCAGTTTGCAAGAGGCAGAAGAAGTCAACGCCTGGTTAGAAGAACTGTTGACTAGAGGAGAAGAGGTCTAAATCACCCACCTAGGACGTCCTACCCTTCAAAATAGCATTAATGGTGACAGGAGTTAACTTGATGCCTCATTCCAAGTTAACTCCATGTCCAAGTGATCATGCATGTCAGATCCCACCAATTATGGATGTCTATCTCAGATCTCCACTAATTGTGGATCTCTATTTTGGAGGCACATTTTGTAATTCAAGTTCATTTTTAGTTTAGTTTCAGTCAATTCAATTAGACTTCTAGTTGATTGTTTGTTTAGTTTCAATTAATTGAAGTAGATTTCTAGTTAATTGCTTGCTCACCTACTTTTAGACATAGGAATAAATCTTGCTGATTGGCAAGAACTGATTATTAACTCAAGGAGATTTTAGGGTTGCCTACTCCTTTGAGATTCTATAAATAAGAGCCTTGGGCTCATTATTTGTTAACCTTTATTTACTATGCAAAATTGCTACGCCATTGTTGCCAACAAGTTTGAAAGTGCATATTTGTTCACTCTTGGATAAGAGTTCATTGGTTTGATCAACAATTGTGTATGATTTCGTACTTTTGCATGTCCCAATTCTTTGTAATTCGTTGAGAAAGCTTGAAGAAGGAAATCAAAAGGCACATGCAGTTTGATTTAAAGATATGAGTTTCTTTCAATGTCTTGTTCTTATAACTTATTGTTTCAATCTCCTCCTTGGATAGGGGTTCCTCCTTGGATATTTTGATGTTAATAGTTATCGTTTGATGTTGTGTAATGAGTTGTCTTTCAACCTACACTTTGGACAGGTGTCGTCACCTCCTCGGGAATCTTGTTAGCCAAATCATCGTAATTTGTTGTTTCTAGTGAGTTGTTTCCCAACCTATACCTCGGACAGGGGTTCCTCCTCCTTGGCAAGTCTGAGATCCATCTTACTGTAAAGAATGATTGCTTGCATAAATCCTTATTTTAGCATAGATCTGAGAGTTCAGAGCCTCAGACTCAGTCTGGGAGATGGTCGGACCAAGCAATCCAAGCAATCCATTCTCGCTCCTATGCCCTCATGCTCTGTTTATCTTGAGGAGATAGGATAGATTAAAAACTAATTTAGTTGTAGTTGAGATCTGCAGAAACCAGAGAAAACCTTAGTTGCAACGCATTGTGTTTATGCACCCTTGTGTCCTGCCACTGAGTAAAAAAGATAGGAACATTAGTTTACTGTACTTTTTACGCAAAACATCATCAAAGAGGGCTCGTCCTCTCTATAATTTGAAGAGCAGTTACTAAAACATTTGCAATAACTGTCCGTTTCCAATAAGCACTCTAGAGGTGCTAATTGAAACGCCAACAAAATACCTTTCCAAAAAGATGTTACAATTAAGTTATGAAAAATAATAATAAAACATTATAACTTTAGTGAACAATTAAAATATTCCACCCCAAAGTTGCAGAAAGTACTGCGCACATCGGAATCCAATTTTGACTGTGCCAATATGATGCCGAGGCATTAGGTGAATGATAAACGTCAGTTTGGTGACTTACTATAAATAGAAGTGCTCTCCAAAAAGTTTGGAGAACACCCAAAATGTCTGAAAACACTTTAGAGAGTGTCATTCGGATTAGTACAACCCACTGAACTCATTGCCATAATTAGAAACCATGTATCACCAAAACTGCATCCTCCAAGAACTTTAGAGTTCCCCCAACTCACCTTGAGCTTACGAAGAAACCCCGGAAATGTAATAAGCTGCCCCAAATTACCTATAATTGTTTTGATTTCACCTATCCATTTATCCAGGCATTTCGTTAAACAGTTTAATCATCTGCTGTTCTTATTGAGTTTGTATTTGCATTTGTTTGGTCGATACAACAGTGGTCACTTAATATTACATTCTTTCCATAACCCAAATTAATGACATTCACTTCCAATCATGAATTTAATTCATACCACACCCAACTACAATAATAGCTCAAATTTGTATTGAACTCATTGGGAAGGTGCACAGTAAATTTTCAAGTAATATCATACACAACAGAAATTAGATAGAATCAGGTCTTTACAAAGAATTTTCTGACCTGAAGACTTGAATTGCAGGTATCCTTGTCATCTTCATACTTACCCCAGTTACATTGTACACCACATATAGCATCTCATGCATTTTTTGCAGCCTACAGGATTGGAGTGGTCGGCTATATTAATTTGAAATTCCCAATAACACGTTTCTCAGTATTGCCAGCAGTCTTAAATTCCAATCCTTCTTTTCTAACAATCTCAATTTAAATTAAATTTACTAATTTATCTCTCACAGGCTAAAACTGTTGACTGTATTTTTCCCATAAAATATCGATTCTTCCTTTTAATATTGCAATGGGAAACTTGGTGATTTAGATTATCACTACATTGCAAATTTAATTGCAAGCTCCTTAGTTGTGAACCCCACACCCATCCACGTCTCCTCCTTTAAATTCTTATGTGCCTCCTAACAAACGCGGATGCCCCTTAATGCTTACAACGAACCTTCAATTTAATTCATCTCCTTTGAATATATGAATCATCTCTTTTGATTTTTGCAGCAACCTCATATATAAGTAATTCCGGTCTTGATAACACCTATCACAATGAAGTGGCTCTCTTTTTTACAGGTGCTTTTTGGAACTTAACGGAGACTTCAAATGAAGTAATGACAGGTAGATAATGATTGAGAAGCAATAGAAATAAGTACTTTGATATTCCCGTCTGAATATATACGCACTTCATAAAGCTTCTTCCACGTCAAAACCCAGTCCCACGTTTATATGTCCTTTCCCAAACAGAGCCTGTGATTAAAGAATCCGATGATCTATGTGCTCAGTTTCTTGAATTGAAATGGTTGCCTCTCTGATTCTTTATGAATTACCAAGTTTAACTATGAAACAACACCGATAAACAACTCCTTATTTTCAATGGCGATTAACTCCAAGATATGAGCAACTCCGATGCTGTGTCATAAACTTATAGCCTCCCCCCTAGACTTGAATGGCAATGAATTAAATTAGCATCACTTGAGTTAAATATCGGCTCCTCTGAAGCACATAAAAATATTAGACAACTCCTTTAAGAAGCCGCACTAGTTTTTTTGAATACTATCGACTGACCGCCTAGACTCTAACATTACAAATGGAATTTAAGTATCAAATGCTTTCCCTGAGGACTCGTAACAGCCTCTCTAAAGTTCATATGACATTTAGGAAATATTATTTGCAATCTTTAAATACCGACCTCCCTTCGATTCACCCAGCTAGTAAATGTTAATGACCATATGATAGTCTGTCTGAGCAGTAGAGTTCTTCTTTAGGTGTCTGCTTCCTATGTCACCTGCTACCCTCTTAGCTCCCCTTTTACTTTGACTGAATTTAAATCTTCGTCAAGATAATTTTGGAAGCAAAGGATATGCTGGAAGATATGACTCGGCATGAGATTTTAAACCAAAACAACATTGAAATCTCCCGTGTGAGCTTAAAACAAACCTCTTATACTCGCCATAAGAAGATGTGCAGACAACTACAATATAATGAGTTGGCAGTGGCCATTCTTTAATAGTCAATTTCTTCTTGAACTCGCGACTCCTCACTAAAGTAACAGTGCGGCAATAGCTTTAAGTCTGGCGAAACCCAAATACTCATTGAACTACCACCTTCACCTTGAACTCACATACTCTACCTCAAACCCGTCGCAGCTCTCAAACTTCACTATGTCACTCGGTTCCATTCTGATTTCAATACAAATTATCTAAACCAACAAATTGCCCAAGATGTGTCTTTCAGCATCATAGACAATATCCTCTACAGAAGCAAACTGGTCCTTGTAGAGTCCATATTAAAGTCTTGTTCCAGTTTCAGGAAAAGCCCACAAATTCCATAAACAAAATCTGCATAGTTTTTCCTTCACCTCCTTCGCCTAACTCCTCTCTCTTTTGTAACTGCCATCTGTTACTTCTTCTTTCTTGAAAATCACTTAATTTAAAAACTCCAACAATGCATCATTTTTTCCCAACGCAAGAAAGAGACAAAAGGCCACTTTAATTTTCTAAATCTTCTTTTATCCCTTTAGTAATATTAAATTGATGCTTATTGGAGTCCAACATTATAACTTAAGCATTAACTTATTATTTTTCCTCTCTTTAGGCGGAAGCTAAGGGGGGACATTACAGGAAAGTGGCCAAAACTCTCAGAACACCATGGCATAAAAATGGGGACATTACAGTCCTCCCTCCCCAAAGATTGTTTGTCCCCAAGCAATGCAAACACATGCACTGAATGATCCTGAATAAAACTTAATGTGATTCTAGGATCCCAAATAACTGTAGGAGGTTTGTAGCTCTTTTTGCTTGGAGCATTGTACTGCTGGGCACCTGCAAATGAAACCTCTTGAAGTTCCCTTGTAAGAAGAGCAACCAATCTCAACAAGATTTCAATCAACTCCTTGGAGAATTGCTCTCCACAATCATGAACCTGTGGCAACGTACAAGTAAATTTGAGAGAGTTAATGCTAACTTTCTCATTTTATCTTCGTGCACTCCAACATCATGGTTGTAATTGGAAAGTAATCTGCTGTTCAAAACATAAGTACAAGTAGATGAAATAAAGTAACAACTGATTGGTGCCTTAACACTCATCCAACACTGAACTTGGTTGGCCAAACTTGTCATCCCCTTCATCTGTATCCATAAATCAATCCTGTTAAGAGGCTGAAGGGACTGAAAATGCATATTTCTGCAGCTGTTCAAGTCTGAATTCAACATTCGGTAGTCCGATTTTTCAAAATTCATCACCCTAGAAGATGAACATTTGCTGCAACACTGAAAATCCTTAGCCAAAATGAAATTTTTTGATCATTCCTTTGGCTAAAAATGCTTTCTTAAAAGTCTCCAACTCAATAGTGCACCAAATTTTGCTCAAAATCTCTCTCCAATCCACTTGCATGAACACAAATGGACTCATAAGATGACTGTAAAGAGAGGTAACAGCAGCATTCCTATCACCCTTTTGATCTGTAACTTGAAGATTGGTTTGGCTTTTGGTTGCTAGCACCATTTGACATCATTAGCATTACTGCCAAGAGCACATCATCAACATCCCAAGTGTCAATGGTGCAGGTAAAAGCAGAACAATTCATTGAACACATGAAATCCGTCTTTCAACAAGTTAATAAGATCTTGACATGGTTGTAGAGAATAAACATAAAGAACACTGAGTTTCCTATTTAATTACTGGTGACCATGTCTAGATAAACATATGAAAAATAAGTTTTATTGAAACCAATTGGAATGCCCAATTGCTATTAAGGATCACTTGATGTTTGGCCATGGTAAGAAGATTGCTTTTGAAATATTGCCACATTTTCATTGTGAATATTTCCTTAGGACCAGGCAAAGGAGGACATGCTAGAAGAAATATTTTACTAGATAGGAGAAGATGAGAGTATCGCCGATCTACAACAGGACATGAAGTTAATCTTGACAGTGATGAGCTCAACCTGCCAGCCAGAATTGTGCAAGATTTGGTCAAGTGGAATGAAAGGAGGATTGTGGGAAATCAAGGAGCAGGCAATCATGAAGCTGGAAATTTCTAGATTATTAAGCACATGAATGTTAGGTGCTAGGGTCAGTCTCTTGATTTCTGTTCATATTTTTATCATCCTCTAATCTGGAAGTTCAGTTTTTCCCTTGTTTATGATACCATATTTCTTCCATAATAAGAGTGAAGATGTCAGATTGTTTAGTGGTGAGTTGGAATACCATATCGGTAAAATCATTTCATAAGAAATTTCCTACTATTTGATTGCCTTGCAAAACTTTTGAAGTTTTGGTACTTTACTGTGTAATAAAATCTTCCTTTTTTTCCAATTCACAAGAAAAGAGGAAAACTTTTATATCAATTGAACACCAAATTGTCTCTCTTATAAAAGGAAACCTGTTGCTTCTTTGTTTTTCTCTTCCAATGCCAAAAATCATGATTATATGTTACAATTAGTTATCTTTACAAGATATTCCATAAATGAATGTTTTCTAATATACAATTACATGAAGAGGATACTGTATTCTTCTTTTGATAGAGGACTGTGGAAGATAGGTTGGAACTTATTATTGCCTACTTAACATTCAATGTTTTTTTTATGCTGATGGTTGCCTGTTACTGTTATTTGCATAGTCATTTCTAAGCATGCTTTTAAAATGTGATTTCTTCCTACAGAAACAACAGACTGCATTTCGCTTGTCCCTTTCATTTCATTGATAATTGAATTTGTACTCACAGATTCGAAGTCATGCACAAAAGTACTTTTTGAAGGTCCAAAAGAATGGCACACGAGAGCATGTTCCACCTCCTCGTCCAAAACGCAAGGCAGCTCATCCATATCCACAGAAGGCCTCAAAAAATGGTAACCAAAACCAGATTGTGTAGGCTTGCTGTCAGCATATATGTCATGATGTATTGCCACCTTTAAATAGAATTTTACTGATATCTTTCTATGTGACTTGCAGTTCCTTTGCCGCAGCAAGTGTCACCTGCATTTGCATCTGCTTCTTCCCAGCAAGAGTCAGGATATTCTCAAAGGGCAGAGTCATCTTCCATACTTAAGAAATCTGGCATCTCTAGCCCAACTGTTTCTTCCTGGGTTCATCATACTATACCTTCAACAAGTGTTATATATACACATAAAGGTCACTATATTGGCTGACAAGCTCTTGCAATACAAGTATATACTATGTTTAGCCTCTTGTCACTTTAAAGTTTACACATATTCTAACATATTCCTCTTAGCTTCCTTCAGATGACATGGGAACGGCAAGCCTTGCAACAGGGAATAACTGCAGTAGTGGCAGTGCTGAGAGTTCTCCTAGGACATGGCCACCTCATTCTCAAATCCCTGAACAAGGGAGCCAAAGTTTACCAGTTCGAGGTGGGTTTTTCTAGATTTATCTCTAATATTTTGGATTAGTGTTTTTGATAAAGGGAAAAAGAGATTTTGAAGGGATCCGAAAGCTTTATACAAAAAGAGCAAGGCTGCAGAAAAGACAGCAAGCAGCCAGCGAAAAAGATCAGCTCCAAAACGATCAAGATTTACAATTTGCACTTTTCTTATGGGAGCGGAGAATCATGTTAAAAGAAGGCTTAGAGGATTTAACTTTTTTTCCTTTAACTGTGATCCAACCTTCTTCCACTTGTGCTACTTTACCATGCCAAACCAGCTCGCTACTTTCATGAGTATGAAAGCCAGCAGCTAGTGAATTTGGAGAATCAACATGATTCCTTTGCGCAGATAAAGACTTTATAGAAGAACCGCCAGAAAGGGAAGCCGAAGCACAATCACCCGAAGTGGCAGACTTAGACTCAATAGGGAAAGCCCCAGCAACCCCGCCAGTTGAGACGATAGGAGGGGGCGTCCCTAGACCTAGTGATTCGGAAACAACCACTTCTGAAAAACTCTTATTCTGATTAGCTTTCTTCTCAACCGTATAATGCTGTTGAGAGGCACCTTTCCACCAAGTAGCTGTCTTAGTTTTTTTCTCAAATCTGCAATGTGCAGCAGCATGCCCAGTAGTGAAGCATCGTCTACACCAGAAGGGAATCCCTTCATAATCCAAAGATTGGACCCAAGAGCCTTAAGAAGATTTAAGAAGGATTTCAGCAGACAGCCCTTTTGAAACATTTATTTCAACCAGAATGCGAGCATAGGTGGAATGAAGAATGTTAGAAGATTCATCATCCACCATCAAGAAATCACCAACGGCGTCATCCACTTCCTCCAGAAGAGAGTCATGCCAAAGGTGAAGAGGGAGATTGGGCAATCTAACCCAAATCGAGAATTTATTAAAAGTTTCAGAAACAGGGTTGAAATCAGAATGCTAAGGTTTGATCATCAGCATATATTTATCTTCCCAACTAAAAAAATTTTCACACAAGATTACTTTTCTGTCCTAAGCATTGTCAAATTTTGCAACAAAAAATCCCTTAGCTAAGGGATAAATGTTAACTTTACCCGAAATTAAAGGCTCCCATTCGCTAGATATCTAGGAATGCAGCTGGGGGAGGTTAGGCCAAAAACCTTTGAACCGGCAGATCACCCCACAAAGGGAAAGATCAGCAACAACCTCCTCGATTTCTTCTACTGTTTCATCTTTCAGCTTCACTGAAATAGCACTCCTGATAGGGATAAATCCGCCAAAATGCCCAAGCTTGGGACCTGCAAAATTCGTGGCTTTAGCCTTAGGGCCAATCCCCTGGACTTTCCTTCCACCAGGCACCGAAGAAACAAGGCCAACGCCTCCCTGATCACCTCCATTGGCCGTTCCAGTCGCCTGCAAAACGGCCCCAATACCATCGTGCTGCACAGACGAAGGGAAGCCATTAGACTTCACCGCTAACAGCCCTACCAACGATGCCGCCGCCGCTCCAGCATTCGCCTTAGGGTTACTTGGTCCATCCGCTAACGTCGCCTGCACAGAGGTTTCAAAAGCTCGTTTCCCGCTCGCCTCCATCGCGTATTTTGGATTAGTGTTGTAATCACTGCATTTGTCATAATTTGCAATACGTGTATTGAATTATGAAGCATATCTTAAGCTAGTTA
Source organism: Sequoia sempervirens (assembly GCA_007258455.2). Lineage (NCBI taxonomy): Eukaryota > Viridiplantae > Streptophyta > Pinopsida > Cupressales > Cupressaceae > Sequoia > Sequoia sempervirens. The sequence goes on from VDFB02000003.1 coordinate 768,563,415, forward strand.
CACAATTTCTTCAACAGAGAATGGAAAAGACATATTACTATAAATTGCTACTGTTAAAATATGATTTTAAGATCTCTTAATTGCATAGCATGCTTTTTTTGGAAGTAGGCTGCCTTTTTCTCTTTATATTTGGTGTTAATGATGCTCATAATTTCTTTTGTTGATTTAAAAATTGTATAAACAAAAGATTAAAAAGAATCTTGACTTTTTTGGTTGATATAACCACCTTGTCAATTTACTATTTTGTTCTTTGTATTTCTTTCTCACTTTTTGTCTAGTGTATCAACCTTTATTTCTAAACATCAGATAATATAATATTGTGGCACATAAGCATGCACATAGATTCATCATACTGTCCATCATTGATGCATGATACAACTAAGGTCCTTACTAAATAGGAATCATACTGTGCAAATCTACCTCTATTGCTGTGCCTGGGCAAATACAACTTGTCCTAAGAGCTCATTAAGTGACCAACTTGCAGATCTTTTAATCTGTAACTAGCATAGGTATTCCATAGCTAATTCACTAACACTATTCTTATCGCATATGAATTCGTCATAGTTTGATTATGTTTGTTTAAGAAAACAGCAAACTGCCCTAGAAATGTGCTTGCTTAAGTGCTGACATTAATTGTAGGTAGTTGTAAACATGAAAAGGAACAATTAAAAACTGAAACGCAAAGTAAAAACAGAACTGATAACACAAGGGCTTACCCTAGAGAAATTCAATATGGGAAAACTCCAGAAGATTTTACAACTTTATAAACCAATATGCCTTTTTCAAGGTATCCAATAACATATTGATAGTGCTTTTATAGCTTGCTATGTTCTGCAATTTGCTCTGGTACACTCCTCTTCAGGACTCACATGCTACAGTTTTTAAGATCACTAACTAAGAAGCTTAACAAAAAGGGGCATGAAATATGATTTTACAGTATTGTAAGAATGTATTGTGCATGTACGCAAATTGAATGAAAACTGTATATAACAGCGCATGGCTGTAAGTTGTAACAAACACCAATTTTCTACTATATGCTGGTTTCAGTAGCATATTGCATTGGATCGATGACTGGTTCGCATTTGCCAAGACACAAGGAGGAAAAAAGGTGATGGGTTTGCATTTATAGAAAGTTTCATTTAGATGTTCATGGTTACTGATGATGTGTTAGTATTGCATAAATTCTTTAGTACGTGAGTTTTTTCTTATTTTCAAAGATATGTTTGATTGATTGAATTAAACAATTTAGGAGGGAAAACCAAGTCTTGGAGGATGTTAGAATCCTCACATATAATATCAGAAATATGTCAAATAATAACAATAATATGCTGAATAAAAGAGATCACATCCAAGACAAGAGGTTTGTGGCCCAAGATTTCCTAATATCCAATATACTCAAATATATAATAAACTCTTTAGGTTGTGCAATACCATATGACAGACCTTATGAATGAAGTCACTCCACACTATACTTGAGATTGCAAATACGTAGAATGTTCTTTACATATCCATTACAATGATATTCACCTCCTGTATATGGACCTTCTCCTAATCCCATCCAATAATATCCAATATACTCAAATATATAATAAACTCTTTAGGTTGTGCAATACCATATGACAGACCTTATGAATGAAGTCACTCCACACTATACTTGAGATTGCAAATACGTAGAATGTTCTTTACATATCCATTACAATGATATTCACCTCCTGTATATAGACCTTCTCCTAATCCCATCCAATATAATTAAATTATTAATTATACAAGTTATCCATCCACATGATCGAATATAATTGACTAAAGAGATGTATGCCACATGTTGGCATCTTCATCACCTCATAATATCAATTGCCTAGGTACACAACATGCCATCCCTTATTGACATGTTTCGCCCTCAAAACATGAGAAGAAACTGAATAGTGTGTCCTTTGCAAGTCATTACATACATGATGCTGTGCTCTGTCATCCAAAGATCCATATGCAATCTTCTTGGGTAGTTTTTCTTGATTGTAACTATCTGCAAACCTTGTTCCATGTTTTCTCTGCTGCTTTGGTTCTATTCATCTCCATAGTTTGCTTCCATGAATAACCATTGCTTTTTTGATGCTACAAATTTCCATGGTAGTTGCTCCTTTGATACGATGTAAATACATATTGATTGCTCCTATGATTCCTTGTAAATTCATAGTGATTGCTCCTTTCATTCCATGTGTGCCCATAGTTGTTTCTTTGATTCTATGTGTATCGATAGTGATTGTTCATTTGATCTTATCTGTGTCCATAGTGCTTCTTTGATGCATAGTACCATGCCTTCATTTTTTTACCTCTCACAATGATGTGGTTGTGTATGTCTATACACTGGACCCTTAGTTGCTTTTTCTGTTAACTATGGAACCTTGTTTTATATATTTGATTCTTTTGGCTCTTGAATGGAAGTATTTCTTTGTTCTTGTTCCTTCTCTTCATTTTCCTTCTGTACTTTTTCTGATTCCTTCATACATTCTTCTTCATATTTATTCACTTTCTCTACCTTGCCCTTTCTTTGGGGCATATGAAGTGTAATGTTTTTTAAAGATATCAATTTCTTCTTTGTATTAAAGTTTCATGAACTTTTTTTGCACATCAATATTAAATGTCTTCCATAAGTCTCTAACAAAGGATATCCAATCCAGCAATATTCAAAGTATAAAAATCTGAATGAAAAACATATTTATCCATCACAAGCTTCAAATACTCTAAAATTTGAATATGTTTACCATTTATTTGATTCTCCTTGACCTCTTTTCGTGAACCTATAGTTGCTTAGCTAAGTCCATGTTTATGAAGTTATACTTGTAGCAAGGGTTCATGGAGACAAAAATCTTCTTTTGAATTGCTCCATGAAATTGAATTATTGAATCTTTCTTTTGTGGAGCTGAACTGCTTGAACTCTTGGCTTCCATCTCCTTTTCATCTTCTCCTTCAGTATCACCATCCTCACTTTCCTCTTCTTCATCATCCTCATCCTCCCTTTTCTTATTATTATATTTTTCTTCTTCTCTGTCATCTTGGTCCTCCTCCACATCCTCTTCAATTTCGTCTTCTTTGATCACCCACTTATTTATGAAAGCATGTTCCATGACCACCTAAGAGGCTAAGTTTCCTTTTTTTCTGTGTTACCGAATCGCTGGTCTCAGGGCCACGACTCCAGGTACGAATCGTTTTGGAAACGAAATTTGGTACGAATCGCTGTGGAATCGCACTGGATTCGTGTTTTTGTTTGTGGGTACGATTCCAACTTCGCCTTGACGATTCTGGAAGATTCCGCTAATGATATGGCGATTCTGTCACGTTTATCTGATCATTTTCAAACTTCGTTTGGCCTTTTTAAAAAAAAACGCGAATTTTAGGGCCAAAATCTCTGGACTTCAATGCAGATTTCGCGTGACTGTTGGCTGGGAGTGTTTTGTTTCAGCTGCGAAAATCTCCCGACCCTGCACACAAAATATCTCGCGCGACCTTGCACAGGAAAATGCATGACTGAGTGTGCGACCAGGGCATGACCAGGTTGAGCGCGCGACCAGGGCACGACCAGGCAAATAATTCATTTTTTATTTTGATTTTTAATTTTTTTCCCTTTCTTTTTAGATTTTTTGAAAAAACGAAAAACACTATATTTTTATTTTTATTTTTTAGTTTAAATTTAAACATTTAATGTTTTAGGTATTTCATAATATAATTATATCTATATGATGAAAATATTTACATATTAAATATTTCATAATATATACAATTTATTATTTTACTTATAGTTATAGTCTTATATAATTAAATTATTGATAATATATATAATTTTTAAAATATAATATTCATATATTATAATTATATAGTTTAAAAAAATTATAATTTGTTGTTTTAGATTTAGAATTTATATAATTTTGTTTTATATATATATATATATATATATGAATATTTTATTATATTTTAGTATGGGCATACCCGTACCCAACCCCCTAAAAAATTTCACCGTACCCACGTATCGTACCAACGTACCCGTACCCGTGCCCGTACCCGATTCGGCAACTTAGCTTTTTTCTATATAGGGGCTAATAGCTTTTTGTACACTAATTTTGCTTGAAAAAAGTAGCCAGAATTTAGATTTGCAGGTTTCACTTTTCATGGCCATATCTCCCTTGATGCTGCTCCAAATCCTTGTGATGACCACTTTTCAGGAAGCTCTTGAAATTCTTTTTTGAGTGACCCCATGATATCCTTTCCCAAATACCTATTTAAGGAGAGCAAACTAATGCAAGACAATCTGATTTTATGAGAAAATTTCTTTGAAAATTTTCTCCCACTTTGCCCGGATTGATGCTCTGATCCTCACATATAATATCACAAATATAAAAAATAATAACACTAAAATGTAGAACACGAGATGTTTGTAAGCCAAGATTCCCTAATATATAATATACTTAGAAAATGAATTTCAATAAACTCTTAAGGTAGGGCAACATGTACAATATTCCTTATGGAAGAAACCACTACATGCTATATCTCCAACATGAGATTCCAAACACATACAATAATCTTCATATATCACTTGCAATAATATTCAACTCCTATAGATATGCTTCTTCCTAATAACTTAAAGTAGGGGTAAACTACTGATCCCAACATAGGCCAACTCATTACCTAATTTAATTAATTACACAAGGTATCCACATGACCCAATATAATTGATTAAAGGGATGTGTGCCACGTCAACATCTCCATCACCCCATAATATCATATGTCTAGGTACATAATAGAGGAAGAACCGGAAGACATGCACTAGGCTGCTCAACTGTAATTGTGTAAAGAAAAAACCTCAGTAACATGGTCATGAGTTGGTTTTTTTCAGATGCATTGATGAAGTGCGAATGGAGTTACACAAATGCAACAAGAAACAAAGAAAAGGGTGAATGCAACAAATACATTGATACACAATCAAATTCAAGTGAATAATTAGGCACAAGGCCAATAAAGAGAAGTTAAGGGTTTTGAAATGGGCATTGGAGAAGGTGAGAATGTATTCAAAGATTCATTGAAGAATGAAGTAATGAAACTTGGTGAATTTTTAAAAGCTCAATCACTTGGCTCTTTGAATCCCTTTAAAATGAGACATTTTCCTTGGCTCTATGAATTTTACAATATTTGCAATTTTTATTGTCAGCTTAAGTCTTGGTGATATGGACTTGACTATTCATTATTCCCTCATTTCCTGAAACTGTATTATGTAGGCTGAAAGAAGCATAGGGAATTGTTGAGCAAGTTTTGACTGGTTTGTTATGTGATACAAACAAAACATATAATAGTAAATTTTTTTATATGTTATGACCGAGCTTGAGTTTCATTGTGATGCCTATTACATCTTACTAGGATCACAAATAATTATGACCACTTGATTTCTTGTTGGCTATTTATAAAAAATTGAGTTCTGAAACATTCGTATGGGTCAACTAGTTTCCTATGTGGCTTCCTGCCTGATTTTTCTATGTATAAATGATCAATTAAGGAACTAGGATTGTCAACTCTTGCTTTATTTACGAGTTTGGTTCCTTTTTCTCATGATTTTATTTTTTCTCCTTCATGTGTGGTCACCTATCTTACTAGGTTCTGGCCTAGAGGCCCTCCAACTTGTGTTGATACTGTTCCAACGCTGGTACTATTGGATTACCTCCTGGGCTCTTTCCTTATCCTGGATACTCGACTGTTATAATAAATACATGACCAAAAAACAGTGTTTGTCTAGGCAGGACAGTCATTATAAAAAAATAATAAAATAAAAACACAGTAAAAGACATAAAAACCACCACAATTAAACTGCTGCTAGCCATACTGCATTTGAGTCTCATGAACAATTGGCTGATTTGGATGGTCCCAATGAAGGGAAATATGATGATTTCTTCAGCGGTTCTTGAATTTGACTACAACTAGCCTTTTTTTGAATAGATTATATAAACCTTTGTGATATATCATATGTCACAAACTCATTTAGTTTTTTGGATTATCAAATTATCTGTAGTATTTTTATTCGTTTTGCAATTTTATGCATATAACTTTGATACAATGGTTAATTTTGTCCATAATTTTGACTTATTTTTGTAGTTTTTGTATGATTGTACCCGAGCTGTACCATATCTAGGGTTGGTGCAAGTGGGTGAGGTTGATATATTCCTAGGCGAATGATGTAATGGAGGCTTGTTTTAGAAATTTATGGTTTGTTTATCTTTAAAATAATTATGTATGGTTTTAGAATGCAGGGTTATAAGTCTTATATTTTCTTCCTTATAGATGGTGTAAGGAAAATGTTTTTAGAGGAGCATGTAAGTTTCTCTGGTATTATTTTGTTTCTCAGTGGAGTAGATATTTTTTTATTCCTCTGTTTTAAAATTTAAAGTTCAATTCAGCATATTTACAGTGAAGAACTACAGATGCTTTCAAATTAATATGCTCCATTACGTCACAAAGGTGTACACTGTGTGAGTCAATAGACAATCAGATTATATTATCTTTAGTGCTGAAAATTCATGATGGAAAACAGTCAGTTGGTGGGTTTGATGCCCGCACCACATTTTTGTCTCTTTGATGGTTTAGTTATAATAGCTTCCGAGCAGTTCTAATTATAAGGAAACAAAATTAATTCCTTAGGTGTTTCATAAGGGGCCTAATATAGCTGGAAGTCCTATACCCGAATAGACCTGATTTTACAGTTGGACCACACATTACATAATTTCAGTAATTACTATGTTAATACTAATCACAAAATATTTTCACACATGGCTTGTTGATACTTAATGATTACAAAATTTGTGGTATCATTTTCTCAGTGATTCATGCTAAGTATTTCATAACTCAGTCGTTCATGATTCTCGAGACAACTTGACACGCTAATAATGTCATATACTTGCTAGGTACATGCATGATAAGTATAAAATATTTATGTGTTGAATACATAAGAATATGATAATAGATAGGTGAGAATGAATGGATATAATATTAGATTAAGGGGCATGTTTGATATGACATGTTCTGTCAAGCTGATAGGTCACATCTTGATGGTAACGATTGTTAATAATTAAGCAGGGTCAATAAGTCAATAACATGCCCTCTTGTGTTGAAAAGGATTTGATGTCAAAGCAACATGAGAATATGACATCCAATTGGACTTTGATAAATCTCTGGTAGTTTCACATAGAAGTAGGCTTGATCTATCCAAGATCAACCTTGATAAGCATTGAGAATCTTTGTGAACTAAGACTCGAATTGCATTTACTTGAGCATTATGGACAGGATTTCCAAGATTGTTGTGCAGAATTGGGATTAGAAATCCACATATATGTCTGAGAATCATCATTAGAATATTTAATTTTTTTTGTCGGAGGGAGAATCTTTTGGAATAGGGTGAGTGCTGTTAGAGTTCAATCTATGGTTTCTTTAGATCTTGCTGAGCACTATTCTTAACCTTTGCAAAAGTTGATGAATATGGCTGAGTGCAGCTATTCAGTAAGTTTACATTTGGAATTGCTTTGATGAAAAATTGATTATTTGATACAAACTTGTTAGTTTGAATTGCTTTATTAGCATTTAAATCTTTATAAGAATGGGAATATATTTATCAACATATTGGTTTTCTTACTGCTGCAATATCTTATTCATTTTTATGCTCTTAAATTAAAATTCTTTAAGGAGAGTTCAGTTGTGATTATGGAGGCACAAAATCTGTCTTTTTCTGATATAAGTTTTGAAGAGTTTTTATTTTGTTCTTTGTAGGTCGATACATTATTGCCTTGATCTTCTATTTTAGTTTTTAATGTTAAAATTTTATATTTAAGTTTCCCTTCCTTTGACCATCTTTGTAAAAAAATATTTTCAAGTTCATTCCAAGTTACATGAAAAATTTAAATTCTATATCAAAATTATCCCACAGTTTTTTTCATCTCTCAGAAGCATGATATCCCAGTTGAAAAGACAGTCTTTTTCTATATATTTCCCATGAATTTTTCTGATTTTTGTTTTTGCTAATAAAACCTGGTTTAGTTCCAGGAACCAATAAAATTGGGGTAGATCCGTGTCCAGGCTGAAGCCACAGAATGTCTGACGAGGTATCAAATAGAAAACAAGCACTAAGCCCATACTAACAGTTAGTCAAAATGGATGAAGCCACTACCATATCTATCCCCAACCCACTAACTATCATAATATCAACATATGTCTGTAAACCTAACTGGGGCACAAGCGAATTACGCAGGCCTAGCCCCCACTACAGAAACACAACTACATTTTTCACATACCACTTTTTTGTCCAGGGCATGGTTTCCCTCTCCTATGTCTTCAACCTTCTCCAAATCACAGCATTCTGAAAACAGTGGAACCACATCCTCAGGAAGAATAACCTTCAACTTCTTAGCTATAGCTTCAACAACTAGGTGCAAACATATTTGCCTCCTCCTGATGGCGTGAAGATGCTTCAGATAATAGTCAAAGTGGACCTTTGCTTGGTGAACAATGTCACCAATATCGTCATGAAGTAGATAAGAACTAGCAGTGGTGGAAAGCATGGTCATGCTAGATAAAGACTGTGCTGCATCAAAAGTATTCCAACGAACCCTAGAATAACTTGGGTCTAGTAGCAGTTTTCCCAATGCTGCACGAATACCCACCCCTAGCGACCCATCCAAGGCCTTGGTCAATTCCAAATGTGTATCAGCCATTGTCTGAGTGCTAGATCACTAATTTCTTGATCCACAAACCTTATAAAATTTGCTACTGCCTCCACTCCAGACACCCACCACTTCCTCTGCACAGGTGAATTCTCCTCCTGCTTCTTCCCTTTTCCACGGTTGCCATCAGCCATTTTACCCCCCTAATGGTGAACATCAACAGCTAAAGGCATGACAAAATGCCACCCACAGAAACTCAAACACAAGAAAAAGAGAAGAGTGACTGCACCTTCACATTCAATACAAATATAATGAAAAAGAATGCCATTACTTCTACTTATTACTATGCATGCTTCAATCACATGCCAATTATCCTGCCTGCCCTCACCCTTTCCCATTATCAAGAAAATTTTTGTGATTTCATTTCTAGAAAAAATCAGTAATAAGCTAGCATGATGCTCTCCAAAAATTGTCTTTTGTGTTTTTGGGACAAACTAGTTATCATATACAAAGTAGTGGAAGAAATATGATTTAACGTATAACTGCTTATGTTATAGTTTTAAAATTTCTTTTGTTAAAAAAATTCCAACTTTACTATTTTTAATATATAATTAATTAGGAGAACTAATGTATTGGTCAAGAGTTACATCCGTAGTAAAGGGTTATACCCCTAGACTTATACGCCTTTATTTATATAGATTTAATACTCACCTCTCTATTTTTTCCTTCCTTTTTTCTTTTTTATTCCCCTAAAGTTTAATTACTTTGTCTATAGAAATGCAATCTTTTTTCTAGGTTTTCTTTTTATATTAGAATATATATGTTTAAAAAAAAAAGTTATTTCAGTTTATTTTTTGATGTGTGTTAGATTTGTTTTAGATTCTTTTTCTAATTTGTAATTTAGTTTTTATAGTTTGATTTTTATATTCTAGAAATGCAATTAATTAGGATAAGGCCTTTGTTTTTTAAGAGATCTAATTCTTTTTTATAATTATATCTTTTTTCAATTTTTTTTATATTGTCTTCTTTTTTCGGGTGACTTACCCAGAAATAGGTCACAAATTAGAGAGATTGTTTAATTTTATATGGATCAATGAGTTTGACTCAAATACTACACAGTTGAATCCTGAATAAATATCAAATTCTGACACACTGTGGAAAATACCTCCTACTTATCTAGAGACATTTCTTTCTGTCAGTCTTCAATTTGACAAAACCACAGGTTTGGAGTTAAAGGGAAAATGCCAAAAATAATCTTGTAAACTACATGCTATAGTATAGTTGGCTCTTATACCACTTGTCATGTAGTTTCCACTACATACATGATAACATGTTGAACATAAAATTAGAATCTAATAATCAATAGGAAAAAATGAATGAACAGGGTGATAGGGTACTTATATGCAAATTAAGGTACACATTAGGTAGAACATGTCCCTTTGAGGTGATAGATCATGACTTCTGGTAACTAGTAGTAATAATTAATCAGGCTTAATTAGTTCTATACCAAAGAACAATATAGATAATTGACAAAGTTATATGACATGAAAAATAGGTTAACACAACATTTCAATTGCATCTATGAAGCAGACTACTTCATGCTTGAGATAAAATGTAATGACCTATCCCTTGCGTAAATTAAATTTTTTTCAATTTTGCTCCAAACATATAAAGGTAACAAGTAATAAAGGCATTACAATAAAATCTTTCCTTTCTTCATTGATAAATGCATACAAGTTACAATATATTTCTGCATGAATTCCATTTTCATTGCAAATATAAATCAGAGTACAAAAGTAAAACAATTACATACATAGCTCGAGAGCTTTTGAACAAATAGTAGTAAGACGGTCTAGGTTCCTTTCCTTCCAAGTCTTGGTGCATCGGCCGCTTGCTGTGGAGGAGAAACATCACTCGGGCGCTCTTCCGCCAACCACTGACTTATAATGCGGTCCCTCGCACACCTATCGTTCGATAGATGGCCCTCCCTTTGAAAGAAGAGATTGGTAGGGTATCCGTTAACGATTACCAATTGAGCATAGTGCTGTGTCCTACACAACTAGAACCTTGCTATTTCACAATCTCGAACTAGTACAAGGATCACAATGAACTGACATTGTAGTCTCAACTAACTCACATCTATGTGGAAGTTGTACATTTCACTACTTTGGCCAAAGTATTCTCATTCATTACTTCGGATGGAGGTCATCTATCATATACACTACTTAGGGCTGATTTGACTTAAGGCTATCTTACACTACGCATAGGCTTAGTCCTTCACTGGATTATCTATCATACTAGACTATCCTACGACAATCTAGTCTACTAGAAATGAACTAGCATAACAAGTAAATCACTTAATCCCTCCTATACTGGAAATCTTTATCCTAGGAGTCTCTCAAGCTTACCTCAGTTAACCTAATAACTTCAAGCTGACTAATTATACTTGACTCTTGTCCTCATTTTGATCCTAGTATATATTAGCTAGTAAAACCATATTCTCCTTATATGGAGACAATACAAAATATGCCATTTCATACCAATATGCATTTTAAGTCTTCTCAATTTCACAACAATATGCATTTTAAATCTTCTCTTAAATTCCTTCACATAAATTCCCTTTTTATGCATAATAAGTAAACATTTCTCTTGAAAGTTATTTTCCCCTACAACTAAATTGCATTCAGGAAATAACTTTCAGCCTTTGCACACACAGCAAACATAAAGATATAGAAACATAATAATCAGATTCAAAATTGTAAAATGTTGAAGGTTTCATGCTTGATTATAAGCTTTCACTCCAATAATGCAGTTCCAGTCCTTCTCTTAACAAAACCCTCAATATTGAATGACTTCTCACTCAAAAACAGACTCTCAATTGATAAATACTCACTCAAAATGGACTCTCAAATGATGAATACTCCCTCAAAATAGGCTCTCAAATGCTGAATACTTAGCTGTAATGGAAATATACTCAGACTGTGGAGATAAAGTACTGGTAATTTCTCTGTCTTTATCACTCAGAAACTGTAATATGATTCCAAAAATAAGAAATGGTGAAACAAGCTCAGAGTATATTGAAAACTCGGATACAACAAAGTGTAGAATAAAGAGTGTAAAGGCGTCTATATATATAGAGCCAAAAACCAACGACTTCCACTCTTGCAGGCATGTGGAATGACAGAACTGTGTTTTGAATAGTTCAAATGAGATAAGTGGCGGATTTCTATTCCCTTACTCAACATTTCAAGAGGTGATTTGACCTCTATTCTTGCCAGCAAAACAAGAAAATTTCAACTTTGCACATGGTTAAAAGAAGAAAATCGACATCTACAGGAACTCACCAGAAATGGCGCCAACTGAAAAATGATTCATCTTTTAAAGAAATGGTCATGGCTAAACTCAAAACACCTCATCTCGCACAATCTACGTCGCCCCTATTCCTCAGCTGGGTTGATTTCTTCTTCCAAGCGCGTGTTCTTCTTCAGTGCCATATATTTTTCACGGGTAAAGCTCTTCAATAGTTGGAAGCAAATATTTTGCTCTTACAAAAGTTTAAACATTTACCTTTCAAATATTTCGATTTCCCTTTGATAATAATTTAAATTTTTCCAAATGAGAATAGCCCAATTCTCATATATTCGGCTGAAAGATATTTATTACTTTTCCATAGTTTAACTTTAATATTTACTCCAAGTGAAATAATCTTTTATCCACTTAAGAGATTTATATTATTATTAAACTTAGGAAATAAGTTAATTTCCAAAGTGGAGACTAATTTTAGAAAATAATTTGATTTCCATAAATTGAGAAATTAAATAAAATATAATTTCATTATATAAATATTATTATAGTCTTAAATATATTAAACATATATATATATATATATATTTAAATACTCGAGTATTTATTAATATACATATATATATTTTAATATAACTATAATAATATTATATATAATCCATAATATATATATATAACACAAATATATAAATATATCGTGAGCCGTCAGCAACCCGATATATAAATAAATATATATACATTTTTATGTAAAGTCATTAAGTAATAATAATATTATATTATTAATATCCACAAATAATAGGTAGCGTGTGTATATATATATATATATATACATATATATACTCGTATATACCTCAGTGTACATACTATATACATGTGTATACATACCCACTCAACCTATTCACTTATGTCCATTCACGTTATCCTCACAATGATCATTGTACAGTAAGTCAGATACACAAATAAACATCACTTATACATGCATTCAGAAGTAAACAAGACTCCTAAAGTCTATGGATAACTTATCAAGACCAACTTAACTGACTTGGTTCCTCCAAACCTATAATGACGTGTGTGTATATGCTCAAATGGTTCTCATTATTGTTTACCCGACCAAGCTCCTCTCCCGAGTGATATTTCTCCTCTGCTTGGAGGAATGTTTCACATACCTGCATTCAATGACATGACAACGGAAGTCATATGTTCACAACAAAGTAGTATACATGAAACATCTCAAAAGTTAGAATAAACATTATTCAACAACTTACATGCAACATTCATCTAGGATTACATCAATAGAAGTAACAATCAAATGAGACAATCATTAAATGGAACACACTCATATTGATAACAAGAACAACATGTTTTATTCATCACATTGATCCAATCATTACAATCATTTGCCCTATGCAATAGTAGCTATACAATCGGGGTGTAACGTAAAAAAGGCATGTTTCTGCTGGTCTTTTGCATATTGGGAAAATCAAGGTTTCAAAAAGTAAGAACTATTAACCATTAGAGTGTTAATAAGCATATTCAAGCCCTTTTATTAGATTTTCTTTGGTTCTACGGTTGTATGTTTAGGTAAGTTACCTTAGAAGTTATGGCAATTGATGTTGTCCTTAGGAATTTCTTGGGGTTTGCATAGTTGTTGACATGATAAATGTTTGAAATACTCTAGTGACACTTGGTATCACACTATAAAATTCATGCCATTTGTTGCTGTTAAACTATACTTTACATATTTGTGCAGTTCGTTGATAATAAAATAGAGAAAGATGGAAACAAGAACATGCAGGTTTACTTCATATAATTAGATTGCAGTCAGTTTGAAATGATTGGCATTTTGTTTACCTAATGCAAGAAGGCATTCAAGAAAGCTAGGGAATCCTTAAGCTTTCCTTACTCAATTCGAGGGAAAACTGTTTGGTACAGAGATTTTTGGAGATAAATTTAATTGAATGTTACAACTGCATTAGCTTTTTTTGCAGTTTTAAAATACATCTTGCTTTATTAGTCGTGCATACTAGAATACAGAGTACTGGAACACCTATTGTAGGAAAACCCATGTTTCTAATTGAAGTGCCTTAAATGCCTTACAGTGAAGCCAGATTTTTCACAAGTCTATCAGTTCATTGGGAGCGTCTTTGACCCCAACACAAATGGTCACTTGAAGAAGCTTAAAGAAATGGATCCAATTGATCTTGAAACTGTATGTATATATATCTTATGATATTGCGTATATGGTTTATTTCTATTTCTCTATTTTAACATTTACCAAGTTGAAAATTCATGAGTGTTAACATCTTTTGCACATCCATTGTATGTCAGTGATGCTTATTTTGAGATATGATAGAGTTAGAATTCAAATTTTTGAACTAACACTTGTATGAATGCCTTCTAATTGTCTAAAATATACAATAACTCATAAGCTTAAGGTCAAGATTTGTAAAGCTATTGTTATCTAATATTTTTGTGTTACATCCATGGTACATGATACTAATTCTATGAGTATTGTTAATTGGTTCTCTAGCATTTTGATGCAAACATTTCTCATTGTTTCCTTTCCATAGTCAGGTTATGTTTAAGTTGAGAGGAAGAGGAAATCAGATGACATTTATAATTGACAAAGAGGCATTGCATTATCCTATAAACTTTATGTTATGAACAGGACCACAATGTAATGCCCAATCCTGTTGTTGCCATATGGTGCTCTCTATGGCCTTCACTTAGACTTTGGCGCATTTAATATATGTTAAGTTGTAACTAGAAACATGGGTATGGATGCTAATCTAATCGTTGTGATTGATAATTGAGGTGCACTACAATCATGATTTAGATTAGCTTTGTACTTGCCTACATCATATGTGAATATTTTAAATTTTTAATCCATGTTGAGGATGGATAGATTAGATAAATGAGTTTATTTGATTTCCTATTACATGGCAGATACTGCTGATCCCATTGGTGGGTGCCGCTACTTTTGATATATATATCGAAAAAACAATTAGATATAATGATTGTGTAAAATTTAATGTCATGGTATTCGCATGCCTTTTGAAATAACCCTTGTGGCAACATGGAGTTATTTAATGGTTCATTTTGCCTATTTAAAAAAAATATATAATGGGTATTTTCGGATTTTCATTCCATTTATCTCTTATTTTCTTGTATTTGTTTAGCTATTAAGTTATGTAGCCCTTAATATGATCTACTTTGTATGGTAGGTGGTTTCTGTTCAAACTTTTGCTCTGTTTATATGGTTCACTATGCGATATTTCCTTTATGACTATAAAAATCTGTTAATTGTGATGTATTGAACCTTTCATGTAGGTGTTATTACTCATGAGGAATCTTTCCGTCAACTTGTCTAGCCCTGATTTTGAGGAGCATGTAAGTTTATCTATATCAGTCTGAGACATACATCTGCAAACATTTTAAGCATATGATTTCAGTTCTCTTTTCATTCTCTTAACCAGTTGGGGATTTTATAACTTTGCCATCCTATCTTATTACATATGAGCTTTTATCAATTTAGTGTCCAGCCTTTGTATGATAATAAGCTGTTGTAGTGTTTAGGATGATTTATTGTATTTATTCAGAATAAAGAAAATATTTATTTCAATTGCATCTCGTCATTATCTGTGTACTGCTATTGATTATAGCTTTTGTTAACAATGTAATGTGGAAACATGTTTCTGGGATGGCAGGGGATGGGAGGCCTTTCTTAAGGGGATGCCAAGGGATGGCTATTAAAAAATAGAGGAAATTTAGAAAGATAGAAAATTTTAGATATTCATATTCTAAGGCATTTACCATTATATGACCATATTATGAAACATTAGAGCTGAATTGAGAATTAACACCAGTCAATATACAAATTGACAAACTGAAACATTAAACATTTTAAGGCTCAGGTTGTTTGAAAGAGAACTTTACTCTCAGAACTTTTAAATAATGTAGCTTATTCAGTTCATATCATATTTCTTTTGATTTTTTAGTTAGGACTATATGATGCAACACAAAATCTGTTGTCCTAAACCTTATGATGGATTCAAGTTAATTATCTCTGCCATTCTATTTATTTATTTTGCTCCGTAGGGTCAACTCAGTCCATCAATTATGTTCCATACATTTCTTCTCCATTAACGTGATTGGGTTTTTACTTTCAATGTAATATTTTATGCATCAAATATAATTTGATTTCCTTTTTTTTTTAACAAACTTTAACTTTTAAATGGGAAAGATAGCAAATATCTCCAAGAATAGTTTTAAAGTTTAATTGTGATGAATCTGATCTTGGCGGTCACAATTGGAGGTTGAAGATTATCATGCCTTTTATGGGTGCCAAATAATAACTCTAATGATTGAAGAGAATGTGAAAAATAGATCCTTCGTGTTTAAAATCTGGAGTAAAATATCTGAATCATTTTCTTCACATTGTTTATTCTTCCTATAATGATGGTTGGTTGTGGGGTCGATGACTTTCAAATCACTTTCTCAGTTGTTTCCTTGCACACCAATCGCTAGGGCAACAACTCTAAAATCTTTAGCAACTAAGGTACAGGTCATATGATTTGCAACGGTTAGGGCACAGGGTGTCATTGTTTTTTTGGAGATTTTTTATCTTTACACAGGTTAAAGTGATGCTGGATGATGCATGCCAACCACATCATCCATAATACATATTGTTTATTATTTTTTATCTTTACACAGGTTAAAGTGATGCTGGATGATGCATGCCAACCACTTCATCCATAATACATATTGTTTATTATTTTTTATCTTTACACAGGTTCAACTTTGATATGGAAAACCAAAAAGGAAGATCTCAAAAAGTTGGTTTCCTTAAATTGGTTACATTGATTAAATTTCAACTAGTAAATGTTTAACATCTTTACAATGTCCTTTGTTGTCTCAATAGCTTGCGTGTATTTCCGTATATTCCTAGGAAATTTCTGTGAGAGATTCATTACTGATTGTTTGGTCAGATACAGGTGTTGCATATTTGGAAAGTTTTGATTGCTTGCTTTTCTATAACAGTGCTTGAAAGGATTATTGAATCCCTTTATGTGTGAGTAAATTATAGAATTTGAGCTCTACAATTTTTATAGGATTGTAGACATATTGCCTCATAGTTTCTAGGGGTGTTAGAATTTTATACAATCAGAATTATTGTTATATTGCCCCTCATTAGTTTTTGGGGAGGAGTTATTATGTTACACAATCAGGATTCAGACGCATAGCCTTCTCATATGTTTTCCTTTTTCCTTAATAACTGAGGTAGGAGATAAGACACTTTAAAGGTAAAATTCTCACTCGTTCTTAAATAGGAAAATTGCATGAGAAAATGTTTAATTTTAAATGAAGATACAAGGCAGGTAGAATTGAGTTCAATTACTTGCAGCTGCTAAATCTTTTCCATAGTTTTTGTGTTTTTTGGGTCTAATTTTTTTGTATCGACTGCTTTATGAGTGGATAAATCAATCATTCTAATCATAGTTGTATACCCTAGATTTGGAATGAACAATAGAAAACTAATGCAAATCTAAGACCCCTATTCCAAAACTCAAATAAAGCAAATGCCAATACAATGAAATCAACAAACTATTACCAAATACAAACCTTTGATGTGTTGAATATGTTTTTGAATGCTTGATGTGGATATGTTGATTGCTCTTCAAATCAGCATCATGTACTTGTGGATTGATCATTCATTCATTTGATGAAGAATTGGGGGTTGATTTATGGATTCTTGGTTGAGGATGTGAATGGTCTAGATTTGAAGATGTAGTGTGAAAATGAACGGTGGAGATGTATTGGCTTTTATAGCAAGTTAGCTTCTAAAGCAAGCTAATAGATGAATGGTCAAGATTGATTGAAAATGGATGGATGAGATTGATTGAGATAACTTTATTAAATGATGGATTATTAGGGTTTCTTTTAGGTTACCTTTATGTGAATGGTTGAGATTTAAAGATGTACTATGAAAATGAATGGTGGACATATACAATTAGTTTGACTTTTATTTACTTGTTAGTCATGTGACTAGTTGATTTATTTATTTATTTATGGATAATAGAGAAAGTATATTATATTTATTTTAGAATATTCAATAGTAGATTAAATGTAATAATTAACTAAATAATAAAAATTATTTAGTTAATTAGTGAAAAAGGATTAATTTATTTATTTTGGATGAATAAAGAAAATTAGCCTAATTAAATAATGAAAACTACTTAGTTAATTAATAATGTGGTGGTGACATGGTGTTAGAAGTTGATGTTAGGATGTGGTGAAATTCAAGTGTCTACAGTAGTTACCAGACCTTATTCTTATTTCCAAGGTTAATTCAGGCTTTTTAGTCTGAAAAGGTGGCCATCTGCAACATGCAACAGAGTCTGTTATGTCAGACGTTCTGGTGTGGCCACAATTTTTTGTGGCCTATATGAGGATGAAAAGAGTGAGAAAACCCACTTTTAACTAATATAATTGTAGATTGAGGGCTTAATCAATGTTACCAGGTATTCCTTGGTTTGGGGCTGTATGCATACCAAACATGTCCAGGAATGGGTGACAGCACTGGTTCAGGCTCACCTACGAAGCTGGGTGTACCCAGGTAGAACCAGGGGTGATGTAAAAGTATTTTTAAAATGCCTGTAAATATTTTCGAGTTTCTGAATCTTCATTCCTATAATTTGGTTCCACAAATAAAAATGTTTATGACCAAGAGTAATTACATGGCCAAGGAGGAAAAGTAGGCCTGTCTATAATCATTGGGACATCAACTCAGATCCATGCAACAACAATTCATAAAATATTTTGTCCTCAGTAATAAACCGTCTCCCAACTACACCAACAATTGCCATTGGTGTAGCAGCAGGTTTCCCTGAATAAGGACAATTTTCATCTTCCAACCTTAGCTTTTTGCAGGATTATTTCAGATTTCTGGTTGTGATGATCATTAACCAGCCCAGTCATACCAATATCTGATTTACCAAACATGGATTTTAGGTCGCTTATGAGCTGCCCCAATACAAATTGCTACTAAAAATAACACATGTAATACGGAAAATTGATGTGTTACCACCTTTAGCTTGTATCTATATCTTATATTAAAATTGCTACATGAACATTCATACTCATGCCTATGCTCAGTAACTTATATTTCACACCCTTATATGGTATTACAACTGATTCTTCTCATCCACTATTTCAACGGTGTAACAAATGAGTATGCTGATGCTAACTTGTATATGCCTGTCTTGTTTTTGTAGACTAAGGACTATGCCTGAAAGCAACTGAACACGTCAATATAATGTTTGTTAAAGTGGTGGAAATAAAAGCAGCATGCGATAAACAAACAGTTGATCAAGTAAACCAAAGAATATCACATAACAAAAATGGGACAAAATATAATTGTGAGAAACCCATTTTGGGAAATTGACCGCATGGAAATGGGGCTGCACCTCCTTTTATCAACTGTACAAGAAGATTACAAGTTAACATTGCTCACATGGAGCCTCCAAGAACAACCATTCATTGATACATCCGTGTCATGCCCCCACCAAGCTAAAGAGATTGCAGCCTTGTCAAGATCGCAGCCTTAATGAATTAAATAATAAACAGCAATCCTAGTAAAGAGATTGATTATGGTTAAAAGGATATTATTAACAGCAATTCCAAAAAGGTATTTAATTAAAATAAAACTAACAGTGTTGGGCAGCGCTTGGTTATGATGAGGTGTGACTCTTGTAAGGGCAGTGATTGTGATCAAGAGGTATGACTCCCTCTAATTAAAAGCTATAAAGGGGAGGACATTTCATTGGGGAGAGGCATCCAAGGAACACACATTCAAATATAAATGCAGAAATAAATAATTACAATCAACTCACAAGCAATTTGGCATATGATTCAGAACTTAATATTACAAACAACTAGTCATTCAGCCATATATAATTGCAGAAATTCACTCAAGAATCATTCATAAAGTATTCAAGTATTATTTAAGGATTGAATTGTCAATCCATCAAGAAATATAAATCGGCAATAGTCTAGCAAATACATCAAGTTATCAATTCTGAATTCTAGGTAGTATTTGCAAATCAGATGGGGTCTGGGCTCACAGGGTGGGCTAAGGGTCGGAAGGACAGGGTTTTTTCATGCCCTTGACAAGCTAGGGATGGGGTCCTTGGTATTGTCACTGTTGAGTTAGGGATGGGGTCCTTTAATTCAACAGTTTTGCAAAGCATTTCTGGAGAATTCATGAGTTGATCAACTTTGGGTAACGTGCTTTGATTTATTGACTGGAATATATATCATAAATTCGTAATCTTTGATAAAACTATTATCATATTTTGAGTGAGTATTATTGTCTTAAAGAATATCCCAAAAGGGGACATTACAATCCGTCTATCATGCTATTGGAAGTTTGCACTGCTTTAATACTCAGTTAACCAGATTCAAACTCAACTGGAATGCATACAACAATTCCAAAATTCACTCTAGATTATGGTCTCATGCCCTTCCTTTCATCGCCATTCTGCAGCTAAACTCAAGCTGTCTTTGGTTGTCTGAAGTTAATTGATTGTTCATCTTTCTTCTAAGGTTCTCTTTTAGCTATGTTATGCTTAGAGTCAGACACAAGAAAACTTCAATCAACTGGGTAACCCAATGGACAGCATCTCAACTGATCCACATCCAACTTGCAGGATTTCCTTCTATTGTTTCATTCAGGATGAAATCAGACCAGGACAAAAATGTATGCAATGCGTTTGTTCCTGCCCAAACATGCCCTTATTTTCGTCTATTTCCAGCACAAGTTTTTGTCAGCATCAACTCATTCCTGAAATGTTGATTACATAGGAAAAAAAGTGACAACTATAACTTTGTCGTATGGCTTTCATTTTTGCTCTCATTTGAAGTGTTGGAAAACCCCAAGTTAGCATTGGGAACATTTGATGGATGTATCATTTATGTTTGCCCCTAAAATGTAAATGTATTATAAACAACAGTAAATGGTTTACACATTAGACATGCAGCAAAATCTTTTCACAGGCTTCTCAAATGATTAAGAAGATCACAATCACTTTCAAACTCACATTTATAAGGAATTTAAATGACTGTCTGATCATAAACCGATGTATTTAAAACAACTAATATTCTGCTTTTTCTACAGTTACTCTGCACCTTCATTGATCATTCTGAATTCTTAGAATCATTAAGGGATTCCATCTCATCAACTGATGTAGATGTTCAAGAGATGTAGTCATTGGTGGATCAGCAGATGACGTTTTAAGGTCTGAAACAGGTGTAATTACATGATCAATGCTAGTCGAAAGTGTGCCCCATCCAACTTTTGGAACTGTGTGTCCTCTTCTACGTTCTAGCTTGCTTTTCTCTGGTTCCATCTTTACTTTGTGATGCACGTCCTGAGTGAACTTTGTGATGACCCAGCTTCTTGGTTATCCTGAAAGACAGGAAATTCCTAAATTTAGTGTTAAAGGATAGATAATAAGAACCATAATACAAATTATATTAGACTCCTTGCTGTTTTATTAGGCAATGGAGGATTATCAACAGGAATGGAGGGCAGGATATCAATGCGCAACTGTGTTACCGATCAGCAGGTTGGGCATGAAATTTGGGTCCCAAATTTACCTGTACATGTTCAAGATTTACTCGAGTACCTATTCTAGGGCACAAATCCTGTGTGGCCTTTTTTATTTATATTTTGCTCGTTCTTTGGCACTCTTTCTTTTTTCTTGTCAAATTTCATGGAAAGAAAAAATTAAAATGCTCCTACATCTCACTGCTACAAACACAGTTTTTCTGTTAACAGTGGGGACTTGTACAAACGGCATCATTACAGTTAGGAAGCCAAGAAGAATGTGATAGGAAAATCATCATTTCCCTTGGCTTCTCCTCCTCCTTGTCTGTCCAATGACAGCTGATGAGTATTTGTGTAAAAATGATAGTGCTTTGGAGGTGTTATTATTGTTGGTGGTGGTGCTGTTTTAAATTTGTAAGCTGCTCTTTTTTCCCTAGGAGAATTGTACAGGGTTTTGTCTTTTTATCATAAATCTTGGATTATCACCTGCTGCAGTTCTCTTAAAATGCAATAATTACTCGCTTCACTTTATTAAAAATAAGACATGCTTTACTTTTTACTGCCTTTTAAGTGTCCACCACAGTAGTATTGAGGGTTTTATTTTTACTTTTTATGCTCACACTAGATTTTACCCTAGAGCTCCCACTTGAGACAGAGCTTTTGGGGGGTCCACAAAAGGGGGTTACAACTTTTAATACTGAGGTACATATGATCTTATAAATCTTTTATGATTATTCTGTTTATTATATGCATTTTATGTGGTTATCTGAACTTAATTTTGTTTCTAGTGTATATATTTATGATTTTAATTTTTTGTATACAATTAGATGAACCCAAAACATATCCAAGCCTGATATTTATTTATTTATTTATTTTTATTATTATTTTTTGTACCCACGTACCCAAATGCTCAAACCCAATCCCAGAAACAAACCGGTAACTTAGACAAGCAATGAAGGAGAATTATCTTTTTAGTGAGGCCTCAAATAATTCTAATGAAATGTGTCCTATGAAATATAGTTTAATCATACCAAACAAGAAAAAAGAAAAACTAGAAAGTCAATATTTAAGGAAATTAACAATTGTTTTCAATATATGTATATATTCTCTAAAGTTGCCTATAAGACTATGAAGCTGGACTGGGATGAGGAGTTTTCCTAGCATTTGTCAGAAACTGTGGGTTTAGGTCTTCTGTAGCTAGTGTTGGAGTCTGTATGACATGAGTCTGGTACTGCTTATCCATCTTTGCCTAGCTGCCTTGCACTCATATAGTTGTAAGCTTCTCACGGTAAGGTACGGCCTCAGAGTACTTAGCCAAGAGTCCAACACAAACAGAAATATTGGGTGATGTCAAGTATGGGTGTTCAATTGCCCCTCACAAGGATGAGATCTCCGACATAAATTAAATTAAAAAAATCCTGGTAAGGGTCCAAGACAATCTAAGATGTCAGATAATTCAAGTGCTGACAATCAAACTGGCCCTCCAGGAGTGAGTGGACCTATATATGATATGCGCATGTTTATTGGTAACAAAAATAATTTCTACAATAAAAAATGAACCAATTACATAGCTGGAAATCTGCAGTGGGCTTCTGACCTTTACCAACTGATTATGGTGTTTCTTTCATTTCACCTCTCCTGTGCTTTCCAATGTTTACAATAAATAAATTGTCAAACCCTCATTTTTTTAGGATGCCTTGACATAAATTTTAAGTCCAAGAAAGCATCCATTCTGTTGAAAGCTCTGATGCCCCAAACTAGTATCAATATAAAGTAAGATCTGCATCAGCATAATGTCGGCCTGACAAAATTTGACATTTGGTGCAAATTAGAGTGAGGCTCAAATTTTCTCATTGGCATGATGCAAATTCTGACTCTAATTGACAAAAATATATAATTGTAGAAATGATTTGGCAAGAAAGATATATAGTTACAAATAGAGTCCGGCCGGTCATTCAACAGCTCCCCCTCAGTAAAATATGGTATTTCACATTTTCAGTGGATTAAATCTAGAAATCGTATGTACAGACTAGCATCTGAGTGGATTTCTGTAGAAACGGGTTGGCAAGAAAGATGTATAGTTACACTTAGAATACAGTTGGCCATTCAACAGATCCCCTCTCAGTAAAATATGGTATTTCTCATTTTCAGTGGATTAAATCTGGAAATTATATGTGCAGATTAGCATCTGAGTTTTGCACCAGTTCTCTAGTTTGTTGAGCTAGTAATAAATGGTGGTAATAATTTCTTTCATTTCTTCTACTGTCTAGAATTCATGATGCATAAATGACTTTTGTTACTATATGACATGAGTTCTGGACAGGCTGGATTTTGTATTTTACCTGAAAAATATTAGATGTTCTAGACAAGCAACAAGCACCACAGAACTATGTTTGTGCATTGACCCAAGGGACAGCCTATTGTATTAGAGAGGATTTGATCACGATAATGAGTATTTTACCATAAATTACTGACATGGTATTATCGCCACCACTCAATTGTTGTAGCTTGATATGTTACTCTTAGAAATAGATTGGCATGAAAGATTCATGGTTACTCCTATACTCAAGTTGGTCATGCAATCCACGATACCAACTCTTAAATATTGTACTTTACAATTTCAGTGAACTAAATCCGTAAATCATCTGCACAGACTGGTATCTAAGTTTTGGACCAGTTTTCTAAATGATTAAGATAATAGTAAATCATGGAAATTAATTATTGCCTTTTATTCTTTTCTGAAGTATAATTCTACTTTAAGTTATAGTTCAATTTCTATTACAATATCTAAGAATATTGTGATATTTGCAGAAATCATTTTTATCAGTATATGACATGAATCATGGACAGGCTGGCCCTTATGTAGTCAATCAAATGGAGGAGCATGCAATGGTGTCAGGTACTCCTGCAAACCAGTCATTGGTAAGTTGGTATCCTCGTTTGTGCTGTAGTTAGTCTTTGTTATGAGACAACTCCTTGTCGTTAAAGTTATCATTGGGTCAGGATGTTTGGGATGATCATCTGCAATCTACGCATCTGGGATCAGTAAATGTACAAGAGAGAGAAGATCTTAATAGCCAACAAAAGAACCAGGATTTGCCAGGATCATCAGACTCTCAAAATTGTGCCCCTGATGGTGATGCTGTTACCGGTATTGGTTCTTCCTTCCATGGTAACCTAGATAGCACTTGTGGAATGCCAGTGAAGTGCTTTTCAGATAAAGACCCAACTTAGATGAGCATAATTTAACCAGGCATTTGAAATATAGTATGAAAGCCTGCTTAATCTGCTAGTGTAATTCTATGGTAAAATTGATTTATCCTGAATTTGTAATCTATTGTATGTAGGTATTGTCATTGCTGTATAGAAAAAGCTTTGTCCTTGTTAGCTTGAAATATGAACTTAACTATAATTATGACTGTGACTTACGTGTAAAATTTGAAACTTCAGCCAGTTGGCCTGTAGAGTGTGTTGTGAATTAGTGGCATCCAAAAGTAATATTTCCCTTTTCATGCAAGTTTTGTTTATGAACCTTCTGTAATCTTTCTTCCTTGGCATCTCTATTTATAATGTAAGTAGGTTTTCTTAAATTGCTCATGTTGGAGGAGCTGAAAGTATATGAATTTCGTTGAATTCACACTCAGACTGTAATATCATTACTTATGCAATGAAAATAATGCTAGTCTGTGGCCCTTGAGCAAATGATAACATGACTACTCATAGTTTGGCAACATCTGTTACTGATGAGGTCTAAGCATTCCACATTTCTTGAAAGCCTCTATAGACAATTCAAATAAATCAAATTGAATGGCAAAGAAAAGTACTATTTTGGATAATTAATTTTACAATCAGTAGGGTGACTATTAATTAAGCGGTTATATTCTTTTAACTCAAGTACTGTGAATTGCATATGCAATTTATTCCACTTATTATCTGAATTTATAGTACAGTAATCCCCCACTCTTGTACTCATTATCTGAAATTCTACCATACGCCTCCTCATCTCTGGAGCATCTTGGATTGTATTGGTATCCATTTTATGGTACACACTTTTATTCTATTAAAATTTAGGTCACAGCTGGTACAAAAGCATCACACTTGTAATTCTTGAAAGAAATACCAAGTAATTCTGTTCCTTTGCACATCAGTGACTCCCAAATGACATTCTTTGTTTCTGTCTATGTTCAATTTTCATTTATATTGTGCTTTTCATTTCATTTTGCACACCCATCTCATGCATTCTGTTTTCTTTTTGATCAATAAATTCTTCATCCTTTCTGTTTAAACTTTAGAACCATCTCTAGTTAATTGTCTTTTCATCAGAACATTTGCATATCCATAAATCACATTTCATTCTGCATTCCAATGGTATCAGATCCACAGTTTTGTGGTCCACAGGGAGGGTGGACCACACCCAATGGTGCACTAGTTGTTCCCTTAACTTTTTCATCCTAATAACAGCCTTCTAATAACCTCTCGTTCCTGCTGCTTCCCTTTCTTGACTTCAGATTTGTGTTAATTGCAACCTCCTGTTTCTACCTTTTGTTTCTACTCGTGGTCATTATCTATTTGTCTTCTCCACACACTCCATTCAAGTGGATTGAATTATGATCCTCCCATGCTTTTTAAATCTGCCTATTTGCCATGATTTTATGCATGAATAGAGCAGGAATCCGAATAATTAAGTAAAAAGGTAGTCCTTTTGATCAACCTCCAATATAAGACACTGTTAACTTTTTTATAATATATTGACTGTTTTCATTGTAAAACAGAAATTAGGAAATTTAAGCTTGCTTTTCAAGAACATTCTGGAGGTTTAATGTCTAGAATGGTCAAGATGTGTTCTAAGTTGCTAGTCCTGGTATGGGGGTGGGTTTGGGTATGCTGGTATAACATTTCTTTTCCCCTGAGTATGAGTATAGGTTCATATATATGGTATGGGTTTGGGTATATATATCTCCGGGGAAAAAATGTTGTATTGGCATACCTGTATCTGAACTTGAACCTGTCCCATATATACGAACCTGTGTGAGGACCAGCAACTTAGAAAATATGTTGATCCAAGAACATTCTGGAGGTTTAATGTCTAGAATGTTCAAGATGTGTTCTAAGTTGCTAGTCCTGGTATGGGGGTGGGTTTGGGTATGCTGGTATAACATTTCTTTTCCCCTGAGTATGAGTATAGGTTCATATATATGGTATGGGTTTGGGTATATATATCTCCGGGGAAAAAATGTTGTATTGGCATACCTGTATCTGAACTTGAACCTGTCCCATATATACGAACCTGTGTGAGGACCAGCAACTTAGAAAATATGTTGATCCAAGAACATTCTGGAGGTTTAATGTCTAGAATGTTCAAGATGTGTTCTAAGTTGCTAGTCCTGGTATGGGGGTGGGTTTGGGTATGCTGGTATAACATTTCTTTTCCCCTGAGTATGAGTATAGGTTCATATATATGGTATGGGTTTGGGTATATATATCTCCGGGGAAAAAATGTTGTATTGGCATACCTGTATCTGAACTTGAACCTGTCCCATATATACGAACCTGTGTGAGGACCAGCAACTTAGAAAATATGTTGATCATTCTAGACGTGAACCTCCTCAATGGTTGTGAAAAGCAAGCATAAATTTTGTAATTTTTGTTTTGCATTGAAAACAGTACATATATTAAAATTATAAAAACAGTGATACTCATAATTGCCAATAAACAAAATATTTAAATCATAGTTACAAGACTCGAACTCGGCTCAGACTTGGCAATTTGGTTTTTGACCTGAACTCGAACTCAGCCAAGACTTGACACATACTTGACAAATTGAAAAAACCATGAAATATAGAGATTTTTAAGGATTTAAAACTTGTATGATGCACCCTTCAATAAATAAATTTTAAAGTTAGAATAAACTAATTAAATGGAAGCTATTTTGATCACATACATAGTATATATCAATCACATGAGTATAGAAGCAGAATTTAGCTGAAGGAAACACCATTTTTTACTATATATATATGTATATATATATTGTGAAGTGTATACAAAACTCATGGATTATGAAATCCATGGCATCAAAACAAATATTAAAACTAAAAGTATAAGTCTATGTCTTAGTGGGGGGCGTCTATGGCTTAGGGGGGCCCGCATCACTCTCCCAACATCCATAGTTATATGGAAAGTCCTATGTGGGATTTTGAGCTAAGTCGTCAATGATGATATGGCCATAAAATGTGCCTATGTATGAATGACACAAATTTCCAATGGAATTGCTTGTGCTCTATACTCCTTTGCCATGGCTACTACCTCTACCTTTAGATCCACCTAGTCAACTCATGCAAGGTCTTCTTCACTAAAGACGAGATCCTCAACTTTGGTGATATGATCTAACTGCAAATCAACCTCCTTTAAAATGATGGGGGATAAGGTTGTGCCCGAGATTTGTTTGTGATGGAGGCAAAGGTTGTAATAAACATAAACAAGATCATTCAACTTTTGCATCGATAACCTATTACACTTCTTGGAGTGAATGTGCTCAATCATACTTGATGTAGGAGCATCCACAGTTGCAGGTGATTTTGCATCAATCAAAAGATTAAATCTTTGATATTGGCATGGTTTGAATAATGTTTTGAGAAATAAATTGATGATCTTAGGCCAAAAATCAAATTTTAAATAATTGGACTAATTTATATTGCAAATGATGTAGTGGGAGGTAGTGCTAGAATGCATTTTTAATGTCTGAAAAGTGAAATGGCAACTTGGGTGTGGGTTTTCCTCAGAGTTACAAATTGTTGCAGGTCATTTAACACTCCTCAACCGTGCAAGCAAAATTGGATGCCCATATTGTGTTGCCAGAGCAATTTCAAAAATCAGATTTCATTTACGAGGAGTGGAGAATCTTTGTTGTCGGTTATTCTTGGCTTTTCTTTCTGGGAGTGGTCTGAGCATGCAATTGAACAATTAATATAATAATATTTTATTTCATGATTTTTGGTTGGTTTTCCCAAGTTGGGTGTAGCATTCTTGGCAATTACAATTTTGGAGCTGGCAATGCATGTTGAAGGAAGAATATGCAAAAAAATTAGAGTCATTATTCAGGACTTGAATGGGAAAAGAGAGAGGGGAGGCGTAGCATTTCTTCAAGGGAGGTGGAAGCTATTATTGTTGTACGTCTGAAGGTGTAGTGACAGCAATTGAAGACAAGAACAGTTTGCCAGTTGAAGTTTGCAAGTTGCAGGTTGCAGGTGGAAGTTTTCATATGAAGGAGAAAGTTTTTTTTGCTCTTGCATACCATTTTTCTGTCATAAATCAGATTGTAGCTCATTTGTATTGCTGTTCATCAGTCCTTGAGACTGTATAATCTGATATAATCAGATTTATTGGAGTTGTAAGCACTTGTGCAAGTTTGAAATTCAAGAAAATGCAACATAGTTGCTGATTTTTGCATTCCAAATCCCTGTTGTTTGTATTGTGTGTTTGGAGAGAGGGTCTTGTGTAGAACTCTCTTACATCAATGGTCCAAGTGCACTCGCATCCTGAAGCGTTGCACAGTTGGCTCAAGACACGAATTGCAATCCTTTAAAGATTTGGCACCTTGACACCAAATCTTTACCACTGTGCATTTTAAATGAGAAAAAAAAGTTCAATGCCATTGTCCAACTTTAAGTTTCAACATTAACGTCAAAAAAAGAAAAGTTTTAATTTTTAAACTTAAATTACGCCCTTAATAGATTTACCTGGTTGCAGTGTTGTTCAAGTTACTTTGCATGTCTTGTGCAAAGAGGTCCCTTTGTGCAAGTCTATAGATCTCAATCTTAGAGATTATCTTCATCCATGCTGAGGATTAGGTATCGTCCACTATGATTATGTAGAGCCCACTTAGAACCTCTTCATTGACCTTGAAATCTAGGCGAAATTGGAATGCGGATTTAAGAAATAGGTAGTTGCATGTAGGGACTTGTGACGTTGAAGGTGCCATTGTTGATCAGTGATGTTCCATATGGGATGATACTTATGCTCAACCTTAATAGATTTACTTGGTTGCAATGTTGTTTGGGTTACTTTGCATGTCTTGTGCAAAGAGGTCCCTTTGTGCAAGTCTATAGATCTCAATCTTAGAGATTATCTTCATCCAAGCTGAGGATTAGGTGCCATCCACTATGATTATGTAGAGCCCATGTAGAACCTCTTCATTGACCTTGAAATCTAGGCGAAATTGGAATGCGGATTTAAGAAATAGCCATAGGTAGTTGCATGTAAGGACTTGTGACGTTGAGGGTGCCATTGTTGATCAGTGATGTTCCATATGGGATGAAACTTATCCTCAACCTTAGCATAAATGAATGTAATGGCCTCCTTGGCCCTATCCATGCCCTCATATATATAGCCTATTGTAGTGTAATGTCCCCATTTTTAGCACTACACTTTCTAGTGACTGTTAGCCTATTTTTGGAGGTCCATAGGCTAGTCAGAGGCAAAATTAGGGCTTCCTATTTTCTAGGAGGTTTCCTTTTGAGTTTTCAGGAGTTGCATGTAGGAGTTTGGCAGAAGGGTTTTTGGGCCCTTTTGGGTTTT
The DNA here is from genome assembly GCA_007258455.2 of Sequoia sempervirens. Lineage (NCBI taxonomy): Eukaryota > Viridiplantae > Streptophyta > Pinopsida > Cupressales > Cupressaceae > Sequoia > Sequoia sempervirens. The sequence goes on from VDFB02000003.1 coordinate 768,593,586, forward strand.
CAGAGGTCTTCAGAATGGTGTAACATGCATGTGCATTAGGTGACTTTTCCGGACTTGCTATTTTTAGTAAGTTGCGACGGCTGCCCAATTTGTGCTTAAAATGAGTTTGGAGTCACTATTTTTAGCAGTATGCTGTTTTTAGTAAGTGTTATTTTTGGTAGTGCTATTCTTAGCAGTAGTTTAGCAGTGCAGTGCAATGTCTATTTCTGGCAAGGCAGTATTGGTAGTTTGATCTCCAACATCCTTGGAGCCTGTTTTGGCAGGTTTGTTAACTTAAGTGATTTCATATTTGATGAGCATAATGTTTTTAGTGAAAGATTTACTAAGGCATAAAGGGACGCCACTTTTTGGAGAGAAGTGTTTTATAAAGTTTATCACTTAAGTTATTTTGGATGCCTAACTTTATGAGTATTTGCATTTTATAAAAAGTTATATGCCTAAGTCTATTTGGATGCCTAAGTCAAGGAGGTCAACAAGTGAAGTCAAAATGCAAATTGAAATGAATGGATAATTCTCATTTGGGTGCCCTATTTCGAGGGAAAAGAAGTTTGAATTTAGCGTTGGAAAGTTATAAATAAGAGGCCTTGCTCTCTCATTTTATCATCCATTGTTTATTGTAATGAAGTGTTGCCAAAATTGCTGCAGAACCTTTGCTTTGAGGAACGCATACCTCCTAGCCCCTTTCAATTTCGTACTTGCAAGATAGTACCTAGCCGATTCAGAGACTACTCTTCACTCAAAGGCGCAGATTGAGCTTATTGGAGATGGCTTGCTTTGATGTTTTGTGATTTTGGAGTGTTTTTATCAGTTTTGGAGTTGCTGGTTTGGTGCTTGGCTGAAGCACATTTTGCTTCATATCTCACAAAAGGATTTTTTTTTGGTTCTAGGTATTGGCTCTGTATATTCACCTTCCTTGGGCACCTCATTCCTCTAAGTTTCATAATTTTTGGTTGAGGAGCTGACTTACTAGACCTGGTCACCCTATCCAAGAAGGCTGCCCTTCTCCATTGAAGTGCATTGGGAAACATGCTTGAAAAGGAGCAGTTTTGGAGGTGTCTATCACTTGGTACTTGGTCGCCCAGCTTAGAGGTCCTATTTTCCTTCAGTTTTAGATCAATCAAAGGTGTTTGGAGCAAGTTACAAGCATTTAGGTGAATTCTATGCTTGCTGGTCTGATTTTCTGTTCGCTGCATTTTTATATCAGCCTTGGTTTTTACCTCCATTTTGCTATATTTCATATGTTGGATATCTTGTACTTGTTTGAAGATTGTTCTCTAACATTCTGGTGATCATTGGATATGTATATCTCATTGTAGTGCAGTTGAAGTTTCATATTGTAGTGCTGAATCAATAGTACTGATCAGCCTTTTATATTTCTGCACTTTACTTTTTGTTATATCCACTGAAAAGTGGAAGAGGTTGGCTTGCCGCCTAGACATTTCATTTCAGTACTTGTATTTCCACTCCTGCTGAATAAGTGGTCGAGTTGCTTTCATTTTAGTACTTTACTTTTCATTGAAGGAGAACAACTAAAGTCTCTGTGAGCTGCAATTATTATCAAACATTAATATAAATAAGTGTGAACAAAAATAAACTAATAGAATGGAAATACAAACAAAATGTATTGAAAACATCATAACATGAACTAACCTCTACAAATTTCTTCATTGGAATCTAAAAGCTATGCTCATAGAAATCCAATCAACTAGGTCAACCATTGCATTTGTCTTAGCATATGATGATGTAATCCACTCCTCATTAACAAATATATTAGAATAGACAAACAAATTAACAAAATTTAAATGTTTTCATTGTCAATGTGCTTATATATTATATAAAAATTACAATAAAATGTCTCATGGTTGCAAGTTTCCATTACAAAATGACAAAAAACATAGAAAATGTATAATTGTACCTAATCAACATTTGCGTTTGTTAGGTTTGCATCAAAATTAGAGTCCGAGTTTGAGTAATTGCCACTATGAGGGGTTACCTCAAGCAATGGAGCCCCAACTAATCTCTCCTGTGTCTCCTCCTTATCAACCTGCATAGCATCTTTGGGATAAACATCGCAAAGTGATATTGGAGTTTGGCAATACTTAGGGTCTGTTGATCCTATAGCTGCAAGGAACTCTGTACAACCACCACTTTCTTTGATTGTTTAGAGGTAAAGTTGTTCCTTTTGACTGATTGGATGAAGCTATATATGAAAAATTTCTCTCTATAGCAAAAGAATTGACAATCTGTGAAAGAAGGTGAGTGGCAAGTATACTCAACTCTGGTGCATCCTTGCCATGCCACTTCCACCATCCAATAGGGTTGGTTTGAGCTAATGTAGTTTTATCTGTTTTCACTTTTGATTTGTTGAAGCTTGGAAACGAAGATTGACAAAGGCAAGCCACTATGTGTGAAGTAAATAAGACTCCTCATCAGTATACATTTTTTGAAGGGCCTTCATGAGCCCTTATTTCACCTCTTCATCATGAGATGGAGGCACTCTTCTAGGCTTAGCTACATATTATTTGGGATTTAGAATATAGGCTACCATTGATGTGGAGTGTTCATATTGTTCCATTGCAATGGGCCTAAGATACTCCTCATAAAATCCCAAAGTAGGATCCTTGCTATAAACGACTTGCTTCATATGCCCAAACATGCTATCAAAGGTCTCATAAATCTCTCCAAGGCTAGAAGAGCCTGTATTAGCATATTTTATGACTTGCACAATAGGGTCAATGAAGAAGCAAACATATCTACAAGTGCAAACAAGTTACAAAAATAATTTTTTTTAAAAAATTAAGAATTTAATGCTCAAATGATAGAGTGAATGTTATTACAAAGAATAAAAATAATTTACAAGTTAGAAACTGAAAGGTTGGGAAGTGGGATCTAAGGTTATAGCTAACCTCAATCATATATTCCACCTTTGACATACGAGGGGCACAAAAATGATCAAAAGAAACTACTTGGCTACTATCCTTAAGGAAGAGCCAAAATAGCTGATCAGGGTTTTGGTCCCCTTTTTGTTTGAGATGATGGATTGAATGATGTGGTGTATGTGATTGATGATGCAAACTAGGTGAAACAATATAAGTGTAGTGAAATGTCAAAGATTCAAAAAAACATAGAACTGAAAGACAGAAACAGACAACAGGAAAGTAGAGTGCAGGAGAGATGGAACTTGACATTCAAATTTGGGTAGAAATGACTGAACAAGGGTGAGGGTGCCCTTGTCTGAAAATGGTGATTTTTTGAGTTTCAGAGTCTACACAGGAGCATCACAGTCTGTAGGTTCTACTTTGTTAGAGTCAACTTCGGAAGCTTGTTAGTCAATGAATAATCAATCTTGCCCTAATTTGATGAAAGAAGATGTTTGCATGCTTGATCTAGGGTTTGATGTCTCGAGGCCTTCAATCTTCTTCAATCCACTTTAGACCTATAACCTGCAAGAAAGAGAGGAGTGGAAGGGCTGTGTTGTGTAGGGGAATGCCTAAGTCGAACCTTGTTTTGGTGTTTCCATCTCCACAAACGGCTATGATGATGTTGATAAAGAATGCTTACCCTAGGTCGGGTAGAGGCAAAATGATGGAAATGAATGATAAATCACTATGCTGTAACTTACCACTTAGATTTGCATTCCTTGTTGGACTAGGGTCAATTAGCTCATCGCACACAAGGAGAATTTGATAGTTGTATGAAGATCCTACAAAAGGTTAGTACTCACAATAATGACAAATATAAAACTTTAAGTATCTTACTATGCATGAACATGGATTTGATGATGCATTGCAAACATGATTTTGACTCAATAAAGTGTTGTAGAAGTGTTGCTTAGTCTACTCTTGAATTGATAGAGTGTTCAAATGGAGGGAAAGACTTATATTTATATGACTTTCAACTTTCCCCACATTAATTATTTTATAAGACGACAAATGAATTTAAATTTGCAAACATATTTAATCCGACAATAAAATATTAATTTTTGGGCCAAAATAGGACAGACAAGGGTGAGGGTGCCCTAGTCTAGACCTATTTTAAGATGCTTGTGAAATAAATAATTAATTTAGTTTCCCAAAATTAATTCAATTTCTCGAAGACGGGAATAAAACAGATGATTAATAAGCATAATTGGGCTCAAACACTTAGGGGGAAGCTAAACAAAGTGTGAAATTATCAAGAGTGATAATTTACGATGCTATAAAAACATTAATAAATTAACTTTTTAAAAATTTGATAATAAAACTAGCAATTTCTTGCTTTATTGTGGACCACCAATCATCATCAAGGATCCTTTGTTTCACACTTCTTTCTTCAAGTGTGCTTGTCTCTAACTATTTACCTCACTTTGAATCAACCACTATTAATTGTAAAGCCTTCTACACCTCAACCATCCTTTTTGACAAAACGAAGTAGTTGACATATCTAGGATTCATTGGCTTGAAGAATTTCTTGAAAAAGTCTTGAACAAAATAAATGAAGTGTGATGGCTGCAAATGAAGATATAATAGCCTACCCTGTTCTGTACTTTCCTCGCCCAGTTTTAATACCAAATTTTTTTGAACCAATTCATCAATTAATCATTTCAGGCATTTCATCAAACAGTTGAAATATGTTACTCTGAATTTGATAGTTGTTTGTATGTTTATGATTCAATGTAGCTGAATGTTTTGGTATTTGACACAGATATATTAGTGCATACTATGGCAGGTTCTTAAAGAAATAATGGGCATATATCTCCAATCATAAACACCACCAAATTTCTACATACATTTAACACATTGTAAAATAGAGGAAACATACAGTTCTGACCTTAATCATCTGCTATTCATCAATTCGAGGAAGAATGAAATTACAATTTAAATCTGCCAGGCTTCACAATATATTGCAGACATTATGCTACCATTGAAAAGCGCTATCATAAATACATTTTATATCTGTAAACATCACTACCGCAGACTGAAGTCAAATTAATTGGAATGCCTTCCAGGGACCACCCAATATCTATCATGTTTTAATCCTCCATTGGTCTTCATCAAACCTGACGCTTTCCCTTATTGGTCTTTGTTTGATCCAACGCCTTCCCTAAGGGCCCATGTCAGCTTCCAAACGACTCTTTTAAACTCTCAAAACTGAACGATCCTACCTTTAATTCCTTCAGCCCCTTTCCTTGTGCTTGTCCACCATTATCATATCCACGTCACAACCCGGTGACTCATAGCTGCGGCTTTCTTGAGTGTTAGCATTATTATGACAATGGCAACCCAGTCAATCTTTTAAATGTAATGACAATAAAGAATTTCAAGGCACTCTTAATCAAACTCAGATGCTTCCCTTATACTCATTATTCCTTCCCTTTTACTTAGGAAATTAACGACAACCTCTTCAGTAATTGTTCCTTTGTATGGTCAGTTGTGGTATTAATCCAATGAGTATTTCAGTGGCTAGAAGGGGAAAAGGCATCGACTTAATTAAATTAAAACTCTTCACATGACAGCTACTCTGTTAATCTATGATTTGGGCTTTTGGAGTAAATTGACACCAAGCTTATTCTTTATGAAGTAAACCGACGCCAAGCTTATTCTTTATTTAGGTGTAAACAATGCTCCACATGCAATTCGAAGAAGTGAAGGAAGTAGTAGTTACTTTAATTGCTCCCAATTTAATTACTTTGGTATATTCCCACAAAACATTTTTTATACACTTCACAAACTACACCATAGAAGATTTTGTTGTATTGAATATGTGATTCCAAAGAGTAAGCAGATTTATCACCTACTTACTTCTGATTTCTCCATGCAGGTAACTCCACGTTAGACAGTAACCATTCCAAACTAGTGCAAACTACTTATAAAGAGAGAAACAATATTGTTTCAAAGCCTTCGACTAAAACTGAGAGACAATAATAATCGGTTGCTTCAGAGATATGGTGTTACAATTCCTCAATATTTTAAACTTCCGTTTGATTTCTTTCCAGACCCACAGCTGAAAGAAATAGTATGAGTAAATTGATGATACTGTAAAATATATTTTATAGCCTCCACGACTCTGTAAGGCCTAGCACCAAGCTCCCTTTATTTCCTTCATTTGCCCATTTCGTCTTCTTCTGGAGTTATACAATAGAAATGATTGATAATAAATCTTCCATTATATGCTTAATGTTTCCTTTCTGAATTCTTCACAATCAAGCAGTGATAAAGCTTGTGAATAGATAATACTATCATTCTGTCTGACTTGTTATTGTAACCCACTTGAATTCTAAGATAATGCTGTAGATCTTAAACCACAAAGGAAATATGCTAATTTTCCTCAAATGTTTATGGCGTCACCATTCAAACTCTGAAATCTGTCTCAAAACGAGACATCACCAATTTCAACAATCTTCAATCTTTTAACCAACTAGGAAATCTGAGTAATTTTGCCAATTACCAGCTAGGGTGGATGATCTCACCACTGGAGCTGATCGTCCTCCAATAGGCTGTGGTGAACTTCGTTCAACCAACAAATACCTGTTCTCCAAAAATAAAAAACCAGCATGCCTGCAAGTTTGCAACAATCCCTCTTCAAAACTTTTATTCTCCTCCTTGTAACTTCTCTCACCTTTTTGAATTCTCTCCTTTTTCCATCTTTTTAATATTAATCTTTATGAATTCACTCAAAAAGTAACTTAGTTTTAGTTAATTCACAGCCTGCACGGGTAGTGGAGTTGGCTCGTGCTGTGGGTTTGCTCCCCATAGGTCTTAGGTTCGACTCCGCTCCTCGGTTAACAAATGGGCCTGCTTGCTGGCTATAGGGTCCACCCGCATGGGACTAGTCTTGCCTCAGCTTGCCCCTCTGGGCGTTGTGTTGGGTCGCGGGGATACCCCTGTTGTAAACCAAAAAAAAAAACTTAGTTAATTCACTTTAACTTTTCTAAAACTTAAGTTACTTTTGCACCATAAAAATATTAATTTAAGTTGTTTTTTTTTAATTTATCCCTTTTCAACAACTTAAAATTAATTATTTAATTATATGCTCCACTCATAAAAATTGGGGACATTACAGTGTTCAAATGGGGGGAAAGAATTATATTTATATGAGTTTCAACTTTTCCCACATTAATTATTTTGATAAGCTGACAAAATGAATTTAAATTTGCAAACATATTTAATCCGACAATAAAATATTAAATTTTGGGCCAAAATAGGACAAACAAGGGTGAGGGCATCCTAGTTTGGACCTATTTTGAATTTAAGATGCTCGTGAAATAAATAATTAATTTAGTTTCCCAAAATTAATTCAATTTCTCGAAGACAACAACAGAATTGATGATTAATAAGCATAATTGGGCTCAAACACTTAGGGGGGAGCTAAACAAAGTGTGAAATTGCCAAGGGTGACAATTTATGATGCTATAAAAACATTAATAAATTAACTTTTTAAAAATTTAATAATAAAACTAGCAATTTCTTGCTTTATTGTGGACCACCAATCATCATCAAGGATCCTTTGTTTCACACTTCTTTCTTCAAGTGTGCTTGTCTCTAACTATTTACCCCACTTTGAATTATTTTAAGGCAGCAATTATAATATTTAAAGAGGCACAAAATTTAAAGATTGAAAAGAGCAGTGATTAATGGAAAATGGTAGTGATAAATAAAAAAGAGGCAGCGATTAGATGACAGTGATAAATAATGAAGAGGCAGTGATCAAGTTAATTAAGTTTATGAAGTCAGCAATCGTTCTAGGAAAAGCAGCGATTAAAGTTTGGGTAATAAACTGCAACAAATAAAAGTTAAAGTAGCGATTGGTTTTATGTTAGAAGGCAGCAATGGATATTCAAGAAGAGTCATGACCATTCAAGAGGTTATCTCTTTTTAAAAGGAGGTCTCTCTTCACTTTAGATTTGAGGATATAAAATGAGATATGAAATGTGGAGAATATGTGTGTGTTGAAGTGAGATGTAAAAAGATAAATCAGACTCCACATCTATAGATCTGCATATCAAAATATAAAAGAAGAATTTATGACAGATTGGTAAAGATAAGTATATGCAAATTTAAAGAAGATACATGCAGAAGTATATGCAGATTTAAAGGAGATACATGCAGAGGTATATGCAGATTTGAAAGAGGTATATGCAGACCTGAAAGAGATTGGATCAGATTTGTGAAGAGAAGTGCATAGAGATTTGAGAAGAAGAATAGAGCAGAGTTGTGAAGATTTTGTGAAGATATTATATGTATATCATTTGTTGAAAGATAAATTTAAGAAGGGGAAATGCGTTGTCTACTTTGGAGGTTGGTGCCTCATAGCGAAGAGATTAGTGTTTCTTATTGAGTTGGTGCTCAGTTGTGGGGATTGGTGTCTCCAATGGGTTGGTGCTCACAAGTTCTATAAAAGGGGATTGGTGTCTTTTGTAGGTTGGTGACTACCAAGATTGTAAAAGAGATTTATATAGAAACAATATTTTGCCGTGGTTTTCTCCTGTAAGGGTTTCCATGAAAATTTGGTGTTCTTATTGTGTTCCTAATTGTTAGATCTTGCATGCTTGTTATTGTTGTGGTTGATTAAGTTTTTAAATTGCAAAAGTTTGGTTATATTGATTCACCTCCCCTCCCCCCTCTCAATATAGGCGTGTGCTCATCAAATGAACATCTGTATATCTCTAGCCTCTAACACCACTGCCTTCACCTAATCTATTTTCCCAATGTTCTTCAATGCATTGTGTTGGTACACCATTTTTATGTGTCTCATTTTTGGTTTTTTCTTCTCGAGAGGTTATGCATTTGACCTTATCCACCCATCAATTGTAACTAATTTGAGATATCTTAAACGAGCCTATATGTTGTCTCATTGTTTTATGCTTGCTTTCTATCATACTTAGGCTATTTACCAAAATTGTCCAAGTTTTTTTGTGTGTCCAAGTTAAAAAAGGTCGAGAAGTTCGCAAGTTCACGAACCTCCCAAAACCTTGTCAAAGGAGCAAGTCAAGATCCCTAAGTTCAATGGTTTGCGAACTTGGTGAAATGTCGCTGAGGTTGTAAATGTTGCAAGGTTAGCAAGTTTGTGAACCCTATGAAAGTGCAACAAAAGGAATGAGTCAAGGTTTCTTAAGTTCACAAGTTTACTGATATCCTGACAAAGAAACAAAGAAATGTCACAAAGTTCACTAGTTCACAAACTCTATGGAAGTGTGACAAAAGTCTTAATGTTTGCTAGTTCGCAAAGAGTGCGAAAGTGCGACAAAGAAGGAAGAAATGAGTTCAAGTGTCACAAAGTTCGCTTGTTCGTGAACTCTATGAAAGGTTGACGTGGTTCTTAAGTTTGTAAAAAGAGAAAAAGTGTGATATGGTCCACTAAGTCAGCATTAGTGTGAATCATTGAAGAAAAAATAAAAAATCTTGCAAAGTTTTAAGTTTTGCTAAGTTTGTGAGTTGGCAAACTTACTAAAATTGCAACATTGGTTTGTTGGTTCTCCATTTTGTCAAAGTGTGAAGTGCCAAAGAGAAGAGGACAAAAGAAAAATGTTAGAAAGGGAGAATGATTCAAGTTTTGGCAAGTTCACAATTTTGCAAACTTGCTGAAGTGCTGAAATAGTTTTGTGTTTTTGAAAGAGCCGACGAGGCGAAAGCAAAGGATGTAAAGAGAGGGGCCTTCATCATATACTTTGCCAAGGTTTGTCGAAATGCAGTGATGCCATAAATTGCTGAGACAAAGGTTTAAAGATGTAGAAAAAATGAATATGTGAAGCAAGAGCTTGTTTAACCTATTTTCAAAAGTTCCCTCGCCAAGTGGAATGGCACAATTTTCATCTCTATCCTGACCTACCCTTCTAGATGACACAAAGCTTCATTAATGACCTGATTTGGCCTTGCAACTACTAGATCAGATCCAATGGTGCCTGAAAATCATTCTTTATGTACATTGGTGCGAGTTCGAAAGAAAAAAGTGACAATCAACCCATACTTAAGTTATTATAGTAGAACTGGATGATTGATACGCCATATCCAGGCTGCTCTTTTAGTAGATCTCTTAGATGATTTTTTGGTCCTTGCACTCAACTCCAGAAACCATCAATACTTGGAGGTATGGTAGGGATACGTAGGATGTCTTTTCTACATTTCTAGACAATTAGGAGAGATTTCAAAGGAAACTTCTGCAAAAAATCGACACTTAGCTCATGTCACAATTTATCATAGGAATTAATATTATTGAGCTTGAGAATTGACGTCTTATCCCAAGCCATGTTTGCTAAAGATTTTGTGGATCTTGCTTAAGGATCACATTGTTTCTATAGATTTCTTGGATCTTGCATTGATTGCATCCACTCAAGAATTGTTTTCTCGCACAAACTTGGTCACTAGAAAATAATTCCATAAATATATGTTCATTTGGGCATATTTAGGGTTGGGATATTTTGGAGAAATAAACATTGTAAAAGAATTTCTTCGAAGGTTGTAAATCAGAGTAGCCGGATATGCCCCTGCCCCTCCCCGGGTGCACGTATCCTCGTATCCAATACGGATATGGGTACGATACACCGCAGATACACGTTGGATACTGTACCCACACGTGCCCAAAAAATCTTGATTTTCTAGCTGAGCCGGATACTTTGTGATTTGATTTTCAAAATATTTGGACATGGATTTTCCTAAACTTAATCTTAAAAAACTTCAATCGTGCAATTTTCTTTTTGTTTTGCATAAACAAAACCTACACCAAATGAGGAAGACAAATGAAATGTTTTTCTATTTCAATGACCCATTTTTCTAGGTCCTCTTCCAATTCAACTCTACTATTTTTTTGGCGTTTTAATTTTTATAGATTTAAAAAAGTTAATTGTTTATAATTTTATATTTATATTTAATATTTATATTATGTTGTTTAAACATTAGAAATTTTGAAAAAATTAAAATTTATTCTTTAAATATAAATAAAATTTATTAATATAAATTTTATTGTTTATTCTTTACTAAATTATTAATGTTTAAATTTTAATATTATTTAATTTATATTTACTTATTTTCTTTTAAAGTAATGAAAATCTTCTCTAATTAAACTTAGAAAATATACGTGTATGTGCTTTTTATGAATGTCGTATCCAGCTGTATCCATATTGGGGGTCTTAAAAAATGGCCATATCCGTGTCTGATACCGTATCTGTATCCGTGTCCATGCAACTTTGTTGTAAATTTTTCAAAAAGATAATAAAGTCTGTTATTCTGTTCCTGTGTGCATGTTGGATGGAATTTTCTCCGTAGTAATGATATGAATACATGCTTATAAATTTGATTGTCTCCATCATATTTCATGTTTTTGAAGAGGAGTAGGTTTTCAAGGAAAGCAATAAATCTCTGCTTGTGCATTTGCTGTAGGAGTTATTGATCTAATTAGTTCATCTTAAAGGAGGGTGATAAGCCTTTTTAGACAGTGATTGGGATGTGTGATGTTTATGAATGATTAGTAAGTAGAATCTCATTAAGTCAACAATGAGGGTTTATATTACTGCAAGATAGTAGTAGATTTTTGTTAAGCCCTAGAGGTTGAATGTTGGTATAATATCATATTGGTATACATTTCAGACTCTGTTATTGGAAGGAAGTAGGCACCAATCTTTTCTAGTATCCCTTTCCATTTAAAAATTTGAAAAATGAAAAACTACACTTTCGTGTTGTATATTAGTAGTTTAGATGATCTGTTCATGCTTGCTCATTAAAGGTACAAGGAAGTAATAGTGCGAAATTATCTTCAAACCCTTGCTATATTTGCACGAACCATTTATTTGCCCTTTTCACTGTGATAAACCTATTATTCTATAGATATCTAGTATTGTCATTAGGTACACCCGTGTAGGTTTTGTAGAGCTTGAAGTGTAGGAGAGAGTCATATATCTCTCATTCATTGGATCAACATCTTAATTGTTTTTATCATATGGATTCACAACCCCTTAGAAATAATTAACAAGAAGTTGTAGAATGAACAAAATGCCAACTTCATTGGGGGATTGCTTAGAAAAAACATCTATTTGGCAAGAGTCAAAGAAATTGAAAATTTGTTGATTTTTGCGTGTAGTACTTTGTTGGTGAAACAAGCTTAGAAAGAAGAAATTGTTTTCTTCTCTAGAGGTGGCGACTTTGTTGATACAATCCCTGTAATATTTTGTGAAAAGTAGTATGGACAAAAGGTCATTGTTCAAAGACAATCCTGAAAAGTAACTAGTTGGTGAGATGAACAAGAAGGTACAACCTCAGTAGAAAGAGAAAAATACTAATGAGCAAGTTGGGAATCATAGTGATAGACCTGCTTTTGGAGTCCCAAAGCAAGGAGATAGAGATGAATGGGCTTGGTTGAGAATATTAGAGAATGACAGTTGAAGTTGCGAATGTTGCCAGAGAAACAAATGCAGAAGTTCGTCTAAATGAAGCAATCATGGAAAGAATGAATACAAGGAAAAATGCATATATGATGAAATTACAACTCCACCAGCTAATAGTAATGAGAATCCCTATTGGTATAGAGATAATTCAATTTATCAGAAGAATAAAAAAGATGAGGAGTATGAAGATGCATAGCTTGAAATAAAAGCAAATCACAAAAATCAAGGTGAAGATCTTGGTTAGAGAGTGGCTCATTTGAGAGCAGAGATGACTAGGCTTGAAGCTGAGAAAGCTTAGAGAGACCTGAGAGTCAGAGTTGAAAATTTGAGAAATTTTAATTTGGCTGATAGAGGAAGAGCAGAGACTCCTCTTGATAGAAGAAGGCCTCCAAGAGGTGCAAGAAATAGCAGAAGGCATGTTCTTAAAAAACGTCGTATAAATTTGGGTATAGACGATTGAATTTCACAGGCATACATGGGTATCCAAATGATATCCCAAGTGAAGTTAGAGCAAAATTTCCAAAATTTCAAGGAAACAATGTAGTTTCAAGAGAGGATCATTTAAAATCTTTTAATAACTTAATTGATGACTATGAAATTGAAGATGAGGATGTTTTAATGTATCTGTTTGTTCAATCCTTAGATGACATTGCTAGAGATTGGTATAAGAGTTTACTTGATGGAAGTATTGAGTCTTGAGATCCAAAGAGTTTTTTATAAATCATTATGGTGACAAAACAGATCTAAGATTTATTGTTAATGAATTTATAAATATTGTAAAGGGATATAATGAATCGGTTTTATACTTCAATTCTAGATTTGTTAGATTAATGTAAAAGATTCCAGCATACATGAGACCTAACGAATTTGTATTTAGTAATATACTGTAATGCATATGATGCTAAGATGGGATACTTACTAAGAGAGACAGATGTTCACACATTGAAGAAAGCATACATGATTGCTGCAAATATTGAAAGCAATCAGATAGCTTCTGGAAAAGCGTAGAAAAGGAGGGATGTGAGAATTTTATTTCAGGATAAGGGACAAATATAATATTAATTCAACCATGAGTAAAATTCAATTAAGAAAACCTTTTGAGGAGCAGATTAAAAGGATAACTGTGGCAGCAGTCTTGAAAGCCAAAAGCCATTATAATTTGAGAAGTAAAGTTGATCAAAATGGAAGTGATGAGCTAGAAAATACCAAGGGTGTTTTCATTAAAGACAAGTAGGCAAAACCGAAAACTCAACTTGCTACAAAGAGTTAGAATTTAAATAAAAGCAAAAGTGGTGAGTTGTTGATCGAAAGTGCAAATAAATTAGATCAACAAAGAAGCAAGAAGGTTCAAACTATATACTAGATGTAGCAGTTGGACGGGAGAATGGTAAACAAGACATTGTTGGATATATTCTGCTTCCATCAAAAGGTAATGTACATATAGATGTTCATTTACCTAAGTATACTCCAGTAGATATAGCTCAGATGTTGAATCAGATAGAAGTTCAGGTTCCTTTGATGGAAATGATGAGACTAAATGAGCATAAGAACAAAGCCCTTGCTCTCATTTGTGACGTTCCTTCAAATTGGTTGAACAAAAACAATGAATTCAACACAAAACAAAAAAGGGGATAACCAAATTATAGGGTTGAATAATAAGGCTGATAATGTTGAGAGGCTTGAAGTATATTTGGGTTTAACATTGAGTAAAAGTCCATCCCATATAGATCCCTTTAATGTAACATTGTTGATAAATGATAAGTTAGTAAGGAATTGTATGATTGATTTTGGTGCATCTACTAACATCACGCCTCTTCAAATCATGAAACAATTGGATATACAAGTTGCAAAGTCATTTGCTAAATGCTCTGCTATGGATTTTAGAGAGGTTCTAGTCATGGACATATTGAAAGATGTGAACTTGAAAGTTCAAACTAGCTGCATATTTAAAGGAGTATAATATGAACATAATGGTGGTAGGTATTCCACCATGATATGGTATGCATCTATTAAGAAAGTGGTTTGCTGCCATAGGTGGAAATATTCAGATGGATTCCTCTTATGCCACGATCCCAATGAATGGGAGAAATGTGAGATTGGATAGAGAACAACAAGCCCTATATATGATTGGAAATGTGCCTAATTTGAACCAACATGTGTTGTATGTTTGATACAAATTTGGAAAATTTCAAAGGTGAGATTGATGATCCAAAAAAAGATAATATTTTGACAAAAAATCCAAGTCAAGAAGAACTAAGTACAAATGAGGTATGGACTATGTTTTTTGATGGTGCTTGTTCCAAGGATGGAGTAGGAGATGGAGTTTTATTGATATATCCTCATAAAGAGGCTTTCAAATTTTCTTTGAAATTAGGATTTGAATGTACAAATAGTGTAGTAGAATATGAAGCTTTGCTATTGGGTTTGAATCTAGCTTTGAAGCATAAGATAAAGAATCTCAAGGTGGAGGGTGATTTTGAATAAGATAAAGAATCTCAAGGTGAAAGGTGATTCTGAATTGATTAATCTCACAGATCAAAGGAAAATATGCTTCGAAGAATAAAATTATGAAACACTACAAGAATGCTGTTCTAAACTGTAAAGTTATTTGATGCTTTCTCTATTGACTGGATAGAGAGAGAAAAGAATGTAGTTGCAGATTTCATGGCAGTCGCAGCTATTAGATCAGAGGACATGTTCTTGGCAGGCATTACGAAGGTTGAGCTATTGACGAGACGTTCAATCCTACAATATTCACTATTGTTAGGTATTTGATGATGAGTGTGACTTGTTCAAATTTTTAAACTGTATGGATGAATATAATAATGAAGAAATTGATTTTCAACATTTTGTTGAAATTGTGGATAGGGAAGAAACTTTATTTGGGAAAGGGATAACTCAATCGAAAACTAATACCATTCCCAAAGGCTTAGTAGCTATAGAAAGAATATTTGATGGAGCATGTAGAAGTATAACTAAGCTTGTTGCTGTGAAGGGAAATGATTTAGAAGAGATTAACATAGGCACACAATCATCTCCTAGGTGTATGTATATTGGGAAAAGAATGAGTCCCAAAATTAGAACACTATTGATTGCATTGTTAAGGAAGTATAGTAGGGTATTTGCATGGTCTTATGATGATTTGAAAGCATATAAAAAAGATTTATTTCAATATGAGATGCACTTGACACATGATGCCAAACCATTTAGGCAAAAAGTAGGTCCTAAAATGCAACAAGAATTGACCAAGCTTAGAGGAGGAATGATCAAGCCCATTAGGCATTCTTTTTGAGTTTCAAATTTGGTTTGTGTTAGGAAGAATGGAGGTATCATATTGTGAGTAGATTGTAGGAACTTGAATATTTCTTCTCTAAAAGATAATTACTTCTTACCAAACATGGAGGCATTGCTATATAGAATAACTGGATGTGAGTTATCTATGATGGATGGTTTCTTCGGATATAATCAAGTCAAGCTCAAGGAGTTAGAACAATATAAGACACCGTTTGCAACTCCTTGGTGAATATATGTGTATGTAAGAATGGCATTTGGACTTACAAATGCAGGAGTGACATTTTAGAGAGCAATGGATGTAGCCTTTAGATTCAATAAATGATGTTCTTGTGTATCAAGATGTTTTAACGACTTATTCAAAGAAGGAAGATGGACACTATGGGCATACAAAAAAGATTAACATATTTCTAGAATATGGTATTATCCTTGAATCTTAAAAAATGCACATTTGGGGTTACAAAAGGAAAATTACTTGGGGATATAGTATCAAAGGATGGGATTAAGATTGATCTAGAAAGAGTTGTTGCAATTGACAAAATTCCCTTGCCTAAAACAATCAATGGTATTCAATCTTTCTTTGGGCAGATTAATTTTGTAAGAAGATTTATTACTAATTTTATTGAGAAAACAAAAGCTATATCTAAGATGGTGAAGAAAGGACATAGCATAAAATGGGAAGGTGAGGAAACATAATCATTTATTAAATTTAGGAAACAATCAAGCAAGCTCCAGTTTTGGCTTAACCTAATTTTTCCAAACCTTTTCAATTGTTTTCTTTTGCTTCATATCATATAATTGCAATTGTTTTGTTACAAAAGATTGAGGATGGATGTGAACAATCTATTTCATTTTTCAACAAGTGTCTTCAGCAAGCTAAATTGAAATATGATATTATGGAGAAACAAGCTTATGCTCTAGTAAAGGCTGTTAAGAATTTTATATCATATTTGGTAGGTGCTAAAATTATTGCTTATGCACCACATACAGTTGTTGAGGACATTTTTACACAACAGGAACTGACAAGTAGAAGATGTGGATGGATCAACAAGGTCTAGGAATTTAATATTAAAATGTAAATTGCATAGTTGGTCAGAGGATGGGGATTGGTTAAGTTGATGGTAGAATCAAATCTGGGGCTTGCAAGAGGAAATCAAGTGGAGTAGAGGTTTGTGAAAAAATGTGCAATTGTAAAATCCCATCCTTATTTTTTCACAAGTTTTTTTCCCGTTAGTGTTAGATGAAAGCAAGGATAAGCAACTGAATAATAACCCTCCACTTTCTGATCACTCAGATCTCAGAGTGGGCAAGGTGAGAGTATACAGTGTAAGGGGATCTTTGTAAATACTGAAGTAACATTGCTAATTGAAATAACACCTCCCACTTTTTGATCATCTAGATCCCACTATGGGCAAGGTGAGAGCATATGTTGGTTTGGCTTACAATTTTGAGCTTTCTCTAAACTACCACTTCTTCACTCGGGTGAGTAGTAAATAACAGTGCATGAAATTAAATAAGTAATGCTCTTGGTGGCAAGCCAACCACTTCCAATTTTTAGTGGGTTACAAGAAAAACAATGCACTTGGCGGAAAAGCCAGCCACTTCCACTTTTCAGCGGGCAACAAGAAGAAGTATAGAAACTCAAGCACTTATTTTAGTGGGAGTGTGAAGTACATGAAGCAAAGGCTCAACCACTTTTTAGCGGGAGCAACCACTTATGTAGTGGGGTAAGTATCCAAATAACATGAAAGCAAAGAGTTGATTGGTACTACCAAATCAGCGTTACAATATGATGTCTAGTACATGAAAACTTGAGAATTACAAATCAATATGATTGCCCAATGATACAGTAAGCAATCCCTACAACATAAGAGTGATTAGGCAATAAATCATGAAAGGACAAGGTTATATCAGGTCTGGTATAACTGTAGCAGCAGTCTGATATACCATAGCAGCGAACTGGAAACCTCAATCAGCACCCTTCAAATATTGATAACTCTTCAAATACTCATTGGAAACTCCTCAAACCACTTGCCAATGAATAAGCAAGCCTAGGCGTCCAAACTCAAGCTGCAAATCACCTCAAACCAGGCAGTATAACTCTGGCATGAATCCCAAAGCACCACCAACAATGGTACAACCTCCCTAGGAAGATCGATCTCCTCATAAAATTCCAAAACTCCTCTAAAAATCATCATAATCTGCAAAAAGGGTCGCCCAAGCTAGAGGAAAAAGGTGAAGCAATACCCACAAATTAGATTTCACTCCTTCGAGCAACACGAGCACAAACATGGGTCAGCAAGGCAATAACCAGCAACATGGAAAGTCTGTTATCACACACCAAAACCTCCAAAACAGCAAACTAACACACCAACACACCAAAAAATCACTAGAAAACATCAAAGCCAATGAAAATTGAAGCAAATAAGAAAGCCATCACCATTGTTCGCTCTACTGCAACCCCTGAGATGAAGTTGCAACATTATTTAGCTAGGAGGTATCTCTCAACCTCGAAACTAAAGATAGTTTGGAGGGTTTTTGTCTTCAAAGCCCTAAGAATTCAATCACCATTTTGGCAACACTTCGTTATGTCAAATTAGCATAACTAAACGAGGACCTGAGAGGGCATATAAATAGGCTCCAAACCTAGAAGTTTGAAATGCATTTTCCCTCCAAAAAGGGATGTGCCACCATTTGGAGCAATATAATATGCAATTAAAATCACTTAACCTTCAAACCTAAGCGTCCACTTTTGCTTGGCATAAATTAGCATTAAAATTGTTTAAGTCCTTCAAGTGGGCATCCAACTCATGATTCCCCTTTTTTAGAATAACTTAAGTTGATCAACCTAGGTGTTGGGGCCAAAAAAAGCAACTCAACAATAAAACATTTGCAAACCTTCCATTTTCAAACTCCAAGAATGTTGGAGAAGCCACTGCTCAAAATATTAAGATGCCAAGCACTGCATTTCCACACTGCTAGAAATAGTAACCCAGTGCTGAATTTCTGCCACAGCCATTACCAGAAATAACACTTACTAAAAATAGCATATTGCTAAAAATAGTGACTCCAAACTCAAAATAAGCACATTCCTGGTAGCCATCGTAACTTACTAAAAATAGTAAGTCTATAAATTGACATTGCTAAAAATAGCAATGTTGCCCACCAAAGTTCTCAGAAAACCCAAAAAGACCTAGAAAGCATATTGGCAAACTCTCGCAAAGAACTCTTGAAAAACTGACATGAAACATCCAAGAATCTTGGAAACCCTAAAATTGCCTCCGAGACTTCGAAAATAGACTATTGGCCACTTAAAAGCATAGGGCTAAAAAGGGGACATTAGAACAATGTAGAAAACTCTCTTTGGTATCAAGATGTAATTTATTACTTGATTCATATGAATTGCCCTATTGAGCTAAATGGTTGATGGAATTCTCTTTGGTATTGAGCTAAATGATAATAAAAAAAGGACATTGAAGTTACATGCTTTGAAGTAGGTAATAGCTGATGGAATTTTGATGTGGAGACAAAGTGCTTTTGAGGTGCCTTGATGAAGATGCTGAGAAAGAGTCATCATAAATGCATAATGGTGTATGTGGTGGTCACTTTATAGGAAAGACATAAGCTAGTTAGGAAATGTGATGCCTATCAAAGATTCGCATGCAAGTTGAAAGGATCAAGTGCATTGCCTTGAGACCTATGGCAGTAGAAGCTCCACTTTAGCAATGGGGAATTGATTTTATTGGTGAAATTATTGAAAAATCTAGTGGAGGGCATAAGTGGAAAATAGTGGCAATTGATTACTTTACTAAGTGGGTTGAGGTTATTCCCATTAGGAGAGCTACTAGTAAAGTAGTGATAGATTTCATGTTGGATCACATTGTCAGTAGATTTGGTGTTCCTAATAAGATTATTGCTAATAATGCAATTTGTTTTAGGTGAGCTGATTTTGTCAAGATGTGCTATGAATATGGGATTGCAATATCTCATCCATCTCCATACCATCCACAAGGGAATGGTTAAGCTAAGTCTGGTAATAAAAATTTGATGGTGATTAAAAAATTGTTGGGCCAAAATAACAATGTATGGCATTCCAAGCTTAACTCACTCTTTGGGCTGACAGGATTACTCCTAAGAAGTCTATAGGTAAATCACTTTTTGAATTAGTTTGTGGAATTGATGTTATAATGCTTGCTAACAATTTTTTGCTAATATGTAAGTTCATTCAAGAGAAAGAGGTAGATGAAAATAATACAATGACTTGTAGAGTCAATCAGTTGATTGAGCTTGATGAAAGTAGGAGAAATTTCCAAAAGAACAATCTAAAGATGCAACAACAAATGAAATATCTATATGATAAGAGGGCAAGCCCAAGGAAGTTTGAAGTAGGAGACATGGTCTTAGTGCATAATGCAAGATCACATGAAAAAGGGAAACATAGGAAATTTGATTCCATGTGGTTGGGCCCTTTTGTTATTGAAATTTTGAATGGTGAAGACTCATTCTTTATCAAAATTTTGATTGGAAAGTTTCAAGAAATGCTAGTGTATGGACAATTCTTAAAACATTATTTTTCCTTGGCTCGTCTTCCATGTACAATAGTTTTAGGTTTCCTTGCATTTTTTTGTCTTATGTTTGTGCAATCATGATCCTTGTTTGATCATGATGAAATATACTTATCTTGTTCCTTTTTGCTCCCCATTTTTGGTTTGCTCTCAGAGTTTTTTGAATTCTCACTATGCTTGTAGGAGATGTGTGTCCCCAACTAGAACCAATGTTGGCACTCCATTTTTGTCTCTTTTTTTTGCTTTTTTCTGCTCTAGAGGATGTGCATTTGATCTTAGCCACCCATCAATTATAACCGATTCAAGAAATCTTAAATGAGCCTATATGTTAAGGTGTCTCTCTGTTATATGATTGTTTTCTCTCATACTTAGGCTATTCACCAAAATTGTCTAAGTTTTTTTGTGTGTCCAAGTTAAAAAGTTAGGAAGTTCACGGGTTCACAAACCTCCCTAAACCTTGACGAAGGAGCAAGTCAAGATGGCTAAGTTCAATGGTTTGCGAACTTGTCGAAATGCCGCTAAGGTTGTAAATGTTGCAAGGTTCACAAGTTCGTGAACCTTGTGAAAGTGCGACAAAAGGAAGGAGTCAAGGTTTCTTAAGTTTGCAAGTTTCCTGATGCCCCAACAAAGAAACAAAGAAATATGGCAAAGTTTGCTAGTTCGCGAACTTTTCTTAAGGTTTGCTAGTTCACAAGGAGTGTGAAAGTGTGACAAGAGGGAAGAAATGAGTTCAAGTGTCACAAAGTTCACTAGTTTGCAAACTTTGCGAAAGACTGACGTGGTTATTAAGCTTGCAAAAAGTGTGCAAGTGCAATATGGTTCACCAAGTCAGCATAAGTACAAATAATTGAAGGAAACAAAGAACTTGCAAAGTTTTAAGTTTTGCTAAGTTAATGGGTTCATGAATGTAACAACCCGACCCTTCGGTAAAATTAAAATTTTCATAATTTATATCCTACAAGTATGTAAACGTGTTATCATGACATTGCAATAAAAATTTTCCTTTTCTTTATTGATAAAACATGAACATGTTGCTATATCAATTTACAATAAAGTTTCCATCCCAATATAATAACTTCACAAGTACATGAAACATGAATACATACCTGTTGTGACCTAATTCACACCTCGCCCCATTGCAAATGGGGACCCTTGTTGTTTGCTTTTTAGGGTTTTGCTTTCGCGCCTCGTTTTGTCTGCTTTTCGTTTGGGGGTTTTAAGTCTTAATTTTGAACGGTCACCCGAGTCGAGTCAGTGAATTTTCGCCTGGATTACTGAATAAACGTCACCATCGTGCTTAGAAGGCCTGGGAGACGAAGATCGACTGTCGTTTCGGTCGATTCTGACACTTCCAAATTTTTAGGGTTTCTCACCCCAGGCCCCCTATTTTTTAGGACCTACTTTTTTGGCACTTTTGGGCAATTCTGGGATCCCTATTTTTTAGGGTCTATTTTTGGAAAGTTGCTATTTTTGGAAAATTTCTATTTTTAGAAAGTTTGGAAGGGCCACGAGTTTCGAAAACGCACTCAGAAGTTCGAAACGAGCACGAAACTCTCAGAAAATCGATTTGAAGTTTTTTTGAAATTTTGGTAAAAATCTGGAAAATCATATAAAAAAGTTCAAAAAATCTGGAAAATTCGTTCAAAAATGGTGAGAAATTCTGGAAAATCACAGAGAAATCTGGTAAAGAGCACAGAAAATAGTGAATGAGATGATGAATTCATCAAGAAATTGCTAAAAGTTCATGAAATCTGTCAAGAAATTTGAACATTCATGAAGAAATCTGAACAGTCATGGGAAAATCTGAACACAATCATGGAGAAAATGAGATATACACCTTCAGCCTTAGTCAAGAAACATGCCAATGACAGAAAAATCTGAGCAATGGCCAAGCAAACTATGGACTCTGCCTTAACACAGCCAGGTAAAAGTTGGCAATGGCTGAAGCAAATGGCATAAAATCTGAAGCAATGGACAGTCACATGATGAAGTCCGCCCATGGAAAAAGAAGAAAATGTCTAAGAAAATGAGGCCATGGCCATACCAACAGCCAAGTCCGCCCTTGAAAGAGATGGTCAATGGCAAGAAAATGTTAAAGTCCGCCTTGTCAATGGCCTAACAAAGGCTGAAGTCCGCCTTAGGTAAAGGAAGAAATGGCTTGGGGAAGGTCAAAGTCCGCCCTATGAATGGCCATCCATATCTCAAAGTCCGCCCCTAAGATAACTGTCCAATGGCAATAAAAACTAGGAAGTCCGCCACCCAATGGCAACAAAATAGAGGAAGTCCGCCCATGGCAATAAGGAAATGGCCAAACAAATGATGAAGTCCGCCCTTGTCATGGCCTAAGAAGTAACAAAGTCCGCCCAGCCAAAGATGGAAATGGCTACCAACAGGCTGAAGTCCGCCTTGTCCAATGGCCAAACATTGAAGGAAGTCCGCCCTCCAACCAAGGCAAGTGGCAATCAAAACATGCAAGTCCGCCCTAGGCATAAAGTGTATGGCAAGAAAGAGGTCAAAGTCCGCCCTAAGCAAAAGTGTCCAATGGCAACAAAATGTGGAAAGTCCGCCCTTGAACAAAAGAAAAAATTTGGCTAAGGCATGGACAAAGCCAAAGTTAAAGTGGCCAAATTATAGCTAAAGTCCGCCATGTTTAGGAAGAAAAAAAATTGAAGTCTAAACCTTTGGAAGATTAAAATATGCATGGCACTTTGAAGATTCGCCCAAGTAACTAAAGGAAATCTTCGCCATGGCTAGGAAAATGGTGGAAAGATTCGCTTAATGGACTAAATAAAATCGGGATATGGCAAGCTAAATCATGGAAAATCAAGAGAATTTGACAAATAAAATCGTGACATGGCGAAAAAGAATTTTGACAAGGGACAAGTTATGGCTAGGGAAAATATTGACATGGCTAGGAAAAAAAGTTGACATGGCTAGAAAATGTCAAACGAGAAATATTTATGGCCAAATAAAATTGGACATGGCCAAATAATTTTGGAAAACGGTTAAAAAATCATGGCCAAACCAAATGGGATGCTAGAAATTTTGGCGAGAAAAATTGGACAAAGATGAAAATTCGCCTAAGGCATTGGCAAGGAAATTTTCGAAAATCAAAAATAATTTGCCAATAAAATGAACGGGTTGGAATGGACACATAAAATAATTGTTTTAATTATTTTAATCATTTATTTTCCAACACCAAAAAAGAGATAAGTCTTGAAAATTTCGAAATTGGAAAGAGAGAAAAGGAGTTTTGTTGGACTGGAAATAAAATTAGAAACTTTCCCGGACGAGATTATTAAGGATAGAACTTGCCATCCTGAAGCAAAGTGAAAGATGAGTTCGAACTTGATTCAAAGGAAACATTGCAAATTTGCTAAAATGATCGACCCTCTCACTTCTATAAGTGATTTCGTTTTTCATTTGTGCAATCACTCGATTTTGAGGAGAAAAGTGGTGAGAGGAGAATTGTTTAAGGCAAAAGGTTGAAGAAATTTGCAGCAAAGTGAGGGAAATATTCTGTTATCAGCTTGTGTTGCAATCGTGATCACGTCTCCAAGAAGTCACAAGGCAGATTTGTTTTGTCCATTTCATGTTAACATGAAGCTTCACCATTTACTTTCTTTCCAGCTTGTTATTTTTCGCGAAGTCTAATTTGATTACCAGCTGGAATGTTCTTTCAAACTGATTTTAATGTCGAATTCTTATTATTTCCTTCTTCCTTTTCTTGCAGATCTATTTTTCTGCTGCCAAGAAGAAAAGAGTACAAGAAAGAAATCCAAATACTCTAAAAAGGCTATATCCAAAGACTGACTGTGCCACTAAACGAAGGTGAACAAGTGGCGCCTTTACCTCCAAATGCTTCACAAGAACCAAATGCAAACTTTGAAGAAGAGCTGACAACAGCGAGGGAGGCTAAAGACTGGATGGTTGGAAGGAAAGAAGAGGCGTTGGCATTTGCAAAAAAGTTGGCACAAGTAAATGAGCAGGCTTCCTTTATGCTTTCACGAGTTGCAGATTTTGCAAAATCATGGAGTAGTCTCGAAGATATTCAAAACAGGATCATCCCATGCATTCGGGAGCTGAAGGGCATCTCAAAGCAAAGATTGATTGAAGGCAAGGTTATCGAAGCTGGAGCAGCGTATGACTTCAATGGATGGTATTTTGCTCTGATCTCCAGAAAAGGAGTTCTCGAAAAGGTGAAGCAGGATAGTGGCAGAGTTGAAGAACAAGTAAAAGAAATTCAGAGTAAAATTTATGAAATGGCTGCAAATATGCTTGAAAAGGATGTTGTCAGAAAGAAACACTTGCGGCCAAAGATTTTAAGAGAACATGTGCAGAAAATTTTCTCCACCACCGGGCCAATCATGAAAGAAGGCTTCACCAGAGTGTTCGATTTCATGGCCATCAAAAGTTCTTTCTTGTTGCAGGAACCAGAATAGGTGAATATTTTTGCAGAGTGTGCCGAGAACTTGGATTTGCTGGAGTACAATGTTAGCGTGCTGCCCGACATCGCCATGGAAGAGGTCGACTTGATCGTGTCCAGGTTCGCCGAACGGAGTCGCGCCAAGTGGATAAGGATGACACTCCCAGCTTGTCTAGTGTCTTCTTCTGCTTAACTGACAGGGTTTTGGGAAACCCTAATTAGGGTTTAGTTCCATTTAATCTTGGCCATTGATCTTGATCAATCTCTACCGCTTCGTGTAACTTGAAAACTATATAAACCCTTCCCTCACTCTCTCATATTCATTAGAAGTTAGATATTCATTCGAGATCATTAGAGATTAAGAAGTTAGAGTAGATTTGAAATAGTTAGATTGTAGAAATAAAGAGAGAGTTTTTATGAGATTGTTGTGAAAACACTACTTTGATAATGAAGCTCAAATGCATGAGGTGCCTTGAATACTTGATTGTCGAATAGTTGCATGGTCGCATATTTCCTTTCTCTCTTAGTAAATTTGAATTATAATGTATGTTAGAAGAATGATAGATTGATAACGGAGATTGGTGAAACCGAGCTCATACTTTCTTTGAGTGGATGATTTCACTCAATGTGCAAAGTTAGACTGAGCTTTACCGTGGATGCTTAACTTTTGTTTGAATAATTGTTGTTCGATTTGATGGTAATTATTCATTACGTGAAAATCACAAGCACATTCCTAGAAGATTGCACTTGCTCTGCGTAGTTGTCGTTTAACGTGGCGAAGTAGAGTATGGTTTATTTGGTTTCATTTAGTCTTCGCTCTCTCTTGGATTTCTTAGGAGAAGTATAAAAGTTCTAAACTCCTAAATCTTTTTTCACTTTTATATAAATCAAAACCCAAAATGTAATGTGATTATGTCTCTCCTTTTTCTAATAACTTGCAAAATCTTACTTGTGCCCACAGCAAATCACATCCATACCACAGAGCCTATCCGCGTCCATCTTAAACATTGGAATTACCCTATGATCTCACTTGCAATCTTAGCATAGGAAGTAGTTTTTCAAGAGAGAATAGAGTTTTCATTCGTGATACCTTTGTTCTAAAAATGTTTGCTGTGTCATAAAACACGCAACAATACCTTTTAACTAACATACTTCAATGAGCTTTAGAAATCAAATAGTAGTAAGAAGGTCCGTAAGTCCGCCCTTCAAATCTTGGTACATCGGCCAGCTAATGAGGAGGAGTAAACATCACTTCCGGGCCAACCACTTGACTTATAATGCGGGTCCCTCAAGACACCTATCGCTAGGATAGATGGCCCTCCCTTTGATGAAGAGGATTGGTAGGGTATCCTTTAACGACAATTAACCGGTATAGTGTTGTGTTCCTACATAACTAGGTCATGGGCATATGACATCTCTTGAACTAGTATGTACTTCAGGATCACAATGAACTGACAGTGTAGTCTCAACTTATTTCACACTTAAGTGGATGTTGTACATTTCACTACTTTGGCCAAAGTATTATCATTCAGTACTTCGAATGAAGGTCATTTATCATATGCACTACTCAGGGCCGATTTGCATTAAGGCTTTCTTACACTACGCGTAGGTTGGTCTATCGGGGTAGTTCGTACCCTAGACGTCCTACAACAAGCTATCTACTAGAAAGGAGAACAATTTAACAAGTACAATTTAACAAGTACTCACAACTATCTCCCTTATACGGGACTTTCTCATCCTAGGAGCTTTTAATAACTTGACTAAGTTAATCTTCAACTAGTTGTGATCGGTAACTTATTAAATACCCTCATTTCATTCCCTAGTATTTAAAGAGCTATATACAAACATACACTCCTTATATGGAGTCAATACAAATAATGCAATTTTCTCTTCAATAGATCAGTAAATCCGTCTACTAATTAATATAATTTACTCTTCAATGGAACAATAAATCCGTTTACTAATTAATGCAAGAGTTAAAAGTATAGAACATGCATTAGCCTTCCTATTTCACAAATTTTCCACTTGTTTAATCGTTCAACAACACTTCTATAATTAAGGAAATCCTTTTAGAAATTCTTTTCAAGTATACCATAAAGAACTACCTACATTCCCTATTATGTTTCAATGAAAGTGGACTTTTATTTGTAAACTCTTCTAGACCAAAGAAGTATAGCAACTTCATGAATAAGTAAAAGAGTTAACATGCCTGACAAGAGCTTTTCCACAGGTGTTGATCTAGTGAGAACTTGCTACACCTACAGCCTCCAGCCAAAGGACTTCTTAGCAGATTAAAAGCTCACTCTACGAAGGATGAACACTCTGAATTTGCTCACAAAATTTGTTAAATGCTCTCAAAAACTCTCTTAGCAGAATAATTCTCACTCTCAGCAAATTAACACTCAGAAATACTTGTCATGAGATTAAATCCGAATTCCAGAATTGTGTGTTATAGAATGAACAGGGACGGCTCAAAATACTAAACTCAGATTGCTCAAAAGTGTGTACACAATGAAGAGAAGGGCGTGTATATATAGGCCCGAAATGCAACGGATTCCACCAATGGAGGCATGAGGATTGATATCTAAGTACCCAGAATTAGTCAAAATGATACTTGGCGGATTCTTAAACCCTAAGTCATTATAATAGAGATGAATCGACTTCCTATTAAGCCAGCAAATTAAGAATTCTTCAACTCTCACATGGCGGATTGACAGCTCAAGGCGTTTTCAGTTTTTAGGTTAAACTGTTACAATAAACCAGGAAGTTCATTTCCAAATGAAAAGGTCAAGGTTCATATGATCCCACGTCGCCATTCCGAGCCATGAGATTAGCATTCGGTTATTCTTTGGACCAGGTCACAGCCTACGCGCGAACTAGACGCGTCTTTAGCAGGCGCGCGATTTCCTTTTTCTCGCCTTTTTCATTTTCACGGGAATGACTCTTTTAAAAACGTATTTTTTTACCTTTTCAAATGTTTCGACTTTACTCAATGAAATATTTTATATTTCAAATACTTAACTCTCAATATTCTCGGGATTTCATATTTTGAATCAAAATCAAATATTTCCAAACTCATTAATAAAGATTTTACTATACAAGGTGATTACAATTTTTACCCATGGTAATATAAAATTCATAAATTTATATAACTTAATATATACATTTATAAATATATATTTATAGATTTCTTTATTGTAGATTTATATACTTAAATATATATATGCGTTTGTATATTTAAATATTAATATTTAAATATATTTACAAGTAAACATATATATATTTCCAAGTAAAACTACAATATAAATATTTATATTTATATATTATTAAATATATATATATATTTTATTTACATATCAGAATATTTACACGTATACTTATTTAATCATTAAATATACGTACGTGTTAGTATTTGTATATGTAAATTCCTAGGCAATATTAAATAATATAATTAATATCACTATTCACAGGCAATTGATAACGTGGTTATATATATATATATCACTGTATACAGTGTACACGTATATGTACGTATACCATGTCGACACGTACATACGGGCATATCCATCTACCAAACATACATATGTATTGACATGTATATACATACTTACTTGACCTATTAACAGATATCCATTCACGTTTTCCATATCATGGTCAAAGCATAGTAAGTCAGACAAACGAGTAATCATCACTTTTCAAAGCATAAAGAAGTAAACATAACTCCAAGCCTAAGGATGACTTATCTATACCAACATAACTGACTTGGTTTCTCAGAACCTATACTGACGTGTGTGTGTATGCTCATTTGGTACTCGTTACTGCTTACCCGACCAAGTTCCTCCTCGAATGATGTCTCTCCTCTGTTCGAAGGATTGGTCCTCTTTCCTGCACATCGTGACACAACAATGGAAGTCATATGCTCAAAACAAAGCAGAATATATGAAACATTTCAAAAGTTAGATTATTCACAAATCAATAACCTTATATTCTCCTTTATACAGTATTTCACCAAGAATAATATCAAATGAAACAACATTCATATTGAAAACAAGGCATACATCATTAATTCACCTCTTAGAATTCACATTTACTCTATCTAGTGATGGTAAAATTGTAACGCCACAATTTGGGATGTAAATAATGAACTTATTGAAAGTGTGACATTGGTTTGTTGGTTCTCCATTTTGCCAAAAATGCGAACTACCAAATAGAAAGAGGAACAAAGAAAAAAATAGAAAGAGAGAATGGTTCAAGTTTCAATGAGTTTGGAAGTTCGTGAACTTGCTAGAGTGCCAAAATAATTCATGTATTCTCAAAAGAGCCGATGGGGCAAAAGAAAAGGATGTTGAAGAGAGGAGCCTTCATCATATAGTTAGCCAGGCTCAAGGTTCGTCGAAATGTAGTGACCCCATAAAGTGCTGAGACAAAGGTTTAAAAATGTAGAAAGAGTGAATATGTGAAGTGAGAATCTGTTTAACTTGTTTTCAAATGCAAGGTGCCAAGTGGAATGACGCAATTTTCATATCTATCACCACCTACCCTCTTGGACAACCCAAAGCTTCATTAATGACATGATTTGGCCCTGCAACTGCCATATTAGATCTGATGGCATCTAAAAATCATTCTTTATGTAGATTAGTGTGGATTCAAAGGAAAAAATTGGTGGTTAACCCATACTTCAATAATTATTGCAGAACTTGATGATTGATGCGCAATCTTCAGGCCACTCTTTTAGTAGATCTCTTAGATAATCTTTTGGTCCTTGCACTCAACTCCATGAACCATCAAATACTTGGGGTATGGCAGCGACATAGAGGATGTATTTTCCACATTTCTAGATGATTAGATCAGATTTCGAAGGGACCTTTTACAGATTACTAGCATTTAGCCCATGTTACAATTTATTGTAGCAATTTAATATTATTGAGCCTGCAAATTCAATCTTATCCCAACCTATGTTTGCTGAAGATTTTGCAGATCTTGCTTAAGAGCACACTATTTCTACAGATTTTGTTGATCCTATTGATTGCATCCATTCAAAAGTTGTTTCCTGCTTAAACTTGGTCACCTGAAAAGAATTCCTTAAATATATGTTCATTTGAGCATATTAGGGGTTTGGATTTTTTGGAGAGATAAGCATTTCCGTAGTAATGCTATGAATACATGCTTATAAATTTGATTTGTCTTCTTCATTACATTTCATGTTCTTTGAGATGAGTAAATTTTCAAGGAAAACAATAAATCTTTAAAAGTTTCAATGGCATTCTTCAAAAATTGAAATTGAAAGTTAGCATCCTTCCTGTTTCTTGAACAATCAATAACTCTAAGAAAATAAGAGCTAACTGAACATATGCCAATGATATTAATGAGTGGCCAATGCTTGGTATTGGTCCACCCATCCATGATAATAGAGCACTCATCTCTTATCCATGCTTACCTCATTTCTTTCATCAACACACTCACCTTAGTATATTCTCTATTAAGGAGGGTGGTGCATAGCTTATGTTCTCTAGGTGGGACAAATGAGGGACCGACAATTATAACATCTTTGAACATTTGTTTAAAATAGAGAGAATGTGCCATATGAAATGGTATGGAATGAGTATAAGAAAAAAACATAGCAATAGAAGATTGGGCCACCTCGTGATTGTATATCAAACAATCTTGCAACACTTGTAGTTCTTTTCTTTCTCTTGGTAGAAGTAGAACCCTCTCCCCTTTGAATTCCAACTAGGTTGCACACTCTCCAATGGAATTCTCTTCTTTCTTGCCTCCCCCTCCATGTGCAGCCTTGTTTACCTTGACCTTCCAAGCTAGAATTATAATCTCACAACCTTTTACTCTGTCCATCTATGCACAAAATATGAATATAAACTCTAGTGTAACAGCCCCTATAGTCTTTGTTGCACAAATGACAAAGCCATATTCTACTTCCCCTTGATTTTTTTGTCTTCATCTATTTGTGTTGCAAATTATGAGAGTTTTTATGGGGTTAAATGGGCCTTTTTGCATACTTTTGAGGGGTTTGGATGGGCATTCAAATGATTTAGTTGAACTTGCTGACCCTGTTACACTTTTACTCCTAGAAGAACCCTTTGTGACAGCCATACTTCAATGCCCTCTAGTTCTTTGTTGCATTTGAACTTCAATCTTTTCACTCTCACTACTCCCATTGCTGCTAATTGTATCTTTTTGTTAAGAATTTAAAACATAGATACAAGTGCAAATTGGAAGGAACAAAAAAAAAAATCTTTCTAAGTGTGGAAATTAAAAAGAACTAAAAAAATGCAAAGGAAATTGAACAAACAAATAGTAGATGGTAAACTTTACCTCAAATGTAATGGATTTGATGCCCTATTACCTTCTTTCCATTGTTGTTCTCCTCTTCTCATTGCTGTTGCTCCTCTTGTTGCTCTTCTTCACAAGTTAGAAAATGTTAAAATGAGTTTTTTGTTTTAGTTTTAGGCATAGTTTAAAGGGGTGTGGGGCACTTTGTGGGCTCACCTGTCCCTTTTTTTAAAATCAAAAGTGTGTGTGTGTGTGTGTGTGTTTAAAATTGAACTCAAAAAGTGCTTGGGCCGAAGGGGGGCAGCTAGCAGTCCCTTATGTTCCCAAGGCGGCCCTAGGTCGCTTTTAGATGTCTTAGGGATGTTTGCAAAAATGGGGACATAGAGGAGGCGCTTCCTACTCGTTTGTGCATCCCCAAAATGACCCTTATTGGGGACATTGGCATTTAGGATTGGGGTTGTGTCCTCAGGGAGAATAGTATTCAATCAATGTTTATCGCTCAACTTGTGTGTTAGCTTTTTCTTCTATGGGATTAATTTTGGATCCAATACTCTTTTTTTCCTTCTCATTGTGCTTGCAAACAAAATGAATGTGCTTTTAGAGTGGTGAGTTAATTTTAAGTGCTTAGGTTTTAAGTTTTTCATTTGTTTTCTTTTACTCTTTTCTTTTTCTTTTCACTTGCTAGCTAAGTATTACCTATCAGTATTCACTAGGTTTGGCAAGTGTGACTAGACTTGCTTGGTACTTGGGTCACAAATCTCTGGCCTCATTTCCACTTGCTCGCCTCAAGACTCACCAAGTTTTGGCGAGTCTTGCAACATTGATTTAAATGCCTCATAATTTGTAAAAAGGAAAATGCTCATTAATCCATAATTCAATGATTTGTTAAATGTCAATACACAATGAAGTTATGAACATTACAAGCAATATTCAATAATCTTCATATCCTCTTCATCGAGAGCATCAAAGTCTACAGTTGGTTCAATTTTATTTGAACCGCAATCAACTACAATGCTACTTCCACTAGCCATGTCATATGTAGAAGCTATACCTCATTTATAGAGATTTCAACAAGTTGTGCAACAATAGCATCTAAGTCAGCACACTCAAGAGTTAGGTCCCAATTCTTTGTCACACCTTCATTGTGATCAAGTTTTAATGTGACAAGAGATGCAAATTAGAGTGTAGAAAGACCAAATCCTCAGCTTCTTTTGCACCCAATCGGCTGCATTTAACTAACTATAAAGGAGTATGTGCGTCAATTCCTCTTAGTTGAAGAAGAATTCACAACCTGTAGAAATGTTTTAACTTTGGGCAAAATAAGTTAGCTATCAGCATAGTGCCAGGACTCTTGTAATTGATTTGATTTCTGCAGTTTTGACAAGATCTGCATTAACTTATCCATTGAAATTTTGATGCCTTAATGCAACTGATGGGTTATTAGTATTGATAATAACTTCTTCAAAAAGCACGTTGTTTAAAATATTGTTTGAGGCAATCAGTGTCTTGACTGGAATAATTTCTAGGGTTGAGATATGTGTTTTACATTTTATGTCCAAGTTTAAGAACCCTTTCATGCAAAAAAATAAAAACATTAGTTTTCAAGTTGTAGTTATTCATCTGCTACATATGGATATGATACGCTATATGATGTAGGCTTCTATTGTTTCTTTCTTTCCAGCGATCACCTATTTGTTGAATTATCACATGTTTTGTTTTGTTGTTATAAATGCATGTTAAGGATGTATCTTTTGATTATATTACATGTATTATCGTCTACTCTCATATCCTCACTCGGTAGCTTGTAGTTGACTGTATTATCATCTTGAGGATGATTCTAATTGATTCAATAATTTCCGTTCCAACTCTTTACAGATAATAGTTAGAATACTCATCTTGAGTGTTTGACTACTTACAGGTTTGTCTCTGTTCAGAGACAACTTTTGCTGAGTTATTATTGAGATCGAGACCACTTAACGAAATTGGCATTAAAATTATTATAAAATTTTATATCTATTAGGCCGTTCGTAGTCAACCTACCAAATTTTTTTAGAGTTTTTTTTGGCAGTCATCTAATCTTCAGCTGGTTGAAATTCTCATTTCCAAGCTATGTATCATGAAAGTAAGGTTTAAATAAGTGTTCATGGATTGATGTCCTTATTTTCTTTTTCTTTTATATTGATATAATGGACTGAAATCTTTTCATTTGTTGTTCTTATAATTTATTGATTATATTTTCGGCTTTCCTTTCTGAAACTCGTTCAGTCATCGTTGATTTGTTGGAGCATG
Organism: Sequoia sempervirens; assembly: GCA_007258455.2. Taxonomy (NCBI): domain Eukaryota; kingdom Viridiplantae; phylum Streptophyta; class Pinopsida; order Cupressales; family Cupressaceae; genus Sequoia; species Sequoia sempervirens. The sequence goes on from VDFB02000003.1 coordinate 768,626,800, forward strand.
TATTTAAGGAGTTTTGTTTTAAAAAATATAGCATTAAAATTTCAGACGAGTTGTAGTTTGTGGCTGGATGAAACCGATTTTTATTTTTATGTTTTCAAATTCTAAGTTTTTCGAGTAATGCAAAGTAATCAGAGGCTTTTGTGATGAATTTCCTTAATTTAGGGCATATGGCAAATTCACCGCCAACAATTCACTGATGGAAAATTCACTGCCAAACTCACCGCCATGAAAATTCACCGTGCGGAAAATTAATTGCATGACTTTTTGGCGGTTAATTTTCCATGATGGTGAATTGCCGGGGGTGGTGAATTTTCCTGCGGTGAATTTTCCGTTGGTGTATTGCTGGCGGTGAATTTTCCTAGAGCCCTTAATTTAGATGCACCGGCAAAATAAGTAAAGGCTCTTGTAATGGATTTCCTTCATTTAGATGCACGGGCAAAGTAAGGAAAGGCTCTTGTGATGGATTTCCTTAATTTTGATGCACTGCAGAGGGCTCTTGTGATCAATTTCTCTTGTGAACAATTTCTTTAATTTAGATGCACTGGCAAAGTAAGCGAAGGACCTTGTGATGGTTTCCCTTAATTTAGATGCACTGAAATAGAATTTGGTTGGCCTACATAAAATATTATAATAAGAATCAAAGAACAAAGAGGCAACCCATACATACAATCGTCCAAGCAAGGACATGGATGTCAAACAGGGATTCGATATGAAGGGGCACACATACCAAATAATTCAGAGACAAAACTTGCCTTGAAATTTAGAGTTACAAAAGCTAGCTGAGTGAAACTGCCAGCCATTTGAGACTAAGTTCCTCGTAATATTGGTCACATATATTTTAATTTTCCCATCGGACGCACGTATCATTAGTTGAACCAGTTGCGAGCAATTCAGGGTTTTAAAACTAACACCCTCCCGTGCAAGACTTCCAACTAAGTGTATCATTAGAGGTCGCATTAGTTTCCCTTGATCAACTTACCTCATGTCATCTTTAAGACGGCAGCGGCTATCCGGCATGGGGGATGAACCCATACCCGTAGAATGTATAGGTCTATGCTAACCTTTCAAACCTTTGTATTAAAGCCTTCCCACGCATTACATTTGCTATGGAACTGATTATTATATTGTACAGGATCTTGTACCGGCACTTCTTGTTCTGTGGAACACTCTCTGAATTGGAAATTTACACAAGGTTTAAGGTTTTACATATATTTATGTGAATTATTAATTATAATAATTTTTAAATTTTATAATTATAATATAATTTAATTGATATAATATATCAACATAGATAACTTAAATATATATTTTAAAAATGTTGAAGTTTTTTTATAATAATTTGATTTGTTTTACTTCAAAATTATTTAAGAATTATTCTATCTTTATCTATTTAAAGAGTTATTTTAAAATTAAAGTTTGTTTTCTTTTTAAATTCTTAATATAGATTCAATATGGAGTTATTTTATTTACTTGAGATTTATTTTATTTTACTTTATTATATGGAGGCATAAATTCTAATTTTTAGATAAGAATTATTCTATTTTATCACATTGCAAATTTTATTTTTCTTTTGAAAAAATCACCATTCATTATTTTGGTAATTCTAACTTCTTAAAAGGATGCTTCACCAAACAACAAAGTCTCATCAACAAATTGTCGACTGGTTAAGGGATCTAGACCCAAAAGTAATACTCATGCCTTTAACATCATATTGAACCCTAGTACAAATTGTAGATCTAACCAAAGCTTCAATGGTCTAGATCCTTTGACTGTGTGTGTTGTGGTAAATATCACAAATGATTGAAAATGCATAATTTTTTGATGGCATGGTACATGATTTCATTGTGGACAAAGATACTTCACCCCTTAGAAATAAAATGTGTAAAGTATTTTTTTTCCTTTTTTTGATATATATTTTTGTATATCTAGCATTTATTTCTCGTGAATTAATTGCATAAAATAAATATCTTTAAATAATAAGACATAATAACACATTACAAAAATGCATGTCAAGTTGGCTCTCAATGGTTAATTGAAAGAAGTAGGTACTTTAGAGTTTGAATTTTTTGGGTTCAATCTTAAGGCACTTGGGATCAATCTTGAGGCACTTAGTATTGACCCAAGTTAGAGAAGTATTGGGTGCAAAGAAGGGATTGAATGTGGATATGGGTGCAAATGTAGGTTAATAAATTATTTGTAAATGGTGAATATATGGGATGCACATAAATAATTGATGAGATAAGGTTAACTAAATAGAAATGGGTCTAGATAAGAATTAAGTAGATAGGGAAAGGTACTAGGTTACGAGCCAAACTTAGCACAAGAGTATGCCACTTGTTGATATGTAATTGTATTAAAACGTTTCATCAACATGAGGCCAAAACTAAATGAGAATTAAAATAGTTGTGCAAAATTCATCATTATAGTTTCCCCCCACTTTGAGGTGCATGTGAATTTAATATGAGCATGCATTTCATTGTCATCTACGCATTAAAAGTAAATTTTTAGACATTTCAAACGAATGTTTGGTCCATCTAAAGTAATGGACCATTCTTTGATTCTTCTTGCGTTACTCTCCTTAGCATGAGTACTTAATAAGAACCCACAAAATAGAGAAAGGATATGCATTGAGCAACTTTTTTTGACTTAATTGAAATAGGCGTAAATAACAAGTTGCTTTTAATGTCCATGAAAAGTGAAAAGTAGAGAAATAGAGAAAGGTTCTAGAAATTCTTCTTGCATGAAAAGCAAAAATATTTTTCTCTATTACAACCATGTGATATGGCTCATTTGATATACACATGCGACTCAAAGCTAAAGGAAACCATGTGCACCACTCTAGTTTTAGCTACACTATATTTTCCAATACCTTTATTGTGGAATGTGATGCTTTAGGGTATGACATTTGAGTGGTACTAATGCAAGAGGGAAGATGCCTTGGGTTTGAGTCATCAACTCAAATGTAAGAATTTGTTGAAGCTAATTTGTGAGAAGGAAATGATGGCTATCCTTCGTGTAGTCAAACAATGTAAATTGTATCTATTAGGTAGACACTTTAAGGTAAAGATAGACATGACAACCTCAAATACTTGTTGGAACAATAATTGTCATATGAAGACAACAAAAATGGACCATGAAGATGTTGAATATGTCTATTGTATACAAGAAAGGAAAGGAAAATGTTGTGGTTGATGCTTTTTATAAAGTTATGAATTTGTAAAATCACTATTGTGTTCCATTTCCATATTGCATGTAGATTGGGTGGATGAGGCACAAGAAGAATGCAAGGACATAAATGCATGAAATCTCATTTAGAAACCCCAACAAGATTCAAGTGTGCTAGAAGAAAAATGTGTTGAAAGGGGAGGCTTTATGATGCAAGGACATGTACCTATGTAAGAATTCAACTGATAAGCTTAAGATTCTAGTAAAGATCCATACTTTTCTAGTAGGTGGGCATTTAGGCTTCTTAAAGGTGTATCATAAAGTCAAGTAGGATTTCTTTTGGAAAGAAATCAAAGGGCATATCCAAAAAATTGTGGCAAAATGCATGATATGCCAATAAAGCAAGGGGAAGATAGTTAAGACTCCAATTCTTATACAACCTTTATCTATTCCAAACTAGAGGTGGGAGGAGGTGTCAATGGATTTCATAAATGATCTTGAGAAAAAATGTCATTGTGATTGTAGTGGATATATTCACCAAATATGCACATTTTTGTGCTTTGTCACACCTATTTCTAGCAAGTACCATTGCCGCAATTTTATGGACACCATTCAAAAGCTATAGGAACCCCCAAAAATGTAGCAAGTGATTGTGATCCTATATTTGCAAACGAATTTTAAATTTGATTTATTCTCATGTTTGGGCACTAAACTCACAAATAGCTCATCATATCCCCAATGAAATGGACGAATCAAGGTGGTTAACAAGTGCTTGCGGTGTTGTCTTTGTTGTTTTTGTTTAGGTAAACAAGAAATATGGGTACATTTTTTGCCATAAGTAGAATTGTGATATAAGACTTCTTCGTACACTTTGTTCACAATGTCTATTTTTAGCACTACATAGATGCAATTTTCCTCCCATCACCTCTTTTCTAAGGGTAAGCCCAAAGGTTACAATAATAGAACACATGTAACATTATCAAGAATTTCTATCTAGTCTTAGGGAGAACTTAGCAATGACACAATAGAATGATGTAACAAGTTGATTAGCATTGTTTGTGAGGAATTTTGAAGTTGGATATTAGATCTTTGTGCAATTACAATCATACAAGTAGATGTCACTATAATAATATAAGAATGATAACCTTTTTCCCAAGTATTATGGCCCTTATCAAGTTTTATAGAAGATTGACAATGTAGCATACAAATTAGAGTTACTTAAGTCAACAAAAATAATATGGTCTTCCATATTTACTTTGCAATGGTCATTGGAAAAATAATTTCAATACCAAAACTTGATGAGGATAGAATAATTTTGTACCTTTGAGGGAATCATTCATACGCACATTAAGATACTATGAATGATGATGATTATAGAGTATTTGATCAAGTGGAATAATTTGTTTAATGAAGATGCAACATGGGAAAAACTTCTCGCATAAACATCCAAGAGTCATTAACATTGAGGACAATCTTGGTTTGAAGGGGAGGGGCATGCTTTGTGCTTGATCCGTAGCATTCATGGGGATGTGTAATCGACTTGAGGCTAGCATAATCTTTAATTAAGTTATGTGGTAATTTCTATATCTAACATAGTTAGGTTTATCTGGGTGGTTTTTGTTGGTGTGAATAAATGTTTTGTACCTAGTTAATTCACTCACTAGGGACTTGGGGGACATATTCACATGTTAAGTTTACTTAGGATTATAAGATCCTTTCTAGAAGTCTTAGTTGTCATATCTAGACTATCTTATTCTAGGTAGTTATAAATTAGTTGTCTCGTTTGATAGGATTAAGACTCTTGTCATGATCTTGTCTAATCCCATTTCTCACCTTGCCTTTATAAGCAAGGCATCTTATGTACATTTGTATATTCAACCATATTCAATATTGCATTGTTGAAGCAAATATTCTTGCCATTTTCTCTCTTGTGGAAGATATTTTGGTCTAGCAACTGTTCTTGGGGATGTTGAGGGGTCACCATTAACTCCTACATGGTATTAGATCTCCATTGTTGTAGACCCCTTCCCAAACCTGAGGGTTTTGCGTTGGCTTGAAAATTTCGCTGGGTGCAATTTGGGGTTTCAAGGACCTCTCGGTTGAATCCAAGGCGTCAAAGAAAGTCAAGTTTGTCTTTTGTTTTGTCAAATTTGGTTATGTTTTGCCTAATATATGAAGGCTTCAATTTGAGGGTTTTAGTTGCAAGATCCAGAGGTAGCTGAAATTTCGGGGCACTTTGAGCCCAAATTGACCTCACCATCGTGATTATAAGGTTCAAGAGACAAATTTTGATGTAAAATTCGACTTTGGGTTTAGGTATTTTTGAGGCAATTTTTTTTTGCCAGGCAGGTGTACGACCTCACAGGTGCTACGCTATTTTATTATTTTTCATAGAAAAAAAATTATTAAAAAATATTCTACAGGTTTTTTAAAGTTTTTGCGCTAAAATATTTAAAGTTTTAGGTAAATTCATTATTGTGGGGTTTTAAAAATATTTGTGGCGGATTTTTTTTTTTTGTATACATTAGGTCATATCCATTAAAAAATATTTAATTTAATAATCCGTTTGATTTTCTTGTTGGGCTCCTGGTCGTGATTGGTAATCCCCCATGGTCCTGTGACCACCATTGGGGCTAAGCCTAATCGATAGTGCAGGGATCGCACCACCCCGACCATAGCTAGGGCGCCGCCTCGTCGTCGCTTAGGTAACAATTTTATTTTTGAATTTTTTGCGCCCCAGGTTGTATGAATGACCAAGAGCCAATCAATAGGGGGAAAATATTTGTGCTAATTTAGCTTTCAAGGTGCCCGATTTTGCCCCCAAAGCCCTAAAATAAGTTGTTTTTTCAAATTGTAATAAATTTTGATGCAAGAGGCCAATTTTTTGAAACAAAATATCATTGGAAAGTAGATTCACTAAATTTTTCAGTGGTGCAAATGTTTTGCAAAAAAATTGTTGTTTTGTGCCATTTTTCAGGGTTGAAGTTGGATCTTTCTTTTCAACCTTCAAGTTCATAAGTTTTTTCTCTGAACTATATTTTTCTCGATTCTTGCTGGATCATGAAGGTATTCAGGAGCACTACAGTTCTATACATGCACTTTTTGCAGATTTGTTTCCAGAATTTTAGAATTACAATTTAAAGCCGATTTGGTACTTTTGGATACATTATTGTAAATTTGCAAAAAAAGTATTAATTTGTTTGGGACAAAGGGGTTAATTGCTTGTATTGTGAAGGGAAATTTGTTGTTACTCTATTGCAATTTTTGATTGTCATTGATTTGCCAAAAGTTGTCTTCCAACTCCATATAACTATCATGAACGAAGATCACAAATGCCATTTTTATTGTTAAAATTGAAGTTGCAAAGAATCACATTTGGCCAAGATCCAGAACTTGCGTGAGCTGCAAAAAAAAAGAAAATGGTTTGATAGAAGGGATGAAGCACTTGGCACTCTTCTTTTGTTCATTTCTGCAGATCTTAGATATCATGTTGCATCTTGCACACATCCTAATGAAATTTGGACTACTTTAGAGGGTCTCTTTGGTAAGCGAAATAAAATGAGGAAATTTAAGTTGGAGAATGAACTAATGAGTCTAAATCCTTTAGATTTTGACAATATCCAAGACTTCTTTTTTAAGCTCAATTCTCTTAGATTACATTTATCTAATTGTGGGGTCACAAAAGAGGATGAACAATTGATTCTTTCTATTCTTGCTAAGCTTAGTCTTGATTATTCAGTGTTTGTTTCCACATTCTATGCTACAATGGATGCCCTTAGTAATGCATACAAAATGCCTTCTCATGATGAATTTGTAGGTCAACTCACAAGGGAACAAGCAAAGGTAAGAAGTAGAATAAGGACCCCAAGTCTAATGAGCAAGGTAAAGATTCACCTTCACATAACACTCATGAGTCCACTCCCTCTTCTAAAGAGGAATCATCAAAAAAGAAGTTCAAATGTACCTATTGTAAAAGGTTAGGACATGATGAGCATAGATGCTATGAAAAGAAGATTGATGAACTCACACACCTTCAAAAGAAAAACATATAACTACCCTCATCAGTGTATTCTTCTTCTTCAACATCTCAATCGGTAGCAGCGTCGTCATCACAGTTAGGGAATACAAGATCTACAACTGGTTTGAACAAAATGAAAGGACAAGCTCTCTTGGCTTCTATAAGTCTTGAATCTAATAGATGGCTTCTTGATTCAAGGGCATCTCATCATATGTCATCATCTATGGGAATGTTCTCTTCTTTTGAGTCTTGTAATTCACCTCGTATTTTGATGGGTAACAACACATGTATGAAGGTAAGTGGGAAGGGTTCTATTGACATGGGAGAGGGCACTTTTAATCATGTACTTTGTGTTCCTTCTTTGCCCACTAATCTCCATTATGTTTATCAAATTACCCATGGTGGTCAAGGTAAAACAATTGAGTTCACTCTTGATAGTGTACATAAGGGACTTGGAGACTAGAGATATCATTGCTATTGGAGTGGTTGATTATTCATCTCATTTGTATTCCTTTTCTCTTTTTGCTTTAATTGATGATAATGTTCCTTTGACTACATATCACACTCATTCATCAAGTGTGAATCATGTTTGTGAGGAGAAGTTTGGTAATCTAAACGTTGGTATTCTAAAGACCAGCGCTGAGCTTCCTACTCCACCTCCTGCTTGTTCAATTAGCAGTGCTTCTATTCAGCAGGATGATAATAGTTTTTCAGAGCTTGCTTTGCGGGATGAATATTTGACATGTATTTCTAACTTGTTTGTGGAGTCTCATACTGAAGATTTGGAGGACACACTTGAGGGGGTTTCTCTCCTCTTTGATGACAGTTTTAACACAACTGTTATTCCATCTTTGTTTTTGGAGATTGATATTCATGAGTTTCTGCATTCACTTGATATGTCATGTTTCTTGGTTGAATTTGACCATGATTATGTTGCAGCTTATTCAAGCTTGGAGATTCCTAATTAGTTTTCAGAGGCATACATGTTGAGACTTCATTCTACCTCATTTCAATTGGACATGGAGTGGCTTCTTCATCGGCCTATGGATTTGTGTCTTCCTAAGGGAAGATGTGTTGCTTGCAGGCATTGGGTCATCTTTTGTTTTCAAGCATTCTTCATTGGCATTGAAGCTTCTTCATTGTGGGGGGATATGTTGTCTATGTTTCCCTCTTATGAGGGGCAGGGGGTCATTGATTGTATATACATGATGGATGTAGTCCTTGGGGGGTATCATTGAGCCCTCCATCCTTCATCTTTCTTTGTTTTCTTTTCTCTCTTTTGGAGAGGATTTTTGTCCCATTGGGATTTCTCCTTTTCTTTGTTTGCGAGAGACTGCATTTATTGCATTTGCATATGTACATGGGTACCTAACATGGCCTTGTAGTCGGACCCATAATCTTCATAGTCTCTTTGCATAGTTTGGATAATAATCTTCTCCCTAAGTTGCACTTGAGGGGGAGTGTTGGTGTAAATAAATGTCTTGTACCTAATTAATTCACTCACTAAGGACTTAGAGGACATGTTCACATACATTTACTTGAGATTATAAGATTCCTTCTAGAAGTCTTAGTTGTCATATCTAGATTTTATCTTATCTTAGGTAATTATAAGTTGTCTCATGTGATAGGATTAAGACACTTTTAATGATTTTTTCTAATCCTATTTCTCACCTTGCCTTTGTAAGCAAGACATTTCATGTACATTTGCATATTCAACCATATTCAATATTACATTGTTGAAGCAAGTATTCTTGCCATTTTCTCTCTCATGGAAGATATTTTGGTTTAGCAACTGTTCTTGAGGATGTTGAGGTGTCACCATTAACTCCTACAATTTCCATGACATACATATGGTATATGGAGGTAGTGGTTAGTTTATTATCATCATATTGGAAATTTTATTTTTATTGAAGATTTTTGGAGGTTTCCCCTCTAAGTGGTCTAATATTCTCTAAATGGTCTATTATTATCAAGTATTTACAACATATGTTCTATTATACTATTCTCGTGTAAGTAATTTTATTATAATTGCCACTCAATCTTCTATTATAGAGCTAAGTATTCTCTCTCCTCATTAATGGCTATTTATGATGTGATCATGCTTACTATTTGGCATTGTCTAATTTGATCCATTCCATTCTCCTTCATTTACACTCCACATTGTATCGTTAAATTAATTTGTACTTAATCATGTATTAATTAACCTATTTTTTTACAAATATTCCTCTAAAGAAATATTAGACTAAAAAGTACTTATATTGATGAATTTATGCACGTGTGCAAATGCCCAAATTTCCACTAAAGAAATATGATGCCAAAATATTTTATGTTTATAGGAATGGGTGTGGGTGGATGTGGATGTTGGTATCACACACCAACCTTGACTCAAACTCCAGGCTTCTATTTTATTTTTTAGCTTGTCTTTTTTTGAAGTTTTGTAGTTGTTGCCTTTTAGCGTGTGTGTTTTCCTAATTAGTCTGTATTGGTTTCCTTTGAATACCCAATTTTTCTTGTTGGTTTAACACTTGTGTGTGGCCTCAAGTTAAATAAGTTTCGTGCATAAGTAAAGTCAGGTTTATCTTATTTTATTTTGTTTGAAGATTTTATATGGGTGTAGGTTTCTTATCCTCATTTTAAATCAATTTAGTCCTCAATTCATGAACACCTTAAATTTGGTTGATAAAACAGAGCAGAGGATGAGGTGTTGATGGTGAATCATCTAGGGGAGAGGGGCCAATAGTTGTGGAGGGTCCAATTGTTGGTATAACACTTGTGCTTATAATACTAAATCTTACCACATATTTGCACTATATATTGTAAATAGTCCACATGTAAATAGAAAAATAACTAAATGTTGGTCAAAATGGACCCATACTTGAACACATGATTACCTATGAATGTTATATTAAAAAAGCATCAATACATTCACGAAGAAGTGAAATAAATATTATTTTGTCTCAAATAAAATATCATAACTATCCATTATAAGTGTGACATTTATAAAATAAAATGCCCATTTAATAAAATAAGACACTTATTTAAACAAATATTGTTATCATAGTGAAACAACATTGTTCTTATGTGTACAACTATTGGGGTAGCAATGTACAAGCATTGAAGTATTTCATATTAATAGTTTGTCCTATCAAAAATATAAAAGGTGAGCACAATAAATACCATGTATTTTCCCATTAAATGTGAAGGATTTTCAAAAAGTTTTAGTGTTCAACTATTGGTCCATTTTTGTTTGATATAAGTTGTAATTTAAATAATTGTGTTATTTTTATAACAACAAATAGTTTTTTGTGTTCAACTATTGGTCCATTTGTGTTAAATATAAAAGCTAGAGATAACAAAAAATTATGGTTATCAATAGGTATTTGGTCCATTTAAGTTGGATACAAGTTTTATTTTAAATAAAAATATGATATTTTAAAAGCAGCAAATGATATTTTTTTGTTCAACTACTAGGGGTACTATGATTAAGTTTTAGTCGAATCTTTGAAAATTCAAAATTTGGACACTTCTCAATAGATGTGCTAATGTGGCAAATTGCATGATGAGTCACACCTCCAAACCTTAGTTATAGATAGATAAGAGGGTAGTCTACATTTCAAAAACAAAAAAAAGGTACTATGATATTCCAATCAATCACTACATGCTAACAAAGTTAGCTTGCATGACTACTGACCCCTCTCCCCTATCGGTTCTAGTTATCACTCATCCCAAATTGTGTGCTCAGATCCTAAGTTTAGTGGGAATCTCTTTTGAGGTAATAGACTTTCCTATGCGATCAAAGAAAGAATCCTATATGTTGATCTTGGAGGCACCATAAATGAATCAAAGCTTCCTAAATGGATAAAGCAAAAAGCAAAACCTAATCTTTTCTATTCTTTTGAATGTATATCAATTGGGCAACGATAATTCTCAACTAATTGACAATCACATATTCAAAGGTGGGGGGGGACTATAAAAGTGCATAAAATTGAATGTAGAGGGGGAGAATTTTGTAGAAATATTGACAATTGTTATGTTCTTCAAATGTATCTAGTTATTGATAGGAATTTCTAAATCTTCAGATCTATACAATACAACAAATCTTTTGGGCATTTGAGGGGTAATAAAATTATTGTATGTATTATTTTATTTTTGATTAAATTTTAAATATTATATATATAGTTATTAATAATTAAGATTTTGTATATGATAATTGTTTTAAAGGCTTGTATTAATTATGTTGGGGAGTTGTGCAAGGTTTGATCATCTACATATTCATGGTAGTAACAATCAAATATCTTTTATGTTATTTTTTTTAAAAGCTTGCACCAACTTGTAAGTACTCGAATCAAATGGGTCAAAATGTACATATAATGATATTTTGGTGGTCTAGTGCTCGACTCTCATGGCATGCTCATTTCTTCTCACAATCTTTTTCACTTTAATGGAAGCCTCGTAAAATTCTCATACACTTAAAGTATTTTTTTTCTTATTTTTTCATCCTTTTAGCCTACTAGACTTTTTCACCATCTAAAAGTTTTTGATGCTTTCCTTAAGCTATAGAGCTATGACAACCCATGTTAAGTTGTAGGGTCACCTAGTTGACCAACACTGGTAAGAGGCGATCCATACCTCAACATAGGTGATCCTATCATCTTTTGGCGGGTTTTAAGTCCTTTGGATTTGCTTTCTTTCTCCATTTTCCTTCCCCAAACTCACCTTTTTCAGGAGGAGATAGCATGCTTATCTTCTTTCTTTCTTGCTTTAAATTTGAGCTTTCTTTCCCTCTATTGGCACCCAATTTGACAGTGTCCAAATTGCTTGAGTCTAGGCCCCCTTTGCATATTTGGCCTTGTTTTAGCCCATTATTTATGACTAACTTGAGAACTCTTCAAATATGATCTCTTGGTCAAAATCACCTACATATTGTTCTTCCCCATACCTCAAGTTTGTATCATGTGTTAGAAGTAACAGGAAAAGAAAATCCTTAGTTCATGAGTGTTTTGTTCATTTCTTTTTCCTTTCATAGTGTTGTGTATTTTGGGTGTGAAATCAAATATTTTATGCTAGACCATTATCCACTTCCTATGTCAGGTCCCACAAATATTTTGCATGACCTTTTGTGCCCCTCATTCCTTCTATTTTCATTTGCCTCGTGCCATTTGTCGAATCTTAATGTGGATCTAAACATTCCTTCCACCTCTTGTTCCCCTATCCACTTTTGCATCATTTTTTCCAATCTTATGTTTTCTCTTTTTGTGAACTTTTGGGGTCCATGAAGGCATTCCCCCATCTCCTTTCCTCACTCTTGGTTCTTCTCCACTGCCAATCCCTGCACATATTTAATCATTCATTCTCTTTATCCTTGTGGTGTTTTAATGTGGATCTAGACAATTGTTTCCATCCACTTTTGCAAGCTTTTCTTGCACTTCATTATTCGTTGTAGAACTCTTTCCAATCTCCATACATCTGGACCTCCATCCCTATTTCCCACTGGTCCCACCCTTTGCCATAAAGTCTCCAAGCATCCATTTTGGCCATCTTTGGAGTTACATTGGACTCCTAGTCTTCCCCCAAATGTCTAGATTGTGTCCAAATTCACAATGAATTCTTTTAAAGGTCTTCTAGGTTTTTGTCCATTTGTTTCCTCTTGTGTGGAAGTTGACATGACTTTCAAACCTTGTCTACTCCACCCACTTCCCATATCTGTTCCTAACCCAAAACCTCCCATCACCCAACACATTTAAAACAACTTAAGATAAGCTTCATTTCATATTGTGTTTTAGTTTCATTCACCTCCATGTCTAAATTTGCACAATAACATTAAGGGTTATCACAACAACATTATTAGATACTTCACATGCTAGTTCATCTACTTTATGAAGGTGCAAAACTTGATAGTCTAGCCAACATATAGACACTTAGTGAAAAATAAATAGGGGTGTACTATTCATTGGGTATGATTTGTGTCAAAAATTATTTTCTATTCTCATGGTTATATTTAATCCAACACCTCTTGGAAGCCTCTCTTGACCTAGTAGAGCCTAAAGTCTAAGGTCTTAACCGCCTTAGTAAATTGGTCCATAATTGCCTTACCTGATCATAAGTGTGAAATATTTCACCTTGAGTTCGACACCCCAAGTGCCCAGGAAAAAATTACCTTTAAGGATTCGAGAACCAACAACTCTGTGCACCAACATCTTGGTGACATTGTTGGGTACATTCTAGTTCAATCTCTATATTAAAGACTTGGGTGATTTAGTAATATCAATTTGAATTAGCCTTTTTTGGCTGCTATGAGGATAAGTCCTTGGTACCTATTTTGAAAAAAAAAAACATTCAAGTTGATGGAGAGAAAATCTCTCTCCAAGGTAGAGAGTGAAGACTTTGTTTAGGGTCGCATCTATTATCAACTTGCAAATCAAGGAATTAGAAATAGAAAGAGGGGTTCACCCAAGAGATGTCCCAAGAAGTAAAGATGTGACAATACAGGCAAGAAGATAACATATTGCTTGGAAAGCTAAAAATATAGGTATGTATACTAGATTTATTCCTCAAAGAGATGATGTTGGTGCTTTTGGTAGAGATTATTTTTTCTAAATTAAATGTTCAATAACCTTATACCTTATATGTTTTAAATGTTAAATTAATTATAATTGGTCGAAGAAACATTGGACATGACTATAGCATGCCTAGGAATGAAATAAATATAATGAGCTAACATCCCATGAGCTACATATTGAAGAGGTAAAATTACTCAACCCTCTGCATATAAGAACTGCAAGGGTAATTCTACACAACATTTCCCCCACATCCTCACATAGAATTGATCAAGAACAAGACCCCACTTTCCATGATGCTAATGTAGCTACACTATTAGAAAATGAACATAGGGAAAGAAAAGTTCATCAAGAAATAGATTTGCTTGACCAAATTGGCCAAAGATAGAATCGACTAAGTTGAAAATCAAACAATTGAAGCCCAAATTGCCCAAAATGTTTGACAACTAAATCAAAATCATTATATTGCCCAAAATTTTCTAAATCAATAGGTACTTAATTAACAATGCCATCAAGAAAACTATGCTAGACAAAACATAAGTTCCCTTTAGAAGAAAAGCTCATAGTTTCTTACCAATAAGAGAACCATTAGGAATGGAGAGATATAGAGAATTGGATTTTTATGACATCCCAAATTATCCTAATCCAATACCAAACAAGAATAGAGGAATAGTGCCAAAATTTCAAGGTAACATTGTTGTTATTGGAGAACACCTCACACACTTCATCAATTTGACTAATGAGTATGGAATTGAGCATGAGGATGCCATACAAAGCTCTTTGTGCAGTCACTAAAAGAGTGATAAATAATGGTCTAAAGTACAACATAGATTCATGGGATGAATTTATGAGGGTATTTAGATTGTAGTATGGAGAGATAGTTGATTCCAAGTTTGTAGTCGTGAGTTGAGTGCTATCAAGAAAGAAACAAATTTGAGAAGTTGTTTTCAATGACAAGTTTGTAATGATAATGAAGAAAGTGCCTCCCATTTGAGGTTGAACATGTCAATGTGCTTGGTCTTGTACTGTAGAGAATTTGATACTAAATTGAGATATAGCTTTCATGATAAGATCTCTTAGGCATTAAGGTAAGTTCGTACCATGGCTGTCAACATTAAGAGTGATATGAGAGAATTTGGTAAACATGTTAAAATAGCTAATGTGAAGATCTTAAAGCTAGATGTGGATACTTCAAACGAGCCCATCACAACTAAATAAACTTGACAAGCTAATGGGGGTAATGAAATATTTCTCATATAAGGAAACCAAGGACACCAAGTTAAACACACCCTTGATCCCATGAGGAAGGATCACATTAATGCCCAAGATGTTTCAATATGGTGTGAAATATGTTACTTGCCTCATAATACAACTAATTGTGTTGTTACAACATCACTATTAAAGGAGAAAGAATTCCCAAATGAAGATTATACCCTAGAATATTATGAATATGATGGCATGGACTAGCTTGATACCAATGAAGAGGATGGATTCTTTCAATATGATCAAGATAACCACTATGTTCAATCTAAGTTTTGTACTCATATTTTAATTACTTGAAGAAACTCATGTAACATAGGTTCAAAATAACAAAACCTTCCAATGAAGAAATTTAAGCTCTGACCAATGTAACTATCTTGCAAGTTTAGAGTAAATACTAGATTAAGAATAGGCAAGTGAATGCCAAGATCATGTTGGACATACATATACTAGAATCATCAACTGCACCTACAAATAAAGAAAAAGAAAGAGAAAATTTGCTAAAGAAACGTGAACAAGCTTGTAGGAAGGTCACCACTAAAGAAGATGTGCATGTTAGGAGCCTCTAAGAAAAAGAGGTATGTTCAGAAAGATAAACATGCAAACATACCAACCAATAATGTAGAACATCACAACACTACACAAGAAACACTATGTTAAATCAGACAAGGAGAATGTCATAAGAATGTCCATATGTAGCTAGATGAGTTGGAGTTGCAACAAATGAAAGCGTTGCTGCTAATGGTTAGGTGATTCCTTTTATCCCTAACACTCATGTTGTAACAATACATTTTTCCACTCCATTACTCAAATATCAAGCCATAGAAATAACTCTTGCATTGATATGACTCAAATTTCAAGTGCCAATAAGAGAATTGCTTAGGTTCCTCGAGCATAGAAAATTGGCTCTATTGTATATCAATGCCCCAACCATATTTTATCATACCAATGATTTTCCAAATAACTCCCAAGATAAAGATGTTGAAGCCAATATCTAAAACACTCTTGAAGTCTACCTTTAAACTATGTCCACAAACACTCATAATTTTTTTATCTATTTTGCACCTCTTTCTTAATAAAAGTATGGTTGATCCACAATTATATGTTGGACTCTATAGTTCTCGGTAATGTGATGCCACTTGAAGTCATGGACCAATTAGGCGTGAAGGTATTCAAATCCTACAATAAGTGTTAGGTAATGGACTCGAGAAGTGAATTCCATTGGAGTTGTCAATAATGTAGAAGTGCAACTTGTATATCCTTGAAAGTGTTTCTCTATGGACATAATTATTTTTTATTGTCCAACAAAATGTGGCATGTTGTTATCAAGAAAATGACCAACTTCAATAGGTTGTAGCATTCAAATAGATTTCTTATATGTTACCATATTATTGCAAGGAAAAGAGGTTTGGTTGCATAGAGGGAACATTCTTTACATTATTGAGAATCATAAAGAGGCAAGGAATAAGGTAAGTTACATGGATACTCAGCCAAGTATATTTGTGGAATATTGTGATGACAATATTATCAACCTTGTTGAACCTAATTCCTATCCCTAATCTCATTGTTTTCAAACTAATGATATATGAACATCTATTTTGATAGTACTTCTTCTAAAGAAGGAAATGGTGCATGAGTTGTTTTGGTGTCACTTGATGGCACAAATTATAAATTCACTTTTAGATTAAATTTTGATTGCAGCAATAATATGGTTGAGTATGAAGCTTCGTTGCTTGGTTTGAACATGACATCCAAATATGGGATCAAGTGCTTGAAGGTCCATGGTAATTTAGAGCTCATATTGTTTGAAATTAGAGGTGTGTATTCTACTGAAGAAAGGAGAATAAAGACATACAAATTTTGTACGTATGCTATTTAAATGTTTGATGTTTTTGACATCAAATGGTTAGACAAAACTGTCAATATTGCAATTGATATCCTTGTTCTAGCTTCAAAATTTGATGCTTCTTTGACTTCATCCTATTTTGGGAATAGTGTAGAAAGTTCTTACTAGTCCAAGAATTCCTCATATTGACTTGTTTTTAATGGTGATAGGTAGATCTATGAGTTCTTGAATTGTATCAACCATTTTGAGATCAACTTATTGATTGGAAACATGTAGTAGATGAGGAAAATACAAAAGAAGTATTTTAAGAAATTATGTCACCTGAATCAAGACCAATACCATGTATAGAGGTCTTGTAGCCTTGGAGAGGATGTTTTGTATTTTTTATTGTTACAAAATGAGGAGCAAGTCTATTAGAAAAGAAGACATGGAAGGTATGAACTTAGGAATTGAAGTAGCTCTTAAAATGATCTAACATGGTAAGAGGTTGAAACCAGCAACGAAGCAAATGATAATTGTATTTTTAAAGATAACAAAATATTTTGTAAGGATATGATGAGATGAAGGCTTATAGAGAATATTTAGTTCAGGATTCCATTCCATTGGAGCTTGACATAAAACCATTCCGACAGGGACAAAGATCCATCAATCCCTTGCAATCCCCTCATATGCAAAAATAATTGATGAAGTTGAAAGAGGGTGGTATTAGCATGCCATTAAGACATTTAGAGTGGGTATCCAACGTTGTCCCTGTGAGAGAGAAGAAGTGAGACATCAAGATTTGTTTGGATTTTTAAAATTTGATCAAGTCACTCAAAGACAATTATTGATTGCCTAGTACAAACCATTTTCTACAAAAGACCTAATAGGGTTAGAAATAATGTTAATTATGGATGTCTTTTCAAGATACAATCAAGTTATTGTCAAAGAATTGAGAAACTAAAAACAACCTTAATAACTTCATGGGGCATATTTTTCTATGCCAAGAATTCCTCATATTGACTTGTTTTTAATGGTGATAGGTAGAGCTATGAGTTCTTGAATTTTATCAACCATTTTGAGATCAACTCATTGATTGACAACATGTGGTAGATGAGGAAAATACAAAAGAAGTTTTTTAAGAAATTATGTCACCTGAATCAAGACCAATACCATCTATAGAAGTCTTGTAGCCTTAGAGAGGATGTTTTATATTGTTTATTGTTACAAAATGAGGAGCAAGCCTATTAGAAAAGAAGACATGGAAGGTATGAACTCAGGAATTGAAGCAACTCTTAGAATGATCTAACATGGTAAGAGGTTGAAACCAACAACGAAGCAAATGATAATTGTATTTTTAAAGAACATAAAATATTTTGTAAGGATATGATGAGATGAAGGCTTATAGAGAATATTTATTTCAGCATTCCATTCCATTGGAGCTTGACACAAAACCATTCAGACAAAGACAAAGATCCATCAATCCCTTGCAATCCCCTCATATGCAAAAATAATTGATGAAGTTGAAAGAGGGTGGTATTAGCATATGCCAATAAGACATTTAGAGTGGGTATCCAACATTGTCCCAGTGAGGAAGAAGAAGTGAGACATCAAGATTTGTTTGGATTTTCAAAATTTGAACATCAAGTCACTCAAGGAAAATGATTGATTGCCTAGTATGGACCATTTTGTACAAAAGACCTGATAGGGTTAGAAATAATGTTAATTATGGATGTCTTTTCAAGATACAATCAAGTTATTGTCAAAGAATCAAGCAACTAAAAACAACCTTAATAACTTCATGGGCCACATTTGTTTATGCTAGGATATCTTTTAGACTAAAGAACGCAAGATCTACCTTCTAAAGGGAAATGAAGGTTATCTATTCATCTTATATATTGAAAAATAGTGGTCTAACAAAATAACTTGATTTCCTAATGTAATGGCATAAAATTGGACCCTAGTGCAATTTCCCATTATATACCCCTACCTTAGCCTTATAAACCTGACAATGCAAAATACACCACCTTTGCCTTGATTTTCATGTGTACCTTTTGTCGTTTTGCATCAGTGAGGGAATTTTTGTCGTGGATGCCTACGTATTGCGCTAGTGTCTTGACAATATTCCCACGTCAGGAGACATTAGAGACGTTACATTTTCTACCACCCTGTGAATGTAATGCCTCTCTTTGAATCTTGACCAACTGAAAACATCTATTTGGCTCCAAAATACCTTTTAAACATATCTCTTGTAATTCAATTCATTCTCTTGATCTTCTTTCACTTCATTCTTCACTCTCTCAACTTGCTTCACTCTTGCTTCACACTCTACACCATTGTTGTTGTTTCTACACCGCTTTCTATTGTAGGTTGTCAAGCTCTACACTATGAACATAGTTGTCTTGCTCTCATCCTTCCTCTCTTGGCTTCCCCAAGCACACAAAGGGAGGGTAACACTTATACATTTGCATTGTCTTGTTTATAGAATAGCATCTACATTATCTTTTCATTCTATAACTTGTGTCTATTTCCTTTTTTTATTATTTTCTTTCTCTCATTTCATATTGGCTATTCATGGAGGTGGAAACACAAAAACAAGGGCTTGACTTAGGCAAGCTCTGAAACACAACCACAACACTATTTCATTGCCATGTGTATAGGTTCATTATGTTTGTGAGGAGCTTGCCAGAGGTTGGACCTTTGGTGAGTTTGGTTTCTTCTTTCTTTCCCTTGTCATTTCATTATTAGATAGTTTATCTTTTAAGTTATAATATTCTTCTTATTTTTTTTATTTTTTTTTCATTTTTATTTTTATTATTTTTTTTTTTTTTTATTTTTTTATTAGACTGCAGGAATCGGGTAGCACGACCCCCTATAAACTGCAGTGCGCCTGGTAAACTTTTTAACGTGACCAGCGGCGCTAGTGCGACACGCCCTTCAGTACCACGGGGGTGGGGGAGACTAGACCTCGTGACCAACCTCCTGCAACAGGAAAGATTTAGCCAACCGACCGAGCTAGGGCCCCAACCCCTATAATATTCTTTTTATTGTTTCCTTTCATTTCATGCATTTCTTCATATCTATTAAATTGTTAGATTAGAAATCTTGGGTTGTTAGCACGCCCTATGAGTTTCGGTATGTGAACCCAAATCTTTGTCCGTATGAGACACCAAGGTTCCTCTGAGACGACAACGCACCACACTGTCATCCATCTCATGTGCTAGTGTTCTTTGGTTGAGAACCAGTTAGTTCATAGTTTGAGACCTATGTGGTCTGCTCACCTATTTCCCAAAATTTTCCATCATAAAACATAAAAAGAAGAGCCTAGTTTGTCCTTCCTTTTCAACCTTTTTAGTGTTGAGGTAGTCTTGAGGTAGTTGAGGGCAATTCGCTCCCTTTAAGATCTTTTGTCGTAGAGACTTGGGAGTAGTGAATCCCCTCTACATTTTGGTGAACATGATGTGAATTTTCTCCTTTTCATTTCTTTTTGTTGATTTTTTTTTCCTTGGGTCTTGGGTTTATTATAGATTGGTGTATCGTAAAGCTTTTATGAACTTCATGACCCAATCTACAACCTTCAGATTCATTTTCAAAAGAAGTCATCGACATACAAGAATGGAATCTAGGAAGTTTAGTTTTGGTCCCTCTTTCAAAGAAATGGTTTGTCTATTGGATTTTCCAACCCTTTTGGGGAAGGTACTACTAATATTCCTACCCCCCTAATTCTCCATACACTTCTTCTGTGGAGGAAGAAAATGCTCTTGAGGTTCTTGTGGAGCAACTTCTTTCCTGAGATAGAAGGCTTGGAGAGTTTGAGAGGTACTTGGAAAAAGATAGTAGTCTTGCTCAAGTGGCTACCATTGTCAATAAGCTGAGAACCATGTTGGATAAGGATTAGATAGGTATACAAATTCTTTGAGTTCTTGCAGATATTATGGATACCCATGTCCCAGCCTACAATCCTAACTTGGGTGTTACCCAAGATGTTGGCTTCGAGACCACTACAAAACAGCTGGAAGTCTTGATGCCAAAAGTGTCAGTGTAAATGGTTGAGATGGATCCTTCAACTAACACCATCTTTGTACCTGAGAAGACCCGCACTTTCAAAGTAAGCAAGGAACCTTTGGGCTTCAGTTCTTTTACCCCTAAGGTTCCTACCTAGAGTCTTGGTGTCAAAGGCTCTACTAGTATAGGGGTTGGTGGCTATGGTAGTGGTTCTATTGGTCATGTTTCATCTGTCGATCTTGTCTTAAATGCTTTGTTGCAAAACATGGGGTGAATGCAGAACCAGTTAGCGAGTCTAACCAACTCTTCTTTATCCCAACATATGTTATAGCCTTTCTTTTGTCATAGTCCTTTGTATATCACCATATTAAACACTCCAATCCCTCAGGGGATGGAGATTGCTATGTTTGAGAAGTATAGTGGTCGTGGAGATCCTCAGACGTATGTGTCAGCTTTCAATGACATGTGCACTGACTTCTTACACCACAATGCTCTGTGGCAAAGTTGTTTTCACATTCTCTTAAGGACGCCACATTAGACTTGTATTGTAATCTTCCAGATAATTATGTTTTCTCGTTTGATTAGCTATTAAATCAGTTCCTTCGACAGTTCTAGGCCAACATTGGGCTGAAGATGGTATTGGTCGATCTCGTTCGATGTAAGTATGGGGACCATGAGAATTTTATTGATTTCATTACTCAATATCAAGTTCTATTTTCTTAGATATCTTACCCATTGCCTGATCTGATGTCTAAAAGGTTTTCATTGGGAACTTGCAACGATCATTGCAAGAGGAATTTTCCTTAATGAAGTACTCTTCTTTCGTGCATATGTGTGTAGCTTTGCATGGGTATCAACAGACGGTTGCTCAATTCGTAGATTCATCCTCGTGCTCCCATTTGGATAATCGGCCAGTAGTGTCAATTTCTAGTGATTCAAGGAAGAACAAGGACATAGCAAACATGGTCTCTATTCCTAAGAACGAAGGTGTAGGACGCAATATAAATTTTACAAAATTGTCAGAGTCCTATGGAAACATCTTGCAAACTTTTTAAAGGATAAAATTATAACATTACCAGAAATATGAACTCTTTTTGAGCCATATCTATAGTGGTATGATGAATTAAAGTTTTGTCAATTCAATTGGGTACACGGACATGATACCAAGTGATGCATCTTCTTGTGTCATGAGATTCAGGATCACATCGATGATGGGAAGAAGCAAAACTCTATCAAATCTATGGCTAAGCCTAATAGTGAGCTATATACATAGATCCATTTCATTCTCATTCTTGTAACTTGGTTACACTGTCTTCCACTTCTTTCGATCTAGTGCCATCTAAGTATGTGAACATGGTCTCGTTCACTCATATGCCTCCTGCAGAGAATTTGAGTGTTGTTCCTTATATAGCCTTCACCTCACATGAATTTCATTTAAGCAAGGAGCTTTCTCCATTATATGTTCCCACCCATAGTAATGGTAACATCATGACTGGTGTTATGGTTGATCTGTCGATCTAAGTGAATGCCATCACGAAGGAGGCCTTGTTCATTAAAAAATTTCATAAGGAGAAGAATGATGAGTTGCAGGTCACTCTTCACACTCATGGCTGATTTTCTATTGCCCCTATGGGTAATATCTCTTTGTTGGTCCTTGTAGGATCCAAGGCTTTGGATGTCTCATTTGTAGTGATTATCGAGTCCGACCTATTCAGGGAAAATCTAGGAATTTTGTGGCTAGCTTCCATGAATGCGGTCACCTCTATTGTCCATAAAGGTTTGAAATTCCCCCACAAGGGTACAATGCATGTCATTAAATACATTGGGTATAAGCCATTGATATCACATGGGGCCTTTTCTTTGGATCAATTTTTTCTCACCCCTATATGACCCTTCCCTCCCAGGGGGGATCTCTTGTATCGTGCTTACTATAGGTATAAGACTAGGGGCTCAGTGCCAAAAGGTGGCTTTCCTCCATCACCTTATGTTGTGTCTTTGAAGGCTTGCTTGTGTGCACAGTAGCAAGCTTCATCCTCTACTCCTGTAAAGGGGAAGGACAAGCCTGCTCTTGCCTTCAAGCTTTCCCCTTCTAGTTCTTCTACACCTCTTGCTTCTGCTTCTTAGCCTTTGGTGGTGTCATCATTCCTACTCTTGTGCTTTCCATAGGAAAGGGAAAGGTTCCTATGTTGCGGAAGTCAAGGCCTCAGGTCTTTAGCTTCTTGTTCTTCCCATTGTGCCCCAAACCACCCTGTATGGGAAGGGTAAGTCTTTTTGTGGGTTTCCTCCTACGTCTCGGCCTTTGCGACCTCTGCCTATTCTTTCACCTCCTTCTTGGGCGGGACCTAGGAAGAGACTTGATACCAAGATGGCTTGCTCTATTTTCACTTCTGAGTCTATTGCTCTTCCTACTCTTCTTAAGGAATCTCACCTTCCATCGAAAATAGTTGTGGAGGTCCCTTCTGTGGTAGAAGGATCCCTTGGCCCCTTCTTAGGTCATTCCTTTGAGTGCCCATAGTTGTTGTAATCGGCTTGTGCGTGAGTGTAAGCACCGACGAAAGGCTCTAGACAAGGAACACACAACTTTGCAATAGAGTGTAGGGGAGTATGTTCTTATTTCCATTTGTGCTTCTTCTACGATTGCTTCTTTTTCTTCTCTATCTTTCACTTCAATTCCCATCACCTCTGTGCTTTGTAATACCCCTCATGTTGATGCTTGCTCTTGACATTCTTTGTGGTTTTGTTTGGCACATTGTGGTTTTGATGATATTGTTGATATTATGTTGTGGTAGCTTAGATTGTTACTGATTATATTACTTTTATGATGCCATGGATATTATAATGACATTTTTATTACGATTGTTTTGATGAAGTTAATTGGAATGTAGTAGGCTAGAGAATAGTAATTGATGATGTTGATGCGAATTAATGTAATTCTTTAATGCAATAGATGATGATATGATTTGGTGAGGGGACAGGTAGCATCACTCGTTCGCGAGCGCCCTGCTACACTGCAAATCCTTCTCACGATGCTTTGTAATTGATTATATGTATGTATGTTGTGTATCACCTTGTTGGATGCAGGCTTTGCAGGAATAAGACTCGATTCCATCTATTTCGATAGGTCTGGGCGAGCATTGTACCAACCCAACGGCAGGAAGTTGAACAAAGGTGACATGGAAGTAACTCTGCTCCAAGGTGTCAACTGTCTTGTACCTTTTTGGTTTGTGCGTCTTGGTCATAGCCATTTTGTTGTTACATTAGTCTTTGTATGTAACTGTGATTTTATGATTTATCTAATGTGGTGTATGGTTTTATGTTGTGATTTAAATAATTAAACAATTAATAAAATAAAGCATAAAATAATAAATAAATAAATAAAATAAATAAATGTTAATAAGTAGTTTGTGAAAATATTAAATTTATTTTGAGAAAATCTTGCTAATGGTTGATTTCAATTATTTTAATGGGCATGCGATTATTTAATAAAGTGTTGTGGAGATGATGAATAAATAAATAAATAAAAATTAAAGTTTGTGGATTTGAATATATTTAAATTTTTAATCAAATACATGATAAAAAAAATGATGAAATGCAAATGCATGAGAAAAAAAAGGCAACAAAAGGAATTAAAGGATTAATAATTATTTTGATTTATTTCTGGAAGTGACTTCTCGTATTCACAGGAAGAGGAAATGGAAGAGACTTTCTGAGTGTTGATTTTATTTAGGGGATTTTTCTTTGTATGGGGTTGCATTCTTTTTCTTGGGATTCTGGAGAAATTTCACATTCACTTTTTTGGTCATTCTGGAGGAGTATTACATTCTCTTTCTATTATTCTGGTGAATTTATTGAAGAAGAAGGTTCAGTTTGAGGGAGGTTCTAGATCTGTTGCTGGAAACGATCGGCAACGAAGGATTAGCTCTGCAAAAAGGATAAGCTTCCACAGATTTTCTTCAGGCACGGGACACCAGGTTCTCCTTCTCCTTTTTGATTATCTTCTTTCTATAGCAACAAATGAAATAAGAATTGTTCTTTGTGAATGAAATTTCCTCCTGGGGTTTGAAATTTAATGCGTGTGGAAAGAAAATCTTCGAATCTTTAGAAATGTTTTGGACTGTTATTCAATCAAAGGAAATTTTACTGGGGTTCGGGATTGGTGTTTATTCAAAATGAAATTTTGTTGGGATTCTGGAATTAAACAGTATTACTGTAGTTTTGTTTAAAAAATAATAATAATAAATCAATTAAAGAATAATCTCCTTACTGTGAATTCTGAGTTGTGTATATTCTCGTTTATATATATATATATTTTACAAATATATTTTATATATAAACATACACAGTAAATTGTACAGTTGATTATCATTCTCTGTTTTCGAAATATTTAAAATACAGTATATATATGTATATGTATATATATATACACATATATATATATATAAATATTGAATGAAAATTTAAATTTTAAAGTTTCGAATTTCGCCGGCCTTATTAATTTTTGTTTTGGTTTTATAAAAAACCCTGGTTGAGTGGTGGTTCGGCCTCGGCCGTACCCACCACCCAGCCGGCCTTAGTAATGGTGCGACAATCTGCGAACTGTCCACGATAGTCCGTTGAACTGCTGTGAACAGTTCGTAGACTGTCCACGGCCGTGTATTATTCTGTGCCTTTGGATGGTCTGGTCTCCATTCGAAAGGAGCTTTGAATATGTGTTTTATTCTAAACGAAAATTCTTTTTAAATTATAATGTATGTGTATGTATTTATAAATATATATATATTTATATATATATATATATATATTTATTAATTTATTTAATTATATTTTGTATGACACAATTTCACTGTTAAATTAATTTAATTAATTATGTCTGTAAATAGATTGTTTCATTTTTTGGTATGAATAAAACAAGATTTTATTATAGTAAAAATATGAAAATAAAAAGGAATTTTTTTTATTAATTTGTTAAATTATGAACTTTGATAGTATAATATAGTAAAAAGGCAATTTATGAATATATGTCAGCATTAATTATTTCATTCTTGTTTTAGTGTGTATATTGTGGAAATGGAATTTATTTTGGAATTAAATAAGTTATCTTTTTATGAAGTTGAGTCTTGTAGACTTGTTGGGTTCGGGACATTGTGAGTTCATTGATGTGGGAACCCCATTTGTGTTTAAACTGTAGTCTTCCAGAGGATTGTGATTTTGTTGGATTTATGCCTTTTCCTTATGAGTATTTGATATGTCATGATTTGAGAACGAGGCGTATAGTCTTGTGAGATTTTGATAATGTACTCATTTAGCGAGATGGGTTATGCCTCGCGTGTTATTATTGTTGTATTTCAATGTGCATGATTGTGATGGAACAACCCCTGTTTCTTTTTGGTTTTGGTTGGGTCTCTAGGGAGAGTGGCTCCTCGTGGGGGTCGGCACCCCACTTAAGGGGAAGAGCACAGGATAACCCATGAGTGAGTTAGTAATCAAGTGAAAACCTAATAATTAACTTAGGAGGGTTGGGTAGTAATATCATTATAAGATTTTAAAATGGATGCCTCATCTTCATTAGTGCTTTCACAGACTAATGGAAGGCTGAGAAGGCCGTGGTCGGCAAGGTCGTAACCTCATCTTCACGAGAGGTTTATGGCTCTGCATGAGTCACCCTATGGACCGGCGCCTCCAGTTGGGAGGAAGGGCACAGGATAGCCATAGATGGGACCAGCGCCTCCAGTTGGGAGGAAGAGCACAGGATAGCCCATGTAGGACTATGCGATGACACTCTCCCCTAGTTGCCCATGTGTTTTACTTTATTGTGTTCCTCTGGAAGTATGTTATGGGAGTTGGTTTAGATTGTTGATAAATGGATTTATTTTGATTTATGGAATATTGTCTTGATACATCTTTGGTGTACTTTGTGGTCTTGTATGATCTCATTGATATTTGACTTATGACCTTGTACTCTTATGGTATTGTTATATGATGTTATTGTTTGTTTCATTGTAATTTGGAGTAGTGTGTTATGGCTCTATGTTGGTACTTCTTGTATGTTTGTACTTCGGTTCTTGTCAGTTGACAGTCTTGGTCGGAGTTACTTCTCTGTCACCTCTTAGCACGAGGGTGGTCGGGTGGAACGTGCTCCGCACACCGTTGGGTTCCCCATCAGCATTCGTTGGATCAGTCTCATCCTATTGAAGATTTGTACCAGTTGATCTCTATGTATTTTGATAATCTTGTATATTGTATTCATCCCACATGATTGGGAATCATGATGTAAATTATGTTTATGGATATATTGTATATTTAAATGATGTAATGTAATTTCAATCTTGTATCCTTATTTGGCTATGTGATTCCTCATGGTTTTACCTTATGATGGAATCTATGTATATATCTCATGTTGTCATTAATAGTTCCTTTGTTGTTAGAATGGTATCTTATGTGTTGATGATTTGTAATGTTTAATTCGATGTGACCTCGCATGCCCCAAAGAACATAGTTGGTTATGTTATTTGTATTGTAAGGAAATGAAGTACATGATCATGTATATGATTATTTAATATTTGTATATTGATTGTTTATTTAAAAATAAATAAAAATTGTGTGTTTTTTATGTGGTTGTTCTTTGGGGTTTGCATGGCGGGCGTTACATGCTTCTTTTGCCTTCATGGGTGGATCCCGATGAACTTCACCCCAAAAGGGTGTAGGTGTTCATTGTTTTTTCGATGAAGCCTCCCCTTTTCTTCCTAATATTCCTTTATTTCTGCATCCCTTAAACATGCCTCATACAAAAGTTGTATCATTTGTGGCTACTATTGTTTCTTCCTCCACTTATGCTTCCTTTGTGGGGATTCAACATCCTCCAATGAAGCGCAAGTTAGAGGATGACCTCACCTCGAGTGATGGTCTTAAAGAAGGTTCATCTTCTTTGGCGTCTGGTTCTATTTTGGCTAGTGTCATCCTCATGAAAGAGGTAGCCCCTGTGTTGTCAAAGTTTGTCATTGCCCTTTTTGATAAGGTTTCTAGTGACTCTTGGATGTCTTGTCCTCCTCCCACTCTATTGACACATGGCACTCTTGAGAAGTGCATGTTCAACTCGGTGGAGGATATCTTGACTCTATCTTCGATTTTTGCAAAATCGATGACCTTTACCTCACAAGAACTCAGTGAAGAAGACCTCAAGGGGCCTTCTTCCTTGGCTCTTTTTGCTGTTAGTGTTTGGTAGCTTCGAGAGATATTTTCTCCTTAGTTTATTCTTGTACAAGGTAGGTCAACCTTCATATCTTAAATGATATTTTTTCTATTTCTCTAGGGTCCGACCTAGAGAAGAGGTGACCTAACTTGTATTTAAGGTGAAGACTTGTCATTTGATCATCACAATCATTCACTCCAATTTCTCATTGGGAGTAGTTCACACTTCTTTAGCAACCGATTTGATTATTTGTAGAATACTTATTATTTGCTCAGGACAAGCATCATAAATTTTTTGTATAAGTCTTGGCCAAATTTAAAGGGCCTGATTTGTAAGCAGATTTATGCTCTTATTATTATGATATATAAGAAGAGATTATTTGTTGGGTTTTTCTCCCTCGAGTAGGAGGGTTTTCCCAGGGTATCTGTCATGTTCATTGTTCTATGTGTTGTTGTATTTCTACTTATTTCATTTCTGATCTAAAAACTAACATGGTATCAAAGCGGGTTTTGGGAAATCCGATCAGACTTGTTTAAGCAACATTGCAGGTTGAGAGGAATTCAATGAATTATTGACATATTTTTTTACATTTTAGGGTTTGTTGAGAATATATCAAATGATATTGGTTGCAATAAATTTCTAAGAAGGAAGTGATTGAAGATGTAATCCAATTCAGATTTGAAGCAGACTTTAGATGTAGATCTAAAGTGAATATTTGAACAAATTGAAGGAGAATTAATGCTACACATGAGAAGATCTAAAAGAAAGATAAGAGCAGACCTGAAGAGGATTTAAGTGCTACATTTAAGGAGATTTTTATTTCACAAGATAAGTTCTATTATGCATCATTCCTTTAATTATTCTATGTAATGATATTTGCTAGATGTCTACATGCTTCATTTGCATCAGGGTTGTTTTGATTTTATGAACTATTATTAATCTCTTTAAAATGCTTCCAGGATAGATTGAGGAGCAAAAGGATGATGAGAGATTGCATAAGGAAGAGCTTGATGCATGCTGTGAGGAAGTCATGTAGGCTGAAGAAATGAACAAACATGGAGACATAGCTTGCAATCTTGAGACTGAGTTGCGGTGCATAACTCTCATGATTCTTCACTCGAGGGCACAAGGTTGGGTCAACCTTGGAGAATTTGTGATCAATTTCTTTGAAGAGGAGGAAATAACATTTAGAGGGAGTTTGACAAACCAATAGAGGCAACTTTGGATAAGGAGGTCAAAAGGTCAATGTGGGTACTTGGAGCTTCAAAGGGAGTCACATCATTATGAAGATTTGTTGTAATGTATATTTCTCTGAGATGGAGAAATATGAGGTGAAAGCCCTTGTAATGTATATTTCTATGAGACAGAGAAATATGAGGTGAAAGCCCTTGTAGTGTATATTTCTCTGAGACAGAGAAATAGGAGGTGAAAGCCCTTGTAGTGTATATTTCTTTGAGATAAAGAAATATGAGGTGCAAGCCCTTGTTCATCTTTGAGATTGAGATGAGACATCATGTTAGAGACTCCATGACAAAATAATGTTGAGAGACTCTGTGATGAACTATTTTCCACACATGGGAGTAGCCATGGTGGATGTCATGTTGAGAGACTCCATGACGAAATCATGTTGAGAGACTCTGTGATGAACTCTTTTCCACACATGGGAGTAACCATGGTGGATGTCATGCTGAGAGACTCCATTACGACATCACGTTGAGAGACTTCATGATGAACTCTTTTCCACAAATGGGTGTAGCCATTGTGGGCGTCATGTTGAGAGACTCCATGACAAGGATATCTGGAAAATACCTCCTTAGCTAAGAGAGAGTGTTAGTGTTTGGTAGCTTAGGGAGATATTTTCTCCTTAGTTTATTCTTGTACAAGGGAGGTTGGCCTTCATAGTTTATTCTTGTACAAGGGAGGTTGGCCTTCATATCTTAAATGATATTTTTTCTATTTCTCTAGGGGCAAGAGGTTGCCTAACTTGTATTTAAGGAAGGTGAAGACTTGTCATTTGATCATCACAATCATTCACTCCAATTTCTCATTCCTGGAAGCAGTTCACACTTCTTTAGCAGCCGATATGATTATTTGTAGAAGACTTATTATTTGCTAAGGAGAAGCAACATACACTTTTTGTATAAGTCTTGGCCAAATTTAAAGGGCCTGATTTGTAAGCAGATTTCTACTCTTATTATTCTGATATATAAGAAGAGATTATTTGTTGGGTTTTTCTCCCTTGAGTAGGAGGGTTTTCCCAAGATATCTACTATGATCATTGATCTATGTGTTATTGTATTTCTACTTATTTCATTTCTGATCTAAAAACTAACAGTTGCAAGGGAGTCAGAGGGTACTTCCCTTCCTATCCTACTCCTTTGCAGGCTTGTCCTCCCTCCCCCTATAATGATCTAGATTAGGAGCACTGCGACCTGCTAGTTGATGAGGACTAGGGTGGTACCTCCCTCTACATCTATAAATTAGCTTTGTTTGTTTGTGTTCCACAATAATTGTCTTTTAATGTTTTGTGATCCTACCTTGAGGACCATTGCTACCCTTGTAGGTACTTGGATACATGCATGGAAATATATCATACACTTCTATTTATGTCATCATTATTCTATGTCATACTTTTTCTTTTTGATATCGAGGTCGATGCAAAGCATTGGGGGCATTTAGGCCTTCTTCTATGTTGATCCGCTTTTTATTTTTAATTTTTCATGTTCTCTTCGTTACTCTTAGAAATTTTGGGATTGATGATAGTTCATACATATACTATATTAGCTATCTATTTATATCTATGGACAGTCTTGACCCTGAATTATTAGATCCCCATGTCTCTTGATTTCTTCATCTCTACTTGTCTACTTCTTGATGTTGTGGTTCTTATGTGTTGTCCCTCACGTGCATGACAACATATCATGAATATATCTTCCCATGTGTTTCATGCCACAATGTCTCTTGTATTTCTCTTCTCCTTAGGATGACATGTGCTCCTTTGCATAGCACACATCATCCTAAGGGGGGGGCTATCATACTTGTCTAATTTTCAACAAGGAGAATTATTTGAAAATGATTTCTTGGTGTAAAATTCTTTATAGTGAATTCCTTGTTGGAAACCTCATTTTCCAAAATGGCATATTCTTTCAACAAGAATTCCTTGGTAAAAACTTCTTTCAAAAAGATCCCTTGACAAAAGAATTTGAAAAATTTCCTTTCAAAAAGTTGAATTATTTCCAAAGGATTCCTTGGGGAAATTTCTTTCAAAAGGATCCATTGATGACATAATCACTTTTGGAAAATCTTGTCTTTCAAAAGGAGTGTCCTTTCAAAAGGGTTCCCCGATGTCTTGATGTCTTATCAAAAGGATCTTGGATGAAATAACCCCTTTTTGAAAGCCTTATTTTCAAAAGGATTCCTTGGTGTCTCATGCTTGTTGCTTGTGTCTGATACTTGACATCTTGTTTCTTGGTGTCTGGATGTCTTATATCTTGGCTTCTAGCTTGGGGGCAACCTGACTAGACTTGTCTTTGTTGGAATATGGTTTTGTGAGATGGTTTTTGGCTTCTAATGTTGTCATTGATGGCAACTAAGGTCATCTCCTTGGTCCACAGATCTCTATCCAATCATACCAGAAAATGAAGTAGAATACTATGTTTTACCAGCAGAATACTTGTGGAATAGAGTATCTGGTTAGTTAGCTTCACCAGATCATTATTTTGTGTTGTGGATCTCTGGAATTACCTGTTGAGCATGTGGATCATTATTTCATTGAGTTTTGGGGTGTTGTATTAGTTGTTATACGAGTTTGGAGATCCAGTAGGACATTTTTTGTTTATTTGCTTAATAGAGCCGACTCAGTGTAAGTGGTGCATTTTGGATGTATAAAAGTGAACTTATTTAAGTTGTTTTCAAATTCAAATGCGTAATTATTGGTCCTAGCTTCTTTCTAGCCGACTTGTTTAGATACGCATCGAAATTGTTCATGGTTTGGGCTGACAAGTTGCAAATATTATTAAGTTTGGTTCAGCCGACCTGTGGTGATAAAATCCATAGTCGCGGATATATTTAGATGATCGGATATATCATTGTGGAAGTAGTAGAAGGTGCATGGATGAAAATTGTGAATGTCTAAAGAGAGTTTGAGTGATATCATGCACAGTTTCCCTTGCACATAAAGATTTTTGTGTGCGAACTTGAGCAAAAAAGGGTAGAAGTTCGTCATCAGAGCTTAACCAGAACTGCAATCAAGCATTGGTAGATGATATTCAGTCAGTTCAATCTTTTTGGATCTAATCCAAACTATTGTAAGGACATTAAGTCCATTTTTGAGCAATGAGCTCTAGGCAGTGAGCCTGAATGCAAGTGCATTCTCATTTTGTAATATTTCTTTTGTGTATACTCAAAACTTATTGTGGATTGGCCATCCACCATGGTTTTTCCCTTAATAGGTTTTCCACGTAAAAATCCTTGTGTTATGGTTGTTTGGTTTCTTGCTTTTAGTTTTTGCTTATTGATTTTAATTAAATGTTTTAAGTGGATTAAAGATCAAAAGAAAAGGATCAATTTTTGCAGAACACTGATTCACCCCCCCTCTCAGTGTTGCTTGTTTCCAACAATTGGTATTAGAGCTCGTTCCTCAAAATAAGTCTAATAGCTTGGGGAGATCTTGAAAAGTGTTCTCAATGGATACAAGTAGTCTTCAACAACAACTCATGGTGGCCTTAGATGATCTTGACTAGTCAAAATATGAGATCCAGGAACTGTAAGAAAATGTTGAAAATGTAGAAAAAGTTCATCCAGTTATTGAAAGACAAGATTAATGAATCAAGGGAGAAAACAAAGGAGTTATGTGGTCAACTTAAGCAGAAGAACAAAACCAATGAAGATGAACAACTTAGTCAAGACCTGAAAGAGAAAACAGAAGAATGTGAAAAGTTTGCCCAAGAAAATGCTGCTTTGAAGTGTGAGATGGAATCCATCATGATGAAGATGACCAAGGAGTTTGAGGACAAAAAGAAGAATGAAGAAAATATTGCACAATCTCTAAAAGAAAAATATGAACAATGCAGTCGATTAGAAAATGAATTGGAGCAATCCAAGAACAATGAAGAGGAGCTTGAAAAACACCTTGATGATCTCAGAGATGAACTTACTACTACAAATGAGTTCAACCAAACTTGATGAATTAATCAAGGGACAAAGAACTGATAGTGATAGACGAGGTCTTGGATATGAAGAAGGAGAAGGCTCCAGATCTGGACAAAGGAACTCTGAACAGAGGACTTCCAGACAAAGAAAATTTAGACAAGGAAACCGAATGAATGAACCTAGAAGGAATCCAGTAAGGAAACCTAATGCTCAAAGATTTAATGGTTATTGCTATACTTGAAACAAATTTGGTCATATGGCTTCTCAGTGTAGGAGTAGGGTGAACATAAGTAGACCATCATTCTCAGGTCAGTGTTTTAATTGTCATAAATATGGTCATAATTCAAGTGAATGCAGAACTGAGATGCATAACTTTCTTAAAAATGTCAAATGCTATGCATGCAATAGATGTGGACACATTGCTAACCAATGCAGATCAAGACAAAATCAGTGGAACAGTTGGCCTAGAGAGAGAAGTGTTGTGTGCTACAATTGCAACAAATTTGGTCACACCTCCACATTCTATTGGAACAAAAGAGGTCCAGTAAGACATAACAAGCAACTGGATGTTAAGGGAAAAGGAAAAGTCACTACTATTGAGATCAAGAAGCAGATGCAGAAGAAATGGGTGAAGAAGAATTCCTCTACAGAAGGAAGTGGATCAACTCCAGAAGTCACTTCTGGTAATGCCTCTAGAAATTAATTTTAGGTCTTTGCCTTAGGGGGAGATGTCAAGGAAATTTATCAAACCCCCTACAAGTGATTGATATTGGAATTCAAATGAGTCTAGTAGGAAATTGGATACTCTTCAAACATTGTGAAACAAATCTAAGGCATCAATGGAGAAAATTGTAGATCCACACAAGAGTTATCTGCCCCGAAATATAAAAGATAGAGAATCGAGTGAATTAGGGCAAGGGAATTTATTGCAAAAGTAAGGTGTTAGGATCGATGACAATAAAAGAATGGTTTTCACTTTCATTTGTCATATTGCATTCAGACGAAAGAAGTTTGGAGTGCTTTGAGGTGATCTTTGCCAAATTGAGAAGGGATCCAAGTAAAGAGGAGAATCTACAACCAGTCTTCGTTTTGTCTCCAAAAGGTATTTATTGCAAAACCTGTAAATTTGTTTGCTCGCAATTATGTCTACCCCTCTTTTGGTTGAAGTCAAGGATAGGCCGCGACCAAAGTTCAAATGACATCCATATAAGTCCATAGATACAAAACCCCTAGGTGCATTTTTGTTGGTTCCGTACGAAGTTCTTCATATAGAAGATATTAGGGCATATGTGCACGCTAATATTGAAGATTTGGGTAGTGAAAACTATTGGAATTGTACTCTAATCACATAGTTCAAGAGGATCTCTTTGTGAAACCTTAATTTCAAACCTTAGTAGACAAGAAACTTGCGCAATTCACAAAATTTCCTATATTTGAGGAGGTGAGTGGGTTCGATACATACTGAGTCGTGTGCATGATGAATTCATGTGGTTCGACGTGCCATTCAAAATTACCAAGGAAGCTATTTGTGCAGTCACATGCTTGAATTCCTCCGGGAGACTTCTTGTATTAAAGTCGGTAAAGAATGATGAGGTTACTAAAGTGATTGGCTCACATTGGGACAAAAGGGCAATGACTATAGAACATATTGCTGAAGTTGAATTAAAATTTGCATCTATGGTCATAGGGTACAAGCTTTATAACTCGAGTTGGGAAAACTTTGTATCCGTCAATGCCATCTATATAGCATATGAAATGATCAAACAAAATGCAGATTACGATCTATGTGAATTACTTAGAGGTCAACTATTGGAGAACCTGAAAAGATCAAGAAGGACAAGAAGAATGTATTCAAGTTCGGAAACTTGTTAATCTGCTTGTATTTCTACTTGTTAGGTGAGGTACTAGGAATTGGTAAAGCTCATTGGCGAAATGACATTTTGATAGCCATTCAGATCTAGGATATGCTATGTAGTCTTGGGGATCGACAGACTCACAACACAACCTTGTGGGGTCATTTTAAAAGCTTTCAGAATTAGATGCATGCTAGAGAGAGAATTCCTGAAGCCTTAGTGGAATAGTATAAAGACTCAATATGCTTCATGGTAGACATCGACCAATGTCACATGGAAGCAGTTGATCCTAGAACTATTTGGATCGTGCCTATGGGATATGAAGTGGATGAAAACATTTTGAGGATGTATGCAAAACATCTACTAAATTCACCACTAGATCGTAATGAAGAAAGTTTTGGCACCTATGTAGAGAAAAGCTTACAAGTCCACTCAGATTTGAGAAAGCCCATGTTAATCAGAAAAGTGAGAAAAGAAACAGAAGTCCTTGCAGAGAAAATGGGTCTTCCAGTTGAAAAACTGAAAGAAATAAGGAGACAAAGAGATGAAGCTGAAGCAACCAAAGAGAAGGAAAAAACAACTCCAGCTGGTCTGGGAACATCTTCTTCTAGAAAAACCAAGAGTTCCCCTGCATCACAACCAAATCAAGTCGAAGCCTCCAGAAGAAGAAAGAAGAATAAAAGTTCAAGAACCTACAAAGTTGCATCTGCAGATGAAGAAGAAGAGATAGACTCAAAAGAAATAGTTAAGGAAATAAAGGCGACTGGGACTCATGTTGTCAAACTTAACAAGAGAAAGCCTTCCGACAAAGATGAAGAAGCAAAGAAAAAGACTAAAATTGATAAGCCTAGTATGTCTGTGGAAGAAGATGTGAATGCAACAATAGAAGATGAAAATATCAAGCCACTTTGTGACCTATATGAGACTTTTGATGAATCCAGTTAGAAGATTCTTGAAAAAGCCACAGTCTAGCACTTAAATGTTTTCAATAAAACTCTGATTGAAATCATGTCTGGCTTGCCTACAAGCCTATATGAAGCTTTGGAATCTAGGAGAGAAAATGCCAGAACTGAGGAAGAAAACTTGAGGAAAAGAGTTCTTGCTGACTTGTGCCCGGAAATGGAAATTAAAGAAATGGATACACTTCTTCATAAAGCTAAAAAGGATTTTAGAAGCAAGTCTAAAATAAAAAAACTCATGATTGGTGACGCTAATGTTGTTATCAGTGAGACTAAAACAATTCTGGAAGAATAACTGTCAAAGGAAAAGGAAAATACTGAAGAGATCAATATTGAACATGTTGAAGGTCATGAGGAAGTGAATGTGGAGGGGAATAAGTTAGAAGAAGGAAATGAAAATGAGGAAGACATAAATGTATCTAATCCTCTAGTTTTTTAGGACATTTTGACCTCCCCCAATGTTGAAAACACTGAGATACCTGTGTAGACTAAATTCCAAATTGAAGTGTCTACTGAAGAGAAAGATGTGCCTGATGAAGAAAAGGAAATACCAAAAGTCATTTCGGAAGCTCAATCTAAGATTGATAAGGGAAAGAATCAGGAATTCAACTCAAAAGAGGCAAAAGAATCCCTATTGGAGCATCAGATAGAATCAAATTATGAGCTTGATGTGAGTTCAATCAACTTATCAACTTTGTCCCCAATCCAGATGCTGAAAGTTGCCAAAATAGCTCAAGATAAAGCCAATGAGAAAATATTGCAATCTCACATTGAAGATAGTGAACTATTGAATCTCGCTTCTAGAGTTCTACAGAAACTGATGCCTACCCATTCCATGGATCGAACAGGCTCTTCCTCCGGTGGGCTAAAAAGATTAATAAACTCTGTAGATTCTTATTTCAAATCTTTTGAGGATTCTACTCTAGTTAAAGTGCAAAAGAAATTTAAGGTGGGAATAATTGGTAGCCTAAAAGAACTGATTGCCAAGGATAAAGCTATGTTGAGTACTTACATAGAGAATGTCCAAGGTGTTGTAACTGTAGGAGGAAATGTGTACAAATCCTGCCTAATCTTGTCAAAATTTATTGAGGCAAATGAGAAGAAGATAAAAGATATTGAGCAGCAATTGGTTATTATTTCCAACACCTTTGATCCATTGGCCGACAATGTTTGTCATTGAGATGGTTAGGTAATGTCTCTTCTCGACCAAATAAAGAGTCTGAAGTCTGAAAATGAAAGAGTCATTAGCAGAGTAAGTGAACTCAGGGGGATGATAAGTCCAAAAATTGAGATATTGGTGAATGCCTTGAAAGAAGCAATAAGTGTTGTGATCCCTCCTGATCCCATAAGTCTGGAAGCTGCAGAAAAATTGTCTTATCTTCTCTGTGGTCATATTACCATTCTGGAAAGTCTGAAAAGTGTGTGGGACTCAAATATAAATGGACTGAAGAATGTCTTTTCAGACATCTTCAAATTTCTATAAGTCTCTGAACATACTTATACAATTTTGCAATTTCAGTTTCCCTAATTTTGTCATTGATGTCAAAGGGGGAGAGAGTTAAGTGAAAAATGCCTTGATATTCTTAGGGGGGGTAATATTTTGTAGTGGAGCTGTATGTAGTATTTTGAATTTTGGCAGTGTGCTTATCAGTTTGACACTTAATCATTTTTCCCTAAGTGTTGCCATCAATGCCAAAGGGGGAGATTGTTGGCATATGGTTTTGTGAGATGGTTTTTGGTTTCTAATGTTGTCATTGATGGAAACTAAGGTCATCTCCTTGGTCCACAGATTTCTAATTTTTTCATTGATGTCAAAGGGGGAGAGAGTTAAGTGAAAAATGCCTTGATATTCTTAGGGGGAGTAATATTTTGCAGTGGAGTTGTATGCAGTATTTTGAATTTTGGCAGCGTGCTTATCAATTTGACACTTAGTCATTTTTCTCTAAGTGTTGCCATCAATGCCAAAGGGGGAGATTGTTTGCATATGGTTTTTTGAGATGGTTTTTGGTTTCTAATGTTGTCATTGATGGAAACTAAGGTCATCTCCTTGGTCCACATATCTCTATCCAATCATACCGACAGACGAAGTAGAATACTATGTTTTACCAACAGAATACTTGTGGAACAGAGTATCCGATCAGTTAGCTTCATCAAATCATTGTTTTGTGCTATGGATCTCTGGAATTACCTGTTGAGCACGTGGATCATCATTTCATTGAGTTTTGGGGTGTTGTATTAGTTGTTATACGAGTTTGGAGGTCCGGTAGGACATTTTCTATTTATTTGCTTAATAGAGCCGACTCAGTGTAAGTGGTGCATTATGGATGTATAGAAGTGAACTTATTAAAGTTGTTTCCAAATTCAAATGCCTAATTATTGGTCCTAGCTTCTTTCTAGCTGACTTGTTTAGATACACATCGAAATTGTTCATGATTTGGGCTGACAAGTTGCAAATATTATTAAGTTTTGTTGAGTCAACCTGTGGCGATAAAATCCTTAGTCGTGGATATATTTAGATGATCGGATATATCATTGTGGAAGTAGTAGAATGTGCATGCATGAAAATTGTGAATTTCTAAAGAGAGTTTGAGTGATATCATGCGTAGTTTCACTTGTGCATAAAGATTTTTGTGTGCAAACTTGAGCATAAAAGGGCAGAAGTTCGGTATTAGTCATCAAGACAGAAGTTCGTCATCAGAGCTTAACTGGAACTGCAATCAAGAATTGGTAGATGCTATTCAGTCAGTTCAATCTTTTTGGATCTAATCCAAACTGTTGTAAGGACAGTAAGTCCATTTTTGAGCAGTGAGCTCTAGGCAGTGAGCCTAAATGCAAGTGCATTCTCATTTTGTAATATTTCTTTTGAGTATACTCAGAACTTATTGTGGATTGGCCATCCACCATGGTTTTTCCCTTAACAGGGTTTCCGCGTAAAAATCCTTGTGTTATGGTTGTGTGGTTTCTTGCTTTCAGTTTCTGCTTATTGATTTTAAGTAAATGTTTTAAGTGGATTAAAGATCAAAAGAAAAGGATCATTTTTTGCAGAAGACTGATTCACCCCCCTCTCAGTGTTGCTTGTTTCCAACAGTATTTTTCTGCAACTGTCTTGCAACATAGTTTGCAGAAGCCACAAATTTGATTAGAGTGTCTTATTGTGCCTTATAATGGTGTCTCATTTTTTTCTTTTCACCTAACATTTTTATCTGCAACTAACATGGTTTTGGTGAGATTGCATCCTTCTTTGCAGGACCGAAGACTTGTGTCCTCCTCGCATCTTGGTGAAGCTTGTTCTACGTCAAGTCTACTGGATTGAAGGACTAATTCATCTACATTTTGGTATATTCTCTTCAATGTGTTTCTACTTTAGCTTGCACATGCTTATACACATATGCTTACTAAAGTGGGGGGGAATATAATGGTGTAAAATTTCACCCTATTGCAATTTTCCATTATATACTGAAAAATACCTGATGTCAAATATGGGCCACATTTGTATGAAAATTCATCTATTTGGCCTCTTGGACACAATGACAAGGTTTGATTGGACAAAAATGCTTCAGTAAAAATTTGTTCACCACATCTAAGCTTCAAAACCTTATTTGCTAATGTTGCAAATGGTGGTCAAGTTGAGTGAAAAAAAATCTAGATTTGACTTTCTTGAGCCTCTTATACATAATGGGATAGCCAAAAATACTACCACTATATCCAAATGAGATGCAATCACTAGATCTCACCAAAAAACACACATGCAATGTAAGATTACCACATCTTTGTAAATCCTTTTTTATTCTCAAAATCGTATTGAAATGCAAGAGAAGAGCATATGAGAATTCACAAGATTATATAAGAAACTCAAATTACAATAGAAAACTTGATGGTAGAAACTCTCTAAAAAAAGGAAGGGGCTTACTAGATTCAAATCTCTAATACCATGTTGGAATCACTCACACCCTGATACCATATTGAAGTGAGTAACCATTTTTCAACTAGGATAATCAATTTGAAACACCAAATGACATCCAAACACAAGAGAGAAGCAACAATAAAAGATGTTATTCCACCTAGCCAGAATACAATATCATACATGATTCACAAGATGCCCTTGAAATATAGAAGAGGAGTCTTGCTTATAAAGGAAGGGTGAGATAAGATTAGACAAGATGATGTCAAATTTCTTAATCATATAACATGAGACAACAAACATAACAAATATTAAATGACCTAGGACACACAAAGTAAATGACATAAGATAATATAAGATATCATTAAGATAACTAAGACATATAGAAAGATTCCTAGGACCTAAGTAAACTTAACATGTGAATAGGACATACTAGGTGAACTAGTTAGGTAAAACATCTTATTCATACCAACAAAAATAACTTCTTTCTTAGGATGGGTGATGGTAGATTTTTTTCTAAATTCTTTGGAAAATATCGATTTGGATTGGTCCTATCATCTCCTAGAGCTATTGATCCGTTTATTTTGACAATTCATTGGTGATTTTTTCACTATCTTTGACATTAATAAATTAGTGAAAATAAGGATTCATGAATTTATAACCACCAAGAAAGAAACTAATGAGTTGGTGACAAACCTTATTTCACAATGGAGACAAGTTCTTTATTCTTCAAGTAGTACATTAAACACGGATCACATAGAATTGTGATACCTTCTTACATTCCCTTAACAAGGATACATGGGAAGAAGTTTAGGAATTCCCTACATATTTTATGAAGAGGATCTTGAAAGTGGTCGAAGATTAGACCAAAAAATATCAATAATAGAAGAAAGGAATAAAGTTCCAATGAAATTGGTGACACAAGACAATAAAAACTGTTATGTTTCTTAATTCCTAAATACAAATATCATAGCACAACTATTGATGGTGTTACACACATGCCAATACCTAAGAAAAACAATAATCACTACTTCAATAATTATGGTAGTGAAAACAATCACACAAATTTGGGAAACCAAAATATTAATAATATTGAAGTAACCCAAAAAAATTATTATGTGAAAGAGGAAAACAAAGTGAAATCAACACTAAAAACCTTTAGAATACATCGCCAACAAATATTGGTCATTTCATAAGAAAATGGAACACAATACCAAGTCTTATGAACGATTTATATCAAACCTCCTAGAGCAATACAAATATCAATTTATATATACATTCCTCACCCTCGAGAGAAATTCCATCACACCATGGATGTAAACAATATTGACTATTTTCAATTGATAAAACATAATAGTAGACAAATCCAAAACATAAATAGTAACTCACCATGTGGATACACTCCTATGAGTTATTACATGTTTCACCAAACTATGGGTAAGATACTTCAATATATAAATAATATAATATAATCATCCAACAACTCTCAAGAAGTTAACAACCACCATTCATTAACATATTTCTATGACAGAGGACATAGACTTGGAAGTGGTCAACACAATTATCTACATGCTTTGGACCAAAACATATTAGGCCTTGTAGAGATTGATATGGATCATGATGTCTACACCACCTATAGAATTTTGCAACCTAAAAAGTTTCATGAATCAATTTTCTCTCACATCTTAAGGACTTAGTAACTTTACCACTCATAGGAGTGCTCTCCTTGATGTTCTATATTTATGCCAAGTGATGAAAACTACGTAAACTTATCACATCAACAATGTTACATGTAACCCAAATCCACTTAGTTTTCCTCCTAAAGACACCACTTCCATATTTTTATTTTAGAAAAATACCCTAGGATGATGACATAGCTAGGTAAGGAAAGCCTTATCTTTACGTGTAGCTTCAATTTTAAAATTATTGAATTGAGTGTGTCATTATCATTGTAGTCCCTCTTTCCATTTTCCTTTACAATTATTGCATTAAGTGTGTCCTGATTAACAACGAGTTTGCGATTATTTCACTCCATTTTCCAATCTATTTGTGTTTTTCTTTGTATTTTTAGGGTTCTTAGTTTGATTAGTATAGTTTTCCTTTACTAAGCCATATATTCCTAGAATTATTATCACCATTATCCCCTTACATTCCCAACAATTTAAAATAAATTATAGCTTTAAACTAATCCTTGTCTTAGATGTCATCTAGCCAATTTTAAACAAAGAAAGTTGTCAAACCTATTGTAATCAATAGAAGCTAAAAAGTAGGTCTTTTGATCACCTCATAGCAAGGGAGAAGTCTTGGGAGTTAGTTACCATTTTGGTTGTACCTAGCCCCTTACTCACAAGGATTAATCCTTAGGTTAGGGGGTCCAAAATTAACACAATTAAAAAAATCAAAGAAAAAAGATTGTTGATGTCCATACTCTTACGTGTAGAACCTTATATTCTCAAAGCTATGAGGGTGACATACAAATAAAAAAAGTGATTAAAAAATAGAGAAAGAAGCTAAGGACACACATGCTCAAGTTAGGAAAAATCACGAGTCAAGGTTGCTTTCTAGGGCTATATTTGTTGACAAGATAATCCTTTACCCCAAGTCTAACTTTTTGGCCATCTCTTTTGGTCTAATTCTAGAAGATACTAATTAAATTTGTTTCTTGTCTAAGTCAAAAGATAGTCTAAGTGGTTAGTCTAGACAAGGACCACTCTTTAACCTTTTATGCAACTTAATCTAAAACTATTTCCTCCCATATTCTTGTTCCCACTTGATTGCCTAAAAATCTACCTCTGAAGTTTAGTGAGTCATCCTATGTTGAGTTAACTCACAATCCCCCTAAGTAAAAAATACTAAAAAGATCAACCACATTGTTAGTACCATTTTCATATCATAAAAATAAATTTCATAGCAAATGAAATTTGTAGTAATGAAACATGTGAACCCATTGGCATATCCATACCTACACATATATATACATATTGTACATTGCACATATATATAATTTAATAGTTGAAAATGATAAAACTAACACACGTATAACATGGAATCCATCACACTATACCTATATAAAATAAAATTCAAATTCCAAGCTAACAATGTGCATAAGGTGTAAGACCCCACCTTCTCGTGATTTGATGGTTCTCGAACAATGTTTTATGAACTCCTAAGTTAGAACATTATACATGAGTTTATGAATGATGGTTGTTCCTATATATCAATGATGTTCATATTTTTATGATATGGTTGATTGACTAATTCTAGCTAATGGTTATTGTGATTTCTTTATGATAAACAAGTAGGTTCCCTCGTTTATTATGTAAGTATGTGTTGATCGGGATGTTCAATTATGATTAGTTATTGGTTATTTA
This sequence comes from Sequoia sempervirens, assembly GCA_007258455.2. NCBI lineage: Eukaryota > Viridiplantae > Streptophyta > Pinopsida > Cupressales > Cupressaceae > Sequoia > Sequoia sempervirens. The sequence goes on from VDFB02000003.1 coordinate 768,670,054, forward strand.
TGGTTAGTAATAGTATTATTATGAATTGAATTATGTGTTAGGGGATGTTGAGATGGTTGTTTATTACCACTAGATGAATTATTATTAGGATGTGTAAGTGTTGTTATGGATAGGATGTTTGATTTTTTTGTTTACTTGTGATAGTATCGATTATGAGGTGATATGCAAGTAGATGTGGTAGGAATGCAAATCGTATATTGTTTCTTGTGTAGATGATTGGGTTGGATTTCCAGTTGACTATTATTCTTGAAGTGTTATTTTATATAATTGATATGCTTTGGCTATATGACTTGGATATGGTATTGACATTGTGTGTTGAGTGTACATGTATATTTTGATGCCAATGGTTGATGGGGACAACTTAGCCACTTGATGTCTTACCTATGGTATGTTGGACATAGTCCTAAGGTCTATTGGCCATGTAGAAATTGTGACTTTCATGTTATGTGATAATGTGGAGTTGATTTTTTGTTGTGTCTTGTATAAATTTAATATTGTGTTTTAAAATGGATTTTTTAAAGTGATTTAAATGGGTTTAAGATGTATTTTATGTTGGAAAAATATCCTAGTTCTAAGGTATAGGGGTTAGAAGGCTATTTTTACCATTTGTGGATTTATAAAAAGTGTTCAGGCCCTTCTTAATATCCCACTTTCAAAAGTGATGGAAATGGGGAGGTGGTTGGGTGGTTGAGGTAGTTTTGGGAGGAAGTTACTTATCCCTTCCCTTTAAAAACTCTCCTTTCATGGAGAGAAGAGGGGGTTGCTTGCTCATTTTTGCTTCTTTGTGATTTGGATATTTTGTGAGTTTTCTTAAGGAGAGAGGGAGAGATTGTGTGTAGTGAAGAGGAGTGGAAGGAGAAGTCTTGGAGGAAGAAGGAATCACATCCAAGGTTTCCACCATTAGTGGGATAAAGCTTTCTTGAGGTAGGAAACTTTACCCTCTTTAATAGTTAAATGTTAAGTAAATGTGTTTGAGTTTGAGCATTTTGTATTGGGGTTTTTCCTTGTTTTGGTCATATGCTCTTTTGTATTATGTGTTGTTGTTTCATGTGTTTTGTAGGGGAGTTGACCCCCTCTTGCAAAGAGGTTTTGGTCCTTCATGTGTAAGGGGTTGAGTGGATGTGGCTCCCACTAAGGGGATTTCATATTGGGTATGCGTTGTTGCAAGTATGAAAGTGTTTTCATTGATGTCAATAGTATGTCAACAAGCTGGTGTGTCATTGATGTCAACTATGTGTTAAGGAATATTGTTGCATGATGACGATGTTGAGGATATTGAGAAGATTGTCGAAAACAAGAAAACAAGTTGTTGCAGGTTGTGCATGTGTAGTTGAGATATTGAGGAAGTGTTGTGAGTACATGAAGCTATCTTTATTTTGTAGTGTCTGAAGATGTGTTGGAATGAAGTAATGAGCTAAGATGAATAGAGAAAAAAGTGTTGTGCAAGTGTTCAAAATGTACTCTGGGATGTGCTTCACATTTCTTCTATGTTGATGCTATGTCTGTGTGATTTGATATGTTGTTCAAAGTTGTTAGATGTCGATATATCCAAAATTTGGGTTTCTGGATCATTAAATAGAGTGAGATATTTTTACCAATGTGCGAACCAGTTTTTTAGTGATGTTTTCTATGGCCTAGGAGAAATGTATTTTCTCCACATTTCTTTGTAGTTTGGCTTCAAGTTGTGTGGATTTGGGAAGTTTCTTATAATGTTTTTATCTTTCATAATTCAAGGTTTCACTTGATTTGGTACAATACCCTGTGTGTTTCATGCGTCAATGTGCGAATAAGGTCTATCAAATGTTCTGGGTTGAAGTATTTCTATGTTGTGAGTTGGGATGAAGTCTTTGTTGGATATTAGGTGGTTTGAAGATTATTCTAGATTGTGTTCAAGTGAATTTTGTTGTCTAGAAGTTTCAGATTGATTTAAGGAAGTATGTACTCAATGTTTTATGGTGTTTAGCACGACTATTGGCCGACCTTGTGTTAACACTACATGTGAAGTTTATGAAAGTGTGTTAGGATTAATTTGGGTCCTAACTAAGGATTTATATGGGTTTCCTTCATTCCTATCCACCATGAGAATGTTTAGGTGCCAACCTAATTTGAAATTTTAAATGTAATGGATAGTTTTCAACCTTGGAGAAGGTTTTCAAGGTTAAGTTTTATATAAATAAGAGTAATTTTGTTGTAAGATGTAAGAGAGAAACAAGATAGATGTGAGATCAATGCAAGTGATGTATGTGATGCAAATTATAAAGTATAGATGTGAATTTGAGCAGAGCAGTGCAAATTTCAAAATGTTGGATTCTTGAAGGCAGTGATTTGAAGGTGTCTGAAATATTTTATGCTAGGCTACGAAAGTGTTGGAGCATTTGTGGTGAATTACTTGTTGCATTGAGAAGTTGTTCTCTATGTAACATTTCTCTTCTTTCTTATTGTGTTCTTTTTGTGGAAGTGAGCCTTAGTTGTGAGCCTTTTTGGACCATGTGTCCTATTCTAGTAGTGAGCCCTTATATCAGTTTTGCAATTACTTATATTGTGAGCTATTCCTCACCATGGTTTTTCCCTCATTGGGTTTTCCACGTAAATCTAGTGTTTTCTTGTATATGGTGTTTTTATTTTAGTTTTTGTTATTTGCATTTCATGATTAATCACTTTAACAGAATAAGGGTTTAATGAATGCATGTGGATATGATTACTATTGAGGGTTTTGATGTTTTAATTTGCTACAACTGATTCACCCTTCGTCTCAGTTGTCTTGTTCATTCAATAATTGGTATTAGAGAAACGTTCCTTGGAGAAGAGCTTAACTGCTTGAGGTAGATCTAGGATTGCGAAACAAATTGATTCCCCTAGATTTGATGGAATAAACTATGTGGTGAAAGGAAAAGATGGAAGGATATCTAGAATCTCATGGATTTGAATAAAAAATGCAATAAAGAATCAATATGTTGAACCTTAGAGTGGTTCAAGCACAAATAATGAGATCAAGGCACATGAGGTAAATGCCAAGGCAAAATTTATTCTAATGAATAGCCTTTCAAATTCTAAATTGGTTAAAGTTATGAATCTTAAGACTGCTAAAGATGTTGGGGATAAACTTGAAAGTATTTATGAAGGAGATGACAAGGTCAAACAAGAAAAGTTGTAGAATATGAAAGCACAATTTGAGACCATGCAAATGTTTGAAGATGAAACAATTTCAACCTACATGCAGAGAGTTGATGAGCCGGTAAGTGCTATGAGAGGTCTTGGTGTACAAGCCAAAGAACCTAGGGTGGTAAAGAAAGTTCTCAGAACTCTTCCTGATTCATATAATGAAAAGGTATCTGCTATTGAGGAAGTTGCAAATTTTAATACTTATTCTAGAGATCAGTTGATTGGTACACTAACTTCATTTGAAATGAGAAAGCTTGGTTTGAAAAATGGTACAAAAATGAAGACTACTTTTAAGGCTGGAAAATAAAAAAAAGATTAAAGATTTAAATGGAGATGATCTTGATGATGTGGAAGCTAAGGGTGATCCCACAAAGTTGGTTTACAATTTCTCAGAGATTTTGATTTTTGCTGAAATCACATATTTTTAGAAAATATAATGATTTAAGCCTTAAAAAGTTTCATTTAAAGCATTCCAATTGAAGAGGGTTTGATCAAACTACCTTAGATCAAACCCCCTTGGATAAAACCCCGCTAGTTTTAAATCATACCTATAACAGAGTCTCCTTTACGCCTATCAAAATGTTGATAAAAATCCACTTTTGATTTACCTTTTGGGGGATCAAATGAATTCATTTAAAATTTATTTTTTGTAAGTATTTAGTCCTTATTATAAGCTTTCCAAAAAGTATAATTTTAAATAAATTTAATTTTATTATTATATTTATTTTTTATTTCTTGTGAATGTAGGTTTTTCACTGAAAATCAAGTTCTCTATTCTGCACATGTGGAAAAATAGAAGATTATAAAAAAAACATTGAAAAATATGACTACAACAGATATTGAAGTCCTTGATCCAACAAAAGAAAAAAATGAATTTTGATACATACAAAAAAAGTTGTGTTATATGGTCTACCTATGTCTGAATTGCAATTGGTTTGACTTCGAAACTTGATTAAGGAAAAAATATTCAATAAAACACTATGAAACCAACTGGAAACACTAGATATCATAGTTACAAATCTAAATTCAAAAAAAAAAGAATTTTATCCTTCATGGAAAAAAAGTTATGCGTTATATGGTGAGCGTCACTCCTTAAAAATGGTGTTTACTAAAAAAAACTAGTTTTTGAAGGGGATGAGAAAAGAAGTGCAATATGATTCCAAAATTTTTGAAAAAAATATATTTAGAATCTACAAAAAAAATGTCACAAATCACTAGTTTGCATCATCTTCAAAATCCTCACAGTTTAGCCGCTATAGGTGCCCGAAAGTGAATATTTAGTTAGAAAAAATTTGTTCAGTGTCCAGTTTGGCCAAAAATTGTAAACAAATATTGTGGGATCACCCCTAACTTTGTAAGAAGTTTAAAAAGGGCACTGGTAAGTACAAAGGTAAACTACCTTTCAAATGTTTTAGATGTGGAAAAGTAGATTATTATGCTTCAAGATGTCCAAATAGAGTTGTGAACAATAAGAGTAAGGATAATAAATGAAAGATGATTAAAAAAAGTTACCATGTCAAAGAAGATGTTGGTATTTTTGATGATGAATTTGATTATGGAGTGTATACACCTAAAAAAGGTCATCACATTTAATTAGTTAAATACTAGCTATTTAATTAATATTTTGACTACGTATAAATAAATTCTCAATTTATTTATATTGTTCACCCTTCTTTAATTCTTCAAATCTAAAATCATATTTTTCTAAATTAATTACATAAACAAATTTCCATAAACTTGTTTTATTTAATTAATCATCACTAATCTTAATTAGGAATTTGAGCACATGTCTACAACTTTTTGTGCCACCTCACCAAGGTCACATGAAATTAAATAACTCTAATTTTTAATTAGAATTATCTTCAACTCATTTCAAAAAGCACATGGCTTATTCCTCACACACTTCCACCAATTTTGGAGCACATGGTCTTTCCTTCACACACTTGAGTCTTCCATCCAAATGGCATGTTGCCCATTGGTCAAGAGATTCTTCCATCCAAATGGCATGTTGTCTTTGGTCAAGGGGACAACATCTTGATTCTCTCCATCTCTACTATCCATTCTTCTTGTTCGAATCTGGACTGTTGATTATTGCCACCTCACTATATGCTTGGAAAAGGCTATAAATACAACCCTTGGGCATTGTATTTTTCATCCACATTTTGAATAGAGTTATTATGCAGGTTTATTGTTGGAGCTTTGGAGCATTTTGGAGTCTTATAGTTACATCTAACTTCATATTTTGCTTTGAATTTACATCTTAACTTTAAATCTTGCTTCATAGTTGCATTTTACATCCCATCTTGCATCATAGTTGCATTTTAGATTAGTTCATTTTTAGTTTGCATTTGAACATATGGAGTATCATCTTAGTCTTTCATAGTTTGCATTTGAGAATATGTAGAATCATATATAGAGTCATATAGATCACTACCATAGTATCCACCAATGTTTGTACATTCATCATAATCACCATCATCCCTTCATCATAGCATCCATTATCCTTTCCATTGTATAGTTGCATGTATGAGCATAGTTGGCTTGCATGTTGAATACTAATCTCATTTCTTAAGTGTCATTCTAATAGCCTTTGTGCACATAGAAATCTGAGGGCCAAAGTGTTAAAATAATCATGAAGAATAGAGGACAATGAGATGTTCTTGAAAGATTTAGTTTGTTGCAAATTAGAATAGCTTCTTTGCTTTGAAACTTTAATATAAATTGTTTCATTAAGGTTTGTGTTGATACTAACTTTACACATTTCACACACACACATGGCGATGTTGATGAAAATGAATGCTTGTTCTTGGATATAAAAGATGAATCGAGTTCTACTAACTCTGAAAGTTGTGTGAAAGAAAGTGTTCTAGAGAAGAAAGATAGGGTTGAAGGTACTTTGGTTTCTACTTTTTATGTTAAACAAGATAAGAATTATTGGGTTGTTGACAGTGGTTGCTCTAGTCATATGACCAGAGACAAATTTAAGTTTGTTAAACTTGAAAATTATGATGGTGGATTAGTTAAATTTGGAGATGATCCGAGAGCTAAGATTTATGGAATAGGTTCAATCAGTTTTGATGGCAAGCATAATATTGAAGATGTTTACTATGTTAAGGGTTTAAGGAAAATCTTTTGAGTGTTGGAAAAATGTTTAGAAAAGGATATAATCATGTGTTTAAGGATGAAATGTGAGATTAGAAAAGGGTCCAAAACTGTGATTGTTGTTGTTAAGAGGACTGATGGAAACATCTATCAGCTTAAGGGTGTTGATGGTCATTGCTTTATGCCTCAGATTAATGATAGTTGGTTATGGCACTAAAGGATGTGTCACATGAATTTTGATAATTTGGTGAGAATCACTTCAGTTCATGCAGTGAAAGATCTACTAAGAATCACAAAGCCTATCAATTTTGTTTGCAAAAATTGTTAGTTTAGAAAGCAAGTAAGGAGTAGTTTCAAAGGAAAGGAACAATCTACTACTGGACTACTAGAATTAATACATACAGATCTTTGTGATTCTAGAAGGGTGATAAGTCTTCAAGATGATAGGTATTTTATGCTCTTGGTTGATGATTATTCGAGAATGACATTGGTTACTTTCCTTAGAATTTTTTTTTATGCACTAGATAGATTCAAAGCATTCAAAGCTATGGTTAAGAATGAAATGGACCTAAAAATCAAATGTTTGAGGTCTGACAGAGGTGCAGAATTCACCTTCAATGATTTTAACATGTTTTGTGAAGTTCATGGAATAAAGAGGCACTTGTTTGCCTCTAGAACTCTTCAACAGAATGGAGTAGTTGAAGAAAAAACTAGACAGTTCAAGAAGCTGCTAGAACTATGATGAAAGAAGAAAATATATTGAAATTATATTGGAGAGAAGAAATTCACACTGTTGTTTGCATACTTAACGGAGTTCAAGCTAAATCTAATAGCACAAAGACTCCCTATGAGTTATGGTATAGAAGGATTCCTACTGTCAAGTACTTTAGAGTATTTGGAAGCAAATGCTACATCAAGAGAGATGAAGAAAACTTAGGAAAGTTTGATGCAAGGTCTAATGAAGGTACCTTGGATATTCTACTAAAATAAAAGCTTATAGGTGTTACAACAAAAAGGCTGAGAAATATTTTTGAAAATGAAAATGTTAAGGTTGATGAAAATTTATAGAATTCGATTGTAGTAGATGGATATGTGTTAGATGAACCTAATTGCAGAGAAGAAGAAGAAAAAGCTGAAGAAAAAGAAGTGCAGAATGAGGAGGAAGAAGCTCTAGAGAAGACCCCTAAGTACGTGCAAAAGAATCATTCTGAATAACAAATCATTGGAGACAAAAGGAAATGAGTGTTAAAAAGAAGCAAAGCTATTAAAGTTGAGGTAAATATGTGTTTACTTTATAAAGTGGAACCTAAAACGGTGAGTGAGGCATGCAAAGATGAACATGGATGAAGGCAATGAAAGAACTTATGTAAATTGAGAAGAATCAGACTTGGGAATTGGTTCCTAGACCAACAAACAAGAACACAATTGCAACTAAGTGGGTATTCAAAAACAATTTGAATGAGAATGGAGAAGTGGTAAGAAATAAAACAAGACTTGTGTGTAAGGGTTACTCACAAGTGGAAGAAATAGATTTGAGGAGACATTTTCTCCTATGGCTAAGATGAAAGCTATCAGAATGTTTTTGGAATTTGCAGCATACAAGGATTTTAAAGTTTATCAAATGGATGTGGTCTACTTTTCTAAATGGTGAATTGGAAGAAGAGGTTTACATGGAACAACTAAAAGGATTTCAATTGTTAGATTAACCAAATATGATGTGTAAATTGAAGAAGGCATTATATGGATTGAAGAAATCTCCCAAAGCTTGGTATGCAAGATTGGATAGATATTTGATACAAAAAGGATTCAATAAAGGCACCATAGATAGTAATATTTACTTCAAATTTGAGGAAGAAAAAATCTTGATAGTGGTTGTGTATGTGGATGATATTATCTTTGGAGATAATGAAGCTATGTGTAAGAAATTTGTTAAAGATCTGTAGAAAGAGTTTGAGATGTTGATGTTTAGGGAGATGAATTTCTTCCTTGGGTACAAATCAATCAAACAGATAAAGGGATTTTCATTTCATAGACAAATTATGTCAAAGAGATGTTGAAGAAGTTTGGAATGGAAGACTCTAAACTGGTATGCACTCCTATGGTGGTTGGTTGTAAATTGAGAAAATATGATTATTTACCTAAGGTTGATCAAAGCAAATATATATCTATGATTGGTGAACTACTATATCTAACTACTACTAGACTGGATATCATGCATGCAATTTATCTTGTGGCTAGATTTCAAGAAGATACTAAAGAAACACATGTTGTAGTAGTGAAGAGGATATTCAGATATTTAAGAGGCACTCTAGATTATGGCTTACGGTATCCTAAGGATAGTGATTTCATATTAAGTGCTTATACAAATGAAGATTGGGTTGGTTGTGTTGATGACAAAAAAAGTACAAGTGGTGGTGCATTCCTCTTGGATGTAGATTGGTGTCATGGTTAAGTAAGAAGCTAGATTCAGTTTATTTATCCATTACAAAGGCTGAGTATATTGCAACAACATCTTGTTGTACACAAGTTTTGTGGATGAGACAGATATTGAAAGATATCATAGTAGTGTATGATGAGTCTATTTCTATCTGTTTTGATAATACAAGTGCAATTAAAATTTCAAAGAATCCAGTGGTGCATTCAAGGAAAAAACATATATCAATTATGTATCACTTTATGAGAGAGAAGGTTATGAAGATTGAGGTAAACCTTGAATATGTACCTGCAAAGGATCAAATTGCTGACATATTTACTAAGGCTCTTCCTAAGGATACTTGTGAGTATCTTTGGGAGAAGTTGGGGGTCATTTACCCTCCTTCTCTGAACTAGATGCATATGGAGATGCATCAGTCCAGTGAATCTATGGATTCATCTCTTTTCTAGACTAATGTTGGTAGCTACCACTCAGGGAGAGTAGGTAGTGCCATTGTTGTAGAGTTGTTTATTTGATTGGGTATGCTCCTAAGGGGGAGTATTCAGAGAAAGTATCTTGGTTCAGTGTCAAAGGGGGAGAACAATTCAAAAAAAAAATCCTTCTCCATTGATGTCAAAGGGGAGAAAGCATCATGTGAAAAATTTTATCTACTCAAGGGGAGAAAAGAAAGGAAATCATAAGAAAGTGTGTTTAGAGTTGTTATGTTATCTTTGATGGTTTTTCATATCATGTGTTGCCATCAATGAAAAAGGTGGAGATTTTTGCAAGTAAGGTGTTGTCATTGATTTCAATAGGAATTCAACAGGCTGGTGTTGTCATTGATGTCAACTATGTGTTAAGGAAGATTGTTGCATGATGAAGATGTCGAGGATATTGAGAAAAATGTGAAAAAGAGGAAAATAGGTTTTTGTAGGTTGTGCATATGTAGTTGAGATATTGAGAAAGTGTTGTGAGTACATGGAACTATCTTTATGTTGCAATGTCTGAAGATGTGTTGGAATGAAGTAATGAGCTGAGATGATGTCTCTGGTACTTGGTTTCAAAGTTCTTTTGAGAAAATTTGATAAATAGAGAAAACAATGTTGTGTAAGTGTTCAGAATGTGATTCGGGATGTGCTCCATGTTTCTTCTATGTTGATGCTATGCCTGTGTGGATTTGATATGTTGTTCAAGGTTAGAGTTTGTTATATTCAAAATTTTGGTTTCTTGATCATTGAACAGAGTGAGATATTTTCAACAATGTGTGAACCAATTTTTTAGTGATGTTTTTTGTGGCCTAGGAGAAATGTTTTTGCTCCGCATTTCTCCAAAGTTTTCCTTCAGGTTGTTTGGATTTGGGAAGTTTCTTATAATTTTTTTTATCTTTCATAATTCAAGGTTTCTCTTTATTTTGTATAGTACAGTGTGTGTTTCATGCATCAGTGTGTGAATAAGGTCTACCAAATGTTCTGGGTTGAAGTATTTATATGTTGCAAGTTGGGATGAAGTCCTTGTTGGATCTCAGGTGGTTCAAGGATTATTCTAGATCGTGTTCAAGTGAATTTTGTTGCTTGAAAGTTTTGGATTGATTTAAGGAAGCATTTACTTAATGTTTTATGGTGTTTAGCACGTGTATTGGTTGAACTTGTGTTAGCACTAAATGTGAAGTTTATGAAAGAGTGTTGAAGTGTGTTAGGATTAATTTGGGTCCTAACTAAGGGTTTATATGGGTTTCCTTCATTCCTATCCATCGTAGGAATGTTTAGGTGCCAACCTCATTTGAAATTTTAAATGTAACAGATAGTTGTCGACCTTAGAGAAGGTTTTAAAAGTTAAGTTTGATATAAATAAGAGTAATGTTGTTGTAATATGCAAGAGAGAGAGAAGATAGATGTGAGATCGATGTAAGTGATGTATGTGATGCAAATTACATAAGTATATATTTGAATTGGTGCAGAGCAGTGTGAATTTCAAAGTGTTGGATTCTTGAAGGCAATGAGTTGAAGGTGTTTGAAATATTTCATGCTAGGTTGTGATAGTGTTGGAGCATTTGTAGTGGATTCCTTGTGCATTGAGAAGTTGTTCTTTCTATAACATTTCTCTTCTATCTTATTGTGTTCTTTCTATGGTTGCGATCCTTGGTTGTGAGCCTTTTTGGACAGTGTGTCCTATTCTGGCAGTGAGCCCTTGTATCGGTTTTGAAATTACTTATATTGTGAGCTAATCCTCACCATGTTTTTTCCTTTATTAGGTTTTCCACGTAAATTTGGTATTTTCTTGTGTATGGTGTTGTTATTTCAAATTTTTTTATTTGCATTTCATGATTAATCACTTTAACATAATAAGGGTTTAATGAATGCATGTGGATTTGATTATTGTTGAGGGTTTTGATGTTTTAATTTTCTACAACTGATTCACCCCCCTCTCATTTGTCTTGTTCATTCAACATGAGTACTCATACTTTCTTGGGGATATGAGTATCACATGTGTTTATGATGTGTATTAGAGGGAAAAGGGGTGGATGTGTATGTAAGGTGTTTACATTGTGATAAGGATACTTGTGGAGGAGACTTGTGTGTTGGGATTTTGTGATATCAATATACATTTTCCCCTTTTGTAGGTTGAGCCCCTAATTCCCCTATGTGGGTTTCCTTTGTGGTAAACCAATGTGCTAGATAAGTATCTTTGTGGGATTCATAAATGGTTTAATGCGAGATTCTTGTGTGAGTGCATGTGAAGTGTATTGAGTTAAAGTGTTTTATGTCATGTGTTGAGTCTTTCCAAGTGGCTAGGAGCTTCCCCATGCTTGGGGGTGGGTTGTCTCACAACCCTATGGATGGGTGGAGAGCCCGTTGGCATATTGTGTTTTTCCTTTCTTTTTCTTTTCAAGTTCTTGGATGGATGACTTGAAGATGTTTGAAGTGTGCAATTACTTTGAAATAAAAATAAAATTGTTCCTTTCATGTTGTACTTTGTGAACAAATTGTTAAAGTTAACTTGTAAAAGGTTAGATTTACAAACTTGTGTATTTTTCATGCATTTGTGGAAAAAGGAAAATATTTATGTAAATGGGAATGTTCACTTGTTTTACAAGGTTAGAAGCAAAAAAAAAACTTATGGTTCATGGTGCAACTTGAATCCATTCATGTATACTTCATGCTCAAGAAAGGAGAAAAGTATAAAGTTGCAAGTGTATACTGTCAATAGATTTTCATGTTCATTTTGTAAATTGTTCTTTCTCACTTAATTAGAAATGTGGAAGTAAAATTAAATGAAATTGAATGAGAATTTATGTTGCTTTGGTTGATGTAGAAAAACATGTTGCACTATGTTGTCATTAGTGTTGTTATTGATATTGATGTATGTCATCCTCTAGTGTGGTTATGATGAGAAGGTGTTTGTAGTATTGAGAAGGTGTTGCAAATGCAACAAGGTCACTTGGTTTCCAAGTGCTTTTGAGAAAATTTGCATAAAGAGTGTACAATGTGATAGGGTGTGTTTTGTACTGTTCTCTGAATTTCTTCATGCTTGAAGATGTGCTTGTGCAATTTAGATGTGATGTTTAGAAGTGTTCAGAGGTGTTATATCCAAAGTTTCAGGTTTTGGATTGTTTGATAGTAGAAGATGTGTTTGACAGTGTTTGGCTTATGCATAAGATTGTCTAGGAGAAATGGAATTGCTCTGCTTTTCTCCACATTGAAGTTTCTTGTTTTGCAGATTTAGAAATATGCTAATGATGCTTGTATTTATCTTCACTTGGATGGTTTAGTTTTTGGTTGTTCCACAAGCTTGGTTCATGTGTTGTGTCTCAGTGGCAGCTTGACCCATTACACAAGATGATAGTATTCTTAGTTGCATGTGTTTTTGTCGATGATTTTGAGTATTTTGTTGGTGTTAGAATATTCTAGGATGTTGTATAATGTTGCTAAGTGGTCTGCTATTTATTTTCGGACTTGGTGAAGTGTGAATGTAGTTGCTTGGTAGTGTTAATACTAGTTTGGCCAACCTGACGTGTTGCTTGTGGATGCGCTTCATTGTTTTTGGAAGCGTGGTACAAAATGTTGATGGTGATTTGGGTCTTGGTTAACCCTTGGTGTGGTCCGCCTTCACTTCTTTCCACCATAGAGGCATTTGGTGTTGGCCTATTTGGTGGTTGCATATTTGAAGTACATACATTTTATTGAGGTTGACTTGGAGAATAATGTTTGAGGTTGTAGAGGATATATATGCAAGGCCATTTATTGGAGAAGTTTGGTGTGGATACAAAATGATGTGTATGTGATCAAGTGTTGAGATCTAGATGCGAGCATGAATGCCCAATACTATCGAAAGTAGTGAGCATAAGGTGTCTACATTTCAGTGTGCCTAAAGTTGTTGGAGTCAGTGAGCTGAAGGTTATAGATGATGAAGATTTTTTGTGGTGGATTCTCTTATTACTTTGAGGTAGTGAGCCTCCTTGTAATAGTTTACTTTTGTTCTCTTTCCATTTGGGTAGTGAGCCCTTGGTAGTGAGCCTTTCTTTCTTTTGGACATAATTGGTGTTGTTATTCATATATATGTGAGTTAATCCTCACCAATGGTTTTTCCACATAAAATTTGGTGTTCTACTTTGTAAGGTTGTTGTGTTGATGCTTCATTTGTTTACATTCATGTTGATGCATAATAAGGGTTTGAAGGTTAATGAGGGTTTACAGATTTTAATATACAATTGATTCACCCCCTCTTAGTTATCATGTATGTCTAACAATTGGTATCAGAGAAAAGGTTCCTTGGAAGAAGCTTAACCACTTGAGGTAGATTTCGATGGTGCACATGAATAGTGTCAAAGCTCTTATGTTTGATGGAACAAATTATACCTTTTGGAAAACCAAAATGGAAGCCTTTCTTGTCTCATTGGGTTTTGGTGTTGAATGCACAAGACAACTGAGAGGGGGATGAATCAATTGTACCTTAAAATTTTAAAACCCTCACAAACATTTAGATCTGCATTAATCCAATTAACCCTTAATTTGTTAGAATTATTTATCATGAAATCAAATAACATAAATAGAACCAAATCAACACCATATACAAGGAAACACCTGATTTACATGGAAAACCCAAGATGGGAAACACCATAGTCAGGATTAACTCACAATATAAAGTAATATCAACACCAAATACAATAGGGCTCACTAACGAAGGGCTCATTACCCAAAATAAAGAAAGATTCACTACCATAATAGAAGAGAATATAGAGAAGAATGTTACAATGAGAAATCCATCTTAAAGCAATAGAGAAATCCACTACAACATCACCAACACCTTTGCAATATTTTTGAAGAATTATAAAAACCTTTTTCTTAACACATGAAATCTCACACTACACTTCATAATTTCACACTCTACAACTCTGCACTTTGCATCACTCACATCATACTCATCTATCTTGTCATCCATCAACAACTCATCACTTATTTATATCATCTTTAACCTTGAAAACATTCTCCAAGGTTAGCTATGCACCTCAACCTTACAAATTTAAATTAGGCCAAAACCAAAACATTCCCACAGTGGAAAGGAATGAAGGTGGACCATAACACACCTTAGCTTGGACCTAAATCAAATTATACATACCACACCATGCTTCCACAACCATTAAAATAACTTTTCATGTAGTGTAAACACCCAAGGTTGGTCGAACCTATGTTAACATGATTAACACTTAAGTAAATGCTTCCTCAAATCCAAAGATGACTCACATACACCACATAACACTTGAACATGATCGAGAACATTCAAAAAACACCTTGGAAACCAACAAATTCCTTCGCAACAACTTTCACTTGAGGAATGTACACACCCAATACATTTAGACAATTTTTCCATACATTGCAACTTAGGAAAATAACTTCTAAAGCACCAAACCATGAACAACTCCATCTAAAGAAAGATACAAACAATATGAGCACCCTTCCAGTTCGACAAGTCCTGAAACCACTTTGTGGAGGAATACGAAAAAGAGAAAAATTATCCCAAACACCTTTGCAATATACAGGTCACACACAAGTGAACACACCTTCCTCCGCGCAACAATCTGACAAAAAAATTATGAATGCAACACCTTTGAACACCTCTAATCAACATTTCCAAACTGTACAAGTAGATCTCCAAACCAAAAGGAATGTGGAGCCAAACGAGAACACCACTCTGTAACACAAAACACAACTACAACACAATGTTTCCTCTTTTTATTCAATTTTGTCAAAAGCACTTGGAAACCAAGCACCAAAAACACATCATCAACATCTTTAGTACTTCAATACTTCCTCATTACCATCAAGCCAACTGCAATATAGAAACTCAACCATACATCCATAAACAAAATCTTATCAAAGCAACACTAGTGATTGACACTAGTAGCTTACTAATGAAAACATAATGAACCTAATCAAAGCATCATTCGGGACAACACCAACTCAATACTAACTACACATCCTTGGAACAAAATCCTTCTCATACAGTTGACACTAATGCTAACATAAGCTTGTTGACATCAATGACAACACCAACTACTCATGCTTGCAACAATCTCCCCCTTTGTCATTAATGTCAACACATGATGTGGAAAACCATCAATAACAAGCAAAACAACTCTAATCCTCAATAGTTTGCTTCATACCAACTCATTATCTCTTTTTCTTTACTTTCTCCCCCTTACACAATTAACTCATTACTTTATTTCACATGACTCTCTCTCCCTTAGATATTTTTCACATTAATCTCTCCCTCTTTGACATCTGAACATTTTTCACATGATTCTCTCTCCCCGTTTGACATCAATGGAAAAGGAAACAATATTTGCATCATTCATTCCCCCTTTGACATTAATCATATTGTTCACTACTGCTCTACAACTTCCTTTCCTTCTCTACATACTCCCCCTTAGAAGCACACACCATACTGCATCAATCAACAACAACTACACAATGACAACACTCATTCATTCAACAACCAATAATTCCACTACCTACTCCCCCTAAGAGGTAGCCACCAACATCAGTCCATACCGAAGCATGAAGCTTGAGATGAATTGGAATAATGCATCCCCTTAGGCATCTAGTTCAAAGAAGGAAGGGCAATAACCCCCAACTTCTCTCGAAGATACTCAAAAGCATCCTTAGGAAGAGCCTTAGTAAATATGTTAGCAACTTGATCATTTGTAGGCACATATTCAATCTTCACTTCATTCTCTACAACTTTTTCTCTTAAAAAGTGATACTGCATTGAGATATGTTTTATCCTTGAATGCATTATCGTATTCTTTGAAATATTGATAGGACTTGTATTATCATTGAAGATAGAAATTGGTTCATCATATACCACCCTAATATCCTTTAATGTTTTCTTCATCCACAAAACTTGTGTGCAGTAAGATGTGGTTATAATATATTCTTTCTCTACAGTAGATAAAGACATTGAATCTTATTTCTCACTTAGCCATGACACCAATCTGTGTCCAAGAATGCATGACCACTTGTACTTTTCTTGTCATCTACACAACCAACCCAATCTATATTTGTGTAAGAACTCAAAGTAAAATTAGTATCCTTTGGATACCACATGCTATTATTCAAAGTGTCCAAGTATTTGAATATCCTCTTCACTGCATCAACATGTGAATCTTTAGGATCTTCTTGAAATCTAGCCACAAGACAAACTACATGCATGATATATGGTCTAGTAGTTGTAAAATATAGCAGTCCTCCAATCATTGATCTATACTTTCTTTGATCAGCCTTAGGAGATTCATCATTATTTCTCATCTTGCAACTAGTAACCATAGGGTTACATAATGGTTTAGAATCTTCCATTCCAAACTTCTTCAGCATTTCCTTGGCATACTTTGATTGTGCAATGAAAATAAATCTATTTGTTTGATTGATTTGTAGCCCAAGGAAGAAATTCATCTCCCCAAACATAGACATTTCAAACTCTTCTTGCATCACTTCTGCAAACTTCTTACACAACTTCATTTCCTCCAAAAATTATGTCATCAACATATACAACCACAATCAAGATCTGATCTTTTTCAAATTTGAAGTAAAGATTGCTATCCAAGATACCTTTATTGAATCCTTGTTGCAACAAGTACCTATCTCACCTTGCATACCAAGATCTGTGAGCTTGCTTCAACCCATATAATGTCTTCTTCAATCTGTAGACAATATCTAGTTTATCTAATAATTGAAATCCTTATAGTTGTTCTATGTATACTTCTTCTAGTTCTCCATTCAAGAAAGAAGAGTCCACATCCATTTGATATACTTTGAAATTTTTGTGCTGCAAACGCCAAAAATATCTTGATAGCTTCCATTCTTGCCACCAAATCAAATGTTTCCTCAAAGTCTATTCCTTCTACTTGTGAGTAACCTTTAAATACAAGTCTTGCCTTGTTTCTTACCACTTCTCCAATCATTCGGTTTGTTCTTGAATACCCACTTAGTTCCAATTATATTCTTTTTTATTGGTCTTGGGACAAGTACCCAAGTCTGATTCTTCTCAATCTGCATTAATTCTTCTTCTATAGCCTTGATCCAATACTCATCCTTGCATGCTTCAATCACTGTTTTTGATTCAACTTTAGAAATTAAACATAGATTGTTGTTCTGTAGCAACTTTCCTTCTTCTCAGTACACCTTTGTTCTTATCACCAATAATTTGTTCTTCAAAATGATTCTTCTACACATACTTAGGGGTTTTAGGATTTTTCAGAGCTTCCTCCTCTCCAATCTGCACTTCCTTTCCTTATATTTTTCTTCTTTTCAACAAGTAGACTCATCTAATTCATAACCATCTATTACCATTGAATTATTCTATAGGTCTTCATAAACATTGACACTTTCACTCTCAACAATCTATCTCAACCTCCTATTGTACTATCAATAAGCTTTTCTTTTAGTAGAATATCCAAAGAAGATACCTCATCAAACCTTGCATCAAAATTTCCTAAGTTTTCTCCATCCCTTCTGATATAGCATTTTCTTTCAAATACTCCGAAGTATTTAATAGTAGGAATCATTCCATACCATAGCTCATAAGGAGTCTGTGTACTGTTTGTTCTTGCTTGCACTATGTTAAGTATATAAACACCAGTATGAATTACTTCTCTCTAGCATACTTCTGGTAGATTTTCTTCTTTCATCATTGTTTTGTCAGATTCCTAAACAATTCTATTGTTTCTTTCAACCACTTCATTATATTGAGGAGTCCTAGGGGAAGATAAGCGCCTCTTTATTCCATGATTCTCACAAAATATTTTAAACTCATTGGAGGTAAAATCTCCACCTCTGTCAAACCTCAAACATTTTATTTTCATATCCATTTCATTCTCAGCCATAAATTTGAATGCTTTAAACTTATCTAGAGCTTCTAATTTTTCTTTGAGAAAATTAACCCATGTCATTCTAGAATAATCATCAATCAATAGCATGAAATATTTGTCACCTTGAAGACTTCTTAATTTAGTAGGACCATAAATATTTGTATGCACCAATTCCAATAGTCTGATAGAAGATTATTCTTTTACTTTGAAGCTTCTTCTTGCTTGCTTTCCAACTTGAAATTCCTTATAGACAACATTGATAGGCTTTGTGATCTTTGGCAGATCGATCATAGCTTTAACTAAACTTATCCTCACTAAGCTATCAAAATTGATGTGACACATTTTTCTATACCATAGCCAACTCTCATTGATCTAAGTCACAAAACAATAACCATTTACACCTTTGAGTTGATAGAAATTTTGATTTGTCCTTCTTCCAGCAACAATCATAGTTCTGGAGCCTTTTCTAATCTCACAGCCATCATCTTGAAACATAAGATTGTATCCTTTGCTACACATTTGTCCAAAACTCAAAAGGTTATGTCTTAAACCCTTAACATAGTAAACACCATCAATATTATGCTTGCCATCAAAACTGATTGAACCTTTTCCACATATTTTAGTAGATGTATCATCACCAAACCTAACAAGTCCTCCTTCATATATTTCAAGTTTTAAAAAATTACTCTTATCACCGGGCACATGATTAGAGCATCCATTGTCAATGATCCAATAGTTATTCTCCTGTCTAGCATGAAAAGCAGACACCAAAGTGCCTTCAGTTTTAGAACTTTCTTTTAGAGCTCTTTCATTCATTCATCTCTCAGAGTTAGCAGGATTAGTTTCATCTTTTAAATCAATGAACAAGCATTCACCATATTCATCATCTCCATAATCAGATTCATCATTAGATATACTTGCATCTTCTCTAACACAATAAATTCTCTTAATCATCTTACCTTTTTTCTCCCTATTTTTGTTATTCAAAGCTTTGTTTGGACATCTAGAAGACAATGACCTATCTTTCCACAAATGAAATATTTGAAAGACAACTTATCACTATATTTTTTAGTGCCCTTTTTCATTCTTTTCACAAAGAACTTAGTTTCCACATCATCAAGATTGTCTTGATCTGATTCCATATTATTTTATGATTTACCAACCTTAAAAGAAGTCTCAACTTTTGTACTACTTGTACCAAATTCTCTCATTTCAAAAGCAATTAAAGAACCATAAAACTAATCTCTGGTACATATTGATTCAAATTTTATAATTCTTCAATAGCAAAAAATTTATGACTATAAGCTTTAGGAAGAGTTTTAAGTACCTTCTTTACCACTTCTTCTTTCAATTCTCCACCAAGACCTTTGATGCCATTGACAACTTCATTCACATTTTTCAAGTAGCTTGTGATGTTTTCATCTTTAGGTATTTGCAATATCTCAAATATGATCAAATTTTGCATCTTAGCTTGCTTGATCTTATCATCTCTTCATAAATGCTTTCTATTTTTACCCAAATTCTCTAACAGGTTTTAGATTCATAACTTTCACCAATTCAGAATTAGCAAGACCACTTAAGAGAGAATACCTTGCTTTACCATTGTTTTCATAAGCCTTGATCTCATCATCAATGCTCAAACCATTTGTAGGAATAGTATGTCCTCTCTCAATAGACCTCTAGATCTCATATCCAAGAGAAACCAAAAAAAATTCCATCCTTGTATTCCAAAATGCATAATCTGATCCATCAAATATAGGCACATCTTTCTTGTGCACCATCCCAGATCTACCTCAAGTTGTTAAGCTTTCTTCCAAGGAAACTTGCTATGATACCAATTGTAGAATGTACAAGACAACTGAGAGGCGGGGTGAATCATTTTTACCTTAAAACTTCAAAACCCTAAAAAATTGTTATATCCACCTTAATCCAATTAACCATTAATATGTTAGAATGATTTATCATGAAAGAAAATAACAAAAATAGAACCAAATCAACACTATACACAAGGAAACACTAGATTTACATGGAAAACCCAAGATGGGAAAAACCACAATGAGGATTAACTCACAATATAAAGTAATATCAACATCGAATACAATAGGGCTCACTATAGGATGGCTCACTTCCCAAAATAAAGAAAGGCTCACTGCCATAATAGAAGAGAAGATAGAGAAGAATTTTACAATGAGAAATCCACCACAACATCACCAACACCTTCGCAGTCTTTCTAAAGAATTCTAGACACCTTCTGCTCACTACATTAAGTATTCTAACACATGAAATCTCACATTGCACTTCATAATTTCACAATCTACAACTCTGCACTTTGCATCACTCACATCATACTCATCTATCTTGTCATCCCTCAACAACTCAACACTTATTTATATCATCTTTAACCTTGAAAACATTCTCCAAGGTCGGCTATGCACCTCAATAAGGAAAAATTATATTAGGTTAGCATCAAAACATTCCCAGGTGGAAAGGAATGAAGGTGGACCACAACACACCTTAGGAACTGGAGAAATCAACCTATAGTCAAAGGGTTTTAGGTTGATAAGTAGGGGAGATTCCAGAATGACTGGGCATGTGATAGTTGCAGAAAATGATGAAGGGGATCATTGAAGTGATTGATTAGGAGTCATCAAAGAATTCAATAAGATGATGGAAGGATGAAGGATTTTATGATGAACAAGGAAACTGCCATGACTATTTATGCAGAGCACGTCTCTGTCATTCCATTAAAGTAGAGTTGCAAACCTAGTTGTCTTCTTCCATTTTTTTTAGTTATATTTTTTATTGCAAAGACTATGTCTCTCTCTAATTTGAAGGAGAGTGGACACTTTAATTTAATTTCAATTTTCAGTCCTTATACAAATAAGCCTCCTCCCAAACCTATATAGTTGGATCGATGGTTGAGGAGCAGATCCAATTAGAGATATATGTGTTTTTAATATTTTCCAATATTTTTTTCTAGTAGACAATCTTGCATTATTAGTTTTATGTTATCAGTTGTAATGGATATGCATTCATGAATGAAATATCTATGAAGATTCTTTTCATGTCATGAGAGTCCAATTATATACAATGAAGATGTTTCATTTTATCATTATGTTTAGCTGATTCAAGTAGTGCATATTTGGTTTATCCTATGGGAACAAAAACTTGAGCAAGGGCCACTCAAGGTACTATTCACCCACCTTTAATTTCTATTGTTAGAATAAATGTTCATATTTTATTCATTCATTTCAATAGATTCTTCATCATGCATGTGAATGACATCTTGTTTTATAAATCACTTTTTTTATTGAGTTTTTAAGTTATCCTCTAGATTAAGTCAAGTAGTTAAGAGTAAGAGTTAGTAGTGTTAATGAAGTTGTAGAGTTTAGGTTAACAGTTATCAATTATAGTTCTAAGCTAAAAGTACCTCCAACATTAGTAGCAAACTAAGTTATTTCCCTTTTTTTGTAGTTTATGCTTTATTTCACTATCAGCCTTCATTATTTTCTTGCACATTTGTAAACCACCTATACTTGATGATATAGGTCATGTAGAGTCTATGAATGCACATACAGTGCTAACATCATCAAAATATTATGAAGCCCTGGTTGATAATTAAATGGTGCCTTATAAAGGGTTTAGTGGACTGTTTAGCTAGGAATCCATCCTCTAAATTAATTGTGTGTCTAACACCAATTTGAATAGACATTAGTTAGGCCTTACATTTTTGGCACCGTTGCCAGGGATGGTGCTACATTTAGGATTCTTATGTGTTATTTCAAACTTTCATTGTTATAATTTGTCTTCAACATTAGGGTAATCAGATTTTTAGTTATCAATACAAAAACACTTTACTAACAATGTGCAAGATGTGTTGATCCAAAAAGTCACACCAATTGTATGCGAAGGTGGCAAGATGCTCTAGGAAGATTTCTCCCTTCAACACACAAATCTTTAGAAGATACTATTGGAAAAACAAGGACAAACAACTGAGAGGGGGGTGAATCGGTTGTCACAAAAATTTAAACTTTTCCTACTTAGCTTAACTTAAATCTTAGATCTGATGAATAAGCAATTAGTCACAAGCAATAAACACATCAGAGAGACAAAGAACACCGAGATTTTTTATGTGGAAACCCTGTTAGGGGAAAAACCACGGTGGATGTTAGTCCACAAGATAATACTCTAGTAAAAGTATAATGAAAAATAATAATGGGAATGCACATGCATTCAGGCACACTGCCTAGAGCTCACTGCTCAAATACAAAAGGGGCTCACTTCCCAACAGAATAGGATTAAAAATCCAAAGGGTATGAACTGAGAAAATAGCTTCTGCACATGCTTGATTACAGTTCCAATTAAGCTCAACACTTCTTCACACTTCGCACAATCTTCTTCACACTATGTTCTGCAACCAAAAGATATTCGCACATACACACACAGGAGCACCATCTCTACTCGCTACACCAATGAAACAATTGCACTTATATATCTGGTACATGAGATTTCATCACATCTTAGTCGGCCAAGAAAAAATAAAATATATTTGCAATGTTGGCCCAAATTTTCAATTAAATTTTTAATGCGTATCCACCAAGTTCTGCAACAACATCGTGGAGACCCAAATTGATATCTCCAACACACAAAGACTTCAATTAATTCATCCTCAAAGATCCACAACACGTTACCACCATCATGTCATCAAAGAACATGAAAAATCGAACATACAGAGAAAAATATTTGACAACGAGTACACCGATCAATGTGGATGTACCACAGAGATAGAGCATGATCTAGAAGCATCTAAGAACACCAAGAAACAACAGAGAAGCATCTGCAACTGAGATCAACAAAATCACACAATCTACGTTCAAGAACACTAACATAGACCACATAAACACTGTCAAACCACAACACACTCAAAACATCACACGGACCTCTAAAAATTCTGGTAGATGATCTAGATATACTCAATAATAAGCCCTTTGATCCACACCAACTGATCTTCAACGTAGAGAACAAAACATCTTCATGATCTGCACAGTTCCACTAGGAACCTATAACACTTTCTTTTACAATTTTCTTAATATCCTCGACATATACACCCTCTAATACACTAAATGCTAATAGTGTTGACATCAATGACAACCACATATCAGCAATACATCCACAACATCCAACAATCTCCCCCTTTGGCATTGGTGGCAACACATGTGAAAAATACCATCAACCCAATACACTGACTTCTTTTGTACTTCACCTCTTGAAAGTATTTTTCACATTACACTTCTCCCCCTTTGACATCAATGGAAAAGGTAAGAATGACCTTTCCATATACACACTTTGAACCACATATCTGCACATCTGACTACTCCCCCTGAGTAGCAGCCATGTAAACATCAATCTGGATCAGAATATAGCAATGAAGTTCACAGATTGATGCAAGAAAATGCATCTTTTAGTTCTTATCAGGAGGGGTGATTACCCCTAGCATAATTCTAAGATACTCAAAAGTATCCTTCGGTAATGGCTTAGTAAATATATCTACAATCTATTCTTTGGTAGGCACATACTCCAATCTGACTTCTTTCTCATTCACTTTCTCCCTCAAGAAATGAAACTTGATTGATATATGTTTAGTCTTAGAGTGTAGCACTAGATTCCCTGAGATATTTATTGCACTTGAGTTGTCACAGTATATAGCGATAGGATATTCATATGTCACCCTGATATCTCTCAACATCTGTTTCATCCACATCACTTGAGTACAATTATTGGTAGTAACAATGTATTTTGCTTCAACAATAGATAGAGAAATTGAGTTTTTCTTTTTACTTAACCAGGATACCAACTTATTCCCTAGGAAGAAAGCACCACCACTAGTACTTTTCTTGTCCTCTACATCACCAACCCAATCCGCATCAGTATATGCACATAAAGTGAGATCATCAACCTTTGGATACCAAAGTCCAAAGTCAATTGTTCCTTTCAGATATCTGAAAACTATCTTGACAACAGTTACATGTGATTCTTTTGGATCAGCTTGAAATCTTGCAACCATACACACAACATTCATAATGTCTGGTCTAGTTTGAGTCAAGTAGAGCAATCCACCAATCATTGACGTATATCTGGTTTGATTTGCCTTAGGAGATTCATGATTTTGTGTCAACTTACATCTAGTCACCATGGGGGTACCAACAGGTTTGGAGTCATCCATCCCAAATTTCTTCAGTAGTTCTTTCACATATTTGGACTGAGATAAGAAGATCCCTTTGTCCAACTGTGTAACTTGTAATCCTAGAAAGAACTTCATTTCTCCAATCATACTCATCTCAAATTCACTCTTCATTTCATCAGCAAACTTCATACATAGATTATCATCTCCTCCAAAAATGATGTCATCAACAAAAACTTCTATAATTAACTCCTTATCAATATATAATTTGAAGTATAAGTTGCTATCAATAATACCTTTAGTGAATCCAAGTTTTAGCAGATATTTGTCCAATCTAGCATACCAGGCTCTAGGGGCTTGCTTACGTCCATAAAGATCTTTCTTCAACCTGCAAACCATATCTCCTTTGTCTGTTAGCTGAAATCCATCTAGTTGTTCAATGTACACTTCTTCTAGTTCTCCATTCAGAAATGCAGACTTTACATCCATTTGATAGACTTTATAGTCCTTGTGTGCAACATAAGAAAGAAACAGTCTAACAACTTCAATCCTAGTGACAGGGGAAAATTTTTCTTCAAAATCAACACCTTCTATTTGAGAATTCCCTTTACATACTAGTCTTGCTTTATTCCGAACCACTTCACCTTCTTCATTCAGCTTGTTTCTAAATACCCATTTAGTACCAATCACATTTTTGTCTGTAGGTCTCAGAACCAGTAGCCATGTGTCATTCTTTTCAATCTGTGTCAGTTCTTCCTTCATAGCTTCCAACTAGTGTTCATCTTTACAGGCTTCAGAGACATTTTTAGGTTCAATCTTGGAGATCAAATAGTATTCTTCTACAATTTTTTTTCTAGTTTGCACTCCTTTATTCGTATCTCCTATGATCTAATTTTTAGAATGATTCAGCTTTACATACCTTGGATTTTTGGAACACTCTTGAGCTTCTGATTCTTTTGATATTTCTTCTATACTTGCACTTTATCTGAGCCTCCTGGCTGACTTGATTTACCGGAACAAATTGAGGTTGCTTCACCGAAACAACTGGAATATATGGAACATATGGCACAATTTGAAGTTGATTCTGTGTCTAAGCATTCTTCCCTTGGCTTGTAATGTCTTCATCTAAATGATAACTACAATGTCTAGATGATTTAACAGAGTCCTCATCAACTCTGACAGTTTCACTTTCAACCATCTTTCTCAGTCTTTTGTTGTAGCACCGGTAGGCCTTGCTTTTAGTGGAGTAACCTAGGAAGATTCCTTCATCACTTCTTGCATCAAATTTTCCTATATCATCATCTCTCCTAATATAACACTTTCTTCCAAATATCTTAAAATACTTAACAGTAGGTTTGTGACCAAACCATAACTCATAGGGAGTCTTACTAGAATTACCATTAACATTTACCCTGTTCAAAGTATACACAATAGTCCGCTTCACTCCAATACATCTAAGATACATTTCCTTCCATCATCATCATTCTGGCAGCATCCAAAATTGTTGTATTCTTTATCTCTGCAACTCCATTCTATTGAGGGGTTCGGAGAGCAGATAATTTCCTTTAATTCCATTCTATTCACAATAAGATTTGAATTCCTTGGAAATGAACTCACCATCTCTGTCAGATCTCAGGCACTTAATTTTCAGACCTTTCTCATTTTCTGCCATAGCCTTGAAACTTTTGAACTTCTCCAATGCTTCACATTTTGCTCTTAAAATGAAACCCAAATCATTGTAGAGTAATCATCAATAACCAACATGAAATACCTTTCTCCATGAATACTTCTGACTTTGGAGGGACCAAAAAGGTCAGTATGTAGCAGCTCCAACAAATTATTTGAATGAAACTGTTTGCTCTGGAAAGAGACTCTGGTTTGTTTACCCATCTGACATTCCTTGCAAATTATATTAGCAGGCTTTATTCATCTAGGCAGATCTATTACTGCTTGAGTATAACTTATCTTGATAATGTTGTCAAATTTTACATGACACAATCTTATATGCCACGACCATCTTTCATCTACTTCATCAATTAAACAACTTCCACTAGCAGTATTCAGATGAAAATTGTTACCTTTTGTTTGTTTTCATGTTGCAATCATATTCTCAGAACTCCCATGTATCTTGCATCTTCCATCTTTGAACTGAAGATCATATCCCTTGTGAACTATTTTTCCTACACTCAACAATTTGTGCTTCAGGCCTTCAACATAGAGGACATCATCAATGTTGTCCTTACCACCAAGGAAAATAGATCCCCTGCCACGAATCACACCAACATTGTTATCTCCAAATCTTACAACCCCACCCTCATACTTCTCTAGACTCACAAATTTTCTTTTATCACCGGTCATATGATGTGAACATCCATTGTTAATGACCCACTCATCTTTTTCTTCAACTTGGGTTGTAAGAGCTTTTTCATCTTTACTAGATTTAGTAGCCACATGATTATCTTCAATGGTAGCAATGAAAGCCCATTCATCTTCTTTTCCATTATCTTTATCAGACTCATCATCAGTCACTACTTCTTCAACAAAGTAGCATCTCTTTTGGAATCTAGAATTTTTAGGCTTAGATCTAGGAACTCTTTCAGGACATCTTGATGCAAAATGACCTATTTTACTGCATGAAAAACATTTAATAGGCAACACATCCTCATACTTACCTTTTCCTCTCCCTTCTTGCTTTGCAATCAGTGCTTCCAATTCTTCTACCTCTCTTTCTTTGTCTTAATTTTTTTCAGTTCTTCATCATACTTGGATATCTTTTTGGAACTCTCTCCTAGACTATATCTTTGTCTGCTACTTCCGGATATAGTAGCCTTCAATGCAAATTCAGTCTTCAA
Source organism: Sequoia sempervirens (assembly GCA_007258455.2). Taxonomy (NCBI): domain Eukaryota; kingdom Viridiplantae; phylum Streptophyta; class Pinopsida; order Cupressales; family Cupressaceae; genus Sequoia; species Sequoia sempervirens. Next base: position 768,697,128 of record VDFB02000003.1, read on the forward strand.
TGTAGATTCACCAAATTCACTTATTTCAAAAGCAACAAGCTTCCCAATCAGTGTGTCTCTAGTCATCTTGTTTACTGATCTGAACTCTTCAATAGCATGAACCTTCATTTTGTAGGAGGGAGGCAAGGATCTGAGTACTTTAGCTACAATTTCATCCTCATCCACAAAACCACCGACACATTTAATACCCATCACTATTTCATTTACTCTTTTCATAAAAGAAGTGATATTTTCATCTTCACCCATCTTCAAATTCTCATACTTTCCTTTCAAGCTCTCTAGCTTAGCCATCTTCACCTATGCATCTCCTTCATACAAAGTTTCTAGTTTCATCCAAATCTCACGAGTTGTCTGTAGTCCCAACACATTAGCCATTTCTGAATCTGTCAAAGCACTCACCAAAGCTTCAACAACCTTGGTATTACTTTCAACATATTTGATCTCATCAACAGAAGAGGGACCATTCTCAAGAATAGAGTATGGATCTTTTGTAATCTTCCAGTAAGCATCACCAATGCACTTTAGATGACATTGCATCCAAACTTTCCACATTGAATAGTTAGTGCCATCAAATCTAGGACTATCCTTCTTGAATGTTGCCATCCTAGATCACCTCAAGGCTTTAGACTTCTTCAGAGGAACCTGCTCTGATACCAATTGTTGGCAAAACAAGGACAAACAACTAAGAGGGGGTGAATCAGTTGTCACCTAAATTTAAACTTTTCCTAGTTAACTTAACTTAAAGCTTAGATCTGATGAATAAGCAATTAGTCACAAGCAATAAACACATCAAAGAGACAAAGAACACCAAGATTTTTTACATGGAAACCCTGTTAGGGGAAAAACCACGGTGGATGTTAGTCCACAAGATTATACTCTACTAAAAGTATAATGAAAAATAATAATAGGAATGCACATGCATTTAGGCACACTACCTAGAGCTCACTGCTCAAATACAAAAGGGGCTCATTGCCCAATAGAATAGGATTAAAAATCCAAAGGGTATGAATTGAGAAAATAGCTTCTGCACAAGCTTGATTACAATTCCAATTAAGCTCAACACTTCTTCACACTTTCCACAATCTTCTTCACACTCTGCTCTGCAACCGAAAGATATTTGCACATACACACATAGGAGCACCTTCTCTAATCACTACACCAATGAAACAATCGCACTTATATATCCGCTACATGATATTTCATCACATCTTAGTTGACCAAGAAAAAATAAAACATATTTGCAATGTCGGCCCAAATTTTCAATTAAATTTTTAATGTGTATCCACCAAGGTCAGCCACAACATAGTGGAGACCCAAATTGATATCTCCAACACAAAAATAATTCAATTAATTCCTCCTCAAAGATCCACAACACGCTACCACCATCATGTAGGCCAAGAACATGAAAAACCGAACATACGGAGAAAAATATTTGACAATGAGTATGCCGATCAATGTGGATGTACCATAGATATAGAGCACAATTTAGAAGCGTCCAAGAACACTAAGAAACAATAGAGAAGCATCTGCAACAAATGATATCAACATAATCACACAATCTACGTTTAGGAACACTAACAGAGACCACAGAAACACTGTTAGACCACAACACACTCAAAACATCACGCGGACCTTTTGAAACTTCTGGTAGATGATCTAGATATACTAAAAAATAAGCCCTTTGATCCACACCAACTGATATTCAATGTAGAGAACAAAACATCTTCATGATCTGCACAATTCCACTAGGAACTTAGAACATTTTCTTTTACAATTTTCTCAATATCCTTGACATATACAGCCTCTGATACACCAAATGCTAATAGTGTTTAGTGTTGACATCAATGATAACCACATATTAGAAACACATCCAATAGATACTGGTGATCATAGTGAATAGAATGAGGGTATTTATGAAGAAGAACCTTCCCTAATACCAATATCTACATCAGACAAAAAGGAGATTTCCCACACACAAATCATCACCATGGGTGATGTTATAGTGGAAGACCCACCAAAGCATGTAACCTTTGAGTTCCCCATTTCCAACTAGGAGAAAGCAACCACACTGAAGAACATACCTCCTTCAAAATTATTTGTCTTCTATGGGTTGGTCACAAAGGACCCAATTTTTTTCCTATTTGAGTATGATGTGTTGTGCAAAAGTTATGATTACACTACAAATGCACATAGGCTCAAACTATTTCTAGCAACCCTAAAGGATGTTGCTCAGAGATGGTTCATGGGTTTATGAAGAGGTTGTTCCTAATTGGAATTCTATTTAGACAAAGTTCCTGGAGAAGCATTAGGACTACTGTAGAGGAATTTAAAGAAAGAGAGATGACATCTTTAGGTTGTCACAAAAGGAGGATCAATATTTAGAAGACTACATGAAAAGGTTTTAGTTTTGCCTTAAGAAATCCATCATCAAACCATCGAATGGAGTCTCTAGAGTTGAATTGAGTAATCTATTGTCCAATATGAAGGAGGATATTATCAACCATCTAGCTACATAGCTATATACCCTTCATATCAAAAAGTGGCAAGAGGAGGTAGAAGTATCTCTTACAGAATACTACCCACATTATAGACAAAGAAGGACTAGTTGCAAATGCAAGGTGACAAGTATCTCTGAGGGGACATCATACTTTCATGCATTGGAAGGAGAATATAGACAAGTACTCTACATAACTCAAAGGAAACCAAGGCAGCCAAGACAAGGTATGCCCCAAGATCCTTTGAATTATAACATGTCATTTCCTAGTAACAATTCAAATCTTTCTAATCAGATTCCTCAGTCTTGGGCTAAAATGCAAAACTAGCAATGGAAAATTCCTTAAACCAATTGGAACCAACAAAAACAAATATGTGGCCATCATAAAATTACCAAGGATCTAACTATAATTACCAATGGCCACCCCAACAAAACCAATGGCAACCTCAGTGGCAAAGAGGCCAGCAATGTTAAAACCAAAACATGAATTACTAGTAGCCACAACAACACTTGCAACCACAACAACAATCCATTATGCCAAACCTAACAAACCCAACAAAAAAACCACCTAAAACACCTCAGTTGCCAACCCAACCTACACCTAACCCCAATAACAATCATGTTCAATAGGCTTACAGTAAGAAAGTTGTTCAATACCCCATTTATGAGGTAGAGGTGAGTGATGTCCACCTCATATCAGGGAAGACTTTAGCTAGGCCTTCATTTCCTCAAATTACTAAATTGATTGATGAGGAACCCCCGACAGAAACCTTGGACAATCAACTTGAACATCAATCAAATCAGGTCAACCAAACCAATCCAAGTCCAAAGCCTCCATTCCCTAAAATATTGGTAGTTCAAAGACATCAAACACAATATGAAACAGACATGTTGGGACAACTTAAAGATGTTTGTATCAAAATACCCCTTATCCAAGCCATTAAGGAGGTTCCTATCTACACCAAAATAGTGAAAGAAATTTTCCTTAAAAAGCTAGGAAGGAAGAGGAAATACCCTCAAATAGTACAAGTCTTAGGATATCTTGCAAACATCATGTTGGGAAACATAATTGTTCCCAAGTATACAAACCTTAGGAGTCATGTGGTGGACGTAAAGATAAATGGAACTCTCATTAAGAACACCCTATTTGACTTGGGAGCAACTATCAATGTAATGACCAAAGAAACCATGAATTTGTTATAGTTGATGGAACTCAAACCTACACCCATTGTTCTATAGTTGGCAGATAGGTCCACAATCAAGATTGAGGGTATCATTGAGGAATTGGTGATAACATTGGATTCATAGGAGTACCTTACAGATTTCATGGTGTTGTAACCAAAGGCTAATCTTGTAGGCTACCCACCCCCATATTGGGAAGACCATGCTTAGCAACAGTAGATACCTTCATAGGCTGCAAATCGGGGAATATGATTATCTCTAATGGGAATGTGACTAAGAAATTAGTCCTTTATCCACTAGCCCAGCCATATGCAAACCTAGAAAAAACCATTTGGCCTTTCCTAGATGAGGAGGACCAATACTCCTTTCAAGACTTGATGACTATTGAACGTAATCCACAGTTAGAACACTAAGATAAAGATGAATTGATAATAAACATCATACAAAATGACTATGGTAGGGACTCACTCTTGGCATATGGCTTGTTTGATGGCATGTGACTTCTAGTGTTGTCATTGATGGCAAACTAAGTCATCCCTTCGGTCTGTAGATCATAATTTCTCCATACCGACAAGATAAGTAAAGATCAGAGTTTTACCAATAGAAAGTGTATGAAGAATAGGGTATCTAGTTAGCATATCGATCTGTATGCCTCACCGGATCATCATTTTGAGTTGTGCATCTATGAGAGAGTTTTTAAGCATCTATACTATCTTGTTGTTAAGTTTTGTGATGTTGCATTGATCAGTGTATGAGTTAGGAGATCCGGTTGGATGCTTTGGTAGGTTATTTTTCTATTTATTTGCTCATTGTGGCTGACCTAGTGAATGTCGCATGTCGCGGATGTATAAGGAGTATTTGATTAATTTTTTCTTGTGTTATTTATTTTGTTTTAGGTCGTAGGTATAGTCTAGTCAACTTGTGTGGGTGCACATTGAATTTAATTTGTGATTTGAGCCGACCATTGAAGGATATTTCATGTTTTGTTAAAGCTGACTTGAAGCAATGAAATCTTTGTTAGTGGATATATAAATGAGACTGGTAATTCATTTTGGAATGAGAAGCAAGTGTGAAGGTGTGTGAAAGTGTGTGTAGAGTAGAGCAGATGTATGTGCAAGTATTGGAAGGGTGATTGAGCGATCTATGCATAGTTTCAGAAGGGTAGAAAAAAAGAGAAGAGCAGAGCAGAGCATAGTAGAAACACAAAATTAGTTAGAAGGGCTGAAGATCATCTATTGAGCTTCATTGGAACTGAACCCAGGCATTTGGAGATGCTATCCTCTTAGTTCAACTTTTTGTTGTAATCACAAACATTTTGTAAGGTAGTGAGACTTCCTTATTTTGAGCAGTGAGCTCTAGGTAGTGTGCCTGAATGCATGTGCATTCCTTTTTATTCATACTTTTAATAGAGTATAAATTGTGGATTAACCCCCACTGTGGTTTTTCCCCTAATAGGGTTTCCACATAAAAATATTGGTGTTATGGTATTTTGATTGTTTCCTTCATGTGCTTGCAACTTTTCTTTTGTTGAAATGGTGTTAATGGTTTAAGATCTGGATTTAAAGTTTAAATTTGTTGAACACTGATTCACCCCCCCCCCTCTTAGTGTTCCCTGAGTCCAACAATTAGTATTGGAGCAAGGTTCCTCTGCATAAAGTTTAACAGCTTGAGGTGGATCTTGAATTGGAATGGACTCTGGTGGTCTTCAACAACAACTTATGGTGGCACTTGATGATCTTGATCAGTCTAAAGCAGAAGTCATGGAATTAAAAGAAAATATTGTGGATGCTGAGAAATTCATTCAATCATTGAAGGACAAAATCAATGAGTCAAGAGAAAAGAGGAAGGAACTTTGTGATCAGCTAAAGCAGAAATAAAATAAAATCTTGGAAGATGTTCACTTGAATCGGACTCTAAAAGAGATAATTGAAGAATGTGAAAAAATTGCTAGGAACAATGTTGCTCTAAAGCTTGAGATGGAATATGTGGCAATGAAGCTAAGGAGATTGAAGAAAGGAAGAAGAATGAGAATCTAGCATAGTCTTTAAAAGAAAAGTTTGAAGAATGCAACAGAGTAAATAGTGGACTTATTCAGTTGGAGATTGAACTACAACAATCCAAGAATAATGAATAAGAGCTTGAAAGATAGATAGTTATTCTCAAAGATGAACTCACTATTGCAAATGAATACAAGGAGAAGTTCAGGATCAGTTCTACTAGGCTTGATGAGCTGACTAAAGGATAGAAGGATGCAAATGATAAGCGAGGTCTTGGATATGAGAAAGGAGAAAGCTCTGGATCTAAACATAAGGATTCTAGATAGAAATCATATGAAAAAAGGCAGAAGGTATACGATAAGACAACCCAATGCTCAAAATTTTAATGGTTACTGCTTTGCTTGCAATAAATATGGTCATATGGCTTCTTAGTGTAGAAGTAAAATAAATTCAAGCAGTCCATCATTTCTCGGTTAGTGTTTTAATTGTAATAAGTTTGGTCATAAGTCAATTGAATGCAGAAGAATTCTTGTCAGTGTAAGGAATGTTAAATGCTATACCTATGGAAAATTTGGGCATATTTCTAATCAATGCAGATCAAAGGGAAACCAATGGAATGAATGGTCTAGACAAAGAAATCTGGTGTGTTACAATTGCAACAGATTTGGTCACATTGCAAGATTCTGCAGGAACAAAAACATGGATAGAAGAGGTTCGGTATATAGAGGAAGAATTTCACAGAAAGATGACAAAGGAAAAGGAAAAGTGACTATGGAAGAGATAAGAGATCAGATGAAGAAAACGTGGGTAAAGAAGAGTGAATCTAATGAAGGAAATAAGCCGTACCGGAAGAAGCCTCCAGTAATTCCTTTGGAAATTGATCTCAGGCCATTAGCCTAAGGAGAGTCTTTCAAGAAAAATCCTTTGTTCCCCTGTCGGTAGCTGGCACCAGAATGCAGGGAATTGTCAGTAGCTGTGATAAAAGTTTGCAAATGCATTAGTGATCACTTATGCAGAAACATGCGAAGTAGAAGGTCTGAAGACAAATTTTTCTTTTGTTGTCTGAGAAAACAGAATACCCGGAACTCCTAGGGAAAAATATTTAATGCAACAAAAAGGTTAGGTGCGCAAAGTTATAAAAGGGTGTTTGGAACCCTCATTTGTCACCTTGCATTGAAGAAGAATAGAAGGAGAGCCTCTGCAATGAAATTTCAAAGGAGTAAAGAAAATTTGGTGGCGAATTCATCAGGTATTTCAGTTGCTTGTAAAATTTCAAATTTTTTGCTTGGTAGAAAAACTTGTTTCGTACAGAAAGAAAAATGAAGCAAATAAAAGGAATGGTGAATTTGGATGAGTATAGCAATGGACAGATTAGGGCTGTGAGAAATTTGTTGCCAATTGGTGAATTGAAGTGGCTTGAAGGTGCAAAAGATAAAATTTTGGACATTTGGAATGAGTTTCCTTATTTCGTCAACGCGGAAGTGGTCAGGTTTATCCTAAACAAATTGAATGAGGACATTCTAACCTTGGATAAACCCTATCTTATTTTGAAGGATGTGATTAGGAATTTAACTAGTCTATGCAATGTTGGGGATATTTTGAAAAAGAAGTCGATTCAAAATAAGTATGTCGAAACCCTAACCAAAGTGATAGGAGATCAGAGGGCTCTAGTAATTTCAATGATCAAAGATCCAATAACAAGGTACATTGCACATGGGATTTCATACAAAATTTTCTTCAAAAACAAGGAAGGCGCAACTTCGGCAGGCGCAGTTTATATCGCTCACAAAATGATAATGGAAGATGAAGACTTTGATCCGTGTGGATTGCCAAAGGATCAATTGATGGAAAATGTGCAATTGACGAAAGAAGCATATTGCCCCTTCAGGAATTGCTAGGGAATTTTGGAGAAGTTAACATTCCCCTTCTAGTAAAGACGCTTGAAGTTGGATCATCTTCCGGTAAAATAGAAAGGAAGCAAAAAAGGGCTCTAGAGTTTGCTGATGACACCCCTCCGACACATAAGTCTCCAAAATATGAAGAAAAAGGCAAAGGACAGATAATTGTGGATATACCAGATGAAGACTTTGATGAGTACACTCCTAGGGATGAACCAGAATCAGTTGAACTGGATGTAATAATAACAGAAGGAAGCGATGAAGAATGTTCTTTATTCAAAACAAAGATACTGTAGATTGTTTAGGAGGAAGATGGAATGCAGAAGATTGCTGACATATGGTTAGATGGAACCTCATATGAGTAAGACCTGATTGAGAACACATTGAGTTCTTACTTTGTGCATAATAACATTGGATTGGAAAGTTTGAAGAATATGCTTCCAGAAGAAATGATTGAATATATCAGGGAGGCTATGGCCTCTGAGCCTCAAGACAAGAAAGAGGAAGAAGTAATTCTACATCTGAAGGAGCAATTTAGGCTATCCCTTACCAAACTGAAAAATAAAATGAATGAGTTGAGGCAATGCATTAATTCAGCTAATAACATTTACAACTATTGTCTTCGGTGGCCTCATGTTGTTGGGAGGTATAAGGAAAAACTAGAGCAAAGTGAAGCTGAGTTGATCAAAATTGGTCAATATTATGGTATGCTTCAAAACCAGGATGGAGCAGTCAAGAAAAGGATTCAGGAGTTGCAGACTGAGCATGCAAAAGTTCACTTTTCCAGAAACAATCTTATGGACACTTTCTAGAAAGTAAAGGATTTAACTGAATGTAGGTTGGAGCAGCTGATTGAGGTCTTGAGGAAAGGAGAAAAACTAGAAGAAGCAATTACAATCCTGGAATCCCTCATTCAATTTTTTAACAAGAAATCTAAGAATAATAGCATGATCTTAGTCATTGGGATTTTGTAGAAGCATGGAAGAAATTTCTTCCGGGTATGAAAGATAAGTACAAGTTAATTTTCTAACTTAAGTAGCAGTTGTACTTCAAATTTTGAATTTTTGAAAGGGGGAGAGAGCTTAGTGAAGAATATATTTGTCATTGATGTCAAAGGGGGAGGAGAGCAGTGAAAAATTATTTATCATTCTAAGGGGGAGTTTGAGTTTTGAAATTTTGAATTTTGACACTTAGTCATTTTTCACTAAGTGTTGTCATCAATGCCAAAGGGGGAGATTGTTGGCATATGGCTTGTTTGATGGCATGTGGCTTCTAGTGTTGTCATTGATGGAAACCTAAGTCATCCCTCTGGTCCACAAATCAGAATTTATCCATACTAGCAACATAAGTAAAGATCAAAGTTTTACTGGCAGAAAGTATGAAGAACAGGGTATTCGGTTAGCATATCGATTTGTACACCTCACCGGATCATCATTTTGAGTTGTGGATCTCTGAGAGAGTTTGTTAAGCATCTATACTATCTTGTTGTGAAGTTTTATGATGTTGCATTGATCAGTGTATGATTTAGGAGATCCGGTTGGATGCTTTGGTAGGTTGTTTCTCTGTTTATTTGCTCATTATGGCTGACCTAGTGAATGTCGCATGTCGTGGATGTATAAGGAGTAATTTATTAATTGTTTCTTGTGTTGTTTATTTTTTTTGGGTCATAGCTATAGTCTAGCTGACTTGTGTGGGTGCACATTAAATTTAATTTGTGATTTGAGCCGACAATTGAAGGAAATTTCATGTTTTGTTAAAGCAGACTTGAAGCAATGAAATCTTTGTTAGTGGATATATATATGAGAGATCGGTAATTCATTTTGGAATGAGAAGCAAGTGTGAATGTGTGCGAACGTGTGTGTAGAGTAGAGAAGATGTATGTGCAAGTATTAGAAGGTTGATTGAGCGATCTATGCACAGTTTCATAAGGGCAGAAAAACAGAGAAGAGAAGAGCAGAGTAGAAATATAGAATCAGTCAGAAGGGTTGAACATCGTCTACTGAGCTTCATTGGAACTGAATCCAGGAATTTGGAGATGTTGTCCTCTCAGTTCAACTTTTTTTTGTAATCACAAACATTTTGTAAGGTAGTGAGCCTTCCTTATTTTGAGCAGTGAGCTCTAGGCAGTGTGCCTGAATGCATGTGTATTCCTTTTTATTCATACTTTTAACATAGTATAAATTGTGGATTAACCTCCACCGTGGTTTTTCCCCTAACAGGGTTTCCACATAAAAATATTGGTGTTATGGTGTTTTGATTGTTTCTTTCATGTGCTTGCAACTTTTCTTTTGTTGAAATGTTGTTAATGG